>JAPFBL010000138.1:1245000-1867500 GCA_026182355.1 Hermatobates lingyangjiaoensis | reverse complement strand
ATAAAGTATGACATAGTATCTTCCTCTGGCTTCAATATTACCCAAAATCTATACGTCTGTCAAATGCCATTAAAATTAGTCTAACTATGTGCTGGTTGAGTGTTGAAAACATTTTTCACAGACACCCAGCTAACCATACACAGGTAGACATAATCAGAAACGGGTTTGGAGAACAGACGGGACAAGCAAAGTGAACTCAAACTTGTAAATCCGTTAAAATTTAAAATAATATTCTTTTTGTGACCACTATATTTTATAGTAACCAAATTAAAAATGAACGTGAAAAATGAGTGTGTTAAGAAGAAACTGACAAACCGACAGAAATTTTTCTGAGGGTGGATTCGGTTTCTCCAATGCATGAAACGTTAAGAAACGTTGAAAGGATTTAGTTCTAAGCAATGTACAGACAAAATCATTATTTTATTTATATAGATGGTCTCAATAGTTTCTATATGACACAAATATCACGAATTTTGAATATTGGATGAGGAAATATTACTCAGATAAGGACTACAATTGGGTTGAATCCATGGTGAAATTAATTTCATATAATTGACGATATAAAAATAACCAGGTTTAAATATATTAAGTATTTAAATTTATTGACAATACATATGGTAGTAGGTTTAGTTATAGAAAGGTTATGTGTGACGACTTCCGATTGTTTATTAAGAGAGGATTTACGTTTGATACGCTATTTTATAGCAATCATATAGTTATGAAAATCGATGATTGACTAGTGATAGTAAAGGTGTGACTTAAAAATTCTTGTGCATTCAAGCCATGGTAGGAGACCGACCATAGCTCATTTAGGGCTTGGTGTTGGTGTCATAGAACCTAAACGGTCCATGTTTGTGACAGCTTGCTGCTGGCTTTTCATGTTGTAGTACACTATTTTATTGGTAGTAAACACCAAGTTTATCATCATATTACAAAAATTATAAAAAGTTCAATATAGATAAGGAACAATGATCAAACCACAATAAGAAATGGGAAAACAAGGCTAAGATCTTTCAACCGTAATAAGCGGTCTTCGTCAGAGTCAAAAACCCAACTTTGATCATTGATTGTTGTTTCACATGTTTATGTGATATCTTTTCATAGATAAGGAAATATAGTTAAATTAACATCATACTCTTACGGTATCTAATTTTTGACTTCCCTCTCATCAGGAGAGATAAGAGAGAGAAAGGAAAACCAAACGCCCTGATGTAGAGACGGTAGGAGATCCTCCAAAAAATAATAAAAACAAATAATATATAAGTGTTTTTCATTTTATATTTAATTCATTACCTATAATAAAAATTTCCCAATAGTGACGCACAAAGACAGTAACTCGGAAAGGAAAAGTGAATGAGGAATAAACTAATCTAAGTCAAAAAGATACGTCAAGTATTTTATAAAGGCGGAAATATAACCGCTAGAAAATTAGAAAAACTGAAGTAATCTTTACAGAAACGAGTTGAACGATTATGTGCAGTAAATAGTAAGTTTGTTAAGCTTAGAAAATTAATATTCCTTTTTTGAATTCAATAAAAAATTAATTAATAATGAAAAGCTTGGACTTGAGTTGCACAAATTTCAAATTTCCTTGCTACCAATATTTCAGTCATCCCTTTAACATGTTCCCATCCAGCTATTCCCGTTTATTGAACATACTTACATGACGAATTTAAAATTTAAAGTTAAAAGCTTTCAAATCCAGCGCTTCTGTAGTATTGGTAAGTAGGTAATATGAAAATGGGTTTTCAATGGAAATTGCTTCTAATTCCTGAACTCTAAGCAGTTTTGGCTTCTTAAATTGTTGAAAAACCTAAATATAGGTTTCTCTATATTTGCGTCATAGTCAATACTAATGATCTGTATATTTGTGATAGTATATACTGAATACAAACAAGAAATTTGACATACAAAGAAGCATAATAACATTAGAACATGATACTTTGAAGAGTAATAAAACTTTTATTTTTTTTTTTTTTAAATATAAGACTTATAACTAAGAATTGATTTGATTGTGACGTGACATAAATAGTTGGCAGAGATGAAAACTTTGGCAATGGGCGAGCAGAGCTGAAGTGACCTTGTTAGGCTGTTATTGATGGTGCGGTGGAGTAGCCGTCACGAGTGGCGTGGGAGTGCTCGGGCGGCACTAATCGCTGCTCACACTTGTAACGGTCCCGAACGAATCGACTTTAAATGTTTGTCTCCCTCGCTCACTGTCCAAACAACAAACAATGCTGCTCTACCTCCCCTACTTCCGCCCCTCCTCCCAAATAACCTCATTCATTTTACATCAAGTATTATTCAAGATTGTTAAAACTGCCAAAACATAATCTGCCAAAACAAATATTTTTCCTTCGACAATAAACAAATAAAAAATAGTGAAGCGCATGTATTAAAAAAAGTGTGTACTTATGTATTAATAAATTTATAAGACATTAATTTTTACCAGTGGTTTACTATTTGCATTAATGTGTTTCTATCTGCTCTAATTATGTGAATTAAAAATGAATTTAATAATATTCCAACTAAAATAATACAAACAAATTAATCTAAATACATAAAGAAAGTTAATAGGACTATAAACACTCATTACATCCATTAACTTAGGATAAAATGTATTAAACGTATTAATTAAAAAGAAAAAATTGTGGATGTTTAAGATATGATACTGTTTTCATTGTAGCATTCACCGTTCAGACTCAGCAAGTATAAAAAACTGTTTGGAAACCAATATTCCATGTCAATACAGGTGAAATATTTCCTTATGTCATTTGATGTGATGCTTAATGTTTAATTACAGGGGTTTAAACGTAAGTTATTATTATGTAATGAGTTTTAATAACCAAATTAACTGTAATTATCTAATTAATTTGTTTGTTCAATTGTAGATGTAATGGTATTAAATTCATTTTATCTAGTTAATTAATTCCTTATAGTGAAAGCTTTATTTTATTCAAATTAGATCAGCTTTCAGTTTTGGATTTTTTATGAATAATTATCTTATATATATATATATATATATATATATATATTAATTAAATGAAACGGTCCAACGGACTTTTAAATGAAAACCAATTAAAAAGAAGATAGCACACAGATAGACACAGGAATAACTCACTTCTATATTTCGACTATCATCGTCATCAGGAGGCGAAGAGTCCCGCGGGAAGGCAGAGCGGCGACTGCCTTCTGATATTAGACAATATCATGTCTAATTGATATTATATACCTAAAAATAACCCTTTATAGTGATGATATAGTGTATAGTTTTTGGGCAACGTTTCATTATGGGAATACCACTTTACTCACTTTAGATAACTAAATTATATAATTAGCAAAGAACTGATTTTACCTTTAGGACAATTAGGATAAAAATGTAAACATTTTTGCTTAAGTAGAATCTTAAGAATTTTGTGTGGACTCTATACTGGTACAACAGTAAGACGGTATTTAATGAATATCATTATATAAAAACAATGAAATTCTGTGTAATACAACAGGGAAGGATGGACAAAAGGCACAGGATTCTTAGTCAACAGAAACTGCACACATGAAATTTTGGCTTGCAAAGCATATTCAACTAGAATTTTATCACTTATATTGACTCCTAATGGAATGAAAGATGATGGAAGAAAACGTAAATTAAAAAGTGCTAGAAAAGAAAGAACTAAGTTTACTGAATTTAGCAAATAATCTAGGGAAAAAGAAGAGTGGGGTATTGATAAGAAAGTGAAAAAAATTGAAGAAGCAGTAGAAAAAAGCACAACTTTGAAGAAATGGAAACTTAAGCAATTAGAAGAGAGCTTTTAAAAACATTGACGGCGTTGTAGGGTGTAATAGGGAAAAAATCATAGATGTAACGGCGAAGTTGTATGAAAAGTTATACAATGGGATGGAGAACATGTCAAAAGAAAAATACATACAGGATAAGAATATTATGGAGAATGAGAGTAAAAACGATGATGAAAGCTGGATGGTATTACTAGAAAAAGTACAAAAAGTTATCAGAACATTAAAACTAAGAGAAACTGGAGGAAGATATAGAGTAACGAATGAACATATCAAAGTTGGAGGAGAAAGAATGTCGAGAGAATTTCAGTCGTTATGTAATATATGCTTTAAGAAAATGACAATACCAACAGCGTGGCTTGAATCAGACTTGATATTACTGTACGAGAAAGGAAACGCTCAAAATATAAAAAAATATAGACCAATCAACTTATCGCTACCTATGTATTCGTGATTATTATAAAAAAAAAAAAAATTGAAGAATGTTGAAAAAATTGGATGTAAAGCGAAATTCTCGACTTGTGATGGTTTAATTATAATACAGCAATTATGTCAAAATGCTTCAGCTATGCTTCACATTTATAGATTATGAAAAAACCTTCGTTAGCTTATTTACTTGATTAATCCCAGAAACATTTAAATTAAAAAATATATATCTCAAATATTTCAATATCTGGAAAGAATATAGAAGCAAGCAACTGTAAGAATTGGAATCGAAGAAAAAGAAAAAAAGATTGCTATCAGAAGAGGGCTGAGGTAAGGGGATATTTCTCGGGCATTACGTGCCAGGGGTGGCATTTTGAGGGGGTAAAAATAAAAAATACAAAAAAATTAAAACAATAAAAAGCTAACAATTCTGAAAATGTTATACCAAAATAAGTTTTTAAAGACGTAATTGTTTTTTTGTTTTATTTGAGTAATACTGTTTTTAAACAGATTTTCAACTGTAATATTTGCAAATTAAAAATAAATTTATTTTTATAATTTTCAAAACTAGTTTTTCAATGGGATTGAAAATTTATTATATTTACTTGCGTAGCCAGATGATTTAATTTAACAATTCATTTATGATTTGAATTATACGTTTTTTTTTTGAAAAATCTTTGGTTTTCTTTGATGACGACTGTATATGTACAAGTCATCATACAACCACACCACAGAATGACGCTCGCTACCACATACATACCCATCCTATCTAAATTAAATCTATTAAATCTTACTATACGTATACTGTAATAAGAATTAAGTCTGAGATCAATGAGAGCTGTCTAAAATTAGGTTTTGATTGTAATTCCAAGAAAATACATTTAACGGATTATCAACAGTAAGGAGGGGCGGGGGGCAAAAATTGTGGCTACGTCACTGCATTTACTTAGAGTTGAGTATAGCCCCACTACAGATTTTTTTTTCTTATTTTATAACACATTAATGCCATTTATATAGGCATAGCTATCAATAATAATCCCTATCATTCTAAGGATAAGCAAACCGATAATCCATAAAAATAAAAGAAAGGTTTTGTCTGTACATTGCTTAGAACTGACTCATTCCAAGTTATCTTTACGTTTCATACAATAGAGAAACCGAATCCACCCTTAGAAAAATGTCTGTCGGTTTATCGGTCTGTCAGTTTGTCCACAAAATATTATCACAAGTAAACTCAGCCACCATGAGACATAGTGAGCTGAAACTTTGAAACTAGATTTGTGTATGCCTAACTTAAAACATAGGCTCTGAATAGATTGATAATTCAGTGCAGAAGCGAAGTTATGGGGCTTTAAGAAGTATTTTGCTAACTTCACAGACATGTTTATTTTGAAAATACACAGGTGTGGTAAGTAGGTATTGTTCGTTGGTTTTAATTTCATTTGAGCGTATGAATATATTGCGTATTTGACATAATTGAAAAGGTGTTTCCCAGAGTTGAGGATGTACTATCCATTAAGAATAAATAGTTTTGTGAACGAGAAATTCTCAACCCTTAATATGAACAGGCAGGAAAAATCAACAAACAAGTTCTTATGCTATATCAAGCTGAGGAAAGAACTTACAAGTCAGTAAAGAGAGTGATTAGTGATGAGGAAGCAGTTCATTATCTAACTGAATTTCTTGATTCTGAATTTTTTTCTCCTGGACAGCCCGCTCATGAGTAAAAACTTAAAGTAGAAGCACCAATCATGCTACGATTTAGTGGCAGTAACAAATTTCATGTTACGAAACGTGAATGCCCCAAAAATGTGCAACGGGACACGACTCTGAGTTCGTGCTCAGCACAGATAGGGCATAGAGTCTGTGTGTATACGACGTATACCATTTGTTCTGAGCTACTATGTGTTTTCATTCAAAGGATTGTAATGTCCCATCAGCCTCTGTTTCGCAATGACGGTAACTAAGTTGCAAGGGGAAACTCTATCTACCGCAGGAATTGAAGTGAGTGAGACAATGTTTGTCTCACATGGTCAATTGTAGTTTGCATGCCCAAGAGTCAGAGGTTCCAACTCTTTGTTCTTTCATGAACCTGAAGGACAGACAGCTAATGTTAACAGACAGCATTTGCTTAACTCTGTACTAATAATGATATTTCCTACTATTCTATGATTTCTAATGATATTTTGGAATATGATGTATCATCGAATTTTCGATTCCATCAAAGACGAGCACGTTTGCTAGTATATTAATACAAGCATGAAAGAAATGAAATGCTTTCATTAATTGAACGCCGTGATTACTTCATTTACTCAGAAGAAATGAAAGAGAGTCCGATGAATAAATATTGAAATAGACCGTAGATTATGTTAACTGTGCAAGCAATTGAGTTTTATATTTCTCTCCTGTTTCAGAAATAGTTTGGTAAATTTGCTTTCACTTTCAGTGTTGAAGTCGAAACCGCAAAGCTTATACCATTAAGGTTACACCTACCCTACATTGTTGAATTGAGCTGTATGATTTTGTTAGGGAAAGATAAGGCATATAAACTTGGTTATAGAGTGACTCAATTGTCAGTGACATTTAGGAGACCGACAAGAGGATGAAGAGTTGACTAGGCTGACTGGGCTCAGCTTGATTCTGCGCTAACTAACATAGTAAGTCTACCAAAAGCTAAGTTTAGACGACAGGTTAGGGAAGAGGCCATATATCAGGGGGTTAAAGGGCATTAGAGGGGTCTAATGAGGGTGATTAGACCGATGTCGTGGGTGGTACCTGAACTAATGGTGGTGCACCCACGCGCCTCGCCCCCTGCCAATCACTTTGACCAAAGATAAAGAGTAAGGACGATTAGGGAAGGCACCGTGCCCTAACGGTAACCACCCGCCACCACATACATACCCCTCCTATCTAAACCACTTGTTGATTCTATGATTCACCAATCCCTAATGCAATAATGCATAACTACCATTTTTTTTTTAAACGGTATTATGTTTTCCTAACTTCTCCCTATCCTAGCATTTTCACATTGTTTTCACCTCAGACCAGATAAAGTTACAACTTTCGAATTGGTTTTACTTTCATTTACTTTCTATATGAAATATAGAGAAATTAAAATCTTCATCCCCGTCAAAATTACGAATCCAGTTTCTACAAATCTGTCCACACGACAGAAAATCTCGCTTTCTAATTGACATTCAATACATATACGATGCTATGCATAGAGAATGTCCTTTTGGGTCAAAAGTTTACAAAACTGTTTTCTCATGGTCACGAACAAACTGTTAAGAGATGTTCTTTGATACGAATATCAACCAAAAGACAGTAAAATATTTATCAATATATGTTGATAAAAAAGGAGGTTATACGTAAAAATATATTTTTTTTATTTTCAAAAACTCAAAAAAAAAATAGTGTGCTGGTGTGTGTCTGTGTTTGTCAGTGTGGGTCATTGTGTGGCTGTGTGTTTCCTGTGTATCTGTGAATGTCTATGTGGGGTTGTGTGTGTCTGTGTGTGTCTGGATGTGTTTGTGTGTGTGTCTATGTGTGCCCGTGTGTATCTTTGTGTTTCTGTGTGTGTGTCTGTGTGGGACTGTGTTTGTCTGTGTGTGTCTTGTTTGTCTGTGTGTGTCTTTGTTTGTCTGTGTGTCTCTGTGTCTGTGTGTCTGTGTGTGTTTGTGTGTGTCATTATGTGTCTGTTTTTGTGTGTCCGTGCGTGTATGCAAAAACGAAAAGATCCATAATAACCAAATTTCATATTTTAAGTTTCTATTATCCCAGAAACAGAACAGCAAGTTCTGTACCACAATAGCTCTTCTTTGGCAGTACTTCATGTAAAAAAATATTATTATTATTTTGTTTTTTTAAAAATCTGTCCTCACGATTTTGATTGAGAATCCTTTTTGATCCTGGAGTTTTAGTTAATGTTTACTATACATAGGAAGCGGTAAGCAGAGAAATTGTCCTTCAGGGTTAAAAGTTCATAAAGTGGTAAAAAAACAAACTTTGAAACAACTCTAGTTTGAATTGATAATGATATTAAACATTTGTTCAGAACATAATATTTACCAAAAGCATCAAGAGTTCTAGCGTTATTCAACTAGCGCTACCCTAGCATATCCATGACCATTTACAATTAGGTAAATGATAGTTGAGTGTGGCGTCTCTCCCCAGACTTTTTTTTTTAATAACTAAAACTAATATTGTTTGTATTTTATCTTCCAATCATACCTCACGTCATGAGTTGAGAAAACCACTAAATATTGAATGGTCACTATCAATCTAAGGCATTTATGACAACTGAAATATGAAGTCATGCGGTTCACGATATGACCTGGGACTTACCTTCAGTCAAACACGTGTTGTGAGAGAAACGGGATTACTCTTTTCAGTATAAAAATTAACTTTCCTATTAAATTATTTATAATTAATAAATAATTAGTTATGATTATATGTAATACCACCATACTTACAATTTTAACATATAACCACATTATAAATTTTATATACCACATTATTAACATATAACTTATAAATTTTTACAAGTATTCGAGTCTTATTTAACCAGATTGGTATGAGACATTAAATAACGCTGTAACGTCCCAGTACAAAGGACACATACCATCAGGAATAGTGAGCTGAAATTTATATTTTCGAGTAATATTCCACTTACTTTAAATTATACTTAAAAAAAAAATAAATTTTAGATATCGAATTAGTTATTTTATTCAGTTCACGATTTAATTTTTCAATTTTCTTTATATTATTACTTAGAACGATTAAAATTTAAGATGCTAAAAAAAATCGTGAAATGATTAAAATAATTTACATTTATTTGTAAAATGCATAAAAATATTTAAGTTGTTGAATATTATGAAGATATTTTTGATGGTATATATTTTCTGTAGAGGAAAATTAAATAATTATTTACTATATTGTACCACTTCATCTAAGCAATAGTAGAATAATCGTAAATAGGTAGGCATGATAAGTATATATTGTTGCACGTTTGAAATATTAGTATGTTATATGACCTCAAATCATTGTATAAGGAATGTTTTTTTTTAACCAATCTACTTTGAACTACATCTTTGTAGAACAACTAATCTATTTTTGATTGCGTTTTCCTGCCTGACTGTGTATATCTCACCCAGATAATTTTGTCGAATTTTTGACAAATGTTAATCATATTTGACAGTCACATATTTCTTAATGTGTTGAAACATCTTTTTTTTTAGGGAGTATTGAAACATAAGTAAATATCTTTATCATATTTTATGCAGAAAAGAGGTACTAATTTTTATCCACTCTTCTGATGATTCTAGAAAACTTAAATTTCCTTTGAAATATTATCTGAATATGATTATTTCATGGTAAATATGTCATCAGTTGTAAACATTGGAAATGGAAATATTACACTAAACATGACAACTATTAATTCCATATGCAAGAACTTGTCAGATTGTTGTAGAACAATGATTTCATTTTTTTACAGAAGAAGAAATAGATGTAGCAACATAGAATAAATGAAGTTATTAAATTGATTGTCTATGAGTTTCATAATAATTTTATCTCGGGTTTGTTAATACGTGCAGAGAATAGTCACATTAAAATAAATTAATATTAATGAGTTTAATATATTTACTTGTGTAAAGTTCACTGTAAACCACTCCAGATTTTTATTGCATGTGAATTATATTTTCGAGATTTCTTTAGACGACAATTAGTCAAGGAAAATTCGTGAGAAAATTAGACCCCTCTGACTCAAATTTAATGTTATTTAGACATTTCTGTAGTATGAACGGACACACAGACAGACTTGATTTTGATTAATGTAGATTATGTTGTCATATGACGATTGTTGAACTATGGATATTAAGACAAGAAAATTAGACATTATAAACCACAATTGATGCAGTAATAAAGTGGCTTCAGCAGTAGCGAATTTCATTTGATTGCACACCGGAACTGATAAAGCTTTTACTTTTGTTTAAAACAGTTGAAAAGTTTAAGAGTTGATTAAATTATCAGAGATTTGGTAGTTTTGCTCAGAGGGGTTCGTGAAAGGTTGCTTTCACTAAGAAACACAAATTGGGAAACAGTTAAATAGCTCACTAAAGGGATAGTTGTCAACACATTCAGTTATCTTGGATTAATTAGATGTGTTAAATACATAATAATATGGAGTAAAGTTCAGAATAATTAAGATCATTCAATACAAAAAATACTATGTGATTTCATAAAAAACGGTGAGAATTTTTTTGATGTGGGTATTTAATAAAAACCACTTTTCTTTTCATTTCTCAAAAATCATATATACCAATTCACTCTGAACGAGTATTATTTTTCCCTGCGGGCTGTACTCTGTTAAAAGGTTGCTGTGAATGTATATTGAGGACAAATACGTTGGTAATTAGCCAGTTTTACATGCTCAAATCAAAGTCGATGTCGGCTATTCGGAATAACTTAAAACTTTTATAGCCGGGAGCTTCTAATTTTTTAAAATAATAGATATGAACTATTAGACTAGAATAATGGAAAAACTGGATATTTGTCAACAAGCATGACTCCTCTTTCTTGAGTAAAGAGTCTATTCCTCCTATTTCAACATTATTCAAAGATACTATCAGTCATAAACAAAAAATAATTTACAACTGATATTAAGTTTTGTTCAAGGGTGCAATATATAGATTGACAAGCAGACGTGCGCGTCTTTGACGTGTATTTTACAAAAATTCAGAGATGATACGTGGTAATTTAAACATCATTAAAAAAATTATAGAATAAGAAAAATATATTTACTAGCACAGTGTTAAGTAAGTGCTTCTGTATAGACTACATTAGCTGTTTGTCCCTCAGGTGTATAGAAGAACAGAGAGTTGGAACCTCTGACTCTTGGGCTAGCAACATACAGTTGACCATGTGAGAACCACTTGGTCTCACTCACTTCAATTCCTACAGTAGACAGAGTTTGGCCCAGCAACTTATTGCAAAACAGAAGCTTACTGGAAATTGCTACAATTTTAATTGAAAGGGACAGTTGCTAGATATGAATGGTATGCTTAGTATAAGCACTAACTCCTCAGTACCACACCCAGTCATGATATCAGGCTCTATGACGTTTCTGTGCAAAGTACAAATTCGGAGTCATGTTCCGTTACACAATTATGGGACACTCACGTTTCTTAACAGCATGATAGGTGCCTCCACTTTAAGTTTTAAGAAATGAGCAGATAGTCGCAGAGCAGTCACAGAGTCAAGAAACTCAATTGGATAATGAACTGCTTCCTCATCACTAATCACTCTGTTTACTGACTGTAAGTTCTTTCTTCAATTTATATAGTGTAAGAAGTTGTTTATTGATTTTTCCTGCCTGCTCATGTGTAGGAGTGAGAATTGTTTGTTTATAAAGCCAGTTATTCTGAATAGATCACAGATCTTATTATCTATTGCTGGGAGCTTAAATGCAAATGAAATTGAAATCAAATAACAATACCTACTTGCTATACCTGTATATTTTCAAAATAAATATGTCTGTAAAGATAGCCAACTACAGTTTCAAAGTCCATGCCTTCGCTTCTACATTGAATTTTCAATTCATTGAAAGCTTAAATTTTAAGATAGACATACAAAAACCTACTTTCAAAGTTTCAGCTTGCTATGCTTTTATGGTGGGTGAGTTTACATGTGACAAAAATTTGTGTTTAAAAATAACCTCCCTTCTATGTTGAATTTCCAATCAATTTTTCAACTTCTATTTTAAGTTAGACATACACAAATCTACTGTCAAAGTTTCAGTTTACTATGTCTTATGGTGGTTATGTTTACTTGTGACAAAATTTTGTGGACAAACCGACAATCCGGCAGACAGAATTTTTCTATTGGTGGATTCGGTTTCTCTAATGTATGAAACGTAACGTTAACTTGAAATGAGTCAGTTCTAAGCAATGTACAGACAAAACGTTTCTTTTATTTATATAGATTAGAGCATTTTGTGAGACAAACCCATCACACCTTGGAAAGCAACAGAAATTTATCATTATTGGCGGTGATTTTTTACATTTAAAAACATTATTCCTCTTATATCTCACATAAGTCAATAATTTATTCAAATTCTTTTATTATAAATATCAATTTTATTTCAGTTGATTCACTCAAAAAAATTCTAATTCAATGTGAACTATGTAAAAAAATTTCAATAAATTTGACAAATTATTAGACATTAGACAAAAAATAGCAGGTGATCCGTTAGTCTAGGATAAACAATCAATTTTTATAGCGTTTTTGCTCTTTGCTGTAATTTAAATTACGTGAATTTTTTTATAAATGCTAATTTTTAGTGTTTTTTTTTGGCAAATTGTCGTGGTTTTTTAATGAGCCGTTTAGCGTCAAAAAAACATTTTCTAATAACAGAAAATGTACTGCAAAAAAATATCTCAACTCATTTACCTCAGAATGTTCTATTTTTAGGCATAGTTTCATTTTGATCCGGCAAGCTGTGTGGCTGGTGTCGCTCTCACAGATTGAATTTTAGGGCAAAATTTTTACATTTTATAGAAAAAAATTTTATTCCGTTGTTTTAAAAATCTGGATATATTTTTCATTTATTTCATTTCTTATGTCAAAGATAATACCAAATTTTCTAAACTAGAATTAGTAGTTTAGGAGAAAAGAAATGTAGTCGGGAAACAAGTTTTTGGCAAAAAAAGTTACTTTCCCTTCAAGTATAATTTTTCCAAAACAATAGTGGGATCCATATCCCTCTATATATAGAGGAAACAAAAATATCAACTTGATCCATCAATGATTCTGACACACACACATACAGATATCATCGAAAAAACTTCATAAAACGACTTCTAAGACCTCAAAACATGTAATTCCGTCAAAATTTCGAGATCGTATTTTTTCACCATCACTATCCTTTACATAGTAAAGTGAAAATCAATGTGGAACATAAGAAGTAACTGAATAGAGTATAGTGCGGATACAAAGGAATGTAGGCGTGAAGATCGTGACTGAATGATCAAATGACGAACGTCTTCAGTCCCATCAATTTTCTGTCCATAGTTGAGTATCTGATCTTCCAGCCTCACGTCTAACCCTGCATTCTCCTGTAGGAACCTTGAACTACAGGGAAATGCTTCTCACAGTCAAAGAAAGACGAGCACCTTTTAGAGGTAATACTACTTTTTGTTGGAGATAACCGAGCAAAGTGGCGGCAGGTTCAAAATTAGCTAAAAAATAATGGACTTTCTAATTAACTTATTTAAATACTCGTGAAACAATGTTTTTAATGATTGCTAAGTACTTCTTGGAGTGGCTTCTTTCATTGTAACTAACTTTTTATGAATGCAGCTTTAATAACAACGAAAGGAATTATTATATGTGAAGTTAAGAAACTTTTAAGAAAACAAAGTTGCTTGAAAAATGTTAATCACATTACAAAAATTGTAATGTGATGAACTCAATTATTTGACACGTAGGTTCTGGTAACTGAATATAGTGGAGTGGTGACCAAGGTGAGAGGAACAAGTTAGGTGCTCATGAGGGACAGGCCGCCCCCGGTGACACGAACCACCAAGTAGCAGGTGAGCGGCGGGGCGTGGCCTCCCCTCTCCTGAGTCACAAAAAACTCCTCTACCCTGGACCTCCTCACAAAAACTCACAAAATGGCTCCCAGCCTCCTAATATTGTTTCCCAACATCATCAGTCTAAATGCTATTATCATCTGCCATAACGCTCCTACTCTCTTCCAACAACATTTCTCTCGCAATCACTCTCACTCTCTCTCTCTCTCTCTCTCTCTCTCTCTCTCTCTTACCTCCATCTTCCTACATGCCTCGCCGATTAGTCCTTAGTGATATTGAAAAAACACGAAAATGGCACAACTGTCTCCCCCCTCGACCACTTTACAACCGTCCTCCTATCACGTTCTTCTAATCAATTGACTTAACCTTTTTTGAACTATTTTTAGATTTCACAAACCACAGAGACTGCAATTATATATTTTTTTTTTTGTATATCTCAGTATGTGAGAAAAGCAATCAAGCCAGCACTTCCTGTCAAGAACAAAGGAAAAACTTTTTTATCCAATGACTAGAATAAAAGATACCGCAGTATTTGTCTCCACCATCACAATATTGATGCAAAAATTTGTATTAATTCTCAACCATTAGCAGTTTTACATTGACAGTTTAGTTTCCATGATGACAATACACTTATACACATCATGTTTATAGAGGTACTCTTTGATTAAACAAAATAAGAACACGTCTCACTATCTTTTACAGTGAGTATCTCTATATATAATGTTCGTGAGTTTGTTTGTTTGTTTGTTCACCCATTTTCCGTAGAGATAGAGACCTGAAATTAAATATATATTATTTATTACCTGAATAATGATAAATAAATGAAAATTATTACTATATTCCCAAAATTGTAGCCAGGGTAGCAAGTGTCATGCGTGCTCGCCGATGACAGTAGTGCAAATGTATTATATATAAATATAACAAAAACAAAATTTTTTTTAATTTTAGATTTCCGAAATATAAACAATGGTAACAAACTAAAGGCATGGAGCCAGGGTAGCCCCTGGTTTGCGTGCTCGCCGATGACAGTAGCACAAATATTTTAAAAATGAATGTAACAAAAAAAATGTTTTCATTTAAACTTTTCGAAATATAAACACTGGTAATAAAATAAAGGCATGCAGCCAGAGTAGCCCAGAGGCTTGCGTGCTCACTGATGACGGTCGTGCAAATGTATTCTAAAAAAAGTAACAAATATATAACAAACTACTACATTAGAGGTTAAAAATGAATAATTTTAGAAACAAACTTGAACACAACTGCCAGATAAAATACGAATGTTCTAAGGTAATATTATAAAGACACATTCCTTTCATTAATGTTATTTTATATTAGGTAAATAAATTGAATATTTCGAAATAATTTCAATACCTATTGTCATAATTTCTGAGTGACACAAAGGGTCACGGGCAGTCTAGTTACTCGATATTCACAGTAAGATATCTCAATAAACACGTGAAAAAAACCTTAACTGAGTTTTTCACTCTGACAAAAACCACTTGTTACGGTTGAAAGTTCTTAATTTTTATTTTCTTTTATTATTGTGGTTGGACGTTGATGATCATAAAATTATATATATATATAAATTAATATAATGCGGTATATTGTTGGAAACTATCTTTAACGTAGCGTCTGTCAGAGTCAATGTTTTGATCTGACGAAGACAGCTTTACGTTAAAGATCTTAGTCATGTTTCCTTCTATCATGATATATCAATATATATCTGATATAATGCGATTTGAACTACTGTTCTGTATGCATTACTATGTTAATACTTAAGTCAATGCCTGATATGATACACTTTCAAGTGCCTTTAACATAAAACATGTTAAACTTATTGGCCTGTAGGACCTGCTCTCTGATAACATAAATTGAAAGGCCTCAGAGCATTTATTACTACTGTTTTTCATTTTCCATTGTGGTTTAAACTTCATATATATATATATATATATATACGAGTTCAAAATCGAAGAAGAGTAACACACAGAGTAAAGAAACACACTTTCAAACTCCAATTTTCGGGCAATCCGTCTTCAGGAAAAAAGAGAAAGGGAGACCAAACTTATTGTAGACGCAACGGCAAGTAACCGACCCAGCAACCGCTAGCCTTGCCCCTCGCACCCGGTATTAAAGTTATAGAATTAAGAGAAAATATAAACAGAAATTCAGATAAGCAATACAGGATGGGTAAATATCAAAATAAATGAATCAAAGGGAATTGGAGAGAAATTTATATATATATATATATATATTATATATTTCTATAGGTAGGCAGCAAATCTTCTTTTAAACACTTTGCAGCATTTACGACTTTTTTTACTGACTGTCTCTAATTTTCTGATTGTTCCTCTTTAATTTTGGGGTAATTTCCTAAATAACTCTGCCAGAGACATTTGAACATTGGCCTCCAGAGTAACTCGTGGAACCATCGCAATGCTGCCCTCCAGTGGAGGAGAGGAAAAATAGAAATGCCTCCAATATTTATTTATAAAACAATTTAAAAAATATAATATGAAATAATAATGAAGACTACAATACGTATGCAAATAAAATTAAAAAAGAAAAAGTATAAACAATGCGAAAAAAAAATTAACGGTAGAGGTTAAGACCAGGAGGAGAGCGAGCCCCAAGGAGGCATATGAATGCCTCTTCAGAAGCTCTAAGAGTAACATGGGAATTTGTACCCTGAAAGAATCATTGAAACGGAGATCATGGGAATTAGCATGGAATATATATATAGTTAATTTGGGAGAGAGAGAAACTCCAATTTAAAAAAGGTAAAAGTAAGATGTTTATTTGGGAGCGCGTGACACAGACTCACGTGGTCCCCCCGCGAGGCCAGAGGCCAGCCTTGATAAACACTTGATAAAGTGACACACTTGTCAACAAAGACTCTGACCTCCGAGAGCTTACCGGCGGTAGCACCAACGCTAACTCTTCCTATCAATCTTTGCTCACACACAGAGGCCACAACCAAAACAAAACAAAACAAAACGATATAATAAAAATAGAAGTTTGAAATTAACACAAATAAATTTCTTCTACTAAACATAACTCTACTACAATAACAATAATAACTACAACCTAAAAACCACTTGAACACAAGATAGAAGACAAAAGAAAGAAAACTAATCAAGCAGATGGCGGGCGGTCCGCTCTTCGCACCCGCCGCAGTTCCTGGAGATGGCTGACCACACTGGCACGGGTATTCCGTCCCACCGGCCACAAGCGAACACGATGCCGATAGAGGAAGGTTGAGAGTTCGTATGGCACGGTGAACCCGGATTCGGACTTGCGGTGCTGTTGTAAGTTGCGTCGAAACCAGTTGCTGAAAAGTTGTAAGTTGCTGAAGGGCCAGCGGTGCATGATGAGTTGCAGCATGAATACTTAGGTTGTAAGCCAACACCGCACTGGCCACCGCTTCGCATCCGCCCACGCCCTTCAGCTTCAGCAGCCTAAGATGTTCAGTGAGTGCCCCATGAACCTCTCTACCGTTCCGTGGGAGCGCAGATGATCCACCGTAGTCCAGTGGGCCTATCACTAGTAGTTGACGGACGATGCTGTTGTCAAACTCCCGACCCTGGTCTAAAAGCCCTGGACAGCCATGAGCAGCCCACGGTTGCAAAAGCGCCTCTCAAACAGTTGCTCCTCTCTTGTCTCGTAAAGGCCATGCTGCTGCCATCCTGGAGTAAACGCCAATACAGGTTAAAAACCGCTGAAGAAAGGTGGTGGATTTTTTTCAGTGAATGAAATGTCACGGTGGCTGACCACATTTGTGGTATTATGACTGGGAAGCGGTCATATTTCGCTTTCTTGCATACTGCGCAGCTCTGGTTTACCTTTGCGATGGTCTTCTCCATTCCCAGCCAATAATAGAGTTGTTTAAGCTTCCACATCGTTTCCTGTATGCCCATATGGTTGGTAGGTCCCTCGTGATACTCTTGAATAATCTGGTTTTGGCACTCTGGATCTGTGACGGTCTCCACTATACGGTTGCACCAGATAAACCGTACATCCTACCTCACACATAAGAGGCGGATAATCTTGTCCTTCATATCCCTGGCGTCCGTCAGGGACGGACGCACCCATATTAGGGCAGCTCCGCCAGTGCAGCCGGACCAGCTGATATCCCGCCGGAGATAACAGTCAACCTAATTGGACCATATTTCTTTACCTCCGTCTGTAACTCGGTTTCATAGGCCCGCAGTAAGAGGACTTGGTTCCGTTTCCCGTTTAGATTTCTTCGCAGATCTGCAATTCCATTCCCTCAACTGGCGGTGCTGTCTCTTGTCTTCCTGCAGCAGAGAGCTCTGCGACACTTCTGTGTAAAAAAATACCTTCGATTTATTATTGCTGAATATTATTTTGTTGTCAACAGACCAACGGTAAACTGATGTAAGGACCTGGTTGACCAGTGCCTCCGTATGATTTCATAATGTTTATAAACAATATAGATTTTTATCATTTTAATGTGAACTCTGATATTTTGTAAAATGCATGTAATATCAATAAATGGAGTATGCAGTTGTAATTGCTCGAAACACACAAACACACACACGCATACACACACACACACACACACACACACACACACACACACACACACACACACACACACATACACACATACGCATATATATATATACATATACATACATATGCATAGAAAATCTAAATAACAATATTTAAGATAATAAGTTACAAATTTCAAGTTACTTGAAGATTTTTTTGTTTAAACTTAATTACATTTATTACATAATTGCATTCACAAATGTGATACCCATCTAACTAGTCATCATCATTTTTCTAAAATCACGCATACCATAAATTTATAGATGAGTTTTATCTATTATTGTGACCTTAAACTTTTTTACTTATAGTTTCATTAAATTGAAATAGTTTCTAGAATAATCTAAGAAAAGAGATTTTCTTATATTATATACTTCTACCATTTATTTCTCTGATTAATTTCATAGAATAATAGCTGATCCATGAAACTTATGCATAAAAACTGTGTCATATTATTGTTTATAACAAAACACCTTACAAACTATTTTTTTTTTTTCTTTGACAGATCATGTCAAATCAAACATGATTTATGTTGAGCTCAAAAAAGAAATACCTTTAAACAGTAGAATATGTACAAATGCTGATCACAAACTGAATGAAAAAGCTGTTTGTCAAGGGTGAGCTCTAACTTGTCTGGTACAACCCAGTGTCGTCGACAGGTTAGAAACGTCGTTCCAGGAGGAACCAGTTCTGCTGCCAATATACTACCTCCTTCTCTCCATTACCCTCATTTTAGTAACTTATGTCTGTCACACCTAATAGAGTTCAGATAATATCTGTAATTTTCTAAAGTCACGTCTCCTATACAATTATTTACAGCTTTCAGATGCATTTGAAAGGCGTCACATTAGAATATTTTGGAGTCATAAAGGCTCTAATTAATACAGTGGCATGCTTCAAAGCCGTACCGTTTTTAAGAATTTTAGTGAATTAAAGTGTGTAGGGTCTAACATTTTCTTTGTTATTTCCATTGATACCTGGTCCTGATAAAGAACTCTTTATATTGAAAATGAAAGTTAAGATGGAGACCGCATACAACTTTATGTGAATTTTATTATTTATAAAACACTCCTAAAATATGTTAACCCTTCTTTTCATTGAAGAATTTATCAATTTTGGAAATATTGTGGAATACTCATGTTGATATAAAATTTCCATCTTTTATGTTTCCCCCTTGCATTTACCATGATTTCCTGTTAGTTTGTATTTTTTCAATATAAATATTGTACTTTAATTAAATAAGTTTAATTTTATGATAATAGTTATTATTTTTTGCTTGATATATTAACAATTTGTATATTCAATATTTGTAACATTATGCTATGAATATTTATTTTATCAAAATTATAAATTTATTATTTATTTATTTGCATACGGTTGAAAATCATTTTATAGTACAATGTCTATTTTATGCTAACATGAGCACATGTAATGATAAGATAACTGTTTAGTTGGTTCCGTGTTAGAAGCTGGCCTTGACTCTGAGGTGTCTTAAAATAAAGAGGAAACGTTGGCAGATAGGTGATTTCAAATAATTAACTCAGACCAAATTCCAAAAGAAGAAAAGTTTAGTAATTTTATTAGTAATTGTGGTCAAGAAAACAATACCTTTATATAATATAAAACACCATATGAGACAGTGGGGAATGCTGCAAATATTTATTTTTATGACATGGAACATGGAATACTTTTGGGCATTTTCAAAGGAAATTCTGGAATGTGAAAACATAGTTGAGAAATGAGAAAAGGGCAAATTATCAATTTGATAATATTTATTAAAATGTATGGTATATTTACATATTTTGACACATATTCATCAAAATATAAAAATATATAAAACATATTTATATAGCATATTCCTATAAATGTTTATAATAAAATTAAATATCGTTAATTTGTCTCCATTTTTTCTTAAAAATGTTTAAACTTGTGGATTAGATGCACTGGTGAAATTTGAGCGTTGAAAGCAGTTTTTCTGAACGTGCTTGTTAATCTGTCGGAAGAATAAACGTGGTCTTGCCAAACAGCAAGTGTCACTTGGGCTTACTTTGTAGCGTCTGGCCAGGTAAATCGAACCTAGATTAGAGGCTAAAAAGGTGCAGGCAGCCGCCGGCGTGGGAACCAAGTGTCGACCATTGGTTAGGGGCGTTGCGGCCTCTTCTCTGAGGGTCTTTTCCACTTAAGACACTAAGTGAAGAACCCTCTCATCTAACGGCTCCTTAAGGATCTTCCCTAAAGCACTCACCGTTTTAGTATCATGCTAATTAGCAGCAGATAAGAAGAGACGTCACGAATCCAAAACGGAGTCATCAAATGTTGCGTAACTGTTGAATGTTGACACTGGGCTGAAGCAAGAATCTTTCATAGTCTAATTAGTTTAATATGTATCTCTTACTTGCTAATGATCAAACATACATCATGAATAGATTTCAAAGGTATATATTAAATCTAGTTTATTGTATAATGGTGTTGACATTCAAGTAACAAGCCCACTGTAATGCATCATAAAACTCTCATTACACATTCCACCTCACTTAGTCTACAGGATATTGACATTTACACTAGTTGACTTTTATTATTTCCATATGTGTTTGTATAGATTTTATTAAATAAGAAAAAAAGGTAGTCGTTATTGACTTAAATATGATTTAAAATGTAGTAATAATTTAATCTAGTAATAACAAGTGAAAAGGCGCCGTCCTTTCAAAATCACCACAACCCCAATCCATACCATGGTTATTCAGATTATTCTGAAAAGAAGTTTAATCTATTAATCGAGTATTATAGATGTCACTTGGTTGTATCACTCATCAAAACGATTAATTAGTATCAATATCTATAGAAATAAAAGAAAGGTTTTGTCTGTACATTGCTTAGAACTGGCTCATTTCATGTTCCTTTACGTTTCATACATTAGAGAAACCGAATTCATCTTTAGAAAAATTTCTGTCTGTCAGTTTGTCGGTTTGTCCGCAATATTTTGTCACAAGTAAACTCAGTCACCATAAGACATATCAAGTTGAAACTGTGACAGTAGATTTGTGTATGTCCAACTTAAAATATAAACTCTGAATGGATTGGAAATTCAACGTAAAAGTGAAGATTTGGACGTTTAAAGCACAAAATATTGTCACTAGTAAACTCAGCCACCATGAGAGATTGCAAGCTGAAAATTTGAAAGTACGTTTGTGTATGTCTAACTTAAAGTCTAAGCTTTCAAGGAATTGAAAATTCAACGTAGAAGCGAACTTATGAACTTTTAAACTGGATTTGGCTAATTTAACAGACATACTTATTTTGAAAATACACAGGTGTAGCAAGTAGGTATTGTTAGTTGATTTTAATTTCATTTGTGTATATGAATATATTGCATATTTGACCTTATTGACAAGGTGCTTCTCAGAGTTCAAGATGTACTATCTATTCAGAATGAATGACTTTGTGAACGAGCAATTCTCAACGCTTACTATGAACATGCAGGAAAAATCAACAAACAAGTTCTTCCGCTATATCAAGTCGAGGAAAGACCTTACAAGTCAGTAAAGAGTGTGATTAGTGATGAAGAAGCAGTTCATTATCCAACTGAATTTCTTGACTCCGTGACTGCTCCTGGATTAACTGCTCATGACTAACTTCCAACTCTTTGTTCTTCGATGAGCCTGAAGGACTGACAGCTAATGTGGTGTATACAGAGGCATTTTCTTAACATTCTACTAATAATGATATTTTTTACTATTTTATAATTTCTAATGGTATTTTGGAATACCATGTATCATGGAATTTTTGATTCCGTCAAAGACAGGCATGTGTTGCTAGTGTTTATTATAAAACAATGCAAAAATCTGATTTCAATGTTCTTGCCTTGTAATAGAAAGTCAAATAACGCCAAGTACAATTATAAATTTTGTTGAAGAAATGTTTCTTTTTATTAATAAAGTTTTTAATTAAAATAATTTTTATACTCTCTAATTATACAAAATTCTAATTACAAATAATCTTGTAATTAAAATTGTGCAAATGGGTCTATGAATTTGTCATAGTTGCTTTGATAAAACAAGAGTTAAGCTTGTATTTTTAAGAGCTAGAAGAAGGTGTTTTGGTTGTGAAAGGAAAGGTGGGTCGCAGCATCGGTATTTTGTCTTGTAGATTCCCTTTACTGACAAAGGAGAAATAATTTGGGATGTAAAAGATTTGACAAAGCGGTCGATATATCTTGGGCAGTGGGTCGGAGTCTAATGTGCGGCGCTTTGTGAGCAGAGGGTGGCCTGGGCCAACTCTTCAACAGATCGTGTTTTGACAAGGCACCCATTGTGACCCCTACCTCCAATTTGACCATTTTTCTCCGTTCTCAACTGCGCCTGCCGACTAAAAGATTTAGGTGAATGGGCGCCCCTGGCAATAGCCTGACACAATCGAAAATCCTGTTGACTTCTCTTCCATATGGAGACCATTAGAAAACCCATGCTACCTCGTGTCTACGGCTTGCTAAATAAGCAGCATATTCTGAATTAAACAATATCTGATGAGCCATTAGCATCTTGTAATGTTTTATCATGAGGTTGTTGTTCTTGTGGTTAAATAAAAACTGCTTACAGCATGAGTTTAAATAATAACAAGGATAAAAAAAGAAAATATTATTCTCTAAAAATAAGAATATATTTTTCAGATAAATATATATATATATATATTCGTCTAAACCAAAGAAAAATCTTAGTCCCTTTTTCTCTGATTAAGGGTTGATTTTTATTACCCATGCTTACTGTCAAACCTTTATGTATATAAACTGATGCTACATAAAACAAATGAAAGGACAAATGGAACTATAAGCCACAGTTTAAATTTCTAAAAACGAATGTATGAAATGGTTATTTCTTGGACATCAAAATTCCTTCTTCTTTTTCTATAATTTGAACAAAATGTTTTACACTAACATCTAAATTTGTAAGAATTATACGTCTGGTATCATATAATAGGAAAATAAAAATAAACTTGTATATATTAGTAGGCAAATTCGATTTTACGCACAAACTATCTGTCTCTCTCTCTCTCTCTCTCTCTCGTTCTATCTCTTTTCTCCTAAACACACACACATATACACTTGGAAAATGATTTATTCTAAATCCTTTATTTAGAATCATTTCATAAAATTCCACCTGTATGATTGCTCGTATCACGCTATTGGCAGAGTCGCCAAGTAAGAATAAACTGTGAACAGTAAGAAATAGGGAAGTCAAAAAAAATTCGTAGACGTTGCACTAGTAAATGATCCCGTTAAGGGTCGATTTTGGAGATATCCTCCAGACTTTGAATATATCAATGAATAGATCGGCTGGAAAAAGCGATTTATACATTTTTACCGATGGCAGTAAAGAAGTGTTATTTCGGATGTGGTTTTGCAGTCCATTACCATTGATAAAGTCCATACTGATAAAGGAACATACATGCTAGATCGCAGACAATCGTGTTCTTACAACAAAGCTGAACAGCTGGTTATCCTTAAAGCTTTAGAACGGGTGGTGTGTGTGTGTGTGTTACATGTATAAGACTAAATGGTATAGACGATACATAAAAAAAATGCGATTAATTAATTGATTAAAGAGTGTTTAAAATTGTTCATTGAAGACAATCGAAATCTTTTAAACCTCTAAATACCCCTCTAACAGAAGGGGCTAGATTTGGGAGAGGCCCCTAAGAGACTTAAGTCCAGAGTTAAACCCAGAGATAAAATTCTATGGAATGAATTCATTAGATAAAGAGTGAATGATTGAATTTAATATTATATTATCATACTAGACTACCCGTGACCCTTTGTGTCACTCAGAAATTATAACAATAGGTATTGAAATTATTTCACTGAATATGATTGACAGGGATAATTTTAATTGTTGTTACTTGTTATTAAAGCACGGAAACAAATTCTTAAGGTCCAAGCTTTTAACATAGTATTCTTAACATGATTCAAGATATATATTTAGCAACATAAAAATCATTTAAAAGTAAAAAAAATCATTTATTTTATCATATAAAAAAAATAATACATTTTCACTACTGTCATCGGCGAGCACGCAAACGACTAGCAACCATAGATCCATGCCTTCACTTTATTACCATTGTGTATATTATTCAAACCATGAATTCAAAAACTTTTTTGTTACATTTATTTTTAATATATTTGTGCTACTGTCATCGGCGAACAAGCAAGCCAGTGGGCTACCCTGACTCTATGCCTTTAGTTTATTACCAGTGTTTATATTACGCAAATATTAAATTAAACAAAATTGTCACATTTGCACTGTCATCGGCGAGCACGCAAGATACTTGCTACCTTGGCTCCAATTTTGGGAATATAGTGATAATCTTCTTTTATTTAACATTATTCAGATGGTAAATAATATATATTTAATTCCAGGTCTCTATCCCCAGGTGAAATGGGTGAACAAACAAACAAACAAACTCACGAACTTTATATATAGAGATGGTCGACGCCTAGTAATAACATCATTCAGATATTATCTCAATAGCTTTCAATAATACCGAAGCAGATACATGCAGACATCAGATTTCAATTTTTGAAGACTGTTCCTAAATTCAGTTAAGGGCGGGTATAATTATGCTAGATAATATTTCTGTTAGTATTTAGTTATAATTGTATCATTTAGACATAGTAACCTCGTTACAAGAATATCAACCATAACAATATAAGCATTAAGATGATTGTATCACATGAAGACCACAAATACAAGATTACTATTTACGTGAAACTTGATTATGACATTAACTGTTAACTTCATAATGTTATTAAGTGATACATGTGGATTTCCTTTTAAGATTTATTATAAATATGAATGATAAGTATTAATTCTATATGTAATTACTCATTGTACACTATCAATTACATGTAGTGTATATTGAGGAACATGCTGTACTTGAATATAACACATATAGCACAGACACATACATACACCCACAAGCACACACACACAAACCAAAGAAAAACATTAAGAGAATAAAAAAAACAGTAAACAAATAAACAGACCCACGATATTTATTGAGTTGAGAGAATGATATAGCAATGAAAGATGAAAAGAAATTGCCACGACTCCAAAAAAGAGCAATTGAATTATCTAAGTTATTCTCTCCCTATGTACCGAATTATTATTTTAGGAACTGTTCGTTTCTTTCTTACAATTTTTAATACCTGAAACTAATTGAAATTAAATACACCATGGGTCACTGATTTATTAAAATCAAATGCCTGTAACTGAATGCATAATTAATAAATCGATTTTTTAAGGCATACATTATTGAAGCTGTTGATAAATGGCTTAGTTTATTTAATGATAAATATGATGGCATCTGGTTTTGGTATAGATGATGAGATCGTTAGCTTGGTCGAGCCGAAATGATTAAGGTTTCGCTAGAGCCGGTTGGACTCCAACCGACTCCTTGTAGCCGCCATCTTGTCTGACTCCTCCCTTACCTTCATAAATTTTCACCGCTTGATCAGCAAATTATCTCGGAATGCGGTGAACGTTCTTATAAATTAAGATTGGCTGGGTCTGAGTCGGGTCGTTGAAGGATTACTTGTGATCCCTCGTCTGCTCGTTCCATCACTACCTTATTCTACACCTAAGGTACCTCATAGTATTTCTTCTAAGCTATTCCACAAGTTTTTTTTACTTTTCCATAATAGAATTCTAAACTTTCTCTTCAAATAGATTTATTTAATTATTATTAATGTTTGTAACTTATCTATCTTGTAGTTCATATTTTTCGTCACAGGTCACGTTTCAGACATTCTCATGAGGAAAAAGGAGCAGGAAAATAAAGCTCATCATTAATAATAAAGAAATAAACCAATCTATGACACAGTGATATCATTAAGAAATAGTTAGGTTTATAATTTTTTGGATACAGGAAATTCTTCCATTCTGATACGAAAGGTTTGGGCAATTCAACAATAAAAGCAGTGTTTATCGTAAGAAAGTGTTTAATTTATTTCATTCCAGAAAATGTTCATATTATGTAAAAAAATAAGGCATATTCATTTTTTTTTTACATTATTTATGCGCCTTTCCACATTTTTTCTATGTGTTAAATTCGTTACAATGGAGGAATAAAGCGGCAAATGTGTTGTTTCAGAGATGCTTGGAGAAAGTAAACAACTTGGCAATCAGTGTTATGAACACGTGGCCTGGAGTGAGCTTGAGAGTGACGGAAGGCTGGGACGAGGACGGGGTTCACTTGCCGGACTCCCTTCACTACGAGGGCCGAGCTGTCGACATCACTACCTCGGACAAGGACCGAGCCAAGTTAGGCATGCTAGCTCGCCTGGCAGTTGAGGCAGGCTTTGACTGGGTATATTATGAATCCCGTTCTCATATACACTGCTCCGTCAAATCAGGTAATTTTTAGTAGGTAAACCTATAACTTACTATTTGTAAACGGGTATACTAAAAATATGACTACTCAATAGTACTTAAAAGCGACAATTATTTTTTCTCTTGAATTTCATTAAGGGATAAATAAACCGCCTCACCTCATTATGTACTTCTTTTGTCATCACTAACAACTTCCAAAAAAATTATAAACTAAATTAAATATAAATATTTCTTTTTTTTACATTTACTTATCGTAAACATATTAAATAATTGGTAATCTTTTTTTCCTGGTCTACTATACTTGAACATTTTTGCTGTACTTATATTTCTTACTGATATATACTTAATTTATTTCTTTTGGGAGGATATTTTTATCCTCCTCTACCTGATTATATTATCAGTTAAAAGTATTACTTTTCACACGACGAAACTCCGTATTCGATTGTTTCAACAATTGTCGAAAGATTCTCCCGTCAAATCTTGTATTGAAAGCCATATTTTGGATAAAAGTCTCCTACAGTATGTACTGTATAGTACACTACTGTATGTAGACTCTTCCTGTTCCACATTCTCTAGATAAACAGTGTAGATAACTATCGTAGCTGGCAACCTTTCGATAAAGGACAATTAGTAATAGCTTAATTCAAATGAACATTTTTGTTAAACTGTATACATATATGTAATTCGATTTTTTCTACTTTAATAAAAAACAGTACCTGTAAAAAATGTCAGATAGAGCTTTTATGTGAGAAATGTTATACAGGCTTTAAAATAAGCACTTTGTGCTTAATAAATTCTTGGCAAATTGAAAAAAAAATCAGTTGAATATTCAGATAGGGTAAATGTTTCTTGTAACAAACCAGTCTGGTAGAAATTGTACTAATGCTACTCTACCTTATAACCGGCTTCTCAACAATGTACTCTTCTTATAAGGAAACTGATTGATTTATGCAAAATGTTACTGTTGCTCTAAGACCATATCAAGTTCTATTAAATTTGTCTTTACAAGTTGTGAAACCATTCGGAATGTTAAGATATGCAGGAGCAGGTAGATATTTACATTAATCGAAGCAATTTCACTTTAATATACGACAAAGGATTCTTCACACAACAGCTGTTTGATGACCCACTCAGTGTTAGCTTATGTTGATTCAGATTTTTTTTTATATATATAAAAACAAACTTGTTGCATTGCATCCGTTTATTTCTCATTTGTAGGAAAATGTTTTACGCACGAATAAGCATACAATTAACATATTTTGAAATTTTTTTTATACACCTATGTAGCCATTCAATTTACATATTTCACAATTATTGAATAACTATGGTTTTTCATCAATAGCCTTTATGATTTTCTCATCCAACACTCACACATATAGGCTTCATTGCTTATGTGCTTGTGTAGGGACGAAGTTCCACTCATTTATGATCCGGCACCCATTACCCAGGATGCCACGGCTTTACTTAGCCCTGTAATGTAGTGAAATCCGTGATACAGCGTAGCTACGACTGTTAATGAACGATACAAATTGACTCAGACTTAAAACAATACAATATGTAATTGCATATATATTTCTGCTTTATACTTTACATGTTCAAATCAATTATATAACTAATAATTATATCAAGTTTTAAATTATAACTCACCTCTTAATTGCAACAAATATTTCAATTACATGAGAAAACATAACTTAAGAATGAAAAAATTTACCAATATTTATTAATACATTAAATTAGTAATCAGTTAATGGAATATACCATGAGGTAACAGTGTATATTTAAGTATTTAAAGTTAATATACAATAGATTTGAGGACATATAATAAGGTTGACGCATCAAAATTTACGTAGTACGTTGTTTATTAATAGTTATATTTTTCCTACCAGCTCTGGTAGACAGGTCTTCCACCTAGCAGAAGAGATCTGTATTAATGCACCATCTAGCGGTTGTTACATGCAGCACGTCTTCAACCCCTGTGGCCATGCACGGATATCAGCTATATTTCATTACATCCACTATCTGTCTTTATTCAAATCATTTAAATACTCATGAATTGTTACTCTTTATAAAGATTTTGGCGGTATAAACCATCATGTTTTTAGCAACAATTAATTACTAAAAAACGAAACTAGTATCTATACAAAAGAACACCGCAAGTATATTGGAAAACTTATTAATGAAAAATTACGGTAACCTTGTTTTAGTATCGCCATTAATTTCTTTGATAATTTACTTAAAATTTAAATTGATTTCAAATATTTCCATAAATATAATCAATGACATGACACAGTCTAACAAAATGAACCCTTCCACCCGAAATACGAGTAAGAACCTATCGAAAAAGAAAGCGACATACGTCCGGGAAATAGAAACACTGTTGACAATCTAATTTATTATCAAAGGATTGATCTGCTCTGGTTGCAAATTTATTGAAAATAGGAGAATCCTCTCAATCCTTTGCTCATTCAAAACTGTAGTGCCTTAGTTGACATCAATATGTCGATCTCCAGAGCCTCATATTATTTAATCTCCAAAGTATTTCTTATTCATATGTTGATAATTTACCAATAATTTATTTACATAGTATGTTCTTTATTAATATTTATATTTTTCTTACCAGCTCTGGTAGACAGGTTTTCCACCTAGCAATAATTTTGAATTCTTCATCTACTACATATATGATATGCAAGGAGATATCTGCAAGCAGCTTTTCGATATTTTGTTTCTTTTATTACTTAATATTTGAATCTAAATGCATTGCTTTCCAGACAATGCGTCTTCATAACATATACACATCCCACATGCTTCATCAGTTCCCTGTTTCTTTCTCATGTTTCCTTATGTTATTTATGACCCCCCTAAAGTCCTTCATCTCATATTGTTTGCTCTAGCATGCTTGCCGATATATTCTGCACTGGTTCCTTCTTGAGAATATATATATATATACTGCTATACTGTTAAACTATACTACATTTTTCAACTAAAATCATCCGCATACTATTCTTATGTACTTTTCATTCTCCTAACAGTATTTAAAGTATTGTATTCCATGCGTTTATAAGTATTAGTATCTGTATTTTCTAATACAACATCTAGTTTCCTATCTTAAAACAATCTGACAATGGTTTACAAACTACGTTTGAAATTTTATCATTCCTACAAGTGAAGTATAGACATTATGATGTTCTTTTATCTTGACAGATTTACATGTTTTAAGACCGCTCAGACCATTATTGAATTTTTTTGATGATACATTTGTGCGTTTGTGTGTATGTGTGTGTGTGTGTGTGTGTGTGTCTGTAGAATGAAGTTTGGATCCAGTTGATATAGTATCAAAAAATGCCCAGATAATTTGAATCGGCTGAATAGTCTTGGAGAAATATTGCATGATAAAAAGCTATCTTTATAACTAATTAGTTGCTATAGTCTTATTATTATCATTAGCCGAAAAATTTCTAAAATATTTCTTTAACGGATCATAATGGAAGTAAACATAAAAGTAGAACTTTTTAGAGAATAAGCCATATTGCTTTTAGGATAAACTGTGTTAACAAATAAAACCTGTATATTTTGTGAATTCAGAAAATATATTATCTCACTAAACTACGAACACTGGAATATTGAGATTTTATATATGTCATTCACATAATATTAATATGTAATGAAAAAGTACTTCAGAAATTTTTGACCGTTGAAAAGAAAAAATAACCCTAAAATGATGAAAATTCACTTCGAATAATTTTTCCTGTCCTGTTTGTGGAATTTGTTTACATTTCTTAGACAATACTCTCCCAGGGACAAGCCAAATAGATTTATAAGACTTTAGGATATTTACGTGGAGTAGGTTAGGTACCAGTAACCGCCTCAGAAGCGAACACACTTGGTCATAGATTCGCAATTTTTGATGCCACACAATGAATATCCAAAATTGGGAGTCCTAAAGTATCAAGCTAACTCAAGTGTATTTAAGTAGGGATCTTTAACGAGTATCTGACATCGTACATCTCAGGACCGATGCCTTAAAGTCATCTCGAAGGTACGACCTGCTTAAATTTTTTTCACCTCCACATGAATAAATTGAGAGCCAGAGTTGGTATTGAACCCCGGATCTACCAGTCTAGAGGAGAGCATGTAAGCCACTGGGTTACCCTAGCCCCCAATTTAGAGGACAATGTTCTCAATATAAATTACTCGGGAGGCAAATAGATGATTATTCGCCTTGGATTTGCTTCACTTATTAAGAAGTGTTGTGGGAAAAAGTAAGCAATATTAGCTTTGCTGTCTAGTTTCATGTTCCTCTGCAACTGCTCTTTTCCTTGTTTGAGTAATGTATGTGCTGGCAAAAGAGACGGCTAATGGCCAGATAATGTCAGTTTCCCTTCCTTCGAAATCTGGTGTTGTTTTACTAAGTAAAGAATGTGTGAGACAAGAGCTAGTATCAATGTTAGTTCCATTGCCATGTCCTAGAAAGGTAGTTACAAATTTATAGTACTAAAGATTAGTGTAATGTTAGTTTTAAAAGTGGTTTGTTTTCATTTACTATCTTAGGTTTCTTCACTCAGTAAGGATTTTACTGGACAAAAGCTATTACTAAATGTTGATGTAATGTTAGTTCTAAATTTGTCTTGTTTTTTTCACAACATGGAGTTACTTCACTGAGTGAGGAATGTGCTGAACATAACCGAGCAATAAATTTGAAGTAATGTAATCATTACAGCCAAGATGTTTTTTATAACCTGGAGTTGGCTCATTGAGTGGAATATGCGCTCTATTAAACTGAGCACTAAAACTCTGATAATATACTCGAACAAAAAATAAATATAAATTATAACTAATAGTTATAATTCTATCCTATAACGATAAAATTCTCTGTATATCTCCCTGTCTGCCTGTTTGCTATGCATTCCCAGATGACAACATTAATCTTAAGCAAATGGTGCATGCTAATTTAGGTTGACTACAGGTAGATCAAATTGATTGTAGGTCAAAATGTTGAGCTCACTGTCAAATATAATACGTTTATATTTTGCCTGCAGTATGTTTTCACTTTACTGTTGATCTCCCTGTCATTATCTATATTCTATATAAATGGTGGCCTTTGTATATTGGTATTCACTGGTCAGAGGCAGCCGGTAGCCAGTTCTAAACAGATGTTTAAAACCCATTTTGAAAAAAGTGTCTACTCAATACTCAAGGGAAATATTTCCTTAATTACATAGTTGTGATAAAAGGCTTAATATTTAATGGTCTTTAAAGAAGTTCAACTAAGCAAATCTAATGAGTATAATAGACATTAGTTCCTTACCTGATTAATTTAATTGTTTGTTCCATTGTTAATGTGATTATATTGAATTAATTTTTACTTTATGATAAGTAAAATATAGCGATCATGAAAAGTTCAATCTCAAAATTGTTATGCATTCCGAGCTCCCTAAAGTTCATTTTTGACGGTTTTTTTTGATGTTTGTGTATGTGTGTTTCGATGGTTGACGGATGTGTTATCTAAAAGTTTGTGGACAAGCTACAGGCCTCACCGTTTAATGGATGAAATTCACATTTCACCCAAAAATGGATTCTATAGAGTAGATGTGCTCTATTGTTTTTGGACAACTTTGTACCTAGAAGAAAGTCGCTCTTGTGTCCAAAATGTGATTATAGATATTTTCTTTCACCTAAATTACTACTCATAGTGTTGAAACTATGGGATTATTATGAAAGAGACAGTAGTATTACTTAAAAAAAGTTCAAAATTTTTCAATTTTGGTCATAAAATGTCAGTTTTGTAATGCCGAATTAGTAAAATGTAAAATTATTGACATATGATTGATACCAAAACCAAAAACTTATGAAAACGATACAGGTCACATCACTTGACAGATGGTAATGAAATTATCAGTTTTTAAAAATATTTCAGTAGCAACCATGGAACACCTACACTCAGTGAATGAAGTTCGTTGAAGGAAAACTTTTTCATGAACATGTTTAATTAGGTAATTTAAAAATGGATGAACTGTTACCAGGTAACATCATTATCTGTCATTCGATTTGATGAGACGAATTCACCAACAATTTAATATTTGTTGAAGTTTTAGAACATATATATTAAAGGCAAATCAAAATTTAAGGTTTTAAAAGACCATAAAGTGGGAACCCTTAAAAAAATGTAATATAGGTAACGTCAGATGGACACCAGTCTTTTTAGTCACTATTGCGGTTTTATAAGCAATTTAAAACCAAAACTACTATTTTTGCACATCACTGCATCATTTACCAACAAGAATTGGCAGTTAATAATCTAAGCCAGATTGCATCAATCTCTCCAATTTGTCAAAACATTGGAAAACAATATTCTTAGTTACATGGTAAATAGGTTGTTTGAGTAGCTGTATCGAGAAAATAATTATTACTTCTCCAAACTGAAGTATTGTTGTTTTTAAAGGATTATGTTTGAAAATATTTTCTTTTAATTTTGCAACCCGTTTCAGAGCTTTTGATTAATAAAGGTCCCGTTAAAAAAATAATAAAATAAAAACCTTTTATCACCCATTTAACAGATTTATTTCCTAAATTGAATGAGGTAAATTTGTCGTTTGAAGGACACAGAATGAATTCAATAAAAATAAAGATCATAATGTCAACATTATTGCCGGCTTCTTTACCTATTTATGCAAAACATTCTAAGTACTGTATATTCGCAGTTTCTCAATTTCATTGACAAACGTTCAGAATGATGACATTTTGGCATATGTTCAATAATTAAATGCCCTTTGCACACACTTCATATGTGTAAAGATATTTTTCAACTACGGACAAACCGAAAATTATCGGTCTATACGGTGCAACTGAACAGTTAAATCAATTGTTGCATTGAACGTATAGTATAATTAAACTTCGAATATCGCACGAGAACAATATGAATCGAATTATAACTAATGGTAGCTTTAAAGTGTGGTTTATGAAACAGATTTAGTAGTCTAGTTTAACAAAAACTAGAGTTTTACTCAACTTTACCATAAGTAAACTTAATACCAAACTAGCTGACAATCAATTAATTTTTTATTTTATTTTAATGCTGCCATCATACTATTAAATATGTAGACGACATGATATAATTTGTTTAAATGTGGCAATAAATATTTCATCTGTTATAAGAAACTTGAAATCAGTGATCAGTCTGACATGGCATTGTTGTTATTAAACTGAGGGTCTGAATATCTTTGGCCTCCTGCATTCTGCGGCATTATCTGTCGTGTTGTGTATCCCATTGTCGATTGTCTAAATTCAACTTCAGGTTTTAGGTTTCTTAAAGAACTTCATAATTCTTCCTGGAGAAGAATCTTCACTTTCGTTGGTTTTAGTTATGAATTGCCAAAAATTTTATCCCTTTCCAGGCGATTACCTGGCATTCAGATAAAATGTGATCGAAGGTTTCCGCCTCTTATGAACAGAGAGTTTAAATTCTTCGTATGGTATTAAATACAGCTTGCATAAGTAGTAGTCCAGAAAACGAATTCCGCTTAGATATTCTACGTAAATTTTTAAATATTTTCTTCGAAGATATAGTGATTTCTTACATATGTAAGTTCAGTTGAAATGAGCTTTTTAGACTAAATTAAATCCAGTTTTTCTAACCATATTATCTGTTTTTTTGTTCGTCCATTCATTAATTGCATTTCTGTGAAATCTGGGATGTACTGCAAAACTTCTCGAGACTGCAGGATGTAAGTTTTCAACCTTTTTCAAACGGCCCACTACCTCATTGCCCAGTACTCGCTTGTTTCCAGGTGCCCATATCAAAGTCTATTTATTTACACTGGTTTTATTATTAATTTTTGATCCATTAGAGCACAATTCTTGAAATCAGGAAGCTTCCATTTTAGGTGATTATTTGTGATCACTTCTATGTCCTCTGCAAAATATTCTATAAGGGGCACTATATCTGATAACATATATGTTAAATATTATGTTCCCTTATAAGTTTTGAATTTTTTATCTCCCATAAAGGCCTTTTCAATTTGTATTTGCGGTCTCAATAGACTAAAAGTTAACCATTGTTAACAAAAAACTCTATGTAGAGGACGTTTATTAATGCTTCCATCCTGAAGATAAAACAATGTTCATTCCTCCAATTATCCCTGGACCGCTTGTATTTTTATATCACTCAACCGATTCATGTGATACCATTGGTTTTACCAATAGACGTAATAATAATTTTGGTGTAGTAAAGATTTAGTGTTATGGCCTCAAGTTATGCTTATGACTTCATTATGAAAGTCATGTTCTCCCAAACAATTTCTTACAGCAGAACATTTTTTTGCACCCTTAGTAATTTTATGAATAACATTTATAATTTAATGAAAGCGTTTCTCACATTTACTTTCGTTGTACTTGACAAATGTAATAACTGTTAATAAAGCCACCCCTTACTCCTTTGGTAGTATTTTAGTATTAAATTTTGTTTTTTATCAGCAATTCTTTACCATAAATTTCACATCACGCCACTAATTTACAATTAATTCACGCTCTAAAAACATAATGTATTCCTCATAAAAAGTTAATACTCCTTCAAACTGAAACTAACAAAAATATTTAATTTTCATATAAAAATATCTGCACAAACATTAGAATAATTTATTTTTGGAAGTAATTTCTCGTGCGATGTTATGAATCATCTTGCTGAGATCAAATGTTTTCAATATGAATTACTCATATTACATATGAATTACTGATATTCTTTGAAAGAGCTAATTAAAATACTTGGTGGTAGTTCTTTGTATTTGTACTTGTCAAAAACCTTTGTTACTTATAAATTGGTTCATGTTTCAGTATGTTGTCATGTTTTATTAAGGTTCAGGATTAAATAAGTCATTTTTCATACTAATTCCCTTTTTAAAAAACCTCATATATGAAATTGAATTGAATTTCTACAAATGACATGTCAGGGTTACTCCCTCTGTGCTGTGATTTTTAAAGTAAAAACTCTCTTTAATTTAAAGAAAAGTACAGACCTTTTTAGTAAATCATTGTCATTATTGATTAAAACTATACTGTGAAATAATTCATTTTCAGGTATATTAACTGCCTTTTCTGACTAAAGAAGTGAAAATTATGATTAATAATATTTTATTGCCCAAGTGACCACAATCAGCTGTCATTAGAAGTCTACTTCTTTAAAAAAATAAGAGCTATAATTCGTACTCAGATAGTACTTGAGTTCTTAGCACTTTGTGATCCACAAATATAATAATCCAGTTTTATTTTAGAGTAATGTTATGAGTGGTTGCACACTTCAAAATATGTTAAAAGTATATTATATAAGTCATATTGAATAATCTAGGTTCTACTGAAGTATTTAACTTTTTTTATTTTAAGCATATAAAATGTAACCATTAACGAGGAAATACATTCTGCGGAATGTTCGCAAATATTCAACAAGTATTTACTGCAAATCCAGAGTTCAGATAAATAACGTTAATGCTCATATATATTCCAACAGAACGAACATCATTTATTGCCTTACATACTCAAAACATGCAAAATGGATGTTTCAATAAAAGTATAGAAGTTAATTGCATAAGGTTATCGGGAATAATGCATCCCATTAAAATGTCATTTAATGTAGCATTTCATAGCATTTTGTTCAAGTTAATTGAATATTAAACCTGGTTTAATCCTTTAAAGGATAAATGTATGAAATGTAAACTATTAGTTTGAATAATGGATAAGAACTCATGTAGATGCAGTAAGACGAGGCGTGGGGCACGTTAATGTACTTCTCTTTTATATTCATTCTCAGACCTTCATTCTTCACACAAACCAGCTTTGTTCATTCCATTGCACTCATTATTTCCTCTTACCATTTTATTTTAAATTGTTTATCTAAATTTATTCTTATTATAGATAGCAATCATGTGATTAAATTTATTAATTAAAATCAATCAGTTTTCTTCAAATTATACTCTTTGAAAGCAGTAAACAAGAAAAAGTTCATGGATCAAGAATAAATGCGAGAATGGGTTTTATAATGTACATAGCTCTTTCATATCAGCACACAAGCCACGCCCTCGCCATTAAAACTAAAATTATTATGATATTTAAATTTTTTGGAATGACCAGAAGAGTAGATTGAAATTAGTACCCGTTTTGATGTAGAGAACGATTTAAGTTAAAATATTTTGTATATTCTACGTATAAAATTATTTTTTAAGTTAATTTAAACAATCAACAAATAGGACAGGTAGAGTTGAGTCAAAGTTTTTCAGGCTGCATTGACTCTTTCACTAACCTGAAATTATTGATATTTGATATATTACTTTCTACTTAGGTAGAAAGAATGTTATGAGGAAATCATCAATGTTTTAGTAAATGAGTTAAGGAAATAGAAATATTTACTTGTAGAATTTAGACAACTTGTATTCATGGTTTAAGTCATCCCGGAGAGCTTGGATCAAAAAGAATATTATGTCTAAAACTGCTCTGAACTAACAGATCAGTAACGTTATGTTCTATGGTGTTACCAGATATAGATAATAAAGCTGTTTCACAGAATGACAACCCTCGATGGGACAAACATCTCTGGAGCATGTAAAGATAAGAATGTCAGCTATTTTGTGCGGTATTGAACTGCCTTTTCTCTGATGTGTCAGTATATGAAGTTTCAATAGCAGTCAAGTTCTTGACATGAAATGCTCCACTCAAATCAAGCAGAGAAGCTTAACATTATGTAATTTATAATGTTATTATAAATATTAATGATCTTAAAGATTAGAACTCTTGAAGTTTTACATCTCCAAATTTACTAAGCAAAGTAATAGTTTGCCTTGAAAATTAATCAACGCTGATTTTTAAAATACTTTTTTGATATGAAGATGTCTTTACCGTTTAGTTAGTTTCATTGACTCATAAACCAAACTCCCAAATAACATACTTTGCACCCAGTGGTATTTCAATGTCAGCAATAATTATACTTCTTAATTCTCATTTTAAATAATCCTCACTAAAAAAAGTTCTTCGTAAGGCTATACTTCTCCTCACATACATACACAACTTCATCCTAAGAACAACTTGTTTCCCTGTCTTTTGAAAATTTTCTATTATACCTATAAAAATTTTCTATTATCTATTATAAAATTGTCTACAACACTTCACCATTCAGTAAAGTCATTGTACTGTTGGTGTCAATTTCTCTACTACCGATCAGAAAAAGTATTATTCAACTGGATTTTTTTTTTTTTTTTTTTGATGAAGCAAAAACCTTTGACAGAATATGACATGTTGGACTAGTTTGAAAACTTAAGAGAGTCCTGTCGTTTATATACTACCTAATATTTCAGCCTTATCTAAACCACCAATTTAGCCAAGTCAGTGAATCCCCTATTTCGTTCAAATTCTCTATCAAAGCAGGTGTATCACAAGGGATTATGCTTAGTCCCCTCCTGTATTCCATATAAAAGTCAGACATTCCAAAATGTCTTCACTCAATCTTAGCCATTTTTGTTAACGATAAAGCAATACTTTCTTAAGGTAAAAATCCTAGCATGACATCCAAAAATATACAGAAACACCTCAACATTATAGAGTCTTGGTTGAAAAGGTGGGGAATGTATATCAACTAACAGAAAAGTGTTCACGTAACCTTCACATTGCAATCAGATACATGTTTTATGGACTTTCTAAATCATATTTCGATCTCTCTATCTACTTCACCAAATACACAGTGCTTCATCTTGACAGACTTTTTACTTGGGCTTCCCAAACTGAAATTAGAAGGACAGAACTTAACAGACGCTAGAAAGTTCTACTTTACTTTCCTATCCAACGCTCAAAACTAGTGACTAAGAATAAACTACTGCTTTATAGATTGTGATAATACCTATTTAGACTTACGGTATTGAGCTATGGGGAGCGGCAAAGCGTTCAAATTGCGAAAAGTTGGAATCCCTACAATCTAAAATCATTTGTAAACTTCTTCAATGTCTTTTCTATAGATCATGAAGTAACTGTATGAAAGTATCGATAAAAGACTTTCTCAAAATTAAAACCCTTGTGTCTAAGCATCTCCTCCCCTAATATATCTTTCGTTGGTGTCCTGAGAGAAACGTCGATGCAGAGATTAACCCATCAATATCCTAATTCAGTGATGCTCAAACTAAGCACCCAAAAGGTAACCCAGGTGCACCAAATGGTTTTTCAGAGGTACGTAAAATTTGGCAAGTCACCGGGCTATGAAGCTTTAAAAACTAATCACCGCCGGTTTCCAGAGATAGTTTTGTTCACATTTTGAAAGCAACTGTACAGTAACCAAATGCAAAAACATGCAGATGACCTTGGAATGCCTAATGGTACTACTTCTCAGTTTATTTAGCATGCTTCTTAAATTGTTAAAAGTTGTAACTTTGCTTCACATCCAAAAGCTTTTAAAATGAATCTTAAATAAAAAATGTTTAAATTTTATTGTAAAACATACCTTTTTGATCATTATAAGTTCTAAAACGTTTATGTCTTATTGCAGGCGTTAGTGTCTTAATAATCCCAAAATTTCAACATTCTAGAGTTAGTACTTTAAGAAGAAAAAAATGTTGTCTAAAAATACATTTTGGCCAAAAAAGTTGCTTTCCAATCATGAAATATTAACCAAAAATAATCGGGCACATCACACTATGGGGTTCATTTTTGATTGAAATATGAATTTGATCCATTAAACGGCGTGGTCTGTGGAGTACTTGTTCATACAAACTAGCTTTGTCAAAAACTTCTTGTTTTTTTCAAATGAACGAAACAATAACGTATTAGTAGGATCATTCGTTGCTATTTTTGTATTGCTAGATAACTGCATTTGGTGGATCTTTCAGCAGCACAATATCTTTAATACTGGCATGCAAGGAATAAAGGAAATATTCTTACCTTCACAGACAGAATAAGAGCCAGTCAGAGAAAACTAAGATTTGGAGAAGAAAAGCTATCAAAGGCAACTTGAAAATTTTCCCCTTTTGTTAGGTGAAATTCGCATAGATGAAACACTTCCTTTAAGATTTGAGCATTTAACAAGCTTAGAAGACAAACTGAGCCCTTATTTTTTATCACAGAACACGAAGAATACTTTTGGGTCAAACTCATTTATGGAAAATCAAGTTAACTTGATTTATCATTAATAGAGGAAGACGAGCTGGCTGCTATATCCACTTATCGACTATTGATGATGAAACATAACGAATGACTCTTGATACCTTCTGGATGAATTCAAGTTAATATTGAAAAATGCTCATAATATTTTACTACAATTTTCTATATCATACATATGTGAGTTGGGATTTATTGCTTTCAACAAAATTAATTGTAGAAGAGAGGAACTGTTCAGTGTATAGACAAAATGAGAGTTTGCCTATCTTACATACGTCCTAACTTGAAAGAAATTGAGTGAAAACTGCTTTCTTTTATTTATTTTCTATTTAACTACTTTATTCATATTTTGTTTGAAATTTTGACAGTTGATATAAATGTATACAAGATCAGCTTTCATTCTGTTTATAGTGACCTGATTATAATCTCTTTATCATTATTTTGGTTCATTAAATTTGATAATAATAATAATTTCATTGAAGTTAACAACAAAGACACCTCTGACAGAGCGGTAATACAGACTTGACAAAGAGCCTCTGTCAAGTAAGCACAGCTGTTCAGCCATAGGACACCAAAATGAGTAGTGGCAGTAGTGTGGAACTCAACCCACTCAGTTCGACAGGATTAAGGCTTGTATGCAAGAATGGTGATTTCCGCCACCATGATAGACACTACGCGAATCGTTTCAGGATCGACCGCAAAAGGGCGACTCACGGATACCTGTTGGCTCGAGATCGTTGTGCAAGCTGTATGGTAACCTATATATTGAAGGAGTGCTCTGTTCTAAATGAGCAGAAAACATCATTGAAAGTACTGTCAACGTTAGCACTAATATTGAAAGTGGTTACAGTCACACTGAAAGTGTGTTATCAACCTCTAAGTAAACGGGAATTCACAAAAATATATCATAAAACTGGATAGTATTCATAAATCAAGTCAATTTTCTTAATCGATACTTAATTGTTAATACAGCCATGCTTCTGGTGTGCATATTCATAAACAAAGAAAAAAACCAAACTATTGTATAGATTTAGTCTACTATGAAAAAAATTAGCTATAAGAAGTGAATTATTTTAATGATATTGTTTTTTATCAAATCAAGTCAGTTATTATTATTTGTTTTGAAAATTGCTTCAATAAAAATAAGTATTACCTCACGCAACTGACTTGTAAGTCAACAGAAGTTCGTTGTGAGCGGTGTTGAAAGCAGGGAATACACAGTGATTCATGTTACCTCTCCGAATTACCTTTATTGAGCAAGAGAATCAATATTTCTACGTATGGAAATATATCGCTATTTTTAGGGAATAGATGCTTAATAATATTGATGTACAACAATATCTTTAAGTAATATATAAAAGCAGTAATTTTTTTTAAACTACAAAATAACTTTGCAATTCACTTGAAATGACAAAATGTGTTTAAGGATAAATTAGTGTATACAAAGGCCGTTACTTTTGGAATGCTGCCTGCCGCGTACTCATGCTGATTTCCCGAATCGTCAAGCAGTCAAATATTTTTCCCCAGGGTCTTTTACGACAGGATCAATAAATAAAGTTAATACAGGCTATAAAAGGCGCCTCGATCCTGTACCTTCTTGATATTCCTCCTATTCTGAATCGTAAAAGTAATCTATACATACCAGTGAGACAGTGGTCCAGTCTTACTGCTAGAGTATTCCAGTATTCATTTTTACAATCCAAACCACTAGGCTCTCCGTGCAACCATAACCCTGCTTCTAGTGCAGAAAACTGCTTCAAAAATTAAAAGTGAGGTTTTTGGTATCTACAAATAAAAACTGTAGAAGTAAAAACACATGACTCGCTCATTAATAAAAAACAACTAAATTAATTTAATTTTAGTTTCTTACAATAGACTGAAAACGAAATAGATTAAAAGTTGTAAAACATATTTGATGCATGTAATTTTCAGTTAAATTAAATAAAAGTATTTTTTTTTTAGCTCAGTATTTTGAAATATAATTAAAAACAGATATTAGAAATACATTTATAATATTATGTACTAGACTACCCGTGACCCTTTGAGTCACTCAGAAATTATAACAATAGTGAAATTAATTCACTGAACGTGATTGACAGGGATAATTTTAATTGTTGTTTCTTGTTATGAGGCACGGAAACAGATTCTTAACGCCCAAGCTTTTGATATAGTATTCTTGACATGTTCCAAGATATATATACAGTAAGTATATTTAGCAAAATAAAAATCATTTCAAAAATAAAAAAAAAACATTTATTTTATCATATAAATAAATAAAACATTAATTCAAGTTATATACACAATCAAATATATTTAAAACAAACAAAAGATTTAAATTTAAATATTTAATTTATTTTCCCAACATAAAATAGCATTAATGAGAGGAATGTGTCATTATAATATTACCTTAGAACATTCGTATTTATATGACAGTTGTGTTCAGGTTTGTTTCTAAAATTAAAATTATTCATTTTAAACTTCTAATATAGTAGTTCATTATATATTTCTTACATTTATATATAATACATTTGCACTGCTATCATTCAGGCAAATGATAGTATATAATAAATGATTATTTATTCAGGCAATAAATAATATATAAATAATTTCAGGTCTTTATCTCCAGGGGAAACGGGTGAACAAACAAACAAACAAAACAAATAAACTCACGAACTTTATATACAGAGGTAAAATCAAAATAACTTTATATATTACGAAAAAATGAGCTTTTTGGACATTCATAATAATAATTATTTGAAATTTATAAAATATCAAAAGTTTTTCTTTGCTAGATTCAGGGAGGCAATATGTTATTTTCCATTTTATATCATTCAATACAGAATATAAAAGTACTTTGAAAATACCATTTTTTTAATAAACTACTCTTCATAATGTACCACAACAAACAGATCATGGAATGCAGGCTATGTACAAGAAATAATAATTCATTCTCATTCATTCAAATAACTAATGATTTTTACTTTACTAAATTTAAGTGCAGTAATCATGAAAAAAATCTCTTTTGAGATTGGACAAATAAACATGTTTTTTAGGTTTCTGAAGCATTTGATTGCTATTCTTTTTTTGTGGAAGGGCTCCACATACTCTTCCCCCACTCGGCTTTCCCTTACCTACGCCAGTGCGTCCTGGTACTGCTAGGACCAACTTCGCCCGTCAATGACGTTTGTGACGTCGAAAGCTTGCGCAACCAATACGTATTCTTTTCTTATCTTTATTATTCTTTTCTTTATTTCTAACTATACCTTCTCTATTAATTCTTACTATCTTTCAACTCTTTTATTTAAATACCTTTTCTTGTTCTTTATTAATTTTTTATCCTTCATTTGTCTTAATCTTTATCAATATTGTTACACTATTTATTAATCTGTTTATTACACTATTATTAATCTATTTACACTATTGACCTTTCAACTCTTTTCTTCTAACCGCTTTGTTTTTGTTCTTTATTAATATTTTATCTTCTATTTATATTAATCTTTATTAATCCATTTAGTCTATTTATACTATTGACTATCTCATTGATATTGTTTAACATTTGGCCAGCTCCTTTTTTAGTTGTATCCTATTAGCAGGAAGTTAGTTCATAGAATCGAATCTCTCAGTCTGAAGATCGTGAATGCCAAGACTGCGGTTCGCTTTAATGATACATGTTTGAAAGAAGATCTGCTGCCTATTTATACCAATATACCAAAACTACAGTTGTTGTTGAAATCCACAGACTATTTTTCTTTGTAAAATAATTTATATTGTAATATTTAGTTTTTCTGTTTCAAAATTTATACTTCTGCCTATAAAAAAGGTTTTAAATAAAAACCGAAACGTTGGCAATGAGAGTTTAATTTGGACCTGAAGAACTGACTGAGTCCCGATACACTTTAGTTTTATTTATACCTATATATATATATAAATATATATAAAAAATCATAGTTTGTCAGGACTCGGTCAAACTGACCGAGTCCTGATAAGCTTTAATTTTGTTTCGATTTCACGGTCGAAACTTTTATCAAAATGTATATATATACAGGTATTGAGATTTTTTTGAGGGTTTTGATTTGGATATTGATTTGGATTTTGGTTTTTTGGATAAAAAACACTTCTTCGCCTAATATTTCAAGATTTATCTAAAATGAAATGTTTGTAAAATACTTCAATAAAATATTATATGAACAATTTTGTGTTTATCATTGCTTATAACGTTTGTAGATTTACTCTTAGAATTGAATTAAAAGTCATCCACATAGAGCTTTTCAATAAGTACCGATTTTACTCATAAGGATCATACATTATTTGAAGTTCAGTTTGTTAAAGTAATTCGATTAGTTGGTATAAACGATGTGACTTCCACTGTACTTACAGACTACAGATATATACCGACACACAGTTGTGGGAGTATTGAAGGTATTAATAGGGATGGGGTAAGAGATATGATTATTAAAGAAAGGGAAGGAAGAACTGGGTCAATAACAGGACAAGTTTGACAGGTGACGTCTGTATCACTCCATTCCACAGAAAGGATCTGGAGACAAGGGAGAGATGTGCGAAAAGTATGCTCTTCAGGTTGGGTGCTGTTTGGTAAAAATAGTGAGAGGCCCGTACATTTATTTCTTTGTCCTTCTTCTTTATATAGGTTTATGAATGGCTGAATCAATTTAGGCTAGAGAGGTCATATTTTTTTACACTTCTTTAAACTGATTTTCATGTAAATGGTATTCAAAAATGTTTGTCATTATTTATTCTTTTAAATGAATTTAAAATCTCTAGAATAGAAAACTATCGGAACTATTCCCTTTTTAGATATAGAGACTACATTGTCACTTTCATATACTCTCTTTATGATACATGAAATATAGAAATTCAGCACTGGCTTTTATTGGTCGCAGGGTGGTGCGGCGGCGCTGCAAGTGGTGGCGTTGGAAGTTAATTATTAGGCTGGCATTAGTCGCGTTTCTTTCTTACAAGCTCGTGTACAGATTAGTATAATTTAATTCTGCGAAAATACCCATCGATTAAATGTAAAAAATATTCTAATCAGACTGGATTTGATCTTATGACTTAACCTACATCGGCTTAGTATCTAACTCGCTAATCTCCCAGCCACAAGAATATTTTCTTATGATATGAAGAAACATATGCTTATTACTTTACTGTAAGTAAAGTACAGTGATCGTGAAAAAATTCGATCTCGAGATTTTGACGGAATTACATGTTTTGAGGTCCCAGAAGTCGTTTTATGGAGTTTTTTCGATGATGTCTGTGTATGTTTGGGTGAGAGGGTGAATATGTATCTAAAGTTTGTCGACACTCTGCAGTCCACAATCTTTGACAGATCAAATTGATATTATACAAAAAATAATGGGCCTCATACTGTAGATGATCCCTATTGTTTGGAAGCAATTATGGAATACGGGTAAGTCACTTTTGCCAAAAACTTGTTTTAAAACAACATTTTTTCCCCTAAACTTCTAATTCTAGAGTTTTGAAAGTTTGGAATTATCCTTGAGGTTACAAATAGAATAACAAAAAAATATATTCAGAATTTTAAAACTACGGAAAATATTTGTTTTTCAATAAAGTTTAAAAATTTTGACTTATAATTCAATTTGAAAGCTTGTGAGAGCAATACAAATCATACTGTTTAACGGATCAAAATGAAAGTATACCTAAAAATAGAACATTATTTACAAAATGAGGTGACACTATCTTTTTCAAAATAAAATTATTTAAAGGTCCCCTAGAGTACATTTTCAATTGTAAGAAAACTTTTTTTGACGATAAACGGCTCATTAAAAAATTAGCTAAAAAATGTATTTGGTAAAAACCGAAACGTTGGCAATGAGAGTTTAATTTGAACCTGAAAAACTGACCGAGCCCCGATAAACTTTAGTTTTGTATATATATAGCTGAGTTGTTATCAGCCTTTGGAGCGATTCACATCTATTCCTGAGGACTAGGACATCGAAATATAGTAGTGAGTTTCAGTGATTTCTTTTCTGGTTGTTCTTTTGAAAATTCTAGTTTATATATATACCGATAAAAAGATTTCACATAAACACTTGAAATAACAATCAATGATCAAACCACAATATGAAATGGGAAAACAAAACTAAGATCTTTCAACCGTAACAAGCGGTCTTCGTCAGAGTCAAAAACCCAACTGAAACACTAGATGCAGAAAACATCTGGTGAGTGGTTGAGAAGAGTAGGAGGGAAGAGTGGTATTTTAAAAGGGTGAAAGTGCAGGAAAGGACTAATGTCCAGAACAGTTCTGAAACTGAACAGTTCAGTGTCACGTGTTCATTTAGACTACAGTTGTTAAAATCCTCAGACTCTTTTTCTTTGTAAAATAATTTTTAATATAATACTTGGTTTTTCTGTTTCAAAATTTATACTTCTGCCTATGAAAAAAGTTATAAATAAAAACCGAAACGTTGGCAATGAGGGTTTAATTTGAACCTGAAGAGCTGACCGAGTTCCTATAAATTTTAATTTTGTCAATATTTATATATATATATATATATATATATATATATTATATATATATATCGAGTATATATATATCCTGACGACCAACTTCAATTCGAAATATCGATCCAGTAAGTTTTCTCGTTTCTTCTATGTGTTGTCTTTTTCATATATATATAGTTGTACCTCTCAGATATAAATAATGTTAGAATATGTAAATACGAAGGAAAATGTTTTGGTCAATTGATCTTTTTATTCTCGGAGCAACTTAAAACAGCATGCAGAAACTCGAGAAATTCTCTAAAAAGGTAAATAAGCATGAAATTGGCATGAAGGTTTTAAACACATGTTTGCAGAAGGATTGCTACCAACTTTCATGAATATATATATGTATAATAAGATTTCACAATAAACACGCGAAATAAAATCAACGTCGAAACCGTAGTAAAAAATCAGATAAATGACTGAGATCTTGAAACAAAAACCCATACAAGAGTATTAGTTGGACTCTGACGAAGACCAGTTAAGTCACTCAAACTTAAGAGTTTGGGGCTAATTTTTACAAGCATTTGAATAATTATATTATGAAAGCCGATTTAGTTAAGAATAAAATGAGGAGAATTTAGTAAGAAAAGTTTTGGGTTTATGGCAATGAGTGAGGACCTATTGTCATAGTAATGGACTTGGCGCAGACCGAGGACCTCCCAGGCTCCCAGGCCCACTTTGTTTACCTTCTCAAAGCTAACCCTCCCTAGGTAAACATCCTTTGTTACTCCCTTCACCTCGTCTTCTCTTTGATTAGGTCCCTCAACTGTTTATTCACTTCCTACACTCTAAATGTTTGCAAACACGAACAGACTCAACTACGACAAAAAATGTATTGTTTTTCATTCTACTTCTTCCAAAAAACAATAATTATTTGCCCTTTTGAGTGTTGTTAAAAATTATCAAAACCTTATGAAATGTCAAGTCAACTGTGTCTTTTTCACTACACTTGATGGATAAAAGTTGTAGTTTTCCGCATTTAATGATTTATACTGTACATATTTGAACATATTGAACATTTAAACATACTGGATTGTTAAAAATATTTCACATAAACATTTGGTTTTTTGACTCTAACGAAGACCGCTAGTTTTGGTTGAAAGATCTTCGTCTTGTTTTCCCATTTCATATTGTGGTTTGATCATTGATTAAACTGGATTGTATGTATCACGAACAAATAATGTTGTTTATTCCAGTAAAATTAACAAAATATATGATAAAAACGAATGATTTAGTTTTCGATGAACTAATAAATTATTGACCGATTGATAAAGGCATCTATGGACCACCTTAAGGCCAAAACCTTTAACAATCTGCGGTAAAATTTAAATTGTTGACACTACATAGTAGTATAATAAACAACTTCTTGTTCATAAAGTGCACGTATAATGTGTTAATACTGGCCACTTGAAAGGCTGAAGTATACCGTAAATATTATTTTATTGAAGAGCTAAAGTATTCATTTCTTACCTGTATAATACTGAATCCTTAAATTAATTAATGCTATTGAAAGTAAATTGATATAAAGTGAAGTTTATTGGTAAAGGAGTTTTCATTTTTAACTCTCACTCACATAATAGGGTATTGTTTTTGATTTTTTAAAATTCAATCCTTTAAAAAAATCACAATAATATAACTTCAGACCAGTTAAAACTAAATTATGTATTGTCTTTTATCAAAGAAAATAAAAATTGAGTAAGCTGATTTTCAATAAAGACCAATGATGTTTATTTAAAAGATTTTTCCCTAAAAGTGTCAAAATAATCTAGCGTTTATTTTCATGAAACAATATATTGAAAATTGATGTTTCAGATTCATCACAGTTGCTGAAATCAGGAGGTTGTTTCCCAGGTGACAGCATGGTGGAGATTAAAGGAGTTGGACGGAAAAGGTTGGATGAGGTCCGCGTGGGGGATCGTGTAGCCACCTTTGATTCCGACTCTGGAGAACGGAGTTGGTCCGAGGTAGTTATGTTTCTCGATCGAGACCCTACATCGGAGCGCCGCTTTCTCCAAGTAAGTACAGGATCTGGTGTCCGTTTGCACCTCACACCTGCCCATCTTGTACCCCGTCTCGTGGGCTCATCTCTTGAGTTCGTTTTCGCAGCCAGACTGGCACCAGGAGACCTCGTACTGGTGGAACGCAATGCCAGCTTGACGGCAGACACAGTGGTTGAGGTTGAAGGAAAGGTGCGCCGAGGCGTATTCGCTCCCTTGACCACTTCCGGCACCCTTGTAGTAGATGGTGTGCTGGCCTCTTGCTACGCTCTTATGGAGTCCCAACCCCTTGCTCATTATAGCTTTCTGCCAGTTCGCCTTTACAGACTGGCAAAAAACGCTTTTGTGTTCACAGCTCACAATATACTGCCAACCTATATTGAAGGAGATGGTCGCTACTTTCCCTCGCTTAGAGGAGTTCACTGGTATCCATCATTCCTCTATTCTACAGCCTCCTACATTTTGCCTCGTTCTCTCATGTATGGTCATTAGTCCAGTTTCTTTAAAACACAATTAACTATAAAGCATTCAAATATGATTTGGTTTGAACTATTTGTTTAAATATTACACAAAATAATTGTTTGGCTCTTAAAGAAATGCTAAAATTCTTGAAAATACTTTAGTTTCAAAATTATAGTTTAAGTTATTCAGTGTGACAGATATAGATCAAGTTTTTGTTTTTATTTAACTGACTTGTAGGCATATAATCGGGCAAACATGGTATGTACATAGAATCCTTTTACTAACCTAGTTTTATGAATTCCGTACCATTAGAGGTAAGAATTAAAGACTGTATATAAACTAACATTATTGTTATGGATCAACCTGTTACGTTTATGTACAATATGTAAATTTTGTAAATTATAGGTAATACTTCTAAGTATTTATATAAAGACATTCAATTAACTTCAGCGGATTAGGCTGTGATAATGTAGATTTCACTAATCAAGTTACTTTTTGTAACATAGTTCAGAAATAGTAGTCAACTTTTTTCATTCTTACCAAAATCAAATACAACAATCTGTAATTGCTGTTAAGTTAATCAAATACTTATAACTACATTCTTATCAAAACCAGTGAGGCCGTTTCCTTAATAGAAATCAATACAAATATTATAAATAAATTTATTATTTTTTTATATGAGGGACAAATTTTGCTTTTTTTGCTTTATAAAAGCGAATGTATTTATCAGGTTCATTTTAAAAGATATTTAACTTAGTGAATAATATCCTTCATTAAAATAATTTATACGATATAATATGAAATATGAATTTAACGTTGGGTAACTTTCCAACTATTAAAACATTTGAGCAGATAATAATTATAAGCTTTATAAATCATATAATATTTTTTTTCATATTAGAATATTCTTTCTAAACTACTAGATGTATATTTCATACATTTGTTCTCAAAAGATGAAAACAGAATATGTAACTTTTAGTAATTAACTTGTCTTTTTAGTATTTTTATTGTAAACTAAACTTTAGGACCCATTCCTTTGTTGTTTATTTCACTTTTTGGTAAATCTAACTTTTAGGTTCCTCCTATTTGCAATTAGATTTGATTATTGCTTTCAAGTTGTTATAATGTCAAAATATTGAATGATTCGGTAGAATGAGTAATGTTGGCGGTTATATAGTCTTATTACAAGGCTATTGCATAAATGGGCTCTTCGTGGGCCTGTATACAGTCAGAGAGATCAATAGAAGCATATGAACCTATACTGGTAACAAACCAGGCGGCTTGTATTGACGCTAAATAACCACCAAAATGCTCATTGGTTCAATTTTCCAAACAATTTCCGTATATTTTTTTCCTCATAAAACTCAAATTTCTTTTCTTTTTTTTTTCAACAATTTAGTAAAACAGAAAGTAATGCTACCAACGAAAACTAACAAATCAGAAATATTACTAATTAAACTGGAAAATACAAACTATTAACGTTAACCCATGTTATTACGAATAAAACCATTACCAGTAGGAACAAAATCAATAACAAAATCAGAATCATTTAACCAAATCCAGCAGTAACAAGAGGAACAAAAATATGTATGGATATTAAAAATGATTAACTAGAATACATAAATATAGATACAGTAATATGTATAATGTATATAATAGGAGTATATATATAATAGAAAATATATAGATAAATAGCGGGTGTTAGTTACATTGTCAAGTATATGGACCTTCGATCGGTCACATTTAGTAATTTACTTGCTACCACAGAGTACATATTTGTAACTTATATAGCCACACTTACTTTTATAGAAAGAGGAACAGTTCATTTTGTTACGGGTGTTAAAAAAGTACGTGATAAAGGGAATAATTGTTACAATGGGAGTAATCAAAGGAAGGTTAAATAAACTGCAGCATCTATAGTTAACAACACTCGAATTTCCATAGCAAATTAGAATTATACACCTGTACTTAAGACAGGCACAATTTTCAGAATACTCTTAAGTCAGATACGTATTATGTCATATCAATTAAAATATTGATATAAGAATGTAAATTAGAATAAAATGTTCATTGTCGTATTATTAAAATGTAATCTAAAATAAATCTGTTTATTGCTAAGTACACTGATTTAACAAACATGTTGTTAGGGCGTAAGCATAGTAATCGAGTGGTAGCAACACTGAATATAATAAAACTCATATTTCATGTATCACATGGCTAAATACATATTTAGCACTTGCTTCAAGAGGAACTTATGCCCTGTTATGAAATGCATTAAAGTTGATCATATTTACAATCAATACATATTTGCTAGTATCTTTTATTTCCAAAACAAAGAAATATTTACAGTTGAGTATGATGTAGATAACCTGTTCACCATTTTGTTAAAGAATAAAGATTTTTTTTATCAATAAACTTTCAAACGTATTTTTACTAAACCTTTAATTGTGCCCAAGATTTAGTTATCAAGTTTAAATAATTTAAATATAATAACGAAGTGTTAATAATTTCTAGGAGTAAGAAATTTAATAATATAATAGTATCTAGCCATTCTCTCTTTAATTCTATATTTTGTATTCCTTTATCAACACAAAAGACAACAGAACGAACTTACAACATTAATCTGGCATTTAATATTATTGTATTGTATATTATTATTTTTAACAGTTTTACAAAAGGGTCACTAAACATATTATTGAAATAGTTATGGTAATCTTAAATGCATACTTATACTTTTTAATAGTGTAGTCTTTCTATTGCAAATGACAAAATGTATATAATATGTATATGACAACACTTCTGTAAATAAAAATTCATTAATGCCGTGTAAAGGAGGTGTAAATGTACCTTATTAACTGGGATTTATGATTTCATTCCCCAATGTGGTATAGTAAGTAACAGAAATCTAATCCACTTAAAAACAATGGATCATATAGTAGTTTTATCCTATTTATTCAAGCTATAAAACACTTTAGGGACGATTGCATTTATTAATCAATTTAAATATGCAGTAAAACTGATTGCCCATTACCCCGAAATTAGTTAGAAGTTATGAAATAAAATAATATTACATAATCACCAATTTTTAGTGCTGAAAAAATGTTTGTTCCTAATCTATTAAAAAAATGAATCATTTTAATATGAAATTTGTACAAGTTTTTATAAGCTCTAAAGTACTTAATGTTATTGTGATTTTAAGGTTAATATAAATGTACTGCTTTATTTTCAATGTGATCAAATGAAGAGAGCTTTACGTAATAAAATTATTTTATTAACATCTAAGTAATGTTATGTAAATCAAAATTCCTTGAATATTACCATTAATGTCATGTATGTTATTTATTTGTTTGTTTGAATATGTAAATAAATTTGTGAATTTATTATGATTTTAATATTTCCCCCATGCAATGTTACTTAATGAATGTTTAATCCATTAAAAATATATTGTTTGTGTAGGATTAGCAATTTTAACTTTGGTTTTTTTTTTTTTTTTTTTTAAATGTTTGATTGCAATTACGGATCATCGTTATCTGTGATACTAAAAATCCATCTATTGAATGACAACTGGAAGATTTATTACAAACTTATTTTTGCGTAATTACATTTGACGTATTTTCAATTGATTTTTAGAACTAGTTGGTGCATTTGTAGTTTCACCCACCGTGATTGGCACAGAATTCATGTATCATTGTGGGGTTATGTGGAGAACACTGTTGGCCCAGTTTCCAGAGAAGAGCAGAGAAAAAATTGTAGGAATAAAATATTGAATTCTGTTCCAAATTATTTAAAATACCTTCCTCTCGTGGCATGGCGCAGTCGGTGATGAATTGACCTTTATCAGAGAGTTTTATTTGTAACTTACCCATAGTGGATCAATGTTGAAGCTTGAAGTAACAGTTTAAAAACTATACAGTTGCTAGTGGGTTGCATGAACGCGTAACTAGGGAAGTTGCATGTAAACAAAATATATGATTTTCTCTTGCATGAATTCGCTCCTGATTGCCTAATCATACTCATTAATGTCTTTAGATTTTGAAAGAAGAGGAACATAATATAGAGATATTAGCCCATACATTTTATAAATATTTTTTGCCTAAAAAATATATAGGTTTTGAAAAACTTGTCTTTACAACAATTTTTTTTGGCAACATTAAGCAATTTAGCAGATTTTTGTGAGTTTGGTACCTTGGAGGACATTTTAATAACAGGTTATTATTTTATTTGTAACATTACGATTGAAAATTTAAGGAAAAAACTTTTAAAACTGGAGAATATTGGATTGCAAAAGGTAGTTGACAATTGATATGTGAGTAAACAACATTTTGTTTGATCTCATAAAGAAATTAATGTCAATATACTTGCGAGTATATCCAATAAAAAGACTTTGCCCTATCATTAAAATATTCCTCCTCTTATATCGATTTAGCTTTGAAGGGTGCTAAAAAAACTTTTATTTATAAGAGTAGTATTTATATTATTTATTAGAGTCCAGTGGTATTTATAAAATTCCGTGCAAAAATTGCCATAAAATTTATATTGGTCAAACTGGTAAATCATTAAAGACACGTGTAAAACAACACCAATATAACGTAAGTAGACAGGAAATAAGTAGTGCCTTATTCTTGCATATAAACAATGAAAATCATCATATTGATTGGACAGGAGGGAGATAAATTTATTACCTATGAAAAATCAATGTTGTTAAGAAATATTATTGAATCGTCTCTAATTAAATTTAATAGATCAAATATTATAAACATTAGTAACGGTCTTTTCAAACTTGATACTTTCGTTACGAGGGCAATACCACTTCTAAGAAGGTTGACAGCTAGCGGATAGTTTTTTACTCTTTCTTACTGTTCTCCTTTGTTTCCCCAAACATCCCTTTCTGGACATTAATCCTTTCCTACGCTTTCACCCTTTTAAAATACCACTCTTCCATCCCACTCTTCTCAACCCCTCACCAGATGTTTTCTGCATCTAGTGTTTCAGTTGAGTTTTTGACTCTGACGATGACCGCTTGTTACGGTTGAAAGATCTTAGTCTTGTTTTCCCATTTCTTATTGTGGTTTGATCATATATATCCAAGTTGAAAAACTTGAAGTAAACAAGAGTGAACTAGGGGAATAGAAAGAGATTGGAAGCAGCAAGAACTGTGGTATTTTAACAAACATTTTACGAACAATACTATGCCTATGGTCAAGGATATATAGCGTGTAAAAACTTAAACCACTTCACATAGATGTGTTTAAGTAACAAATATAGAAAAGGAAGAAAATAGTTAAATAATGACAAGAGATAAGGGGGCAATATGTATTTATCGTAATTAGTATTTTAACTAATCAAAAAATGCTTAAAATAGAAAATTTTTAGCAACCATTGAGTTAAAATCAATATTGTTTAAAATGTTTGTTTCGTTCAAGGTAGACACAGTGACTCAAACCAATTGTTGGATTTTTTGAATTAATAAGCCAATCGACTAATATTTTCTATTATTGTTGGATGTTGATAGCATTGAAGTCAGAACGTTGTTGTAAAAGGTGTGTATTTTTTTACATTTGTTTACATGTGAGTAAGTTTATTCAACCTTATTTATCTTGTGACTAGTTACAAATCTGGGAACTGTAATAAAATATATTTTAAATACTAAGAAAATGTAAACCACAAAAGCAGAAAGGATTGTGCTTTGTTACAGAAGCGGATGTTCCACAAGCGAATATCGGAAGAGCATGCATGTAACGGAAAGGTTGTTAGAATTAGGCAAGGTTACTATTGAACACATCATGGTGAGGAAACTCCATCATACGTTTTGAAAATAAATGAAATATAGAAATGGGGAAAGAACTGAAGAGTACGAAGACATCATGAGTTTAAAACAATTTGAAGATGAGAAGACAAGTGATAAAGAAATGGAGACACCGGTGAATGGGAATAACCAGTTAAAATTAAATTTACCAACAATACAATTGAATATCTTTGATGAAAAACTAGACCAGTCCTCATTTACATTTTTTGTTAAACTTTTTAAATTTATTATTACATTAATTTTCTTAAAATAAAGTTTTTTCTATCACTGTATTAATGAAATCTTGTTCACCAGCAGATTATCATTGCTGCTGGTGAACTTTTTACTAGTCTATAAGCTAGTAAAATCATAAAGGAAGAAAAGTATAAATTAATTCAAGATTTAATATTGCTGTTTCTTTAATTTAGCGTCCACATCTTCAATAGAGTGACTGAGGTTTAACGATATGATTGCCCTAAAAATTATCGGTTGCATAGTAAATTCTTCTGCAACTGATTAGATTTCAGTTTGTAATCAAAATTTCTTGTACTCTTTTTCTTATAAAAATATCAATCTTCTTGCTGCAACCTATTTAAAACAGTACTGGAATCAGACGAAAAATTAGGTATTTTTAAAGAAAAATCTTAACCCTAGCTTTTCCAGTTTGGTCAATTGTCTAAAGAGACACTGATTCCAACGTTTTTTTACATGCCTCCGAGTTCTACTTTAGTATTATTAATGAAGCAATCTTTGAGACCTACTTTATTGCTCCTTAGAAAGGTACAACGACTATGTTTGCTAAATTTATATCAAAACCATTCTCCATTACTCATCTAACACCAATTTAAAAAGAATGGTGAGTACCATATCATTAAAGAGCATCAAGGCAGTATCATCAAGCATTGCTCTTCTCAGAATCACAAAGTTACCAACAAATCCTAGCCTATTGCATCCTGGATCACTTAAAGTATCCACTAGGTCATAGAACGAATTACCAAAATAGCAGCAATAGCACACCTAAAGACATCTCTGTGTGGTTTTAATTTTAGTTTTATTAAATCCTATACTTACAGTAATTATCTTTGGTTAGCTTGTTGTAATCTATTCTATAATTTTATTATAAACTTCTGACATACCTCGGAACTTCTTGATGGAGTCCACCGACCGGTTTCTCATGGGTTACATTATCGAATGGAACTAATCGATAATGCAGCCTATGAAAAATCGGTCGGCCATCAACAAGTTAGTAGTCATGCCAGAAATTTATAATACTATTATGTTTACTGACATCTGTAGTACTAATAATATACATGCATCAAGTACAAAAAGCATCAATATGACCGTGTTACAATTAGCGCGACCTTAGCAAATTTACTATCGTTTATATTTAGATAAATGAAAGTCGTGTAGCGTTTTCATTTAAAAAACGCGAAATATTTCCACAGCGAAAATATTTCATCCCTCGATTTTGACGGATTTACATGTTTTGAGGCATCAAAACTTCTTTTCTGACATTTTTTTCGATGATGACTGTGCGGGTGGATGAGTCTGTATCCAGAAGTGTATACAGGAGCACGCTAGAGGCTACACACCGTTTGATGTAACAAATTCACATTTCACACAAAAATGGGACATATATGTAAACGTGCGTTAATATTTTTGGGCAATATTACCTTATGGAGAAGTTACTTTTCTGGGAAAAATGTAATTTTGACCTTTTTTTCGTCCTAAAACTAACTCCTACTAACTCCACAGTAATGGAATTTTGGGATTATTGTGAAAATGAAAACAGCATTACTTGAAAAACCTTCATATTTTTTTAATAACCAAAAATGACAGCTTTGCAATGAAATGTAAAAAAAATTGACTTATGATTGATTTTGAAAACTTTTGGACAAGATGCAGGTCATACCGTTTGACAGATCATACTGAAATTATACCCAAAAATAGAACCTTAGGATGAGCTGAATACCTTTTTATCGAAATTACCTGGAAGAAAAGGAGCGTTACCTACATAAGGCTGAAATTTGGTGAAAAATTAGTCTAAAATGAATAAACTATAGCAATACAGCTTGGAATAATGGATAACCTGCTTTACTAATTCTATTTCTTTATACTGACGTTTTTTTTTTTACCAAAAGTGAATCTTAAAGAATTACTATTTAAATCTTAATAAAATAAATTTAAAGATATTTTGATGACACAATATGACATGTAAGAAGATTTTACTCTTTAAACTTTAAAATCAAACGCAAATCAACCATACATTTTCTGCTGTTTTCCAGCATGTGATAGGTGGCTGTTTATGAAAGACTTGAATCTAAGTGTTGCACCCTTCAACAAATCATAACATCAGCTATTTGATTCTTGGTTTGTTTAAGAACCCTATTTTTTTTAGGTTAATTAATGCGTTATTACAATTCTGAACATACAAATCAATGAAAATGTTACTACTTACTAAATCCTAAACTAGTAAAAATCATTCAGTTAATTGAATTCATTTTTCAAATAATCAGAACAGCTAATGTTTAACATGATGTACTGTTATTCGTTTTAAGGTGTATTGACTGGGCATTCTCATTTTAGACATTAGGGAGGATATTGGGGAGACTATGTTTATTGTTAAATATTGATCCTGCATCAGAGGTTTTGTTTTGGTTATATATATTTTGCTTTCATTCATTCACATGGGTCTGTTCTACTTATAAATAAGTTCTACTTTTGTTGAACTTTAATTATTTAAAGTATGTTGCACGTTTGACACTCAGGCTAAGTTAGTATAATCATCGAGATGAAAGTGAGGTTTTGTTCAGCTGAAGCTTGCTGCCTTCCGGTCTTCTCAATGGAACATCCCTCCTGAAGCTTCTTAAGACTTCTCTTGCTTTGACTACTCTGGTATCTCTCCTTCTGACGACTTTCTTTCGCACCTTACTTCTCTTGCTTTGACTACTCTGGTATCTCTCCTTCTGACGACTTTCTTCGCACCTTACTTCTCTTGCTTTGACTACTCTGGTATCTCTCCTTCTGACGACTTTCTTCGCACCTTACTTCTCTTGCTTTGACTACTCTGGTATCTCTCCTTCTGACGACTTTCTTCGCACCTTACTTCTCTTGCATAGTCCTCCTATTTCTTTGCAATATAAAGAAGCACTCCTCCATATAACAATTTTATTTGCTAGCATTTCAGAAATAAGAGTAAAGTTTGCCTAATTAAATAATGTTACTATTTACCATGAATAAATACAGGCTAACTTTCATTGATATGTTAAAACAAATTAGTTATTCCGATTACTCTCAAGATCATAGATATTATATTTATAAATATAATCACTCATCATCTACATTTATGTTGTAAATTATATTAATGTTTTCATTTCTAATTTAACAACAAAACTGGTAATCTGTTGATCTTTTTAATATGTACATTAAATTTTCAATAGTAGATGTAGGTACCACTGATGAATAAATATTTAGTCTTTTTTTGTACCAAATAAATAGTACATCTTGATATTAGTAAAAAAGAATAGTAGCAACATTACTCTACCAACTAATTATACTAAACCCACCACTTACAAGAATGAACTACAGGAGAACCAATATATTGAAGGTTATAGGAATAGCATTGTTATTTTTGCTAATGTCAATGAATATTCAATACTTCCTTGAAATTCAAACTGCTTTAAATACAGATAAACTATGACAAACACAGCTGCCGATAAATGGTAGAGTGAAATAAATGACCACTATGTTTCACAAAATACCCTCAATAATGAAAAGAAATTTTAGCTTTACCAACTGAATATTTGTTTATTCAAAATCCCAATTTAGTAAGTACAAGAACTTAAAACTGTATCCATATTTCGTATAAATAAACTACATAAAAATAAATTTTTAAATTAACGGAATCAAAGATGTTTGTCATAAATTTTTATTCTTCTTAAGGAAACATATTTTAATTTTTTGTTATAATAAAAACTGGATAATTTACACTTTTCTATTAACAATTATTTTCCAAGAATTTTCTCATACAATATAATAAATATACTGGATTAGTTCACAGCCAATACAAAAACTAGCACTGTCGAAGGGAATTAGCTAGTAAAGAAAACTTCACAGAAATAATGGCAAGAAAATACCATTTTCTTGTTATTATTAAGTGGAAGTCACCAGGACGAATAAGCGTAACTCAGTTCACTATTCCCTTGACAGCCTTGGACAGAAGTGTGTTCCTCAGTATTCCTTGCATATCAAATCATGAAGTATTGTTGATGTAATTGAACTGATCACCATATTTATCTCTGTGTCTCCTGTAATCTATATTGTCCAGTTTCTTTGCAATTCTTTTCAAGGATGATTTATTGAACACTTTCTTTGATAGCCTACTGTGTCCAGTACCATTTTTATTTAAATCAATTAATCCTGGATATTTCTTCTTTTTTTTGGCCTTTCTAGTAATTTTTAAATCAACCCCTGTGGCGGCTTTGATTTCCGCCAACAACTTTGGGTTCTGCCATTCTGGCACATCTTCTTTCTTAATACTTTTCTTAACTTTACATTCATCTTCAGGATTAATTATTTTACCTTTTTCATCTCTAGGTACTATCAAACCATGCAAAGGACACTTAACTCTATCAAAACGTGGACAAAGCTTACCTGATGGTAACGGTGCTGAACAAGGTCTTTCAACGGGAATAAACTTCCCTGAAAATTCTATAACTCTATTAGTAAGTATCTCTGAGGGAATTTCCAAACTTTCAACTGAAGAAGAGGCCCAAAAACGGTGTCCTTCAATTGATGTAGGAATAATTGTCTGAGTGGGCAATTTACCATCTTCCCAATGATATAAATCAACGTCATAAGGAATCTTAGGAGCCAATTCAAGTAACTCTTTCTTTCTTCCATGCATATTATCTGTACGTAACTGTAATTTCTTTGGCAGTTCTTCCTTTTCCTTGATCTCAAAAAGACATATTTCATTTTGATTCTCCTCAGTATCTCTTGCTTTAGATGGTAACACAGGCAACTCTTCAACTTCTTCAAAATCACTATCTGATGTATCATCAGATTCTTCCATTGATGAGGGCACTTTAATATCCAATAACTGAAACCTCTGAACACAAGAATACAATTTAGCTTCTAATTCGTTAACATTTCTGTATAAACTCGATGAACTGTCATTTTTTGAAATGAGTACTAACCATGCCTGAGTTTTTGGCAAGTATTTGTTTTGAATAATCTTAAACATCTCTTTTGCACAAGATAAAATATCTTGGTTTTCGTTATTTTCAACTATAACCACTTTTTCATTAGCAAAGGGAACTTCAATTGTATGATTTCTATTAAGAATACCAGATGCCCTGAGACAATCTTTACTATTTGAGCCAGATTCAACTTTACAATGATTTAAATCAGTTCCAATTAAAAAGTCATTTGATGGAACCAACATTTCAAAACAAGATTCCAATGTTTTTATACAGGTCAATATTTCTGGATAGAGATTGTCCATATCCCTGTTCATATTATTTAATAATCCTTTATTCAATGTAGCTGACAGTTCTAAATCTTTTTCCCTTTTTCTACGAATAACAGGATCGTAAATTTCCAAATTATCAAAGTCTACATTGTTTTGCAGTAAATAATTGTATAGGTCTTTAATCTCAATAACTGATGTAAACTGATCATGCCACTGCTTTATAAAATAAATTGATTTCTTTATAACTTCAGAAGCAACTTTTTTAGGAGGCGGTAAAATTTGATTAAATTTTTCACCAAATGTCAGCTTTAAATAAACATCTTTCTTATCCAATAGCAATATCCTAAAATGAGGAAATTTTATGAAGAGCTCATTGCATAATAAAACTGCACTCAAACGAACCTGTGAATGCTTTTCTCCTAAGGCAGTCATTATTTTTGAAAAAGTATACTCAACATACCCATCTTTTATCTGACAAAAATTACATATTTCTTTGACTTCAGATTGATTTAAATGTACAGTTCCTCGATGGGTAATATCTTTGATTTTACTTCCAATACGCTTCAGGGTATTAAAATCAAGTTCCTTTTCGAATGTAGACATTTTCATAAAAATAAAACTTAATAACACCAGTATTATCACACGCAAACACAACACTATCACCCTCTGACTTCAATATCAACATTAGAGCAGTGTTGCCAAATTAGTGATATAATTCATTGTATCATGCAGCCCTTTCATTTTCTTGTTGCATGTATACCTTAAAATTAGATTATCTATACACCAAATAAGATCTGACTAAGTAAAAAGTGAACAGCCACGATTAATTTAAAGTTTATAGGTCATATCATAGCTGCCCTCATTGTTTTGACCTTACATTATGGCTTCACCTTTGTCCTGCAGTGATCACATTATTAAATTCTTTTTATGACGTTACACTGTTCTCAAACGTAGCACACCTTAATTACAGAAAAAGAAACCCGGAGTGGTCTACACTGGACTTAAGTATTGGTAAATATAGTATTTAACTGACTGACCACCAACTGAGTTTTGTTATGTTGTTATGTGACAATACATTCATTTTAATCAATATATATCATTTGTTTACATGTGGCTATAATTATTTTATTAGTTATAAGATACTTGAAATCATTGATAAATCTGATTTTTATTAAAATTATTAAACCGAGGGTGGCCTGAATCTCATCGAACTCGTATGCTCCGAAGCCATACCTGTCATATTGTATATCCCATTGTTGTAACTTAATTCAACTTACGATTTTAAGTTATTTAATGACATTTCTAAATGTACATACAGAAGTATCCCTCACTCTTGTAGTTTTAGTTATAATTTGACAAAAATCTTTATACTTTCCAAGGTGATTGACTCGAATATGGATATAATGTGATCAAGGGTTTCTACCTCTTCAAGACAGAGAATCAGCGTTCTTACCATAATATCAAATATAGCCTCCATTCATAGTAGCTTCGAATTTCGAATAGGTATTCTACTTATATTTTTAAAATCTCCCTTGGAAGAAGTATCCCGCAAATTTATAGTTTTAGTTATAATTTGACAAAAATCTTTACCTATTCCATATACTATTCTTTACAAATGGAAATACAGTTTCAATGAGCTTTGTAAACTCAATTGGATCCGGCTGTTTTAACATTCTTTAACTGCTTTCTTCTTGATTTATTTGTCAGTTCCACTCACGTGAAAGATGAGGTGTGTAGTGCTAAAATGCCCGAGAATCAAGGGTACTTACTGTATGGTTCCAAAACATTCCCAAGTCGTTTACTGACTCATTCCCAGGTATTCCCTTGTTTCCAGGTGCTCAGATGAAAAACAAATGACTTACACTGTTTCATTATTAATTAATTTAAATGCATTCAATCCATAAATAATAGTCTATGAAGACCATTGCATCTAACGAACATATAGGTCAAGCTACTAAGGTTTCATTCTATTAATTTTTTTTATATTTTTTCCCCCATTGAGGTCTTTTTCATTTTGTAAAATGAACAGAAAATTAATCATTTTTTTATATACATGTCAAGTGGGAGATGTTTGTTAAGTCTTAATCCCGGAGGTAAATACGGTTCTCTTTATATTCGTATATGCTTGTTTTTGTATGTCACACAACCAATGTATACGATATCATGTGTTTCACAATAGCAGTAATATATATCATGAGTTCCTCCTTCATTGAATTTAAGCCTTTAAGAACTCAAAATGTTTCTATTTACCCAGAAAAATCACTGAAGAAGTAGCTTAAAGTTAGCATAGAAGAAAAAATATCTATTTTCTTAAATCGTTTCACAATGGAAGTCAATTTTTGATTTCGCTAAAATTTTTTTAAACTTTAATGGTAATATGTACAAATGTATTTTGAGGCACTGTTGTACAATCTACTTTCCTTACATTCATGCAAAGAACTACTATATAGAGATAAGTTTATTTATAATAATTTTAATTCACCTTTTTACTTAACTATAAGTAAAGTGTAGTGATCATGAAGTCGATCTCGAAATTTTGACGAATTTACATGTTTTGAGGTCACTAAGTCCTTTTTTGACTTTATTTCGATGATACCTGTGAGTGGGTGGGTGTGAATATTGTAAACTTTGTTACCAAGCTGCAGTCCAAAATCTTTGATAGATAAAATTCATATTTTACACAAAAATTAGGGACCTTATAGTGTAGAAGAACCCTACTGTTTAGCAATAATTACATGATGGGAAAGTCACTTTTTGGCCAAAATCTGTTTTTAAACATTCCCACACCCCCACCCCCTGAACTACTAATTCTAGAAACTTGAAAATTCAATACGTGAAACATCCTCAGATTTATAAAACAACTGGAAAAATTTTATTTCAGTAAAATGTGAAATTTTAATTATTGAATCTAAAAGCTTATGAGGAAGATACAATCCATACTGTTTGACGGATCAAAATGAAATTACAGTGGACCCTCGAAATTGCGGACTAATTGGGGGGATGACCGGTCCGGTCATGGTGAAAGTCCGGTCATGGAAAATGTTGCCTTACCGGTCCCTAATATAACCAAAGTTTGAATGGAAGGCATTATTTCTGTGCTGATACTGGAAGAACTATTACATTTATGATATTTTGACCTGTGACACATAATACAGAACATGTATGCAAAGATATAAAAGGAACACAATGCAATATAATGTCATGTAAATGTACTGTACAGTACTGTACTGTATTATACTGTATACTAGTACAGTACATTTACATAAATAAAAAATATACTGAACTAAAATATTTTTATTTACCTTATCCTAGGATGATTATGTACATATTTACATGGGGTGGACTCTTGAGATTATTCAGACTCCGAGTCCGATGTGTCAATCAACATCGGGCGAAGTCTACTAGGTCCAGGGCGACCGAGGCCACTAGGTCCAGCTTGTGGTTCTGGGCTGTCTGGACTGTCTGGGTTGTCTGGACTGTGGCTTGGCTCTGGTAGAGGACGGAGAGGACGAGGGGCGAAAAAGGAGCTGATCTTGGACTGCTTGCCCCCTTTATGCTGCTCCCTAATGAAACTACCCCGGACAAGTCCGGTCATTCGAAAATCCGGTCAATCGGAGTCCGCAATTTCGAGGGTCCACTGTATATCAAAAATAAGCATTATGTCGGGGATGAGATAAAGAATTTTCTCTCAAAATTACATAAACCAAAAGGGACATCGTGGTGAATTTTATGTTTTCAGTGAAATGTTTTTTAACGCTAAACGGCTAACTATAAGAAAATGACATTTTGTTAAAATATTGAAACATTTTGTTAAATGGGATATACAATATGACGAGTATGGCTTCGGAGTATACGAATTCGATGAGATTCAGGCAGCCATCGGTTTAATAATTTTAATAATATATCAGATTATTCAATGATTTAACATATCTTATAACTAATAAAATAATTATAGCCACATGTAAACAAATGATACATATTGATTAAAATGTATGTATTGCCACATTACAACAAAATAAAATTCAGTTGGTTTTCAATAAGTTTTGATATATTTACCTATAGTAAAGTTAAGTCTAGGCCACTCCATTTTTTTTCTTTTTTTTTTAAGCATTAGATCACAGTTCTCAAAGTCTGGAGATTGTATCAAAGAACAGAGAATGCCATTTGAGAAAAGAAGACAAATTATATAATCCAAAAGAGTTGTTTTTGGTGCCTCAAAAAAGGTCATATTGCCAAAAAATGCGAAAATAAGACATAAGCGGATGCTCTGTAATAAATCTCATTATATTTTAATTTGCAGTAGTTTAGCATTGGAGAAAGAAGGGGAATCAAATATACAACAATCACAAACTTCATGACTTTCAGAAGCGAATGTTGATATCTTAGCTAGTATATCGTGTAAGAGGTAAAAATAATTCTTCAGTAATGAAGAACTCTTATAGATACTGCATTTCAGCGTTCATACATTTTATTGAGTACAGCAGTTGAGATAAATATCATTCTTGTCATCAAGCTATCTTTTAACACAATCTTTTTGGTGGTGTTACCAGCGTAATGGTTGAACAGGATGTTTTTAAAATCTGTATTTCTAATCTAGATAATTTATATGCATGCAGGTTCAAGGCTTTAGTACAAGTATTTATATGTAGTAAGTAGCAAACCTGCCCTGCCCGTCTTGACAGGTACTTTTTAAAAATTCGGAGATGATACATGGCATTCAAAAATATCATTAGAAATTATAGAATAGCAGACAATATCATTATTAGTACAGTGTTAAGTAAACGCCTCTGTATAAACCATATTTGCTGTCTGTCGTTCAGGTTCACGGAAGAACAAAGACTTGGAACCTCTAACTCTTGAGCAATCAAACTACAGTTGACCATGTGAGAAAAACTTGGTCTCACTCTCTTCAATTCCTGTGGTAGATAGAGTTCCCTCTTGCGACTTAGTTACTGTCATTGCGAAATAGACGATGACAGGACATTGAAATCGTCTGAATGGAAACGGATAGTGGCCGGAATCAATGGTATGCGCAGTTTACACACAGACTCCCCAGTACCACATCCATCATGATGTTTGCCTCTGTGGCGTATCTGTATAGACCACGAACTCAGAGTCGTGTCCCGTTGCACAGTTTTGTAGCACCCAAGTTTCGTAACATGAAATTTGTTACTGCTACTAAATGGCAGCATGATTGGTGCCCCTACTTTAAGTTTTATACATGAGCAGGCAGTCCAGGAGCAGTCACGGAGTCAAGAAATTCAGTTGGATAATGAACTGCTTCCTCATCACTAATCACTATGTTTAGTGACTTGTAAGTTCTTTCTTCAGCTTATAGCGTAAGAACTTCTTTGTTGATTTTCCTGTCTGTTCATTAGTAGGGGTTAAGAATTGCTAGTTCACCAAGCCATCTATTCTGAATGGATGGCAGTTCTTTATCTTCGGGAAACACCTTGTCAATTATCTCTTGCTGGCAACTTCAATGTAAATAAAATTGAAATCAACTAACAATACCTACTTGTTATGCCTTTATATTTTCAAAATAAACATATCTGTGAAGTTAGCCAAAAGTCCATAACTTCGCTTCTATGTTGACTTTTCAATCCATTCTAAGCTTAGATTTGAAGTTAGACATACACAAACCTATTTTCAATGCTTCCTCTCAGAAATGGACCCTGGCTGAAGGATCTCAAGTCAAAGGGTTTAATACTTTGTGATTTTGGAAAATCTGGACCAATTGAATTATTGATGGGTGCTAACGTTGCTGGTAAGTTATACACAAAAGTTATAGAACTCATTAAATGCTGGGTAGTTGCTATAGAGGCTCGATTAGACTACTCAATGATGGGTAAAACCTCTGAAAAGAATGACGTTGGACCCATATAGTATGCTCATGGTCGAAGCGGAACTATCAGATTTATGAAACCTTGAGACCTTAGGGGTTCGTCACCCATCCGAGAAATTAAGCAAGTTAGAAATTGTGGCTACCACACATTAGCATTTTGTGTGAGATTGTTTCAGTCAATGAAGAAGGCCAATTTGAAGTACGCCTACCTTACTCTGAATTCCAACCTGTATTGCTAGTAATTACCGAGTAGCTTTAAAGAGACTAAATTCCACTGTAAAAAAGTTATAAGAACAAGGTTTTTATGACGTTTATCAAGAAGTACTAGAAGATTGGCTCAAGAAGGGTGTAATCAAAGAAGTTAAATCGCAAGTAGTAGTGCCATATCATTATCTTCCTCACCGCCAAGTCGTTAAACCAAATAGCAGTACACGAGTTTACCCAGTTTTTGACGCTTCTACGCGTGAAAATAAGAATAATAGTTTCAAACAGTGTCTAGAGAGTGGCCCGAAACTTTTAGAGGGAATCCTAACTATATTAGCGTGATTTCCTCTGAAGAAAGTAGGGGTTGTGGATAATATTCGTAGAGCTTTTCCACAAATAAGTTTGACAACTAGAGACCAGAATTACCTATGATTTTTTGGGTTAATAAAGGTAGTCAGTTAATGTTAATAGACTTAATAATGTTATAACAAATTTCTTGCAATAAACACATCATTTTCAAAATCTTCTGGGAATTATTTGATTTTATGACATTTCGAATACTGAACGTATTGTTCTCCTTCTGGGCTGACAGGAACACACACACACGAACAAAAAGATTTCGCATAAACACGTGAAATAACAATCAATGATCAAACCACAACAGGAAATGGGAAAACAAGACTAAGATCTTTCAACCGTAACAAGCGGTCTTCGTCAGAGTCAAAAACCCAACTGACGGTTGGGTCAAAAACCCAATCAGTTTTTGACCCAATCCAATTTGGTCAAAATGTATGTGTTGAGTCACAGTGGCTGAGGAGTTTGAATCCTTTCTTTGGAGTATCAAGTTCAGCAGTTTGAGATTTCAAAATATGTCCACAAGATAAGCAAGTCCGATCTCAAAGTCTTCTGATTTCAGTATATTGAACAGGTGGCATATTTTCCGTACATCAAGAAAAATTTCAACTTGCTGGCGGAGAGGGAAGAAGCAGGAAAAAAATCTCCCTTCAGACAACTACCTGACGGATGTACAAAAGAGCAAAAACCATGTTTAGATTCCATGTCACGACTGTTACTAGAGTAGTCTCCTGTCGAGGGCGAAGTTTTTATATAGTTCATGACTTTGACAATATCAGTGAACATTGTTTGAAACCCGGAAAGAAGAGATTTAAAAGCCAGAGCCTCCCGATGAATGAAGCATCGCACGCAAACTGCATTTGGTGCTTTACATTTTTTTCTCTTACTAACCCGACCTGGATCCAAGCATGGATGGAACTCTATCAGTTGTGATTCTAAATCCAAACTATGCTTGCAAAAAACCTATTACACAACATTCATCACATCAGTATATGTGACGTATATGCATATAGTCGTATAGGTGGTCTATGAGCCATACACTATGTTTCAAGATTTTCACATCAAAGAATTTCTTCTTATTTTGTCTTTGAACAAGTGTTGGCCGTCTACCAACATGTGGAACGCCCTTGCTGGATTTCTGGATTCATCGACCTGTATAGCAAAAATAGGGAATGCTTGTATATTTTCCAATAATTTGATCATTCACATCACCTGACATGTTCCTGATTCTTCTCTGGATAATATTATTCAAAATGGATACATCACTTACTTTCTGGGCTGCTTTTGCTCCAAGAACCAGTCTAACCAATTTTTGTTGCACAAGTTAGTATCCATTTTGCGTGGTTTTTTCTTCCTTACTTCTAAATAAGTCACTGTATGTATGGTATGATGCTTCCACAATGTTTCTTCTCTTCACTTGGAAATTACCAGCAGCATCAAGGTTTTGCCTCTTCAGTTCATTAGCTTTCCTCTTGAAAAAATCCTTTTCCTTCCTAGCATACTCATCGTGACATTTGGTCAGGTAAAGTTCTAATTTTGCAAATAAAGACACGAAAACAAATAACACTCTGTAGGAGATCTGCATTATTCTTTTGAATCGAAGTAAAACTCCTCTGGAGATAATCTCCCGAGAACTTTCTCTTCTTACTTGATGTCATGCAATATCTGTGGGTGGAAAAAAGAAAACCATGCGTGTGACCAGGTCAAAAATAACACACGTAAGAGTAATCACATACACAGAGATACTTAAATATGTGAAGTATGTCACGATTTCACTAGAGACGCCCCTGATACCGTAAGCAGTCAACCACGTAATATGAATTTATTAGCATTGAACACAGATAAATGTAAAGTAATACATTTCTGTTTATCCTATAATTCAATAAGTATGCTTATAATATTAAAAGTTGCAATTTGACCCGGGCTTTCGAGATAAGAGATTGTGATGTCATTTTTATTTCACTCTTCTTTGGTCTCCAACATTTTCCACGCTAATAGACACTTTAGAAAAAAATCCCAAATAAATTTTTGAATATATTTCTTATAAAATCTTCAGTGCTTGAGTTTATATTAGGTTATGTGAAAAACTGAAATTAATATCATGTATTAATATGGATAGCTAATGTAGAACAATTTCAATATTTCAGCATTCAGTTTTAAGGACTGTTTACTGTAGTATGAATTTTATTCTGAACTGCATGTCTCCTAATTGGAGTAAAATAAATTTAAAATAAGTAGAATCTATGGAGGGTAAAATGGTCCTATATTTTTTACTATCTAATAGATGAGCAGCCGGTAGCGTACAAATCAGGAGATCAGTAATCGACTGTCGTTAGAAACAGGTAACAATTCCGTGAAACCTTGTCATGGATTAACTTTTACGGTACGTAGGAGAATGCTAAAAAAAAAGAGAATATTTTGATGTAAAAATGATGCGTGATTTCAATCTATTACATTTTTGAGGCATGTTTCGATATATGAGCCGCTTATTTTGAAAGTGGCCTAATTCCATTTATGTTAAAATCGAGATATTTAAGGGTTTGCGTTTTACAAAATTTAAAAGTATTGTCATTTTATTTATCAACTAATTTTTGTTATGAAAATTCTTAGCAATTTTAAATAAATTTTGTACAATTTGCTGCAAAAGGTAAAGATAACGTAAAAATGTAATTATTTAAATAGCTAGCTAAATTTTTTTGGAAAATGAAATTAGGCCACTTTCAAAATAAACGGCTCATATATTAGATAAATAAAGGTATTGTTTTCTTGACCACAATTACCAATAAATACTTTTATTCTTGAAATTTGGTCAGGGTTAATTGTTTGAAATCTTCAATAATGATTTCAAATAATAATCACGAATAAAATAATAATTAATGATTGAATATGTATAAAATATATTCAATAGATTCTACTAGGCATTATATACAATTTTTGCGTCCAGATTATTTTTGAGTCACATTTACCTAAACAAATTACCCCATTTCCTTTTATTATGGTTCACATTTGAAAAAGTTGTTCCATAAAAGTAGAATGGTTAAATATACAGAGCTGGAAATGCTTGGTGTTTTATTAATTCTTTCAATTATTTACATACAATTTATGAAATAAATGTTTTATACGTATATTTTTTTTATTAAATATTTCCAGTTGCTATGGGAATTTTCATTGAATCACCTTATACTGATACAAATAACCGTCGGCAGGTAGTTATCGTAACTGTTACAACATTCAAAATGTCTCTCACAGATAGTTATATGAATAGTTATAGGACTTTTATAGAAAGTTTAAAAAGTGAAAATCTGTTTGCAAAGGAGTTACCAGTTACATTGGATTACTATTTAATTGATAATTATGAAATTGAAGGAGAGGTTATAGATTGGTGCAAAAAATTTTTGGACTATGTGTAAGATCATGTTTACTCTCTTGAATAAAATTTGGCTTTATGATGTGAGTTCAAAAGAAGGATATTTAACCATCCTTTTTCCGTAGGAAATGCCCAGAAGGTGTAATGGAGCCATTATCAAGATGGGTACTCCAAAATGTGCTATCCCAAGTGAAAGACAATCCAGAAAAATTTGGGTACGACAAGTTTAACGGAGGTAAGTATTTTATTTTTGTTTTATAGCTTTGTATGATTAGTGTTGGAAAGAAATTAATTTTTGTGATGATCCATTCTGTAGATATTTACTAAGCTTGATTCGTCCTTTGAACCAGTCGATAAATTACTTGAAATAATATTTTAATCTATGATCTCTTCATTTTGGTTAACGTTTCGGCTACCTCATCTGCACCTTTGATTACTGTTTCTATTTTCATAGATAATTGATTGTTTTTAAGCAATATTGTTTTGTATATTATATATTTTATTTTATATGATATGTTTATATATATAATGTACCATAAATGTTTTTTTAGCATAGAATGTAGTTTAGGACCTCCAGAGTTTAAAAAGATAGACGTTTAAAGGAACTTGTAAGAAGTTTATTAGGTTTTTCTTATGCCATACCACATTCCGATCTCTCCATCAAGGCCTAGAGAAAAACTAGATTCCTCTAAATTCAAATAAAAACCCTTCAAAATAATTATCAGAACTAACCAAATCAAACTTTAATGTAGAAAAACAATAGGGGTCGTGTTAGTTAAGTATTTTATAAGCCTTCAAATTAACGATACCAGTAAAAAATTAACGCAGTATAGAGAGTTTAGTCAAAAAATAGAACTTGATGCTTTATATATAACACAATATATTCATAATTTTATCTCATGAAACAACTAAAACTCACAAGTTTGAGTAAACGACCTACTGCTCTTATAATTTAAACGAAATTTAGATATCAATAAAGCTCTTCTTCATTGTTTTTATATTTCATGGTTTATTCCGCAACTGATCACATGGCTGTTATTGTACTTTAAAAAAGAAAAGTTTGATCATTTGACTAATTCTACTGTATTCCTTGTTTTAGGCATTAACTTTTTATTTATAGTTACAGGACATCCAGTATTAGCATATTATGAAAGTTTTCCTTATTGTTGTTGTGCTGACTTAAAAATTAAATAAGGCAAACTTAAATAGATAATAGTAATTTGATAAATACTTAATTAACAGTGGATTTCAACATGTTTCAACAATGTACTGTGGTAAACCAAATACTTTATTTAAACAGTAGTAAACTTTTAAATTGTCTACATTCAGTACTTTCGTTCGTAATTCCAGCCATCATTCTGTAGCAATTTATGGATACAATCATCAAATATTCATACTGAAACGTGAGTTTCTTTATTTAGCACTGCTGAAGGATTCCATAGAATAGGTACTTTACTTTTGAAAATGTCTAAGATGAATTTAGTTAAGTTAATTTAGTTTAATTTAAATTGGTTCTTGTTAATATTTAATTTGACAGTATTTTAATATTTCATATGTTTTAATGGCAATCACTTATTCAATAAATGATTTTTGGAACAGATGACAGTTAAAGAAATTCATCACACGTAAGTTTGAGAACATGTTTTACTTTTAATGAAGTTCAGTGTTACTCAGATTTTTTCTCTTTCAAAGACCCTTTTTCCAACATTTTCAAACTGACCACTCTTGATGAAGTAAACTAAAAAGAACTAATTAAATTAAACTAAACTTACCTAAATGTATACATTTTAGAAATTTTCACTAGTAAAGTACGCTTTGGAATCCTTAAGCAGTTACTAAAAAATAAACTCCCTTAATTTTATTTATAAATACTGACGATTGTGTCCATTTAACTAAAATTAAGTGGCCTTTAGTTTACTTGATCATGAGTGTTTGATTCAAAAATGTTGAAAAGAGAGTGTCCTTGTGTAATCTGTTTTTACTCTGAACTTCACCATAAATAAACATATTTTCAAACTTACGTGCAATCAGTTTAATTAACTAAGTGATTTTAATAATTATGAAACTATTAATTCTTGTTAAGACATTAAATTAAGAATTTTTTTTAATAAAAAATGACTTAGCTAGAATTATTTTATCAATTCAAGATGAAAATGTATTGAATAGCTTGTCTCTAAAAATAATGTCTAGAATTGGTGACGAGAACACGATCTCCTCTTTCTTCATTGAAAGGGTTTTACAATCTCGTAAAAATATAAATATTGGTTATCGTTCATGCTCCAGTTTACCATACCAATGCCATTCATTATCCTTCCTAGAATTAAAAAAATCAGAATTGGGGCTAATATCTTCAGCCAAAAGATAAATGATTAAAGATAAATTAATTTACGTATATATATTAGAAATGAACAATCTATAACATTGTTTATTTTTTCTGTGATTATATAAATGCATTTGACAAAGTGGTGGGTTATTATTTGAACGCTGCTAGAATAATACTTTCCCCTAAGAGTAATATTATCTGCTAAACAAAATTGGCTGTTTATAGAAATAAGAATAATTATTAATTCGTAGTTTTAAAGAGTTAAAATTAAAGACATAAAATAATTAAAATTATTTGTCATCCTGAACATGAAGTTTCAATGTCTCTACATTTTATATTTAGGTTTAAGATATTCTTTGGTGTACAAGAAAATGACTGTGAGCGTAAATAATTGGTAATAGAGAATTGTCTTTAAATTATTGGTACTTGGGTATTTATTCTAATACTGGTGAACAATTCACTGGTTTTGATTTCTAAACTCTACAATTTCTTAATTTCTAGGGACAACACCTTAGAAATTAAATGCTTCTCACTATTTTCTCTTCCCGATACCATTTTTAGTTTGATGTAGTCATGAGGATGCCATAAAGACGAAACGTAGGCATAATTATTAAAACGCTACTTCCTTGTCCAAAAATTATGAAAAGAATAAAAATATTCCGTAAAATTTCCGTATGGTCCAGATAACAATACAACTAGAGATAAGTACCGCACTAATAGTAATGATATTTACGATTATATGATGTAGCATATAGAATTGCTAAATTGCCATTGGTAAAATGTCCTCCTCTTCCATTGTTAGAATATATTGCAACTAGTGTAAGTAATATTTTAAATGCTCTTAATATATATAAATAATGTATATACTAGATACATTATTATTTTGATCGTAATTTGGAGAATGATTCTTGAACAATTAGAATCAAACAATTGTTTACATAAATTTGATATGTTAACTATAGAAAGTTGACTGTAGGCCAAAACAATTTTTTTGTATTCCCTCTTCCCTATTAGTTAGTTAAGGATCATGGCAAGCTTTGGAGAGGTAGTAGATCTATTTAATTATTATTATCATTATTACCGTGGTCTTTGCCACGGTATTTTGGTTTGACTCTATGACAGTGACAAGGGCATGAATCTATCATAGCAACAAAGACGGATTGATTTGGAATTATGAATTCTTGGATGGGTTCATTATGGTGAATTATAAAGGAAGTCTCCACATAACCAAGTTTTATTGATATAACAAAATTGTTTTGAAGAAATAGTGTTCTTAGGGTAATTTTACATGAAGACACTATGTGTCTCAACGTGTTGTTTTTTCAGTACATAGAGACTTCCATAATAATTCTCAAAAATGTTCACTAATTTTCATTCTTTTTCTAAATTGATCTATTATTTTTACAATATATTTCATTGGTGGGTCCTCCAACGCCTCTTACGCAAACAGCTACCTTCCTTGGACAGCTGGAAACGGTGCGTCCAATCACAGTAATTCTATTTGTTATAAGCATTTTTTCAAATTACTTTCTGAACTTTTTATGGTCAGTCGCCATATCCTCCTCTACTGCTCGTAGCCAGGTAAACATGACGCCAGATATGTCATTCATACATGATGTCCTTTCCTTATCTGTACTATCAGCAGTAGAGTGGGAGTATGGTGGTTGGTCATATAAACTCTGGATGTCCTGAACTACCCCTGTTCATCTGTGTCAACTATTTTGGTTCTTTGAAGTTGTTTTCTGTAGGTATAATCAAATGTTGAATTATTTCTTATCGAATACAATTAATCATAGTTAAATGTTTTATGATTTATAGGTTTTTTAAAATGTTATTTTTGGGAACGTTAGATAAATATTGTCTTAGAATAAAATACTAGTTTATCTTATCGGAATCATGGGAAGTACATGCGAATATTCAAGCACCCTCAATCCATTCCTATCACATTTTTTTTCTTTGTATTTACTGCGCCATTTCCTTTTTTTATACTCTTAAATCGTGAAATATCTTATTTTACCCCAAATTTTGTAAGGGATTATTAAAGTAGTCAATTTTAACGTATGTGCTTTCCGCCAAAATTGATGTGAAAAAATTGTCCATACTCAATGGTGTTAAAAATGTTTACGAAAGTCACTTACTTATACAAGTTATAATATACTTTCTCATGTCATGTGTGCATGTCTCATTACTTACCATGACATCTTCAATGTTGAATATATTTTACATTGCAAGGTACATTGTTAATCACTGTAAGGGTATAAGTTTATATAGTTATTAAGAGTGCTTAACAAGCTTAGAGAAACCTTATAACATTTAAAACTTTGAATGATTGTAAGAAAAATGTATTCTTCTTCATCTGTATTTTACTTCAATTGAAATATGTGTCCTATATCTTTTCGAAAAACAACATTTATATGTTTTTTTAAAAATCTTTTGAAGAATAAGTAAAAGAGTCATGTAAACAAAATGTAATAAGGGCCTTTCAGATATAACTTTTCTTTTTTTTCCTCATAACAGTTGAATAATATATTTATTTAAATTAATGTAAGCTATATCTCTTTAAAAAAACTTCTCTATGAACCATAGGTTGAGAATATTGGAGAACAATTATTTTAATTCTTTTAGGTGAAATATTATTTGAAAAATAAAGCTTAATATATTATGACTAAAATGATCTATAATATTTATTCATTAGATAAAATGTATTTTTTTAGGTTATCGGACTTTGTCCTTTAGTAAAGAAGTTATCATGATTTTAAAGGAGATAGTACGGTGCCCTTCAATTTTGAATGAATTGGAGGCTTTTCCACCTCTTAAAAGAAATGCCTATGTTCACTGTCTCGGCGTATGCAACCGAAGGCGGCATATGGAAGACCGACATTTTGTATCAACCAACTTGCATGCTTATTTCGACATCGAGGTAATTTTTTCATATTTGTGAATCTGTTGATTGAATTGTTAACTAATGGTAATCTGTTAACCAATTTTCATTGGTTTTCCATTGACTGTTAAATAATTATACTTACTTTATCTAAACTTATAAAAATTGAATAGTAAATTTAATTCCTTTTCATATTAGAAAGACATTTAATTCTATTATTAAATATATGTATAAAGTGGGGTAAAATGTGCATGTGACTGTGTACCTCTTCACTTCTTCACTCTTGTGCATTATTAATTTTTCCTTAATACACCGGTGTTGCTTAAGTTAATGAGAATCATATGTGTTAGTCTCGTTTCTGTGTTTCCGACATAACAATTTTTTTTTTTTAGCGCTTTGTCTAGTAGGCATTGATACTACTATAGATATAGTATACTATGTATACCATAAATATTTCACAAGATAATTAACAGTAATAATCATAGCAACGGACAAATAATTTAAGTCTATAAATATAAATAATTAACACTAAATAAATTATTTACAACAGATGGATAATTTAACTATATGAATCGGAATCACATGTGGATTGCAGTTCATTTATTCGTAAAACTGTCATTACATTTGTATAGTATTTGGCATTTATGCATAGTGCTACTACTAATTTTCCGCCACCCCTGAGGAGGTTCTCTCCACTCTTAAATGAGAGCAAACGTTACTGTTAAAATTTCCCTGCACTGGCAAAGTGATCGTTCACCTTGTATGAGGAGGTGACTGTGAATAAACCCGCAAGCAATGCCCGCATGTCTACATGTTCAGTGTTACTTCTCTCCTGGAGAATAGTGAAGTTTTATTTTTTTCTGTTATGAGTAATTATACTGAGAAGGTGGGGTGGGTGGTGGTACTTGTATTTAATTTACCATTTCAACTGACCCTTACTGCCTTTACCACCGAATTCCCCATGCCACTTGGTCTTACGGTTATTGACTCCACTAATGGGATGATGCACGACAGCTTTGTCTTTCTATCAGCGACTTCGTTCTCTTGGATCCTTGTATAACTTGGAACACAGACGAAGTAGAAGACTTTGTATTTAAACCAAGAAAGTGTATGAACTTTAGGATTTTTAATACCAAGGATCCTGCCACTCCTGATTTTTGGTGCTAATGAAATTGACATTGAGTCCAGTAAAGTTAGGAAAAATGTACTCTTTTCTGCATGACAATTTCAGGTGCTTTTTGTATGGCAAATAGTTCGTCTGTGAATATCCTAGTTTCTGGTGGGAGAGGCCAGCAGGTAGTAATTTTGTTGAGTGGACTACCCACCAGACTCCAATAGAGGAATACGAACCATCTGTGTATATATCCTTGTATCTCTGGTATTGAAACTGTAATTACTTATAAATAGTGATAAAAATTCTTCCTTGGGATACTTTTTGAAGTCATCGATTATGGAGTCATGGGTAGTGCATATAGCGGGTTTTGTGGGTGTGGGTCCAACTTCGTGATTTGTAATAGAAGAAAATCTATTGCAAGCAGTTTTGCTCTAATATTTAGCATCTTCGTGCGTGTTTGAAGTCGTTTATGCTGTTCTAGCGTGTTTTTGTAATTTTTGCCTTGCTCTTTGGGTAGGAACGTTTGTAAGAGAGAGCTTCTGCGGCATTATTCTTCCTAAAGTGTATAAAAAGGATCTTGGGATTGTTTACAAGTGTTGGGATTGAGCCAGGACCAGCTTTAGACCCTGGGTTATAATCGAGTATAATAATGGCTTCAACCAGGCCCTCCTTGCTGGACCGTATCTTTAGCTATCATAGTTGATCCTTGATCTGACCACTAAATACAAGACCTGTACCAAGGTAGTCTGGTCATCTCCCCAATTAAATCTGGCTAATACTCTTAGTATGATCTGGAACATTTTACTTTTTTTAATTGGTTTATTAATTTGCGCCTGCCACCTTGAAGTTAGAGTTATGTATATTTGGGATGTAGTCTTTCTTTCATACAGGTTTCCTTAAAAAGTTTCCAATTTTATTTGTATTCTACCTTTTAATGTCTAATAATTTTTTTGAAATGTTGTTTCAACAAATTTATCAACATTTTTGTTTGAATATTCAATCTGGTTGTACTTATAACACATAACACTTATGCCAAGCTTATAATAAATTCAAAAACATGTGAGGTCATTGACCATGTTTTTGTAATTATACTAAAAACTAAAATAAAGACAAAAAAATTAACAATAATAATATAAAATTAAGTAAAATACGAATAACTGTAAGTATCATGGAGGTTCCGTAGAAGTCAAAGTTATGGGTTTCCATTTTGGAAGACACAGGTGTAGGTTTCTCCTGCTTCCCCGTTTGACTCTCCCTCGGAAACACTCCTAATTGGCTGTTGATATTAGGTTGTACTTTTAATATAATCAAGGCTTTTACAGTTTGCCACCTATTGTAATCTGCATAGTAGAGTATTTTTGTATTATTATTTTCTGGTTGTCGATAATTATCAACAAAAGAAGAAATCATATTGGCCTCAGTGCTTAGCCAGCTTGAAATGCTACGAAATAAGTATGAATAAAACTATTAGCTTCCTTAATACTAAAATAGGAGATATATGTATGAGACTTCAGTTTTGTGAAACCTTCTAGTAGTCGAAATCATTTAAGGCCAGGATTTAATGCCCGATATGTTATTCAAAGGGTATGATAAAGACGCTCATCCATAGTGCATACGAGACGTCCGGAAGTTGGATATGTTTCAAACAACCAACAGAGAGACTCAAGAAAGTGTTGTTAATAACGGTTATAACAACAAACTATTTAAAAACATCTTAAAATGTTACATTAATAGGCTACATATCAAATCACCAGGGAGGGGGTGGGGCCTAAAATCATGGGAACAATTTATACTGTGCATTTTAAAAACCTATATTTAGTGGCCCACAGAAGTTACAAGAGCATATTGAATAATATCATTAATAAAAGCACATTATGCCTAAATCCTGATGATGTACAGAAGTATATCACCTAGTCTACAGAAGATCAACAACGGCTGCATGGTGATTAGAAATAATTCACAAAAGAAACCCCACCACTCCAACGAATCATCGTTGTTTATAAATATAAATGTAATATAGGAAACTGTGAGTCGTTACAGGTAAGTGGATTGATTTCACTACCATTACATATCGCGCAGACTGATGATGAGATGAACCTTGCTGCAGGAGCTCCATTTTTATTTGTCCATTTCGGATAGTATTTTCATTGAAAAAGTGTATATATGTATATACTTTATAAGTAGTTTTTTTAAAAATAATTTTAGGACATTATTAGTGAATTATTACTTCTTGAAGATAGTCTGTGTTGAATGAAACATTGGAAACTTTAAATTTATCTTAGGGATTAAATACTTTGAGAAATAAATCTTTTGGTGAATTGATTTATAGTATACCAGAAAGATGGAAAAATTGTATAGGGAAACTTGAAGAACTGACCGAGTCCTGATAAACTTTTATTTTGTTTCTACTTCACTGTAGGTACTTTTATCAATATATATATATATATATATATATATATATATATATATATATATATATGTATATATATATATTTAAATCGCTACTTTGTACATTTAAACAATAACCCTAGTTTAAATGTACTAAGTAGTGATTTAAATGTAATCTATAGTTATAAGCTTTTAGGTTTAAAACTTTTCCGTGCCCTCTTTCTACGTTCTATTCTAGTTTTAGTAAACTTCCAGTTAGTGTTTAGACTTCTTAGGATAGCAGCATAACCATTTGAAGTTAACTTTATTAGGCTGAAATTTTGCTTAAAGCTTGTTGTTTGTATTTTAAAGTTCTTAGTTTGTTAGTTGTAGTTATGGTGTTGTTTATAATAGTGTTAGGCCTAGTTTCATTCTACTGATTAAATTAGATGAGTAGTTCAGTTTAGTATGGCACCTCATCACCTAAATCTTTGTCTCTTCCTCAACTTCTTTCGCAAATACCTACGACTTACCGTAAGCTAGTGAGGAGACTAAAAAACTTCAACAGAAAAGTAGTCAATACAGAAGTTGTGGCTCTTTTTAACATTATATATATATATAATATATTATTGAATATGATCGCAGTTTCTGCGTTAACGACCTTTTTGTTAACTGATTCTAACCTCCTGGCTATTCTCCTTGTTGTAGTAGGTAAACTATAAATCAGGTTCGCCAATGACATTTCCAAGTAAAAGGGTCAAATTAACTGCCATTAATATATATATATATATATATATATATATATATATATATATATATATATATATACATTATATATATATTCAATGATTGTTTCAGGGTACAAATCCTCAAACAAATTCCCGAGTCTAATTCCCATGTCACCCTTAGAGCTTCTGAAGAGGCATTCATATGCCTCCTTGGGGCTCGTTCTCCTCCTGGTCTTAACCTGTACCGTTAATTATTTATTATTATTTTTTATGTTATTATTATTATTATTTTTATTATTATTATTTCGTATTTTATATACTTTTTATCTTGTTTTCTAAATAAATATTGGAGGGTTTTCTGTTTTTCCTCTCCTCCGCTGGGGGGCAGCATTGCGGTGGTTCCACGAGTTACTCTGGAGGCCAGTAGCAGTTTGCTTCTCAGCGCGAGTACTTTGCACTTCTTCCCGATGACGACGGATGTCGAAATATCGAAGTGAGTTCTGTAGTGTCTTTCTGTGTTCTTTTCTATGTGTTAAAGTGTATATATATATATATATAACCACTTAAAATTAACGATTCCACGAACTAAGTAAATGATCTAAGTAAATTCCACAGAATGAACAGTGATAAAGGGGATAAAATCATTACTATATTTTGACTGCGTCGTCATCAGGTAAGAAGAATAACTCAGGAGAGCGAATAAGAAGTGAGTGTCTCTGAATACTGACGACGACTCGTCGAATGAGTCATTTCCTATTATGACATCATCCTGTAATGATGTCACTGGTTATGACATCACCCTTAAATATACGAAATTGGGGGGAAAAAATAATGAAACGAGAATGAAGAGACCATATAATGAATTTTATGTGACCATTTAATACATATAAAATTCCATGTTAGTGCATTCTGCTACTAGTTTGTACTATACCTTGATTTTTCATTGCCTTTCAGGATCATGGGAGTGCTGGATTTTATGCTGTTTATGATGGTCATCAAGGTTCCAAGGCTGCACATTATTGTGCGACTCATTTGCACCATTACTTGGTCCAGAGTCCTCACTATCCAGATAATCCTGAAAGAGCGTTTAAAGAGGCCTTTAAATTGTGTCATGATTACTTCATAAAGAAGGTATTATAAGTTTTACCATTTTTTAAATTGTACATTTCATTGTATACAGATATAATTACACGATTCCACGTACAACATTTTTATCATAAATACACCATACCATATGTTTAAGTTAGACATACACAAATCTACTGTCAAAGGTTCAGCTTACTATGTATTATGGTGGCTGAGTTTACTTGTGACAAACTTTTACGGACAAACCGACAGAGAGAAATTTTTCTAAGGGTGGATTCGGTTTATCTAATGTAGATGCTGTCAGTTTCTTCAACTTCCAATCAAACTCTCATTGCCGTCGTTTTGATTTTATTCAAAATGTTTTCCAAAGGTCTACAATACAGAGGAAATTAAGAAATTAGATACGTATTTTTTAACATTAACAAAAGAAGTACATTATGAAAAATTAAATACAATCATGAGTATTAGAATAACAATGAAAATAAAAAGCAGGTACCTATCTAGAAAAAAATACAATGAACTTTCATAATTAGGAATATTTGAAAATGAACGAACTATTACAAATTACATGGCTAAAACAATATGGAAGGTTAAACTATTCAAATGACAATCATTACTAAACATCTATGTACAGCTGGTTAGCAGGTAACTATGGAACAAAATTTCACTAAAACTGTTAGGTATTCAAAATGCTAGAATAAACACTATTTAAATTTGCTGTGTCGCTTCTATGATTAATAAAAGTTTGATCATTTTTAATGAATAAAATTTCAAGAGTTTTTCTTCTATGTTCGTCCCTTTCTCTACTCATGATGGCTGCTCCATCAAAGTCAAATATATGGCCTTCATTTATTGAGTGATAGGATAAAGCTGGTACATTAATCTTTTTTGTTCCAACAGAGTATTTATACTGATATATCCTTTCTTTCAAAAATCTACTGGTTTCACCAGAATACTTTTTGTTACATTCAATACATTTTATAGAATAAATAATATTGCTTTCTAAACCTTTTTTTATCCTATCTTTTCAATTAGAAAGTAATAGTTTTACTTTTTGTTTATTATAAGAAGCTAAATTGACTTCTGGTACGTTTATTTTTAACAATTTTTTAATGTTTTGTGACAGTGCTTCTATAAATGGGAATTTGAAATATGTTTTATTAATCGTATGATGGTTATTAGGAGTGCCTTCCATATATTCTGTCTGTTGTTTTAAATACTTTTTCCAAATGCGTTCTATTAGATTTCCTAGGTAAAAGTTTTTTCCAATAAGAATTTCACCTTTTTCGTATTTTCCTTTTAAAACATGGGCTACTATTATCTATTACTTTTCTTTTATTATTATTTTTGTACACAATTCAATTTTTTTCTTGCAGCATGCGATGAAAAGTAATTCAATATTCTTCCTGAATATTGTATAACGGAAATATACTAACAGATTGGTATAGGAAACCAACGTATGTCGAATTAGTAGTTCAATCAGAAAGCGGCTTTCTCCATAGTACCTTTTGTTACAGTCTTTACATCTAAAAGGATAAATGAGATTACGTTACAACTCTTTCAGTCCTTTTTTTTAATTTAAAAATATATTTTTTTACTTTTGGTTTGCTAACAAAGTTAGGATCACTTCAGGTGCATTTCGCTTAATAAATTTTTTAATGTTTTGCGATAATCCCTCAACATTAATTTTTTTTTAAAATGAAAGAACTAAAAGTAAAACTAGCAGAAATGTTTTTATCCACTCAATTTAATTTTTTTAATGATATTTAAGATACTTTTTTGTCTAGATATTTAAGACAACTAATAGAACATTCAAACGTTGGTCACATAAATCTGGAAGTCAAAACACTAAACATGTAAAATTTGTTCATGTAGTATTAGAATATCTCACCATTGAAATTTACCAGTTCCAATCCATGACAACAACCACGGTCTATAGATGGTGGCTGTTGTGACAGCAATTTAAGCTATTAATGTAAAAAATCATTCAGGAAGTTTAATTAAGTATTTCTGTTGTTGGAAAGTGTTTTTTGGTATATGATTTTGGTATCTTTTTTTAATCTTCACATTTAATTTCCAATAAAAAATGAATGCTGTGTATTCTTTTGAAAATACCATTTTAGTGAAGAAATTCGATGGAAATTGTTACTTAAAGAATTTCATACTGTCCCTATGAAGTGTTTGAGAGAACTTATTCGAATTAATTTCAGTTTTTATTTTATTGTTATTGACTTGTTTCCTAAACCTGAAATAAAGCCCCATTAATTTCTTTTTTAATGAATTATTTATTATGAATAGTTAATTTTAATAAATTATAACTAAATAATGTTTTGATAATGTAAATGTCTAATTATTTATCCCAATTGCAATCCTTTTGCTTTGAGTTATTTGTGCTTAGATAATGTTGTAACTTTATTTTGATGTACAAATGTGTCCTGTTATTTTCTTTCATGTAATTATCACATGTTTTCAGGATTTGAAAGGTGGAACAACTGCCTTGTGTATATTACATTTAAAGGGAAAAAAAACGTTATACATTGCGTGGGTTGGAGATTCTCTTGCAATGATTGCAAGCAATGGAGTCCCAGAGAGTTTAGTACACCCTCACAGGCCTGATGTTGAGGTACTGTTTATATGTTAACGTATAACGTTTGTCAGATGTGTCCTTCTCTTAAAAATGGAGAACCTCTATTAAGAGAACTTAAGATTGAATATCAATTGAATAGATCTGAACAGCTCGACACACAACTTTACTATATGTAATTTTAGTATATTTACTTTACTATATGGATCTCAAGGATTATAAATTTCCCTAATTGTTATTGATTAGAATCAGTATCCCTGTTATGATGAAAGTTCATTTTGTGGTTTAGGCTCTTGAGATAATCTTTACACTTTGGGACTGGAGACGAGACCTCCTCTCCCCCATAGGAGACCTTAAAAGCAGAAATTTTGTCAGGAATCTTCCATAAAAATTTAAATTCTTTCCCTTAATTTGAAGTTATAATTGCATTTTAAGCATGATAAGTATTACCTTAAAATTGTCTAATACTCTTAATAGTGCAAACTTAAACTATATTAAACTTATACTATATAATGGTGTGCAAACTTAAACCTATATATGGCGTAGATTACAACAGGAATGTCCATTTACTAAATTTCTTTCACTACACACCTCTTTTAAATTTAAAAATTTATTTCCCTTTTAAATTTATTTTTGCTTCTAATTTGTCTTATTTCATTAGTTTATTAATGCCCTAATTGTTTATTTTATTTCACTGTTTTACGCCCAGTGACCTGTAGTATAGTCCGTCCAACAGGTTAATTTTCTGCTTTAATTCTTACTATGGAAACCAGATGACTTTTGCATGTTTAAGGCAATAGCTACATCATTACCAGTAATATGTATAAACAGTTATCTGTATATGATAGATTCTTAGTAGGTTAACAATATTTCTGCTAAAACCATCTATGGCGTAATCTTTTACGCTACTAGGCAATTGTAATACTTGTTTGTTTACTGAGCCAATTTTATTTATTTTTATTGTTTAATGATGTTTTATTGCCTAAATAGTTAAAACTATTCCATTTAACTGGCTTTGCAGATGTTCTTTTCATCTTTGATGATATCTCGATGACTCTGGTATACGTTTATAGCTAAATATTAAAAGCTCCTTTTTTTAATGTTCATTTTAAGTAGCCTCTTCACTTTATATGCTTTTAAAAACTCCCACTGTTATTATTTTCGAGTATTCGTGGCTGCATACTTCCCAGAAAGTACTGACCTTTAGGTGAAATCTCAAATACTTGTTTGTCACATGTCTCATTCTTGCTCTTGGCACAAAGAAGGTCACTGATTGAACAGTACTTGCAAACTAGCGTCATTTGGGTTGCTTTGAATAGAACCATATTCTCGTTCCACAGTACTTTCCTGCCATCTCAGTTACCAATCCTTCATGAAAAAAGTGTCCTCAAAACACTGAGCAGAAGTTGATGCTTAGATGAAGCTTGGTTATTGGAGGTATTAAGAATAACAAAATTCATGGCTGACATTAAATTTTCAGAAATTAGATAAGTACTATTGTTCTATACCAGCCTTATCATACCAAAGTGTGTTTGTGTGTTTCTTCTTTTTTTAGGGTACTTTAAGACATCACAATTGTATGAAGAAATAATACTAGCAGTGTTGCAATTTACCTAAAAAATAATAACTACAGACATCCTCCAGCTAACAAAAATTATGTACCGCCTCGTCAAAATATTTTTTTAATAACTTCATCCGATTGATTGTTAAAGGAATGGAGCATTGTGTTTTCAAACTCCGTAAACCACCAAGGGGTCAGAAATTTATTTATTTTTACTGTTGAGTGGTTATAATCTATCTCCTCCTAAGAGGATGTACCGATAAATCACTTCTGATTCACATAGCAACCTCGAAGTGAATGTAATATTGTTTGTTCTCAACCTTTGACAATGTCTGAGCTAACCGAGCCTTTTGTGACTTAAAAACCTATCAAGAAGCCTCGGAGCAACATCGGAGTTTTTACAAACATCTACTATTCACATTAAAAGCTAAATTCTTTATAAACTTCTATGAAGAAAACCAACCAAGACAGTGGTTGGTTAGAATGAACAGCAAAGGCAAAATTAATCCAGGAATTTATAATATTGATGTAACTTACTTGCAAAACACTTAAATGTATAATTGTATATTCTGACTTATCAGATAGTTTACATAATGATAGAATTGAATCAACTGGTGATGTGAGTAGTACATTGATGCAGAATGATTTATTGCGTAGACTAGATAAATGGTGTCCATATCTAGACAAACAAAGTCCATAGCTGTGTTATTTGGATATGCCAATAAATTCTGGTTTTGAGTGGTAACTATAAAAAGCATTAACATGCTTTTTTATTATCACATAATATATTTTGAGTGACATAGGTTTGTTGATTGTTAAAATAAAAAAAAAATTGATATTTTTGATGACATTGAAAGGCAAAGCTTGCCAAAATATGCCAATTTCCTTGACTCTGTTAGAATGATGTCTGATCTAATATTGGACACTAAAGTTCTTAGATGATTGGGAATGAATATTTTAGATTTTTTGACCTGGAGAGATTTGATGCAAGCTGTTTCCAAAGTCACAATATTACTCCAGCTGGTCTTGTGACTATACCGACTACAACAATGTCTATGGGAAGGTCCACTATTCTCTAAAATCTCTCAAAACCTAAAGTAGAATCGAATTGACCAAGTGCTACTTTCCACCCTGATCATTATCTCGATTGAGAATGATGGACATTTTTATTCTTGTTTGTTTAAAAAATAAAAGATGAGGAAGAGTTTTATATCCAAGTCATGTGGATTCACATCTAGAGGATAGGCGAACTAGCTTAGCAAAGGTCAGTAAAATGTACAAATTAATATTGGATTGGAACCCAATTGTTTAAACTGAGAGAGAAAGAAAGCAGAGAAAAAGCATTTGTTTTCAAAATAAACAGCAATATTATATCAACGGCACTACAATGATACCAGTACCACCCTAACAAGTCGCGAAGATATTCTGTATTCTATATTTATACTTATAAAGTGTATAGATAAGTTAAACTATTAATTAGCTCTCAGGTATATGTTTTATTTTATATTGTAGTTTTAATATTTTGTTACAGAAAGAGAAATTGCTGATACTGGAGAGAGGCGGAATCATAGTGCATTGGAATGGGGTTAGCAGAGTAGGAGGAGGATTAGCTCTTTCTAGAAGTATAGGTACTGTAACAGTTATATCCATAATTCTATTGAATATTTGATATGGTAATTATAAGATTATTTATATTCATTATTGAATTAGTAGTTGGTGCTAAACTTATTCAACCATTTTTGAAGACCTACTACGAAAGATTTGAATATTTTTTAGCCATTGAAAATAAAATATTTCTAACAGATTTTATTTCTTATAATATATGCTTGTTTTTATGGTTAATTTTTTTCCCTTTATAAAGCTATGTATTCCCTCAATTATTTATTTATTTACTTATTTTAATTCTGAGGCACTATGCAAACTGTTTTTAATGCCAAAAGAACGAAGTAGTAATTAATTTGCTATAATTTGCTACATAATAAAATTACCAATGATAAGGTCAGACAAGAAATAATTAAGATCAGACCATAACTAATAAGCCATATTTTTTCTAAAATTTATGGGAAAATATTATTAATGAAATTACTCAACGTAATAAAAGAAATTAGCTATATCATCTGACGGATTATCACTGTTTGCAGTTATCGTTTGACGGAGATTATAAAAGCATAATTAAATGACTGAGAATATAAATAATTATTTTATTTGATTTTATTCTTTGTATGGTAAATTTTATTTTAAATGGTGTGAATGGATATCTGATTTTTGTGTGATTTATATCTTAAAATATTTTCTTATTTCGACCACATGTATTAAACACTATTTTTCTTTTTGTAACGAGGTTTCTCCAGTGTCAAACAGTAAAAAACCTTTAAGCCAACGTTTCGTCTATATTTGTAACCCTGAAGTTGTCTAAAAGTGTTGACAAAACGTTGGCTTAAAGTTGTTTTACTGTTCGACGCTGGACCAAACCTCTATAAAGAAAAAAAGTAGTGTTTTCTTAAAATATTAATTACTTCAATTATTTGTTGATTATGAAAAGGAATTTTGTTCAAATAAATTCCTTACATTCAACTCTGAGATTTTAATACTATTGAAAGAACAAATCGAACAAGTGAATAGTTAATTGTTGTCAGTGTTAGTTTGTATCCATTGCTAATATCAGAAAATCATAATATTTTTATCACAGAAAACTCTCAATTACAAAATTCGACTTTTCTAAAATACCAGAAGGGTGGCAAAAAATGTATTTCCAGTGATGAAATATTGTCCAAAAACAACAGTGTGACATACCAAATATGTCAGCCATCTTTTCGTTTGTGTTAGCGGTTTAATTTTTTGTTTTATTTTAGGGGACCGTGATTATATGGACTCCTTGACTTGTGAACCAGAAATCAAGGTTGTTCATTTAAGTGGAGAAGAAGACTTTATAGTTCTTGGAACAGATGGTCTGTGGGATTATGTGGGCTTGAATGTTGTTATGAATACAGTTTATAACACACTAAAGGGAGCAAAAGGTTTGTAAATGCTTTCAGCTGAATTATTTATGCTAACTATGTTTAAATGTTATACTGTGCAGCAAAGCTTTTTTTTTTTTTTTTTTTTTTTTTTTTACATATTACTGACATGTTTCTAAGATTAGTGTGTGAGGAATTAATTAATACAAAACAAGGATTCTGGGATCAATTTAGTGATTGAAAAAATTGCAAAGCAAGAGGAAGGAAACAATGTAATCATTATTAATTTGGAGTTCAAACTGTGTCTCTATGAGGATAACGTACTGTTTGGTCTTGTTTTGTAATGCATAAATATGTTGCTTTATTAACAAACCACAATATGAAATGGGAAAAAAAGACTAAGATATTTCAAGTGTAACAAGCGGTCTTCGTTACTCAGTTGGGTTTTGACTCTGATGAAGACTGCTTGTTACGTTAAAAGATCTTAGTCTTTTTTTCCCATTTCATATTGTGGTTTATCATTGATTGTTATTTCACGTGTTTATGTGAAATCTTGTTATTTATAAAGTAATATTTAAATAATCTTAATTTAAAGTAATATAATCTTATAAAGTATTCTTATTACTTTATAAGGAGGGAAGTATTTCAGGAGTAATTATTCCACTGTTATGTGTAGTATATTATGCTAATGTAATGATATAGTAATGAGAATATTGAATGAATGGAAAATAATTGCAATTATTATTATTTTTTGAAGTTTTAAATAACTAATTCTAACTATTGATGTAATGGTTTTATGGATCCCTAAACCTACTGCATACATTGCGTACAAAGAAATTGTATGCCGAAGTTCGTGTGAGAGGCTGCTTTTTTAATTCGGTAGATTACTTTGTGTTTTTATTCGAGACTGATGGAAATCTATTTTTAGTACATGAAAATTTATGCTTGACATTTGCTTAATTTTTTAAAATTATTTTTACATATGTGTATGCTTAGGACTTTGTGTACATTGAAACATTAGAATTTTGCCCTCATTGAGATTTTTCATCATCATCAACATTATCATCATCAATCATCCTGTGTTCTGAAATCCATAACTGGATCTCGGTAGCATCAAGAAATGACTTCCATTTTCTTGAAAGGCTGTCCACCAGTTTCTGAAACCTACAGTTTGCTTTTGCCACTCAGATTACTAACAATCTAAGGAATCGAAATTTCATTTATCTGTCGCTCAAACATATCCTATGACCAGGTACACTTTACCTCTAGTGTTCTCTATTTTCAACAGATTGGTTTCTCTGAGTGGGGTATGAATCTTTTGTAGTATTTCAATTTATTATTGAAAACTCGTACTTATCAATGGTGTTCTTCATCGTTCATATTTTTGACACATATTTCAGGACAACATGTCAAAGTGGTGTGTGTGTTTGTGTGTTTTTCCTGACTGGTAGTAACCCTACCATGAGGGAGTTTATTATTTCTGTGTGCTCCGCAGTAAAGCATAATGTACATTACTTTCACTTACTATATTTTTTTAATATATTAATCCATTTATTTTAATACTTTTTTGTAACATCAAATTTGAGATATTATTTAATAACTAGTATCATTACGATAGTGTTAATTAACTTATTATATTTTCATTTTTTTTGTTTTATATTGTAAGATAAACTAATTAATAATCAGTATGCATCATATTTACAGTTTAGTAGAGTCTATATATATTCCTTATTTCGGAACATTGTTTTGTACACTTTATATAAACATTTTGTAATTAGATGCACTATGTCTTCGCTGATTTGGTGTTTCTTTTCCAGTCTTTAGGCCAGTTTTTCCTCTTGTTATAACTCCTTGTTGTAAAGCCGATTTTACTTGGCTTAGTAGGCTGTTATCGTAAATCAAACTTGTTATTATGTCGTTTATTTTAGGGAAGTATTCTCTCGTTATTTTCTCTGTTGTGGAGATCTGCCATTCTGTTTCCCGTTGATGAACACTTCTTGTTTTCATTTATTGTTTTACGTAAGTGTTTAGGGGTAAAGCTATAGTCTAAAGGACTGCTTTCTTCTTTTGCTGCTTCCTTGGCGAGCTCGTCCGCTCTTTCATTCCCCTTAATACAGGAGTATGCTTTCACCCATTTGAACACAATTCTATTTTTACCATTTAAACTGCTCATAGCAAGGTTAATTTGTTGTTTCATTGGATGTTGTTTTTTCTTATTTTTCGAGGTGTATATACGTATTTTACTGTCGGCATTTATCCTTATAGATTTATTGTTTATCCCGCATTCCTCTAATCAGATCATGGCTTTCAGAATAGCTAGCAGTTCAGGCTGATTATTCGAACATTCTCTGATATTTCTTTTCTGTTACTAATGTATTACTTTCATAATCTACAAAAGAGCAGCCTACACTTCGATCAGTTTTGTTCCCATCAGTGTAGATATCTTGTTCACATTGAATGTCTTCATATTCTACGATATCGTAGGGTGCAACCAGTATTTAGATTTCACTAAAAATATATTTCACTATTGGTTTTTCTAAAAATTTTCCATCATTGTCTGCTATTACTATACTCCACCCGTAGAAACAAGGTGTATTGCTTTTCCTCTTTAGCCTTTATGTATACTGGTGTAATTCCCGCTATGACGCATGAGGCATTATAGGAAATCGTTCTGTAGTCTTTGATCTTTCTAATAGCCATCAACCGCTGTGCTCTTTCTATTTTGGTCCCGTTAGTCCTCTTTTTTAAATCTTCTAACCAAATTTGGACACAATACATCACCGTAGGCAGAATGCTCCTGTGTAAATGGTCCGCCAAGCCTTATTGCTCAGCCCCTAATGTACTTTAGCAGCTTTCGTGAGGTAGTTGATTAATTTGAGGCTTTTTTTCTCCAATATAATTAACATGTTTGTTTATTCCATGACAGTCTATTAACTATGAATAATCGTGAATACTGGATTGTCTCTACCTGTTTCACTTGTGTGCCTTGAAGGGTTAAACGGATTCTTGGAACTTCCTTCCCTCTTTCTACTTATATATATTATTTAAGATTTCTTGTTATTAAATTTGATCTTACTGGTAGAGGTTCATTCTTGTATTAAGTTGAGTGCTCTCATTGCATTTGTCTCGACCTCTAGACTGGATTTCCCTCCTACAAAGCACAGAAAGTAGTTAGTATATACTACGGGTGTACAATACAGTAGGTAATCCAGCTTTAACATAGAGCCCAATAGTATTACCCAGTACCCCGGAGCACTACAAGAATCTTGAGGACATTAAAAATTCTTGATACTTTGGTGCCGTTGCTGACTTGTTAGTTATCTAATTGGGAAGTAATACCTGGTAATAATTAAGAGATTCTTTGGACATCTGATTTTTTTTTAAATTTTTGATTATTGCGAGCCACCACACAGAGTCAAATGCACCTTTAACTTACAGTGAATTGCTGCTACGACCCGCCCAATTTCTTTGTATTTCTGAATGAATTCTGTGACTGATGTAGCAGCGTGAGTTGTACCGGACTGTGATCGAAACCCATATGTTTTTGAGAAAGTAGATAGGTCGTGGTATATAGAAAGTGGGAGTTCGGTGTATCACCAGACATTCTAAAATCTTTTGAGCTATTCAGATTAGCCTTATTGGTCCGTATTTCGATGGTTCCTGTAAGTTTGAATTTCCAGCTTTTTCTGTCAAAATGTTTTTTGACTTTTTCCAAATTTTTGGAAAAATTCCTGGATGGAGGCATTCGTTGTATATACTTAATATTGTTGTAGGGAATGTTTCTAGAATGGTCATCATTATGTCCTTTGTGACATCATCAAAACCTGGTCCTTTGTTTGGTTTACAGGTGTTAAGTATGTAATATGTATTTAATCTCTTCATATGTGAAGTCAGGGTCATCTTGTGTTTTAATTTCTTCATTCATTTCCATTCTGATCTGACGCTGTTCCTCGCTATAATAGTTTTCATTATCTACTGGGACAAAATATTGCAACAGCGTTTCTAATATATATTCTGAGTCAGTAGTAAAATTACCGTCAGGATGTCTCAAAGTAGAGATTTTAGCTTTGTGTATTTGATATAAATAAATCTATTTTAGCATGCTCTACAATAATAGTACATGCCTTTTCTTTTACATTGTATTTCTAACAACAGTTGTTTTTATGAAGTAAATTTAAACTAAACAAATAATCAGTTGCAATTGGGTAAATATATAAATGTGAAATAATAATTACCAGTTCAATAAATTAATAACATTTAATTTTCATAAATTTTTATAAATAATAACATTTAACAACACTTCAAATAATTCATCTCAATAAAATATTAAAATCAATACTATTTATAAACCTAACATAATATTATACAATTTTTCTTTCACCATTTCCCTATTAGTGGTGGGAAGCTGTGTGAATCCTGTCTTTAACATTTTCCTTAATCGGTCTCTCATCGTTCAAAGGGGAAGCAATTATAAAGGACGTGATTCCATGTCTGCTCCGAAGTGCCGTCACACCCACAAAGAGAGGACTCCAAAATACCATACCTTGTTTATGTAGGAGTGATTACGTCCATGACCTGATAATACCTGGGTGATTTTATAATTAATTTTAAAACTTGAAGCAAGCCTGTTTGCTACATTTAGGAAGAACGTTTTGATCCAACTACCCTACCCATAAAGCTTCCCTTTGACGAAGGTATCCTTGTGAAAGTGCTTTCTTCAGATAAGTCCTGGGTGCAAACGAGTAAACGGGATGAAGTATTGATTCTTGAGTGGCCTACTGTGAAAACAAGTCGACTCTGTCATGTCATTGCCTCAATGGCTTACATGCGCTTTTACCCAGCAAAATGTAATATCGTAAAAGTGTTGATTTAGGCAAGCGCAGGCATGTTTGGCCTCTTCAATCAAAGGCATGTGGTTACTAGAATTGGTTAAGCAACAAAGAGATTTTGCGATCGCTTTTTATCTTTACACGCTTTGGAAATACAGAACCTCTACCTGCAAAATCGCCAATTCTCAACTTGGTTATTACTGCAAACATTCCTTCATTCTTCAACAACTATCTCTTTATTTCTATACACTGCAAAGACTCAGGCAACCTACTAAAAACGGCTTTCATAGTCAGTATCATCATCGTCAGTATCATCTTGAACCGTTGAGATTTGTGAACCTCTGAAATTTGTGTCTATGTTGCTAGGTTCGCCGGTCGCCCCAATGGAGGACAGTCCATTCTGGATCCAGGTTTTTCTCTGTTCTATATAAGCGACTAATTTTCAGAATACTACCATAAATTGGACCTCGTTGGCAGTCAATAAGCTACCTTCATAGGGTATTGTAAAAGCATATATAAGCATTAATGAGAAAAATCTTTGAATTTAGCCATGTGAGTCCTATTGGGAATCCAATGCACTATACGATACAAGAGCATCATAAGGAGTATAATGGCGGCCCGGTAAATTATTTGAAGGACATCCCAACCCACTCTACAATAAACCTTTGCAATGCATGCCAGCCTGTTAATTGGGTTGGTGCTCTTTTCTACAATATTTTCAAGGTAACTATTCCTGAAAAACTTAGAGTCAAAAACTATTTCAAGGTATTTAATTAAATTTACAACTTGAAGAAGCGAGTGACCTAGAAATACTGAAATATTTTGGTTTATACCTGGAGAGAAACTCACGATACCTTTGAATTTTCAGCATTATTTTGGCTAGACCATTGATTTACCAGACTTAAGGTGACATTTGCAAAGTACTGTACTTCTATCATAGTTCTACCTTGAACTGAGGTTAATAGGTCATCAGCAAATGCTGTAACCAAAGAGCCTGGCGGGAAATTGTTTTTTAACAATTCATCAAATTGAAAAAGCCAGAAACCAGGTCCTGGTTTCTGACCTGGGTTAGATTCAGAGCAGTGACCTCATTAGATTGGTTTCTGACCTCATTAGAGCAGTGTTATATATCGTTATACCCATACCTGCTATATCGTCAAATTTTTATTTATATAAGGTAAATATGCCAAAAAATAAAAAAAAACCAATGAAAGATTGCTTTAATTTATATGTTAAGCTATTTAATTAAAATCAAGCTGTTCGAAAATTAGAGATTTCGCAGGTTAAGGTGTACAACTGTTACGTGAAATCCTTTCTGAATATTGTTTACCTATACCTAAATTAAAGAAACAAGGGATGTTAAGAATATTATACATTGTTGTCAAGAGTATTAATTATTTAGAATTGAATACAACAGCTCAGCTGCTGAGCTAATGAAGACAGGCTACATTTGAATGTAATATGTTAATTTCATAAAACCACAATTAAATAATTATGAAGAAAAATGCTGCAATATATTTTATGTGACTTAACATGGAATCAGAAATGTACTAGAAAGGTAAATGATTCTTGAGCTTTGTTCCCTCAAGAGGTTTTCCCTCTAAACAGCGCTACTGTGTTAGTAGAGGAAACACCAACGGGGATTGTTTAGTTCAATTATAATTGTTATTATTAACTTATATCACTAATGTCACATGCCATGAAATGTGTTTCAAGTAAAATTTCTAATTACTAGAACATGGTGTCCGGTTTAGGGCATGAAAGAAATATGGGTAATGAAAAAGAGTTTGTAAGCTTCCAGTTTATAAAGAAAAAAAGTATGTACTCGTAAGCAGCCACAAAGTATAAACTCTTACAGGGTTTAACAAAAAGTCTTGATTTTTTGAAAACGAATTTTGCAGATGAATATGTTTGACAGAAGATTGATTTCTTTTTAAATACATTAAGTAGCTGTGAAACTGTTAAACGAAATTGCTTCCAACAATTGCTCTAACCATGTTCAGTTCTTTCACTTCATGGACCCATCTGCGGCACTACTCATTTTTAGCAGCTCAAGTCAAAAAAAAAGCCTATGAAGCAGTTATCAAAAATTTGATTAACATTTCCAAACAAAAAAAAATACAAGCAATTAACCTCACACATTGCTTTAGCAGGAAACAAGTTGTTATGGCAGTATAAAAGACTTAATTATAGACATCCAGTATTTAAGTATTCTTTTTCAATTAAGGATTCCCAGACAATCTATAGTTATAGATATTTTTACTTATGGTTAAAGGAAAGATTTAGCCTCAAGCTTGAAGTCAACAGGAAAATCTTACTCTCTATAAACTATACAACCCACCAAAGCAATTGAATATCAAGATATGAAAATTCATCAATAGAAGACAGGTCACAATAACTCTTGCTCGCAGTAGCAAAAGTTAAGCAACAACACAGAAGATGTCCGAAGCCTACACTCTCTAATCGAGCAGGGCGACGCAATGAGCCCAGCAAGTCGGCGAATAGAAAAACAGGGTCTATTTTAGTCTTAAAAATCTAATTCAAACCGATTTTATATTTGTAATCAATACTATATCCTTAAAAGAAGGATCTGAAAATATATGTAGAATATATATCCTGAATTTGTCATCGTAACAACTAACTACTTAAGCAAGCTGGAATTTTTATTTTACAAAGACTGCAGACTCAGTTTTAAGGAGGTGCAAACCTTTAATCACATTATATCTGAATGCATGGTAATCACCTTCAAAATAATAAAGATTTTTGGAAATTTATACTTAAAACCAATAGCAGTGAGAGGTACTTTTTTAGGGACAATTATTAAGTTCATTGAAGAATTAAAATTTGAAGTTGAATTTAGTTAATCTATAATGGGATGTTCATGCAACAGATATGGCCAGGTGCACGGAGTTTGAGGGGATTCAGGCCTTCAGTTTTAGTATTAATAACATGGCTGATTGATCAATGATTTAAGTTCAAGAACGTAGACTCTCTGTCTAGAATCTAGAAGATCGAAAACCTTTAATCACATTCTATCTGAATGCGATGAACTCAACCTAGATGAGGATAAAGGTTTTCGACAAATCTTACCTATAATCAACATGAGTGAGAGATACTTCTCTAGTTATAGAAACTGAAGAATGAAGCATAATATGAAAGGTATAACATCCTTCTGTGCGATTAAACTCTCATAAGACCTCGTTTCCCAGTTTAATTATAATAATATGAAAATTAATGATATCAAGTTAGTTATTACTATTGAAATAGATATAACCACATTTTAACTAATAAAATACTTAAACTGATCAACTATGAGTATGATAGTATTTCTATAGTGTTTGATTACGTCACCATAATTAATATATAGTCAAGTATATCTGTTCTAAATATTTAGTATTTATGCAACTTTTTTCTTATGTTTCTGCAATGAAAATACTCACCACAACTGTGATATTTTGCTGTTAAATTACAGTAACAATTCAATATTCTTAAGCTTGGTCGTTATCATATTTCTTTAATGTTCTCCATAATTGTGAAGGGTGATTTTACTCTTCTGATGTAAAAATTTATTCATTTATTCATTTACTGTTCATTTTCAACAACTTATATTATAACTGATAACTGAATAAGTAAATTACATTCAATTGAATATTCAATACTTGTCTCGTTCAAAAGTATACTATGACTTTTACATACTTGAAGTGTGACATTTAAGTATTTTCTTACTATTTATAATTATTGAAAAAAATGAAATAAGGTAGTAGTCATAAGGTAGAAATAAGTAGTGTCAGGAAAGTACGTTCTCTTTTGTGAAACAAATTTAAAACTTATTTGAACAGTTTTTATATGAATGGAGTTTTCTTGAGCTGTTTTTTTACATAGTTTTCATTAATGTTGAGACATTGTGTAGTAGCTTCTAACCAACTAGTCTATAACTTCCTCAAAGCAATTTCGGGTTACTGCAGATAAGCACATTGTCTCTTGGTTTTTTGTGTAGTCATAGCTTTCAAATCGCTGACCTCCACTGTCATGTTAAAAACCAAGTGGCCTACCATATTCCATAATTTTCCTTTGAGTGACTCCAATAGCATTGGGCCGTGCCTTCTTACGAAGCAAGACTAACAATTATTACCCTTCTGTTTTCAATTGTTCGCCGAAGTTCTTTCAAAGTTTGAAAAAAAATCAACAAAACAGAACACCTTTTATATCAAAAATAAGGCACATGATTTTTGGGCTGATATTGATGTTTGAGTTTTTCTCTTAGGAGACCCTGTCTGCCTCAACTCAATCGACTCCCGTTTCTATTCTGAGGTTCCGTGATGAACTCAAGTATTGTCTCCATTATTAATGGGATTAAGGATCTCTTTCCCACATCACCGTATGAGGTAAGAAAAGTCAAAGTCTTGCAGTGTCGCTTGGTTATAAGGGAGAGGTGAGAAATCATTTCTAGAACCCAATGGAACACAACCTAAACAACCTAAGTGGTTATAAAGAGTTATTAAAATGATTTTATTAAATTAATATATGTTACGAAATCATCTTTAACAAATCGTTTTAATTTCCCTTTAATGGGTGTCAAGAGTTTCGGAAAGCCCTTTCTTGTGATGATTTGAAATCCTTATCCATGAGACTTAGGCTAGGTGGGGAGGTGTCATGAGTCTTGGAAAGCCTCAGATGTATACACATCTATGACGTATTTTACCTTAGAGACTGATGTTTGATTGTTCTTAGTGTTTTTGTGTAGTTCTTTTATTTGAAAATGTAGTCAAGTATATCTGTTCTAAATATTTAGTATTTATGCAACTATTTTCTTATGTCTCTGCAATGAAATACACACCACAACAGGACATGATGTCTTGTTACATTACAAATACAATGGGAAAATTAAAACAATTAGTCTCTACAAAAATGAGTTTTGTGACAAAAATACAACGCGTTTCGAACGCTTAGTCGTTTTCAGGTTGATTCTGAAATACAATGATAATTTCAAGAAATTCTGATAATTTAAATGAATACTGTAATCCAGTCACATCGACAATCTAAATAAAATTACGTACCTGCTTGTCAGGAGGATGAGAGGTGGGCAGATGCCAAGGTTGGGTTAGGAGTATAAAGGGAGGTGGAAAAGGTTGATGAGGAGATGAGAAAGGAGTATGAATGGGGAGGTAGGTATGTTCACAGTAACGGTACTAGCTATAAAGTAAGTTTAACAAGTAAATAATGTAAATACCAACATAGGGGAGAAATAAGGCATTTGTTTGAACCGAGGTACTCCAAATTCTTTCATTTCTTCATATACAGTTTGAAAGGTCTCTTTCTTCCTCACAATGTTTACTTGTTAGACTCATTTTAAAATCGATTTCTAATCCCTGGCTACTATCTCCCATCTCTCCTGTACATCTGTAGTCCAACCTTCTGTAGAAACTAAATAAATGATGTCGAAAAGAGAGCCCAATATTATGTACGTGGTGCGTGGGTAAGTTCATTAAAGGAATGAAGACCTAAAATGTTGCGATAAGATTTACTAGCTATGGTACCTTTTGTTGTTTAGAGATCAGATGTGTGTAGTTTTTTCTCCTTCTGTATGGTTGGATTGTGTATTACCTTTGTAATGTAGTAAAAATTATAAAAATTCTGAGGAGTATCCTCTCATTAATGTAAGTTCACTCATTGTAGTAAACGAATTCTATCACTCTTTGTATTTTGCAATTGGTACAGTACACACCTAAAATATGAACCCGACGTGATTGTTTATTCTTCGTCATAGAAGACAATAGGAGTTGAAAACTATCGATTCAAGGGCAGTTCCAGCAATTGCCACTGGAGAAAATTGAGTTCTCTTGTCCAATGTATCCAGCGGTGAATTCATGGACGCGATTCATGTGAAACTGAACTCAATCCAATTTTTGTTTAACCTGAGTCACAGTTTTGTTAAAAAGTTTTCCAAAAATTTTCGTCATGTGACTATTTTCAGAACAATGTACTAAGCGTTTTAGGATTGGTATCTCAACGGTATCGGCTGTGATTTTTACATAAGATTGATCCGAGTTTAATATTTGATTTAGAAATAACAAGCTATAGTCCAATGTCGTAGTTGAGTGATTAGATTTACTCCTTCTCGTTCATGTATATAGTTTATGTCATCGGAAATCCTGAGCAAACAGCAAGCTTTGTTTGGTGAGGATTGTCGAGCTTTGGTGTTTGGCTCTGGCTGTTTAATTTTCTTTAATTATTTAATACAGACCCTGTAGAGCAGTCGTCACTGATTAATTGACCAGAAATGTATTTTCCAAAATATAACAATTATGAAATGTTCATTTTGTGTGAAGACTTATGAAATAAATTGGTTATGTTTTCAATACATTATGGTAAGCTCTTGGTTACTCTCTTTTGATTTTTGATTTTTTTGACTAACACAGCAATCTGTAACAAAGAATTCAGAATTTTCACACAATAAAAAAATGCAGAGGTTAGAATCATTTAACTTAATTAAAGACAGAATAATTAAATTATGAACGTATTAACTTAATTATACAGAATGATTTGTATTAATTAATGGTATAAGCGTCTTACCTCGTGGGTCGATTCGGGTAGTTTATGGTGTGGTTTCGGATCTGTCTATCTTCAAGTAGAACTGGTCCAAATAGATGAAATGTGGCTTTATTTATATAACCTCGAATTAACTGGTGCGCCTAAATGCGTGATGCCTAGATTTTATTTCATATTATTACTTTTATTTTAGTTATTTATCAATTTCAGAATTTATATCTTTTATAATTTTTTTCGAAGTTATGAAGTTTGTCTAGTTGTCTTTTAACTTTAGTATAAGTAAAGTATTGTAATTATGAAAAAAAAAATCGATTTCCATATTTTGTCGGATTTACAGGTTTTCAGACTCCTAAAGTCCATGATTGATATTTTTTCGATGATGTCTCTGTGAGTGGGTGGGTGTGTGCCAAAGTTTGAGCTCGGTGCAGGCCACAACTTTTGATGGTTCAAATTCATATTGTACACAAAAATATCACTTATAGTGTAGCGTTGTTGCATTGTTTTTGGTCAATATTACATTATGCGGAAGTCACTTTTTTGGTCAAAATGTGATTTTAGACATTTTTTCCTCCTAAACTACTAACTGTAAAGTGTAGACATTTCGGGATTAATATCGAATCAACTAAAGTAATAACTGAAAAAAACTTCAGAATTTTTCAATAACCACAGAAATCAGTTTTACAGTAAAATATAAAAATTATGACCTACGATTGATTTGAAAAGCTTGCGGACACGATACAGGTCACACTGTTTGATGGGTCATAATAAAATTATTCCCAAGAATAGTGGCTTTCTAGAAGATGTGCTGAATGTTATTTTCTTGTAAGGACATGGACAGAAATAAGTGTAATTACATTTTATGGTTTCAGACATTTTTTTACGCTAAACGGATAACTATGAACACTAATTTTTTTTAAAAGAAAAATCAAGTTAAAATTATTTTGCTACAGAAAAATTTGCAAAGAATTCTGATTCTGGAAAAGGCAATGTAGCTATAAAAACTGAAAACTCAACTTGCAACATGTGTACTTGTTTAATTTTTTTTTCATTGCCTTATAAATTTTTAAACAGAAATCAATCAAAAAGAATTGTTATTTGTAAATTTAATAAAAATATTGGAAGTTCTTTTAAATAGATAATCTGCCATATATTTCATGATGTACGTATATCTGCCAGCTTAATATACGGATTTCTAGTAAAAGTATTGTTATCAGTCTACATGTACTTTTTAACAAATCATAATGGCAGATAAGCAATATTCATTTGTTTAAGAATCCCATTATTTTTTTGGTAATATTGAAGCATGTTTGTCATCATCAAAACGTTCGTTTGATGATTAATTTACTCATTTATTAAGTTATCTGTGTTTTTTTTTTATTATTTTTAATTCTTTTATTATATTAAGTTTGTTCTTTTTCTCCTGAATTTAGTTAAGTTGATTGCATTTCTATACTCTCTGGTTCATGACCATATTTAATTAAGTGGATTGCATCATAGCTTGATAATGTGACAGGACTAAAGGACGTATTATTCATATAATTCATATCTATTATATATTTTAATATAATAGGATTAAAAATATATAAATATACAAAAACTTTAACACAGAGAAAAGAACACAGAAAGACACTACAGAACTCACTTCGATATTTCGACATCCGTCGTCATCGGGAAGAAGTGCGAAGTACTCGCGTTGAGAAGCAAACTGCTACTGGCCTCCAGGGTAACTCGTGGAACCACCGCAATGCTGCCCCACAGCGGAGGAGAGGAAAAATAGAAATCCCTCCAATATTTATTTAGAAAACAAGATAAAAAGTATATAAAATACGAAATAATAATAAAAAAAAATAAAAAATCTGGAGTGGCCTATACTCTACTTTACTATAAGTAACTTAATGTCAAATTTTTTGAGTATATAAAACATAACGTCTCATTTAAGCATAACGTAAATATCTAAATCAGATATGATTATTAGTCTTTCTTTCCTGAGGTAGTAGAGATAGTGATTGAAGGACATATCAATATATAAGCTTATTTTTGTACATCACAAATAATTTATTATTTGCAAATAATTTCATTAGTATAACTACAGCAGTAATAACATTTTTGAAAAACCAAAGTGAACATTTCTTGAAACGAAATATTATCCTACAAGAGAACATGGCTATTGTTCAAATAGCCAGTGGATTTCTTACTTAGTTTACTTGACATCCTTCTACATTGAATATTTAAGTAAAATTTTTAAATTTAAAACAGGAAAATACCCTTTTTTTCTCTGAAAAACATCTTAAACAGTGAAGAAAATGTTGTTTTAAGGTGATTTGTTAATTAAAGATGTACGATAATTACATTTATTAATCTCTAAACGAAAGATTTCAATTTTGAATTATCTTTTACATTTTTGGTTTTTAACAGAATTATTATACTGGGAATTTTATGGCTTCTTAGTATTTAATAAGATCATTTTCCTTCCCCTTTATCAAATAACATATATACGAATTTTTTCTGAGTGAGTGTTATTATTTTCCTGCACAATATTATTCCTCTTACATCTCATATAAGTCAATAAACAATTTAAATTATTCCTTTATAAATATCAATTTTATCTCAGCGGATTCGTTCAAAAAATTTCTAAGTCAATGTAAACAATGTAAAAAAATATAAAAAAATCGACAAGTATAGCAGGTGATCTCTTAGTCTAGGATAAACAAAGGGTTTTTATATCGTTATTGCTCTTTCCCGTAATTGAAACTTCATGAATTTTTTTTTATGAATTGCTAATTTTTTGTTCCATTTATGGTCAAATTTTCATTATTTTTTAACGAGCCGTTTAGCGACAAAAAAACATTTTCTGAAAACAGAAATCGTACTGTAATGCCCCTTTAGTGAATGTAATTTTAAAAAAAAATATCTCAACTCATTCTCCACATAATGTTCTATTTTTTGTGATAGTTTCATTTTGATCCGTCAAATAGTATGGCTTGTATCGCTCTCACAAGGTTTGAGATTGAATTAAAAGTCAAATTTTTACATTTTAGTGAAAAAAAATATTTCCCGTTGTTTTAAAATTCTGAGTATATTTTTCGTTTGTTCCGTTTGTAACTTCAAAGATAATGTGAAAATTTCAAAACTCTAAGGTTATCAGTTTAGGAGAAAAAAAGTTTTAAAAAAAAACGGTTTTTGGCAAAAAAAGTGACTTTTCCATCATGCATAATTCTTCCCAAACAATAGGGATCTTATTCCCTATGGGGCCCATTTTTGTGTAAAATATCAACTTGATCCATCAAAGATTCTGGACCGTAGCGTGGTAACAAGCCATGCTAACACACTCACCCACCCACCCACCCACACAGACATCATCGTAAAAACTTCATAAAACGACTTCTGGGACCTCAAAACATATAATTCCGTCAAAATCTCGAAATCGAATTTTTTCACGATCACTATACTTTACTTATAGTAAAGTAAAAATAAAATAATAAAATAAAAAATAATTAACGGTACAGGTTAAGACCAGGAGGAGAACGAGCCCCAAGGAGGCATATGAATGCCTCTTCGGAAGCTCTAAGGGTGACATGTGAATTAGACTCGGAATCCTCAAACAAATCCCCGAGTCTAATTCCCATGTCACCCTTCGAGCTTCCGAAGAGGCATTCATATGCCTCCTTGGGGCTCGTTTTCCTCCTGGTCTTAACCTGTACCGTTAATTATTTTTTATTTTATTTTTTTTTATTTTTATTTTTTTTTTATTATTATTTCGTATTTTATATACTTTTTATCCTGTTTTCTAAATAAATATTGGAGGGATTTCTATTTTTCCTCTCTTCCGCTGGGGGGCAGCATTGCGGTGGTTCCACGAGTTACTCTTGAGGCCAGTAGCAGTTTGCTTCTCAACGCGAGTACTTCGCACTTCTTCCCGATGACGACGGATGTCGAAATATCGAAGTGAGTTCTGTAGTGTCTTTCTGTGTTCTTTTCTCTGTGTTAAAGTGTTTATTGTCCACACGGACCTTTCATTTTATTCGAAGTAAATATAAAAATACATATATATTAACAAACTAACATTAACCATCAAACGGATGTTTCTTTAGACCAATAGAAATGAAAACACGGCTAGGCGAATTTTATTTTGTTTGATAAAAAAATGAAAAATTAAAATTAGGAAATTAATAAATTAAAAAAAAGTAGTAGTATTATGGAATAACATGGAGGCATAGTAATTTAGCCATCGGTTAATAAGAGGTTATATAAACCCCCATTTCTTTGATTTAGATCAGTTTTGTTTCAAGATAGATAGAGTCCGAAATCAGTCTTGAAACTCCCAGAATCAAACTACCAGATAAAACGGTTATTTCATTATTTTATAAAATAAAATATATATAAAAAAACCATTGTTTTCCTTCCTTGTATTTGTACTCCAAAATCCCAATCTCCAGTTCGTTAAAAAGAGTGGTTTAAGATATAGTACGTGAAAGATTAGGTGGAAGAATGATAAGATAAAGGTAGATGAGAGAGAGACAGTTCAAAAGGACAGAGTGTCATTATCTCTAATTACATTTTATCTCCCTGACATTCAGGCAGCAGTACTGGGTTCAAAGGAAAACATCCCTTTTTAATATTTATAATCTTGCTTTACGGATAAACTTTTGGGCTTGGGTCTAACAATTCAAGATTCAAAATTATTCGATTGTTAATAGAATGAAATGTACAATAATAGAATGAAATAGAATGAAATTACAAGTTATATGTATGCTGTTTTCATTGTTACGGAAACTTTTACCTTATTAAAGAAAGAATTGAGAATAACTATGAATTCAGGATTGAATGTACCTTACATGTATTACCGACGAACTGATTAAGAAAAATCTAAATGAGAAATTTATTGTTTTTCTTGCTTTTCACATGGTAACCACTTAGCATGTAGTAATTAATATCAAAATCGGTACCAATTTTTTCCTATTCTTCTAGTCATACTAGAAATATTGTATTACATTTCTGTTAGTATTATTATATGATAAAAAAATCATCAATGAGAGGCAATAGGAAAACTACCGGAGCTTGTATAGGAACAGGAGCTATTAATAGGAAAATCACAGGATAATAAATCTGTATAAAATAGTGCTAAAATGATAAGCTAATAATAGGAGAAGGAGGTTGAATTAAGTTTTACGTGTATTAATTTGTCGGACTTTTTAGCTTCATTTTTTAAAATTTTAAAGGAAAAAAGAATGAGTAATTTATTAGAAGTGAATTTCTTTTTAAAATCATGATAACAATCCACAATTGAAATAATTCATATTTTAAGGTAATTAATTACAAAGATTTCATAACTAATGACATAATTTAAGATTAAATTATAAAATCAAGGGAAGTAATTATTTATGAAATTCTCCGTTAACTTATGTTATAATCTCTCTCATTCTAACCACATGACCACAGGCATCATGAAAATGTTTATAGCCCTCCCTAACTTTTTACTTCTGGAACCCTTTTACATTGTTTGACATAATTGAACACTTATTTGAATGAAAATATGTTTTACTTTGAGCACACATACCATCAATTGAAATATCAAATTCTATTGCGATGAATGTGCTAATCTCTGTACGTGGAATATTCTCTGGAAATTTGGTTTTTGTACTTGATAATTGGTTTCTTAATTATCTTACAGCAGAATTTTGCTTTTGATCCCTTGGCCAGTGTTATTGTTACATTGCTTTTTCAATTTAATTTTTCGTCTAAGGTACCTCCAAGTGTATGTCTGTAACTTTGATCGTTTTAGGTCAATCTTTTTTCTCTTTCAGAAAAACTCTTTACTTTTTACTTTACTCTTCTTTTAATAAATGTTTTTTTATATCTTTGAGTATCATATCCATCATTATATAGAGTATTCTGTTGGCTATTCACAACTAATCAGTAGAATATGAGCGATAGCACTCCTATCTGAGAATATCCTTTAGTGTTCACAACTGTAGTTGATCCAAAACTTACACTAATTATCCTTTTACAATATTACTGTAATATATTCTACAGTTTGTAGATTATTCATCTATTTATTAGAATCGTTCATGGATTCAAAGGCTTCTATCATGAACTCCTTCTACATTGAAGAATTAAGCCAACTTGATTCTTTTGAGATTACAAAATGTTTCTATTTTGTCAGGAAAATATAAAAAAATGAACTACTTCATGGATTTACCGAAGTAGCCTAAAAGTAGGATCTGTTTTGTAATAAAAAACGAGAGTGTACATTTCCCACAATTCAATATTACCCTGAGATAGTAGGGTTTACATGTTAAACGGACTAGAACTATATTTGACATTGTTTTGTTTAAGGCTGGAACATGTAACTCTATTATAAAAACTTGTTAGACAACGAACCATCATACCCTGGAAAGCATAATAAAATATATATTTGGTTGGTGATGATATTTTACATTTAACAATGTTATTCTTCTTACATAACATGTTAACACATTTCAATTTTTTTATTAAACCTCTTAATAACAATTTTATTTTACCCCATTCTGAAAAATACTTTCTAATTAATGTAAATAAATCGGACAAGTACAGCATGTGATCCATTATTTAAAGATGAATTTTCAGCTTTTTTTTTTAGCTACATTGCCCTTTCCGGTAATCGAAGTTTGATATTTTTTTTTTATAAGTTACTGATTTTAGGATAAATTTTCGATCAAAATTTCATTGTTTTATAATTAGTCGTTTAACGTTAGGGAAAATTTTTCTGAAATCATAAAATGTACCAAGCGCCCCTTTCCCTTAATTTAATTTTAAATTAAAAACTTCAACCCATGATCACATATGGTGCTATCTACATAAACAAAAGAATGATTTTGTCTCTACATTCCTTAGAACTGACTCATTTCAAGTTTTCTTTACGTTTCATACATTGGAGAAACCGAATCCACCCTTAGAAAAATTTCTGTCATTTTGTCCGCAAAATGTTGTCACAAGTAAACAAAGTCACCATAAGACATACGAGTATCAAGCCGAAACTTTGACAGTAAATGTGTGTATGTCTAACTTAAAATATAGGCTCTGAATTGATTGTAAATTCAACGTAGAAGTGATGTTATGGACGTTTAAAGCAAAAACGTTTGTCACAAATAAACTCAGCCACCATGAGACATAGAGAGCTAAAAATTTGACATTAGATTTGTGTATGCTTAACATAAAATATAGGGTCTTAATAGATTCATAATTCAGTGCAGAAGCGAAGTTATGGACCTTTAAGCTGTATTTTGCTGACTTCAAAGACATGTTTATTTTGAAAATACACAGGTGGGGCAAGTAGGTATTGTTAGTTGATCTTAATTTCATTTGAATATGTGATGAATTTTGACATCATTGAAAAGGTGTTTCCCAGAGTTGAGGATGTACTATCTATTAAGAATAATAGTTTTGTGAACGAGCAATTCTCAACCCTTAATATGAACAGGCAGGAAAAATCAACGAGTAAGTACTTACGCTATATCGAGCCGAGGGAAGAACTTACAAGTTAGTAAAGAGAGTGATTCTTGATGAGGAAGGAGTTTATTATCGAACTGAATTTCTTTTTCCTGGACTGCTTGCTCATAAGTAAAAACTTAAAGTAGGGGCACCAATCATGCTGCAATTTAATATCAGTAACAAATTTCATGTTACGAAACGTAAATGCCCCAAAACTGTGCGACGGGACACGACTCTGAGTTCGTGCTCTGCACAGATATGCCATAGAGGAGGACATCATGACTAGGTGTGGTATTGGGGAGTCTGTGTATATAACACGCATACCATTGATTCCGAGTCACTATCTGTTTCCGTTGAAACGATTGTAAAGTCCCGTCAGAGTATATTTTGCAATGACGTTAACTAAGCCGCAAGGGAAAACTTTATCTAACGCAGGAATTCAAGTTAGCGAGACCAAGTTTTTCTCACATGATCAACTGTAGTTTACTTGCTCAAGAGTCAGAGGTTCCAACTGTTTTTCTTCCATGAACCTGAAGGACAGACAGCTAAGTAGTGTATACAGAGGCATTTGCTTAAAACTGTACTAATAGTGGTATTTTCTACTATTCTATAATTTCTAATGGCATTTTGGAATACCAAATGTAATAGAGTTTTTGATTCCGTCAAAGACGGCGGGTACGTTTACTACTTAATACATATAATTTATTCTGATCCTTCAAACGAATCAGACTTATATCCTGCATAGATTCAATCATAAGTTAAAATGTTTACATTTTATTGAAAAAATAAAAATCTTTCCAGTTGTTTTAAAAATCTGAGAATTTTTTCACGTATTCCAACCGTCACTTTGATGATAATGCCAAAATTTCAAGACTATAGTTGGCAGTTTGGGAGAAAAAAAAACACATTTTAGTCTAAAAAGTGACTTTCCCGTCATGGAATATTGCTCCCAAACTAGGGCACATCTACAGTAAAGGACCCATTTTTGTCAAAAATATGAATTTGATCCATCAAACAGAGTGGTCTGTAGCGTGCTCACAAGCTTTTAGATATACACCCGCCTACTCACCGACACGTACAGACAAACATCATAAAAAAAAAGAATTAAAAATGGACTTTAGGGGCCTGAATTTGTATTCCGACAAAATCTTGAAATCGATTTTTTTAATGATAACTATACTTTAATTATAGTAAAGTAAAAACCTGGAGTGGTCTACCCTCAAGTTTAGTAAATGCAGTGTTAAACTCGCTGACAATCAATACATTTTTGCTTGTTATTAATCTGGTTATAGTGTAGACGTAATCTCAAACTCTGTGGTAAAATATTATCAAACTTTAAATAATCACTTTAATAATTTCCTTTGCATTTAACGTAGCTATATACATTCTATCAGTATAACAATCTTGAAATCATTAATCTGGAGAATCTGATATATAATTATTCTTATTAAACTGGGGTACATAGTCGATGTATGTGTTAGATAGCTTTTCCAGATTAGTGTTTCATCTTAAGAGATTCCAAGGTGTTTTTAATATATCTGTGAGTTCTACATTAGAATTTTCATTACATAATTTCTTGAGACCTACTTTTTTTCTTCATGAGAAAGGAGTAAACACTGTTTTATATCAAGGCCTTTCTCTTTTATTCATCTTTCGCCAATTTGAGAGCATGACTCATGGGCGTGAAGGCAGTACCATCAAGCACTACTCCCCTTACAATATCCTTGGGTATCAAAACGTTGACTATATAGAGTATCCGCAAGGTTATTTACAATTAATCACCACAATAGAGGCGTCAGCACAGCTTCCTGAGAGCAGTTTCTGCTGATCACAATTTCGGCTATGGTATACCGTATATTTACACTAATTATTCTTGTGTTAGATTATTACAATCCATTCCATAGTTCTTGAATTAAAACATCTTTTTTATGAATGGAAGACGAGTTTTCAAAAGCTCCTTCAGTATTTAAGTAGCAGAGCAAAATGATTCTCTAAGACTGAAGGTGTTTTCTATTTTGTTAACCCAGGTTTTTAGAACTGTTTCATCTGCCTTCAGATGGGTATCGTTGTCCCTTACGAAGATAGTAATTTACCAAGAACTTGGCGTGTTACTGCAGATAGAACCTGATAGTTGTAGTTTTCAGAGTAATATTACTGTTCTAATACTCATGGTAATGAAATATTGGTTTAAAGACAAACAATTTTAAGTTTATGTAAACATTGGCTAAATAGCTTAAAATTAGTAACCATTCTATCATAATAAACGAAAAAGTACCTTTTCCATGCTTTAAGATAAGCCAAAAGCAATGGAGTTCTTAAACACAAGTAAGTTGTTGAATATAGGCATTTACAGTGTGAAATAAGGCAGTGCCTTCTGCCTTATATAGTTATACCTTTCATTAAGGTTTGGTAAAACAGTCCGTATGTAAATTGATTACAACGCTATTGTTAGGCAACCATCCATTACACTTTTAAAATAATGAAATATATGTTCATTTGCTTTCCCTTCAATTGCTTTAAGAATTAAATCTTCTCACATACCCTATTAGCTCATGAATTAACTTCAAATTTCATTTATTAACATTTAAATATCAATTCCATTTGACTCGATTTTGATGCAAAATTTCTCAGTCAATGTAAACAAATTGTACAAATGCAGCAGGTTGATTATCCGTTATCTGAGTTAAGTGTTCAGTTTTTATGGTTATATTGCTCTTTGTGTTAATAATAATTTTTTGATTTTTCTGGTAAATGTAATTGTTCTATATTTAACCGTTTAGCATGAAGAAAATCGGAAAGCAGAAAATATACCACAACGCCCTTCCGTCAATGTAATTTCAAAGTAAGTGTTTACCTCATCCTCTCAAAAAGTACTATTTTTCGGTATATTTTGATAGGTTAAGTGGTGTGACCAGTATCTCGTCCAGAACCTTTGGAATCAATCATAAGTCAATATTTTTACATTTAATTGCAAAAAGATACCTTTATGGTTGTTTTAAAAATCACAGTGCTGTTTCCTTTGCTTTAGAAGTCTTCTCTATTTCTCCTGTCAACTGATACGATGCGGTATTTGTTGATCTACCCGCTCTGTATGCATACTGACAATCATGTAGAGGCTTTACTCTAATTACTGTGTTCCTGATATGATTACCCACTATCTTTTCAAGTGCATTTAACATAAAACATGTTAAACTTATTGGCCTGTAGGACTTTTGTAAGGTGGTGTCTTTGCCCACCTTAGGTATGGAAACTACCTTTGCCCTCGTCTACATCTCGGGGATATGCCCCAGGGCCAAGCTACTTCTATAAATCCTGATTAGTTACTGAATAATCAGCCAGCCTCCCTTCTGTATGAGGACGGGATATATACCCTCGAAGCCTTGGAATTTATAGGGACTGAAAGATATTGCCCACATTATCCTTCTTTCTGAACAGATTTCTGTGGCATTCTTCCAGTCAAACTTACATGGTCTATAGGAGTTGTCCACAATTTTCAGTGAGTTACCAAGCGAGCTTCCTGGGAAGTGAGTCTTCAGAAATAGAAAAGCTCTATCTTCAGTTCCCTCCGTATATGTTCCATCTTCCTTCTTCAGATTGGAATCATTGTTCGCTCTGTCCTTTGATAGCTGGATTTTAACCCGATTCACGCATGTGAAATATGATCAACTGGAAATTATTCTAAACACCTTAGCAAGTTAACATTCAGCATTTTTGTTAAGGATTTGAAAAGAAGCAGTTTCTTCAATCAATACTACCAAACTCTGATATTGAACCGACAAGTCTTTAAGTGTAAAAATGAAAAAAAAAACTTGCGTCATTACAACCATAGTGTCTGTTTCGCAAACTATTTGCCGCCAAAATGGTTTGCAGTTTAGTCAATTTTCGATGATGATTTGAAAAATTTCATCAAAGCAGGAATGTAAAGTTTCAATCCTCATTGGAAGTACAGGCTATGTGTTGAAGAGGTGGCAAAATCTGTTTTTATATATTCTTTTATGCAAATGATTAGTTAAATGTACGAGTACACATTGTGATGTGATTCTATACCATTGGGATGATGACGATGACCAGACTATTGAAAATGAACATAAAAAGTAGTCTCCAAATTGTAAACGATTTTTTAAGAATACTTGTACTTGATTGTAAATATTACTGATATAATTTTTTGCTAATATGTTTATTTTCCCAATTCTGTATTTATTTGGTTGTCAAAAGAGTAAAAACAAAGAAAATTCTCAATCTACGCATTTATTACACCATTAAAGATTCACTAAACATTGTGGCACTAAATGGTTCATTATAAATTCTGCATTGATTATTGTGGACGAGGATGAGGCCGTTGACGTTTTCGGCAGCCATGATGCGACAGCTGCCTCTTACTTGCACACTGCACCCTTTGTCCTTTCCTGGCCAGTTGATTTGTAGTCCGAGTCACGAGTCTGTATGTAGACAGGTTCAAAGTGAATCGCCCTTTTGGTAACTACTGAAACGCAAGGTCCACATAAGATTCCTCATTGTTTTATATAATGGATGCAAATGTATATTTCCTGGTAATTTTTTCCTCCAATGTTTCTTACTTTATATCGTGATGACTAAATAATGTTAGTGAAAATACAACAAGACGGGAATCAAAAATACATTAATTAACCTTTAAATGTGTGCACAAGTTATATATCCAAAATTGTCCACTGTTTCTTTGCATATTGAAATTAAGTAGGTTTGTCTTTTTTTGTACGCACCCTTTCAGGTCTGAAATTTACATAACACATTTGCGCAACAGTGTCATGGATGCAGCTGTTTTTTATTTCAGTTATTTCATTATAATTAACAAGTAAGTTTCGAGAAATCAATAATTGGACTTAGTTTTACATTTGTACATTTAAATGAAAGAATTTGATGGTGGTTTTTCACAGTCATGTTGTTGAATAGAGCCTTTTTGGACATTAAAGTTTTTTTTAAATTCAATAAACTTCTTTTTGTGATTTCATCATTCAAGTTCTCGCTTGGTAAACAATGAAGACTGTTTTCCATATCTTAGACAATATAGTTTACTGTCCTCTTCGTTAAAGACCCATACTATTAATATTACACCTTCCAATTCAATTTGAATTATTATTAAAATAGTGTAAATTTGAACTAGTTCAAATAGAACTAGTAGAAACAGTAGACTTGTTTCTACTGAAGTACAGTATACAAATGGAGTCATGTTATTAATTGTTCTACATAATTGTGGTTTAGTTTTGGGTTAGTCAGTCATCTCGCCAGTGTTACGGTGTAGTGTTTGGGCTATTGTGGCCAACCGCATTTCCTTAATGCCCCAAAAGATACTTTGTAACACTAGAGATATGACTGATAAAATATTGATCTAACACCCTGTCATCTCATCTTATAAAAACGATTTTGAAGTACCTACATTCACCATTATTATTAGGATAGATTTTACCAATTAAGTTACTATACATATATAAGTTACTAGACTGTACTTTATAGGGGAAAAAGCTGGGTGGAGGAGACTTAAGTCTCCCCCGTATGGGGCTACCCAGAAATGTGTACATTGGGAATAATCCCCGAATAAAGATTTCTTCATTCCTACATTCACGTCCTGTTTAAGGAGCAGTTGGACTGTTGTTCAGTCGAAGCTATCGCAACTAACATTGGTAGAGCTTTAGAATTTTTTTACAGTGTGGAAGTAAAATTCTAAGATATAATGTTTATGATATTAATTTTAGCATCTCAAAGAACGGTAAATGTGGAAAATTCGAGTTTGCTATCATACTTTTTATAAACTTTTTGTCTATTAATTATCGTAAGAGAATAAGAATATAGATGGTGTGATATAAATTATATTAATTATTTAAAATTTATATTAATTTAACATGTGAACTATATTTTTACCAACGATGTACTAACTGGTCTAAAGGACTGGAATTACCTATAAAATAAGTTTCAAAAGTACAAACATGTTGGGGTTCATCAGAGGAGAACCTCAACATCATGAAAAGAACAAAAATGTGTATTCAGAAAAATTCAAATAAACACTTTCACAGTAAAGTGTTTCACAATAAATATTTTCACAGTAAAAAAGAATGAACATTAGTATTTATTTACATCACATTGGCTGCTTTTAATAGTGCTCTAGTGTCCAGTCCATTTTACGTGGAGCATCTATTAATGTTTTTAAAAGGCCTAGTCAAAGCGACTAGAGGGAATTGGGATGTCTTATGTTGCCGGGTTCAATAGCCACCGGTAGAGACAGAAACTGCTACAGAATGGATGCTGGTTAATTGCATTAGAATGTGAGGTGGACCAGTATCGAGAAAAAAAGATGATCTGGTAATTTTGTGAATCTCTGTTGATCTGCTTATGACAAAATCGGCTAGAATAAGACGCGATAAAGGCTTTTTCCCAAAGCCATTTTACAACAGAATTATAAGAAGCGTTTACATGGAGTTTAAAAATAAATGTGTTTGCTGTTTTTTCGTTTGTTAGTTTTTCTTCTACAAGTCATTGTGTCTAAAAAACAAAAATCTATACTTTAATAAAAAGTATAATTATTGTTATTATCTTTTCCCTTATCCTTGCAAAGATGAAGTGGGTTGATGTTTTATATATATATATATATATATATAGTTCAATGTAGAAAAAGAAACATAGAGAAATCAAAAGCACACACTTACAATCTCTTATTTTTGGTTTGAACCGTCTTCAGGAGAGATATGAGAGGGAAACCAAGCACAGCACACTGGTTCAGAGACGGTTGGAGACCCTCCAACCTTGGTTTCCCTCTCTTATCTCTCCTGAAGACGGTTCAAATCGAAAATAAGTGACTGTAAGTGTGTGCTTTTGATTTCCTATGTTTTTTTTCTACAATGAACTATATTTGTCCGTTTCGGATCGTATTTCCAACGAAAAAGTGTATATATATATATATATATGTTTCTAAAACTTTTATGCCAATTTCATGCTTGGTTACCTTTTTAGAGAGTTTCTCTAATGTCCTACAGGCTCTTCTCAGTTGTTCGGGGAATAAAAAAATCAACTGGCCCAAACTTTTCCTTTCATAAATACACATTCTGAAACTATTTATGTATATCTAACACTAAATATTATTTTCAATAAAACAACGACATGTTTTGGTCTCGTAGACCATCATCAGGCTAAGCTTACGAATAAAGTACTCGTATAGAGTCGCTCTATACTAAAGTATAGAGATATAAATGTAATGTCATATCGTGTGAGAGTCAATGCACAAAACTGAACTATTCCTAGTTGGGGTTGTCTCAACATATATATATATATATATATATATATATAATTTGCAGATTTGTGTAAGAGAAGAATATTTAGAGGATAGAAAGTATTTTTGTGTAGAATAATAAGGTGTTATATCCCCCCCAAGCTTTGATATTTTATGAGTTTTCTGATGGTTACATTTGTGGATAGTCCTTTCTAGCCAAGTTTCTTATAGTTGTGCGGTTGGAGGGCAGAGCTGAGACATGATCAGTTGCGGAGGGGAGCGATGTTGATGACATGCCCAGGCTGATGGTAGACCCAGTTCGTAAGCGGTGGTTTGGGGTGGGTGAGAGGGGAGCAAGGTTGACCATGGTGTAGAGGCTGGTCGAGGTGCCGTGCAGTGAAGCGCATTCAACTGGAACCTGATGCAACACTGACATTACAATTGAAAAGTTTTCTTTAACATCTTTTGCAGTGGCATATTCCCACCAACTCTATCTGCCGTTTGCTTTGTTGAGGTTAGCTTAGGTTTTCAAATACTAGTCTCTTTAATTATTGCAAGTAGTGATCAATACTGCTTGGAATATAAAAAAAGTTTAGTTTTTGACTCTTTAAGTTACAATAATTTCAAACAACTAGAACTACATTTCCCAAACTACAATCTCCCTTCTAAATTACTTCATTCATTCATTTCATTCAAGTATAGTTTTAAAATCGAATTTTGAAAGGAAAATTGATTTTCCTCCAGATTAGTTTTGAAATATTACAAATTTCTGTTTATTCTTTTAGTAAAACTAAAAACATAGATTTGCCAATTTCTTGTACCCTACTTTCTAGAGTTGTTTCTTTAACAAATGGATAAGATTATCTCATACTATTATGTTGCTTAACATATTGTAAAGTTAAATTATTAACTCAACAATATGCTTTTCAATGGTATTAGCGAATAATAATTAATCATTAATGGTATATGTATTAATTAAGAGGTGTGCATAAAGCCTACAAATTCACACATGTATTGGAAAGTTAAATGAATATTTAACTAATTAATTAATTTATAAATTGATTAAACATAAAATTAATTTATTAATTAAATGAATTAATAAATCATTTATTGTGGACTTCCACCAGCTCCCTTCCCTTACAACTAATTATTTTATTCAGACTAATTTATAACAATACTACTAACTTTGACAGTAATAATAAGATAATAATATTAATGATTAAAAAATAACAATAATAATAACTATGGTAATAAGAAACATAGGGGTAATAATATAATAACAATATAAACGTGTGATAATAATAATGATAGTAACATTATGATAATAATAAAAATTTAATAACAATAGAAAAACAATAAAAAACAAATTAAAATTAATGCTTGTAAAATTATATAAAATAAAATATAGTAATAATAATGTTTTTGCAACTCTAGTACTTCTGTTATTTATTTGACCCTTGAATCAGAAAGATCCTATTAGGAAGGGTTAGAAACAAGGAAGAAGTCGGCCAGCTCCATTCTTATAAAGGCTGCCTCAACTACTACTAAACCCTCTTACAGGGACTCTGGGCTTCATAATTCTTCTGTCGATGTCAGAGTTGTAACTCTACTTGTTAGTGGGTTCTTTTCTTCCTGGATATGATGAAGTGAGAGGTCCGGGTTTATACAATCAGAAGGTTGGATGAATAGAAATTGCTGTCGACTTCCTTTTTGCTAGCCTGCGGACAAGCCTGGAGAAACGATCCAACTTCAGTGGCAAAACTCGTTTGGGGTGTAACGTCGTTTGTCCAGGATAAGCTGGAGAGTCACTTATGCTAAAAGCATTAGCCCAGGTTGTCATTTCGTACATGACGATCAGCTGGCCCAACAGCAGATTATGTAGGTTGACCCTGGTCCGAAGAGAGAGTCCAGAACTAGATTTTAGCAGGTTTAAATGCCACTACTGGCACGTAGATAATATTGACATTTGTAGCTCATTAAATCCACTTTTAGAAGGGATTGAATAGTTGCACAAAGCATAGAAAGACTGAAGTCGATTTTAGTTCGTTTTAAATCCTCGAATTATATCATGGTATTTGTTCAGTTTTCTTGAAGCGTTAAAATTGTCTAATCACTGAATTGGTCTTGGAGGAGTTACGTTGCTTTGTGAAAGTGGATTCCTAGTGTTAATAGCAAGTTCTCATCTTGGATTACTATTTGTTATAGTCTGTGTAAGAGTGTAGACACTTTCTTGGCTATAAATGTCAAGTAATTTTGTATTCCAGATACAGAATAACTTCTTTTTCAAGGTTTTTCTGCCATTCACAAATATTGAGGAAGTGACTGTTCCTTCCATACTTAATTTTGTTATTTATTGATTGTATTAATTTTGTTTCAGTAACTGAGATCACTTTTGTTGTTGAGTGGTATCAGTTATTATAAAATCTTATTAAATAAAACATTTTTCGTCAAGAAAATGTTTCATATTCAGAAAGCAGTATGGTTGAATCTCTAATAACCACTGAGTCCATAGAATATGTCTGAGTAACAAATATCAGATGCCTTTTTGGTGAACATTTATAACTAGAGAGACTTTATGGATGGTCTGTATATTTTGAAATAGTATATACTAGATAAATAATGAGGAAATAAATAATGTATTACTATGTAGTTTGTATATAACAACACTATCAGACTTCTTAAACAAATTAACGTAATTTTGTGACGTATCGTCCACATTTTGAAAAACTCATCTCCCTCCTCCGTCTGTATTTGAGTGTGTGTTTTTTTCCCTCACGTGTAGCACCCCTACACGTGAGGAAATAAGTTATATTTGCCCACGTGCAAGTAGTATAGATTTGTTTACATCAAGCACTGATGAATAGTTGCACATTAATTGAATTGAGCACATAATTTTTACATGAAGTTACAGTTTCTTCCGTACTTAATTCTAGAGGTCGTTCCTGGCATTATTACTTCCGTTATGAACTGTGTTGGCAAGAACAAATTGAACCAAGTACAGTTCGTTTTGTAGTTAATGTTTTCTTGCCAACAACTTCTTTGCCATGGGGAATTTATTTATTTCCATCATGCTCCGCTAGTTTGTATTGTATGCAATTTACATCTTATTATAATATTTACTTAATCAATTACAGTAAATATTTTTGAAACATATTTTTTTATAAAGTAAACGTAATAGTTTCTTTAATCAAGTCCCACCTTTAATCACTATTGCTGTCATGAAGGTTCAAGAGTCTGGAGTTCTGAGTTTAATTTTTTGCAGTTTTTGAATTTCAAGGTCTGAGTTCAATTTTTGCAGTCCCATAGCAGATGATCGATGGTTTTTTGGCGTTCTGCTATTACAAGAACATGCAGGATTGATTGCTTTATATGTTGAAATTTTCCATGGGCTGTTAGGACTTGGGTTGTCTTCGAATCTATTGTGAAGTGGTCTAGCTTCTGTTTCGTTTTAACTGAGGGCATGAAGTAGCCTGCAATGACGCTTGTTACGGAGTTCACCCATAGTGTTGGCCATTTTTGCAGACTACGTTCTTTAACCCAGGCGATAACTGGTGAGAGGGGGTAGCGTGTGTATTACGGTTCATCGTCTTGCCTGGATGCTGCCTTGGCTATTGAATTGGTCATTTCATTGGCTTCCTCTCCCGAGTGCGCCTTTACCTAAGTAAATGTGTGTGTTTCATATTTCGATCACTGCAGTAACCGTACCATGAGGGAATTTATTTTAACCTACTCCTTTTATGACTACTGGTTTATTCTTGCATTTTAATGTGTACATATACATTCACATATTTAAAATGACATAGAATATAATATGTAATTAGTGTATAATCTATAACGGAACACATTGTAAATATACGGCCCCGATGCAGTGTTATTATGTTGAGAAAAAATAATATGGAATTAATTCACCGAAGGGGTTCTTGAGGATTTTGGTCATAAACATACAACTCTTGATTATAAGCCGACGTTTCGCCAAAAGTTGTTTGGCATTTTCAAGGCTAAAAAGCAATTTATTAACGACATAAGTAAAGCAAGATAAATACATCCACGGATACCAACCAACAGAAAACAAACCATACAGACAAAAAATTCAGTAACGAGAGAACCACAAAACGATCATAAAATACCGAGTGTTATTATTCATTATTTAAAAACAGACATTTGTTGTTTAAACCTAATTACTTATTATTAATTATTGAGAAACAACAAAACCCATTTTTCAAACAGATAAGCACACTATTACAAAACTAATTCTGGGAGGATACCTCTATACAGAGCATTCAAGCAAAACACACAGTGACAAACACAGAAAATTACAAAACAATGAAAAAAGAGTCAAAAAATATAAGAAATTAAGGGAAAAAATGTTACAAACATTATTACCTTGTTTTAGAGGACACACTATTTACCGGTCCATGCTGTTATCTAGCTGCATCATACAGATACACAATATACAGGAAGGTTACATAACCATAAAAACAGAAAAGAAGCTACTACTTCAATGTCAACTTAAAAACAGTTCAATGGAAACTATTGAAGGAGATTGGAGTAAATTAAACTAAGACTGGATATATCAAATCTCTTATTAAAGGCCGTTGGTGTATTCATAATGTTTATCATTTCTTTTAAATTTCTCTTTTTTGTGTGTTTTTCATGTTCAAGAATTTTGGTGCCTTTGAACATGCGTGATTGGCTAGAGCACAAACTGTTCTTTTATGTCTAATATCATTTTGATGCTGTGTGATTCTTTTTTTTAAATATTGACTGGTTTTTCCAATATATAATACCTCACAATCTGAGGTATTTCACCGAGTAGACGACATTACTATTACTAGTGTACGCAACAGGATTCTTTAATTTGGAAAATATTATATTGTTTAGTGGTTTAGTGTGTTTAGGTTTTTTGGGCTAATTTGCAGTCAATTTAAGTCAGTTAATTTGGGCTAATTAACATCTAACAATGTTAATGTTATAGTTAATTAATACGTAACTGATTTACAACTGTAAAGAAGCCGTTTATTTCTGTTTTTTGTTCATGTTCCTCCTTGCAGTATAATTTTTCTTATTCGTGGCAGTCTGTAATGTTCATAGTTCCTGCAATTGAGTATAATATGATGGGAAACCTGTTTTGCGTCCTCATGAGCGTTCACTCACAATCTGGGTTACTAGTTTTGGAGGGTGTCGATATAGCAATTTTAAACAAACTTGCAAAACGGCAGTACAAACTACTTGAATTTTTGAGACTTCGTAATTATAATTATCTGGGATCTCAGTGTCATAGATGGTCAAGTTGTTACTTACTACTCGTACATTACTTCCTTTGAACATGTAGCAACAATGGTCCTTGCCTGTTAATTCCCATGTTGTGATCCCAAAAGCTGTTGGTGATATAGGTAACTACTGCTCCCAGAAGCAGAGGAAGGAGTTTGGAAGTTGACTGTTTCCTGTTGACGTTACAGAATCTGGTAAATACTGGAGTAATTCAGTATATTTGAACATTTAGAATGATATGTAACCTTAATATGTATTAACGCCCCATCACACCAAAAACATAGAAAAGGTTTTTGAGTAGTCCAGAGTTATTAAAGAAAATAGTGGTTTAATAAGTAGGTGGAAAATTATTCATTATTATTCGTCTTTTCCATGTAAGCCATTGTGCTGTTGACTAGCTGATCATAAGTACTGGTGAGTGTATTTATTATTGTATTTTCAGTGTTGTACCAGTTTTTTAATAGTATTTAAAGATGTAGTCCACATTTCTTGAGGCTGTTAATTCATATTGTTTTTTTGTCGTTCATAATACCAAAGAGATACCGAAATATTGAACTTTGAAGACAATTGAAAGGTTTGTGAAATACTTTAGGTTTAATTTGTATGCTCATATGGATGGAAAATGTATTTAAGCATTGACTTCCTGAGTTCTATAATTTTTTATTGAAAGCACTTGGTATTAGTTATTTATTGTTGACGTATTTATTAAGATATCTTTTACAAACCTTGCTCCAGCATTTTTAACAATTGAGGTTTTAACATAACTGGGTTTTGTGTGTGTTTTTGTAAGAAGTTTTCGTATTTGACAAAATTTCTAATGAAATCAAATTGATTTGATATGCAATGAAACTTGAAAAAATCTACATTTTTTGGGGTGCTGAGATGTGTGAAACTGTTGAATGTTCTGTGTTAGTTATGAGTCAAGTTAATTGTTTAAAGAAGACTTACAGAAAAGAGATACTGACACTCGGTTTAACGCTCTAATAGTGGAGAACACCTGTCTTATTAATTTCCCGAAGCTTTGAAATACAATTCATCCTTTTTTTTTAGCACTACTGTTCTTAATGTTACAGGGTTGAAAACCAATTACTGTGCTTTTTGCTTGATTACTAGAGGAAAAAAAACGAAGTCTTAGTTTAGTTATGCTTTACCTTGTTAGGTATGACAAAAATATCTTAAAACTGGAATATGATTTACTACAAAGAATAATATATTAGTCAATTAAAAAATTTGGTAAATTTCTTGATGTTCTGGCGGATCGTCTGTTATCCATTGTGCTGATTCCCTGATGGTTGGTTATATAACTTGAAAGATAGGAAATATGTTTTATAGTTATTAACGCGACCCTAATGGAGTTTCATAAGAAGTGAGAACACTTTTACTGAAACGTTGACTGTCAGAGGCGATGCAAAACTGCGGTTTTCTACGGTGGTTTGCCAGTGGCCAGGTGGTTGGAGCTCTCCTCCATCTTGGAAGAAAAGCACCGCAGTTACATGGTACTCTACTCACTGACATCTCTTCCGGCTGGAACCGTTTACGCTGAATTTCTTTCTCTTATGAGTAATCCATAAATGCTACCCAATCCTTATGAACAAATCTGTAACCATCTGCTACCACTCAACCTTTCGATAAGTAAGCGTATTATCGAACTCTATAACAATAATTTGAGTCATGTGATTTATTTTAATGTAGTTTCTTGTAAAAATGTTACTAAACCCATGTGGTGAGGGTATTACCAAATCCATTCAAAATCTATTGAATTACTGATTAATTTTAATGCGGTTATTTACATTTTGTCAATTGTACTGCAGTTATAATCTTTGTTAGAGCACAATCTGATGAGTAACTACAGCTGAACTCAATAACTGATCTTATGAGTGCTCTATTTTTCCTCAACTAGTTTTCAGAAGAATGTTGTTCTTCAATTGTCATATTCAGGCTAAGGCTACATTTAATATGGAATTTAATTTTTTTTTTAATTACAATAGTAATAATCTTACAATTAGTACTCTTTCTGTGGCAAAGTACAATAAATGATCTTTCCAATACTTTAATATTACCCAAACTCATTAAAAACTATGTATCTCTCAATACCATTCAAATTTTTCAAACGATGTAACTTCAAGACTTTAAAATAATTTTCGATAGGCACCCACGGTATCAAACGCAGGTAGATGATATAATGAAAATTAAATATATGTGACCTCAAAACATATGTATCGGTGAAATTATAAAAATATATTTTTTTATTATCTCTATAGTTTAGATCAGGAGTTACTAACCAGGGGTGTTTACACTACCTGAAGGTGTAAGACATTTCAGGGGGTTGCGAAAAGTAGGGCTGTAACTTTTAAGAAAATTTCCTTAGTTTTAGGAAATTTCAGCACTTTTGGGGATATTATTTTTTTTAAGGAAATTGTAAGGCAATTTTGAAAAGCTGAGGCGATAACGTCATGGAAATCCTACATTAATGGTATTTAAACGTGTGAGTCTATCTACATTTCAAAATAAAATTTTATCATAATTACCATACTTTACTTGTGGTAAATTAGAATCTAGGACTGATGATTATGATTACTTGTATATCAGTGTATTCAGAGTTAAAGGATTTGTTAAGCGAAATAAATGAGAATTTATGCATTTGATAATTGAAGTATTGGCTTGGAAGTCAATCAAATCGCACAGTTTCTGTTTTCATTCCTCGTCCATTTCATGTTTAGTTTGATGATCCTACTTGTTGTAATCACAAAAATTTCCTTTACTTGCAGATTAATTAATGAGGGGTTTCTTTTGATATATAGAAATTCTAAAATTTGAAGTTTCCTTACGTTTTCTCCCCTCAGAATGGTGGTATCCTGTACAAGTGTTTATCTGATCAGCTGTAATTGTGCTTCACATGGGTATGGTTTTCGGGAGTACCAGCAGTCAAATGCAGTGATAACCTCCTAGAGATCTTTGTTGTAGTCAACCCGATGACTTAGAGGGCAGGCTTTCACATTCACCTGCAGTGCAACTGTACTCGTACACCAAGTTACTACACTGAAGTTCCGGGTAATTTCATTATGACTATATTTATAAAAAAATAAGTAAAAATGACCATGGTAAACATGTTGAACGGTGATAAAGAAATGAACAAAGGAGGCTGGGAGGCAATCAAAGGATGAACGAAGTCAGCAGAAAGAGAAACTCAAAAGTTGGCAGCGAGTTGGTATCTATTTGTGAGTCTTTAGAAAACGTTGGCCGGCTCATAGTCATCAATCATTGAGTGGATAGCGGACACCGTTCAGCAAACTCTGCCAACTTACTGTTTACAGAACATGCGCATGATGATAATTACCTGAGCTGGACAACTAATAAGAATAACATTATTTTAAGTTACCAAATACCATAGCTTTTATAAAAGACTAGACAGAACATAAGTGTTACTACCACTTGTGGTTTTATGTTATATCCTGACGTTCTAATGAATTTCAATTCTATTTTAATGTACTGCACAAATAAGCACTCAGTTATTCCCCGTGACAATAATCCTGAAACATTTATTAATGTCAAGGCATACCTGACCTTAATTAATTATCAATCCAGGAATGTTTTCAAATAATATTCTACTATGACCTGTGCATGAAGACAGGGCTTGAATCTTAGAATAAATGTCCCGACTTACACCAGGGCACTTTTATTGATATGTTGTGTGGGGCTCTAATTTGATTTTAAATGAAAATCCATTGATCGCTATTTTTCAAACTTAACGCTAACAGTGGTACGTTCAAAGTATAATAGGAATAGGGACAATGACCTAATATCTTGTTGTGTTGTTTATTACTATTGGGTTAGACCAAATTACCGTATTATTTATGATGTATATTGTACTGATATTATAGTCATCTGGATGTAGTATATAGAGGAGTGAAGACAGTGCGTAAGCAGTGGGTACAATCACTGAACACTTCTGTTTATACATAAAGAAATAACATTTTCGGTTATATAGAAAATTTAGCTTCTTTTGCAAAATCTATACTTTTTGTTTGTTTTGAATAAATAGCTGATTTTAAGACACATTTCTGATGATTCAGTAATCTTAAACTTTTTTATTATATATTGTTTTAATACGAATATTTCATAACCTTACAATATTAAAGAAGTATTATTACACTAAAAGTTAGAAGCATTAAATTCTATCTACAGGAACATGAGAAGTTCTGGTAAGTAAGCAGCATCAAACTGTTGACAAATGGATAAAGTAAAAAGATATGAATAATAATCCAGTTATAACGGTCCTTATACATTGCTCAAGGTGAAAGATAGTAAGTGTCAAATACCACTTCATTGAATATACTAAAATAGATTTTAAATTTTATAAAAAGAATTCAATGACTTTTTAGATAAAAGACTAAAGTGGAAAAGCCATGTAACAGAAATATTGGCAAAAGACACAAAAGTAATGTTCTGCCTTAAGAGATTCTTTGCTGTAGTGCATTTGGTGTATCTCTTAACCCCATAGTTATACTTTGGCACTACTCTTCTCTCATAGGATCAAATTTATCATATGCATTGATTGTGAGCAAACCTAAAGTAATAAATGAGAAAGGTACCCAAATTAGGATTTGATAAACCACATATGTCTAAGCATAATAAGAGTAATTTTGCCCTACCTTCTTCATGGAAAAATGATAACACGTCCCCCAATCGATATTTTTTTGTCAGTAAAGAGCAATTTGCGGTCCATTCAGACTGGGACAAAATGTAAATGCCTCTATTAGAGATAAAATCTTTAAGTTAATAGAACCAAACGTTAACAGCTTGGTCTATATATTGAAAGTACAATCACCAAAAAGGAGGGTGTCGACGTGATCACAATGATCACCTGGCTTGGAGGTGTCGTGATTTGAAGAAAAACGCTCTTATGTGGTACCTGGACACGAGGGAATATACAGGAATGAGGATGTGGGCCGGTTGTCAAAGGTTGTTTCAAATTTATTGTCTGTGGCCCTTCTGCACTCAACCCTTCAGCTACCGAAATATGTGGGAAACAATGAGGTAAAAAACAGTTAAAGTAGGATAGAACAGTGGTCTTAAGTGATCATTAGACCGGAACTTAAATATGTAAAGAAAGTATGTATAGAATAATTATATATAGAATATCTGACTGGATATTAGCCTCTTAACAACCACTTATGAGACCAGCAGACGAATAATGTAGACTCTGTTTGGAGAAGGCTGACTCCTCGGAACACATGCTATGTCTGAGAGACAATCGTCTTTAAAAGAATAAAGATTTGTGGCTAATTATAATAAAACTAAATATATATGATTTATAACTGGTGAAATATATGTATATAAATCTATAATTATACAACAAATTTCCTGATATGGATTAATTAATGAACTATGAATTTCTACTGGTGGAAACTGGGATAAATTTAGATGTATCAAATGGATGTGCTTTGGGTTATACTGAACTTAAGAAAGCACTAACTAACAAATTACTGCAAATCCTAGAGCCATGTCTATTACTGAAGAGCGAAAATGGCAGGCCATTTCACTTTGTGAGATAATGGCAAACAATTTTATGAAACTTTACCATTCAAATTATTAACAACAGAACGAGGTAATGAAGTGTCGTAGGAAGTGCATTTGTATTTTGCTTTGATGATCTGGTTTCTATCTGTTCTTAAGGCATAAACTATTGTCTGCTGTCTGCATAATTATGTGAGAAGAGAGCAGCAGATAACGTAGTTATGGTCATTTTGTGGATAGAGAAGACATATGTATCGGTAGGGTTGCTGGTATCTTAGAGATCAAATAATGAGGTACAACAGGTTTGCATATGGCTTAGAATAGATAAGTACCCATGAATTCTAAAGCTGTTGAAGATTGTTATTACAATTACTTCAACAATAGAAGTCTGGTCCCATTTCAAAATTTAATTCTATTAGTTGTAACAATAAGTTATACTGAAATATATATTTATATATATGAGAATAACTGATATTATTTTATTTATTTTCAATATTACACTCCTCTTGTAACGTCTTATTCCTTCAGCAGCCCCTCTATGCAGTGTAGGCGCATATGTATTTTGGAAGTACATGGCACGTTAAATCATTATGGAAATAAAATTCGCCCGTTCTGCTACATATTACGCGCCAGCATTTTTCTTTTCAGGGTCCTTTACATGTTTCACCTACTGTCTGAAGTTAATACGAATACCGTTCCTTTATTAACTGGTTTCTATTGGCTTCAGAGTATTTACTCTTCCTTTTTTTTTTAAAAAAAACAAAAGGAGAATTTCGTGTTGGTCCATTGTTTGTCATAGTAATTTCGGAACTTTGAAATGACCTAGTTCTGTTTATTTCTGTTGTGCAATAAAATTTCTGTATCTCTGTTTCGGTACATAATTGAGGCTTCTTTTTGAATTGTGACACCAATATATCTTTAAAAGTGTTGAAAACAATTGATCTTGCTGTTAAGGAAAGTATTGTATGGTAAAGAAAATATCACTCCTGAAAACTTAATTTTTTGGTAAACTATTTTTAAAAAATATGATATGACTATTTTAAAGATGTTTTTTTTTTAAAGAAAAAGTGTTCATTTGTTAAAGGAAGCCGTATAGATACCTTTGATATATTACATTTAAAAAGTAACAGCTTGATCTAAGTTACTGTCAGTTTTAATGACTTCGATGTTTATATTGGTTTTTCCATTCTATCCCATTAGAAGGTTCCAGTGATGTCACTTTTTTTGTATCTCACTTCAATCAGTTTTGTTTGATGAAACATATGTGATAAGTCGTAGGTTTTAGTACAATGATTGTGTATGGAGCCGTGTTGACTGAATTAAAATTAAAGTATGCGGTTAACACACTAAATGTTGAGAAGATGAAAATCAACAGTAGAATATTAGGGTATAAAATAGATGAGGAGGAATGATGCAGGAAATGGCGCCAATGATAGTGAAGGGGCGAAGATGGTGAAAGACTCAAAACATATTCCACGAATCCCAACTGGGAGAGGAACAACAGTGTTTGTATGTAAATCGAGAGGCTTAGGCCTTTTAACAATGGGGCTGAACAACTTGGCTGCCCTTCGGCCCGGTTTCATTTATGTAGAAATTATCTGAACAAGGCTGCAAGGGATTGGTTTTTAATGTTTCCTCAATTTTTAATTCAAATGATATTGAGAAATAAAGTTAAAATACATTTATCACAGCTGACTTAACTATGTAAACATGCAATTATTTTCTTTGAGAAATATTTTTAACATGAGAATTCCGGGTTTGAACAGATTGAAGATCTGTGAGCATTCTCGCTTCATTTGAATTTATTTCTGGAGAAGAAGAGTGAGTATGTGATCGATTTGTCTTGTGTAGTTAGATTTCACAAATTGAAAACATTTACGGTGATATGAAGACTCATTTAAATTAATAATTCAATTCAGATTACTCTGGTATTATGTGAATTAAATAACTAAACTAAAATTGTCACATTTATAATAATAAAATGGATATTTCAATAATGCAGATTGATGCCCTTTATTAATTTTTATTTCTTACTAATGATACTTGTATTTATTATAGGGAATCGTGGAAAATGTTTTTATCCAAAAGTTAACTGCGGCTTAGAAAAATTTTTTGTACCACTGTATTAGGTAGTTATAATTTCAGTTTATTTTTAATGGGATAAATTATTTCTACATTCGGATTATAATAATTTTCTTCAAGGTTCCAGAATATAAATTTGTATAGAACGTAACTGGTGAATTTTTCTTAGGTTGCTTTCGAGCCGGATAACGTCTGATGGAGAAAAGAGTGAGGTTTAGAGTCTTTCTTACAGTGTTACTTCTTTGCGAACACGATGAGTTTCTTCGCAAGCTATCCAGAGGCACCTCTTCTCCTGCGGCATCACTATATATAGATCAGGTTGATGATGTTCCTATTTATAGCTGCCTGCGCCCCCTCCCGTTACTGTAACGTGAACCATACCAGTCCAAGAATACTGGCATCATTCTGGACACCTCCCCCTCTCATGCACGTCCCTTATTTATTCTGACGTTCTCTCCTGCTGCTTATTCTCTACATACTATAAACTATTCCCTTCCTCCCTTATGCCTTAGAATAATACAACACATGAAAACAAACGATTGGTAAGACTAAGGAACCAATCTCACTGAATGCTTTTTATATTTTTTCCATTTGAATTACTAACTATAAGAATGTTTTTGTACCTATATCATTATTCTATCATAAAAGAACTTTTCTTGATTGTCTGCACGAAGTTGGATGATATATGCCCCCTACTTCGTGCGCCACTAACGCAACATGTTCGTAAATGTTTCATGTAGCAAATTTCAACCTGATGGAATGTGTCAGAAATAAACACAAATAATAAATGAGCAACAACTTGAGAAAGTAGTTTAAAAATAGCATGAAAACGTTGCAAACAAACATTTGTTTGTAAACTCCTTGCACTAATTATCCTTTATTCAATTTATTTATAATATTTTTATTTATATATACATAATGTTATGTATTTATATGTATATACTTGACTATTTGACGCTTTAAAACAGCAAATCAAAATAATTGATCTAGTAGAGTGATGTACTCTATACATAAATGTGAACATTTTTGTGAGTTGTTCCTCTCCTCTTGTATTTCCTTTTATGGACAACTATAACGGGACATATCCTCTTCACAGAAGTAAATGCCTTTAGGTTATTTTAATGATATTCTTTAAAGTTTCAATTTCAGTAAACAAGTAGATAGTTCATGATTTTATAGCATTACTTTCTCTCTTTTTCTTCTATTTCCTTTTGAAAGTTCTTTGTTGTCTTTTTTGGGAATAGTGGATTTCAAGAAGTAAAAAGTTATACTGTATTAGGTGAAATGATTAGGATATGATTTAATTTCTACATTTTTTATCTACTTGTTCACACTTTAACAAATCTAAATACCATATATATAATTCTTGGTGTGTTTAAATCCCATTATTTTTGGGCAATATTGAAACAAAAGAAATATACCTCTGCTGTATTTGAGAAAACTGCTGCTCATTTGAGTCACATTCCTGGTGATTTAATACTTAAAATTTTGTATTAAATATTGTTTTAATACAAATATTCCATATGCTTACAATACGACAAAGGTACTATTGCACTAAAAACTGCAACTATTGAGCAATATCTGTAGTAATATGAGAATTTTTAATAAATGAGTAGCATCATACCTACTCAGACAACATACCTATCAGAAGGGCAAATCAACATACCAGCTCTACAAATTATGGCTAACAAAATAGAAACGTCTTTAAGTCCTAAAGGAATCATTCTGGGCTGCTTCTTTGATATGGGAGAATTTGAAACACGCCTTCCAATCCATTGCCTCAACACTAGTATATAAAGTATTAATTCAGAAACGTTAATAATTTAAAGGCATTGCTACCATTTAGCCCTGTGCTGACCAGTAAAGACGCGTCTGCAGAAAAAAGTCATCCTCGGATGTCGACCCTCGCGCGCCCTCAAGTTCCTTGCAGGTGTACAGGTGTTCCAAAACCATTGGAAGCAGTCCTCAGAGAGCACAATCATTGAATGGAAGGACACCTATTCTATGGAGTTGGGACGTCATCAAATCGTGATCTGTTTGGTCCAAAATACCGCTTTCGTAGTACTGATTGTATTAGATCCCTTCCAATGGGTCCAAAGGTCGCCAAACTTTTATGTTCGTCTTATTACTGTATCCTTTGTATGTAGCTCATTAGAATAGAGGTTTTGAAGGCACTAACATTTTTAATCTATCAAGGAAATAGTTCCACGACGTCTGTTCTGCTCCATTTTCCGCACCAGCACCACTCTTTTCCAAGTCCATATTGGACTGTCTTCTTTATTGTGTTTTTGTAATCCTTAAACTTCTCGTCCACAAATCTAACCTTTCACAGCACGGTGATCAAGATAAGACTAAAGTCATTGCACTATGTTACTCACAGACTGCATCAATATTTTCGGATTGCACAATAAATATCAAACCATTTCTGAATTACTCATCCAGAATCTCAGTATTATTTTTCAATATGAATATTACCAATATTATTGACCAGCGTTCAATATTGTATCCATATTAAATATTAGGTGTCAATAGCCATTTTGTCATTGTAATTTCAGAACTTTGATGTGACCTAGTTCTGTTTATTTATGTTGTGCGACAAAGTTTCTGTATATATCATGCGGCTGCTTTTTGAAATCGTGACACCTATGTTATTATCTTCAGAAGTGTTGAAAACAAATTATTTTATTCTTAAGTAAAGTGTTGTATGATAAAATTACTCTTTAAAACTTGACTCTTTGGTAAACTATGTAATTCATTTGAATTATTTATATAATTATTTAAGCAAAAAGTTATATGAGGATTTCAAAGTGGTTTTTGTGTTTTAAAAAAAAAGTTATATTTTTTTAAAGGAAACCTGAGAAATACCTTTTGTATCTTTGAAAAAAGTATATCTCAAATTTCCTGTCAGTTTACTGACATTAGTGTGGGTACCTAGATAACAAAAGAAGATATTGTAATGAGGAAGTGGGCCATTGTTGATGGTTGGAACCAAGCAGTCCTTTTTTGGTCTGGAACCTTATTGCGCCACACTCCCCGAGCTATTTCAAGGATGCATTGATGAATGGAGGAAGAAGAATGACGATAGGAGGTGACTAGAATAATCTGGCTAAATTTAGTCTACAAAACTTATTCCAGCTGAACTTAAATTTTGGAAAGGAAATAATAATCTTCAAAGAAAGGACTTAAAAATATATGAAGAATATCGTACCGGTGATTGTCCTCTCTACTAACACTTATGCAAGCTGAAATTAACATCGTACGAATAATGCAGACTCTGTCTTAATGAGTCAGAAACCTTTGATCACATTTTATGTGAATACGAAGAAATGCCGTTTACGATGTTAAATATTTTTGAACAGCATACCTAAAATCAATATAAGTAAGATATACTTCTTTAGGAATGAGTATGAATTCATTAAAGAACTTAAAATCCATAGTTGGTTTTTCAAAAGACTATGTTTGATAAGTCCATGACTTTTTTAATAAAACAAAATTTTTTCGGCAAAGAAACATTTTATTTTTCTACATAGTCACCTTTTGGCTCGATACATTTAGTCCAGCGTTTTTCTAATTTTTTTAATCCCTCCAAATAATACATTTTGTCAAGCTCTCAAAATAGGCGTTTGTTTCGGTAAAGACTTGTTCATTCGACTCAAATCTCTTACTGCCCAGCCATTTCTTTAGGTTTGGAAAAAGAAAGTCGTAGGGGGCTAAATCAGGAGAATATGCTGGATGGGATAGCAGTTCGTATCCCAATTCGTGGATTTTGGCCATCTTGACTAGACAAGTGTGCACACGTGCATTGTCTTGATGGAACAGCACTTTCTTCTTTGCCAAATGCGGCCGTTTTTGCTTCAAATCAACGTCGAATCTGTTCAAAAGCTTTGAATAATATTCGCCGGTGATCATTTTACCTTTCTCGAGGTAATCGATGTGAATGACACCACGTGCATCCCAAAAAACTGTGGCCATGACCTTGTTGGCTGACAGACTCTGTTTGGCTTTCTTTGGTCCACGTTCGCCCACAGGAACCCACTGTTTCGATTGTTCCTTGGTCTCTGGCGTGTTGTGATGGATCCATGTTTCGTCCACAGTAGCAAAACGTCGCAAAAATTTGTCCAGATTACGGCTGAACAACGCTAAACACTCTTTTGAAGTGGTCACACGATTGCGCTTATGGTCATGTGTGAGCAATCGTGGCACCCATCTCGCGTAGAGTTTTTTCATGTCCAAATATTCGTGTAAAATATGATGTACCCGTTCAGTTGAGATGCTTACAGCATGAGCCAACTCTCGCAATTTCATTCTCCGATCATCCAATATATCATCCAATCCAAAACGTGATGACATACTGCTCTGGATTAGTTAAATCATTTTTCACACTAATGCCCATGTGAAAAACCTTAATAGTGCAATTGAACATTCATATATTGCATTCAATTGACTCTGATGTTCTTAAAGATCACAAATATGTATATTTTTTAGATATAAACCTGAAGAAGAACACTAATAAGTGTTGGAAATGCGTTGTTAGTTTTCATACTAACCTTTTTTTTTGGAGGTGTAAATATTTGAAATTCCTCAATTCGAGTTAATGCCACACTATAACAGATTGCACAAGTAATGAATGTCAGATTGTTCTAGATTTATGATTTCAAGTTTGTTATTACTGATAAAAGTGATATAGTCACAACAAAACAAATGAAATCATTGAATTGGTTATCTCTGAGTTTGATAATACTTTACCAGAGAGTTTGATATTACGCTGCAGGATAGTCGTATATATTTGTAATGCCTCAGTTCTTTTTCTTCACCATATCGTTTGGTTCAGACTAATAATATTTATAAAAGAAATTCTAAATATTGATATTTTTTTACAATAGATTGTAAACTGTAGTCTATAATGAAACAAAATGGTATTAAAGCGTATTAAAAGTCTGACAGTTGTGGTGACGAAGTCGGCAGGCAGCTGTATGCATATCTCCACTTGAATGCCCTCTCTCACTCAGCCAGATAAAACAAACCCTCTCACGACAGTCACGTCTTTCAGGAACACCTTTTTCAGGCTTGCTAAACTAGAAATGTCAGGAGTTTTTACATTATATTTCCATTAATTTCATTTCGATGAAACCAACTTGTTGAACTATGAATCGGCGTTTAGTTCTATTCCCCTTGGCTTGCTAAACATTTATTTATGGGAAATGATTGCCATGTCTACCAGAGAGAGTTTTGTGATTTTATTTTTAATTTGTTGTTATGTTCATCACCATAACATACCATAACATTTGACAAAATTAACAGATGATTGGTAACTACAGGAAAAAATAACGAAGAAGCGTTTCATAAAAAATCATTTTATAAAAGTATTTCATAAATAAATAAAACAAGGTAAAGGTATTTTATGAAATAAGTGAAAAAACATTCTGTTATGGATATATAACGATCAGGAGTCAAAACTGTAATTATTTTAGCTGCCTAAATTATGAGGTGAACTAGATGATTGCTGACCAGTATAAAAATGTTGCATTATTGAAACAGCTTTAAGAGGTCTTGAGTGGTATTTTGCATGATATAAGTTAATGTTGTATGTAATTAGATGTGATTAAATTGACAGTGCCTTATGATATGAAAGCCATTATGTTGTGGTTTGTTACAAAACTTTGATATTAAGATGTATAGACCTAAAGTTCAACCCTAGATTATCTGGAGGTACTTTAACGATTGTTAGTTCAGGGTTTCAGCGCAGGAGGGTACTTCTGATTTAAAACTAGGTAGATAGAAGGTGAAATGAATGTTCAGAAAAATATGTTGCTGCGATGGATAAGTAATAAGCTTTATGTTGCTTAAATTGCACTTTGTTTTATTGTAATCAAGGATTATGAAAATATGTGAGTGGTAAAATTACTTTTGAACCATGGAGGTGAAGCGGATTCTGATGACACATATTAAATGTTATCGTACGTATGAAGAACTCTCTCAAATCACTTATAAAATATAAAGCTTTGCTTTATAAAGTTTTGCTATCACTCATATAACGTGATAGCAAAACAAGTATGCTCTATTCATGTATTTCATACAACCTGTATTTCCTAATTATTTAAGTCAGCTACAATTTAATAGTCAAAGCAATGGGCTGGTGGTGATAAGTTTTGAATTTATCTTAATGGTGCTGTATCGATCGTACAGAGAATTGTAATGATTATCATAGTCCGATATGACGTGCTTATTGATGGAACTTAACCCAAACACGCATAGTATTCCACATTGTCAGATAATTTCCTCGTTGACTTAGGATGGCATCTGTTGAGAGTTTACTGAACGTTCTCATGTTCCATTTTTTTATATTATTCATCAGACCCCACCACAGTAATAATTTTCCGCCAATTTCGATCCTGCCATGTAGAAAAAACCCAAGTTGTATTCAACGAATTAGTTGAGTGGTATAGTGATTTTTTTTGTAATTTTTTTTATAAGCTGTCTGGTAAATTTCTCCCCATATAAAAAAAAATATCTTTTTAATCTTGAAGGCATGTTGCTTTAACTTCAAATGCTCTATGCTTGCAAACTATTCTTAATAAATATTGTATTTATGTGACATATATAAATAGGCCATCATGAACTCTAGGCTCAAACCCTTGAACATTCACATCGAAGACATCCGGTTATTCAGAAACTAACAGTATTTGACATTAAATAAATTTGAGCACATATGGTCTATTCAATGATAAATGAATTTTTGGATAACTGGATTATTGGGGAGCAAGGATTTTTGTATAAAAATACAATATTGTGTCTCTTGTATAAGAATGCAACAAGAGATACATTATTCAAAATTCTTCCACTTATTACCAAGTTTAACCGCAAATTTCTAACTCAGCCAACGGATCAACATTTACCTTTCGATGAACAAGTCTATTCTACAAAAATGAGACATTCTTGTTAGTGTAAATAAATTAGTTGAATAATGCATTGATTTATGTTTCTCGAGTTAAACTCTGGAGTGCTGTGATATTTAAGAGTGATTGGTTCGTGAATTCACAACTATATAAGAAATAGTTTGTTAAGATAAGAACTGTCACCGCTGGATCTGGAGTCTTCTACTCTTGACCAGGCTCGACCTAGGTAGTATAAATAGCAGGGAGACCAGCGAATCTGATAATTCTTTCAATAAGTTCAAAAGCGAACATTTTGTAAAGAGAACTTCTAACACAAGAATGATTGAAAAATCAGTAAAACATAAAATTGATAGTGAAAACAGGAGTTACAAGGAAAGCTGGTTGCATTACTTGATTGTTCGCAGTAATGGAAAGCTGCAGTGTTTACTGTGCACGCAAATTGTTTCAGTGTCTGAAGAATAAAGAATATAATGTGGAAAGGCATTACTCAACAATGCATGAACATAATTGTGCTACACAGAGAGAGAAGGTCAGCCTGCGTTAGTAGCAGATTTGAAAAAAAAAGCTTAAACAAATTTGTATGTTTGGTAAAGTAGTATATTGTCAAATGCTTTTTTTTTATGCATCTCATGCCGTATCTATTGAGCCAACAAGGACAAAAATACATCTTATTGATGTCAATTTAATTAAAAAATGTGCGTTGAAATGGCAAAAGCTTCTGGAGATTCTAAAATAGTGGAGAAATTTTCATTAGTGGCACTTTCGCATGTAAGCATACAACAAAGAATTATTGACATGAGGAGTCAATTAGAAATACCCTTGCTCAGTCAGGTTACAAAAAACTCATTTTTTTCACTTTATTGATGAATTAACTGATCAAACATATTAGTCAGTTCTTAATATATGTATGTATGTACTATCTACTTTTCGAGATTTCTCCAGTAAGGAGGAACTACTGGATGTGTGTTCTCTTCATGGAACAACAAAGGCAAGAGACATTTATGAAGGTCAGAATTGTAGTCTTTGATAAAGTTTCAACCACTGTAAAAGATGGGCACCAGCAATGACAGATAAAAGGGATGGATGGGTAGAGTTACTTCGAGTACAGGAAAGTACAGGCTCATGATATACTCAAATTGCTGCCTAGAAATTATCAAATTTTCGAAATTTTTTACTAAAAATACCATCAATGCTCATAAGCACGTACGAATATGAAAGTGTGTTTTTGTAGATTAAGTTTATAAAAATCAAAAAAAAACCTCTCTTTCTTCATCTCACAACAAATTGGGTGAATATTCTTTTGTTGGTGGATGGAACTAAACGACCACAATGATTACACTAAATATATATTTTGATTGAAATTGTATTTTTGTTGATTCTTATAAGAAACATGCACTATGATTATGTTTCCATACCATAATCTTATATATTAGTACCTTTTTCATTATATCTGCCTTGTATAGGTGGATAGTTTTGTAAGTACTGAACAAACTATCGGTTGTTTTGTAAACTCTGTTCTTTTCGCGTCGTTTGACAAATCTTGATGACATTTAACCGACTTGTATTTCTTATATAGTACGTATCTTGAGAGCAAAGCAGCGCATAGACCACTGCAATTTTCTATTCAACAAACAAATTACTAACTCCTATTAAGATAATGAAATTCTTGTTAGCAGCTGTTGGTAACTTGCAGAAAGTCCTAGGTAGTATGCTTACTTTCTGTGTGTTTAAAATATACTGAGAAGTATCAGTGTGTAACTGGTATGAAGTTATTTATTGTGAATAATTGAAGCAGGATATCATAAACTTATCTATTTCCAGACAAAACTGCCCAGGTACATTTTTACTACATTAATGAATATTCTTTTAAAATCCTTTACTGCACTAGTTTACATTGTAGTACGTCACACTGATGACATCACATTAATTGACCTCCTTCAATTAGTAATGGCTAATTCATTTTGTTAAAATAATGTACCAGTCATGTAATTATTCTGCAAGTTTTGATAAATTTGAAGTATATTTGATTCAGAATCGAGTAATAATTCCCAGTGAATCCAATAATTTACGAAATAAGTATTTGTTCTCAAACTCGTCAAATCACCTGGAAGAGAAGATCTTTGGATCGCTGGGAGAATCATTGTAGAGCTGGGAATCCGCTTAAAATAGGATGTTACGCACCAACACTACTGCATTTTAATCCGGTAGTTAACGAACTGTGGTACCTTACAAAACTGAGGAATCCTTCACCGTTTTTGCATTAGTTATATAAATCCTCATAATTATACGACCTATCGATTTCTTTCATACCTGTTCCTATTTAATGACTCATTTCAAGTTCTCTTTACGTTTCATGCATTAGAGGAACTGAATCCACCCTTAGAAGAATGTCTGTCGCTTTGTCAGTTTGTTAGTTTTTCGGTTTGTCAACAAAATTTTGTCACAAGTAAACTCAGTCACCATAACATATAGTGAGCTGAAACATTTACATAAATTTGTGTATGTCTAACTTAAAATCTAAGCTTTGAATGGATTGGAAATTCAACGTAGAAGCGAAGTTGTGGCCTTTTAAACTCAAAATTTCGTCACAAGTAAACTCAGCCACCATGAGGCATAGCGATGAAATCTAAGCTGTGAATGCATTCAAATTCAAGCGATGGTGAAGTTATGGAATTTGAGCTGTCTTTGGCTAACTTCACAGACATGTCTATTTTGAAAATATACAAGTATAGCAAGTAGGTGTTGTTGGTTGATTTCAATTTCATTTACATTTACGCTTCTAGCAAGAGATAATTGACAAGGTGTTTCTTGAAGTACAAAATATACTGTTTATTCAGAATAATCAGCAGGCAGGAATAATCAATAAACAAGTTCTTGGACTATGAGGAAAGAACTTACAAGTCAGTAAACAGAGTGATTAGTGATGAGGAAGCAGTTCATTATCCAATTGAATTTTTTAACTCCGTGACTGCTCCTGGACTGCCTGTTCATGACTTAAAACTTAAAGTAAGGGCACCAATCATGCTGTTACGAAACTTGAGTGTTCGACTCCGAATTTGTGCCTTGCACAGATGCGTCATAGAGGCTGATATCACGACTGAGTGTGGTACTGGGGAGACAGTGTTTACTCCACTCATACCATTGATACCTAACAATGGTATACGTAGGAGTTATGCATTTGACAGATCAAATTTACTCGTTCAAAAAAGTACACAGTAACTTTAAAATATCCATATTTTAATATAACTTCACAAACATATACACTGTGAGAGCTATTTTTTAGTAATATTTTCGGTTTGATCCGTTAAACGCTGTGATTTGTAGTGACCGTAAACTTTCAGATACTGCGCACCCAACCCGCCAACACACATTCACATAGGCATCATCAAAGAACTTCAAAAATGGATTCAGGGAACCATAAAACGGGTAAATACATCAAAATTTGAAATATGAATTTTTACATAATCATATTTTACTTGTAGTAAAATAGAAAGGGACATTGAATTTAGCTTTATTATGAAGAGAAAGGTGCTTAGATTGAGTTACTGTTGACAACAAGGGAATTACTTAAAATGAATTACTAATATGATTAAAATGAAAAGTAGATTTTTTTACGTAATTACGGTCGAATTATTGAAAAGCGAGTCTTTGTTATGTTTCTGTCTATGTGTCACAGTTTAAGTTTAAATTATGTATACATATATATTATTTATGTTTTGTTTAATTATTTATTTTTATTCTTGTTTGGGTTTTTTACTCGAGCTAATAGTTTTTGTTTTCATTTGTTATAATTTATTTTACTTTTATTTCTTTATCTATCCTTGCTTCCCATCGTATAATTTCGGTACTTACTCGAAATTACTTCGTAAATACTTACTCCCAATAAGTTGGCTACACTGTTTGAATGTTTCTTCAAGACCACCTTCTGATGACGAGGCCACCGAAATATAGTAGTGAATTTCTGTTTCTTTTCTGTGTGTTCTTTGTGTTAATGTAGATATATATAATATATATATATATATATATATATATATATATATGTGTGTGTTGTTAAAAAGCACAGCGGCTTCAGCATTAATAATCTTTTTAGAAAGATGTTCTTTCTAAAAAGATTATTAATGCTGAAGCCGCTGTGCTTTTTAACAACACTTGTTTATAAGAAGACTTGCTGCCAGTATACACGAATATATATTATATATATATATATATATATATACTCGGTTTCTAGGAAATGAGAGTTCGATTTTTGAACCTAGAAAATTGGACAGAATCCCGATTAGATAACACACCTATATATATATATATATATATATATATATATATATATATATATATATATATATATATATATATATAAAATATATGGAAAATATATATGAAGATAAATTCATATTGTCATCTTTAGTTAGTAAACTTTTTTTAAAATTTGCAATCACATGCCTCTAGTGTTGAACATGTTATTTCATTTGATGCTATGGTGGTTTCAAATCGTGCGTTTAGTCGTGTAGTGGTGGTTTGACTTGTGCAGGCATTTCGAAGTTTGAGTTGAGGAACGAGGACGACAGGAAGCCTGAATGACAGTGTTTCCGCTTAGCTATCCTCTTGGGCAAGTGGGTGGTTGTGTGCGCGTCGTTGTCGCGATTAGTAATCCGGTGTGGAATCTCAAACAGAACAATAGAGCCAGGTCATTTACTCCTGGTAATGAGCCCAGCTGGCGCCTCCCACCAGCCGCCGTCCTCTCTTAACCTAACCTAAATTCACCTGTATCCTTCCTTGAACACAGTGTTTGTTCTTCCATACAGTCTCTCAGGATGATCATTTGTATTCCGGCCACATAATCGAACTAATTCATCTTGATTTGGAACAATTGAGAAAAAAATAGTAGAAATTAAAAAAGAATTAGTAGTTAAATATATGTGTGTGTTCTTTTCTCATCGGGTAGCAACCCTACCATGAGGGAGTTTATTATTTCTCTATACTCCGTAGTTCAGCTTTATAATTATCATTATAATTTCTAACATTATACTTATCATTAATTTTTTTGTATAATATAAATAATATTAATTAAGAATTATAAATTAACTAATTAACGTATTACCATTTTTACTTTCCTATAAGTAAAGTATAGTGATCGTGAAAAAAATCGATCTGAAGATTTTGACGTAATCACATCTTTTCAGGTCCCAGAAGTCTTTTTAAGAAGTTGTGTGTTGTGTGTTTGTGTGTCATTTTGTATGTGTGTGTGTGTGTGAGAAAGTGTGTGTGTGTCACTAATAAACGGCAAATCACGGCAAAAATGAATAAAGCTTTAAAAACTGTTTGTTTATCCTAGACTAAGGGATCACCTGCTATAGTTGTCGAATTTTTGATATTTTTTACATTGTTTACATTGACTTAGAAATTTTTTGAGTGAATCCTCTGAAATAAAATTGATGTTTATAATGGAAAAAAATAAATAACTCGTTGACTTATATGAGATATAGAGGAATAATATATTTACATGTAAAAATTCACTCCCAATAAACATAAATGTTTGTTGCTTTCGTTGGTATGATGGATTTGTCTCACAAAATGCTATAATCAATCTATATATTGTACTCTTGAACAAAACTTAATATCAGTTGTAAATTATTTTGGTTTGTGAATTATAGTATCATTGGGTAAAACTGATGTGTGAGGAATGGTCTCTTTCCTAAACAAACAAATTACTAACTCCTATTAAGATAATGAAATTCTTGTTAGCAGCTGTTGGTAACTTGCAGAAAGTCCCAGGCAGTATGCTTACTTTCTGTGTGTTTAAAATATACTGAGAAGTAACAGTGTGTAACTGGTATGAAGTTATTTATTGTGAATAATTGAAGCAGGATATCATAAACTTATCTACTTCCAGACAAAACTGCCCAGGTACATTTTTACTACATTAATGAATATTCTTTTAAAATCCTTTACTGCACTAGTTTAAATTGTAGTACGTCACACTGATGACATCACATTAATTGACCTCCTTCAATTAGTAATGGCTAATTCATTTTGTTAAAATAATGTACCAGTCATGTAATTATTCTGCAAGTTTTGATAAATTTGAAGTATATTTGATTCAGAATCAAGTAATAATTCCCAGTGAATCCAATAATTTACGAAATAAGTATTTGTTCTCAAACTCGTCACCTGGAAGAGAAGATCTTTGGATCGCTGGGAGAATCATTGTAGAGCTGGGAATCCGCTTAAAGTAGGATGTTACGCACCAACACTACTGCATTTTAATCCGGTAGTTAACGAACTGTGGTACCTTACAAAACTGAGGAATCCTTCACCGTTTTTGCATGAGTTATATAAATCCTCATAATTATACGACCTATCGATTTCTTTCATACCTGTTCCTATTGAAATTAATTTAATGACTCATTTCAAGTTCTCTTTACGTTTCATGCATTAGAGGAACTGAATCCACCCTTAGAAGAATGTCTGTCGCTTTGTCGGTTTGTTAGTTTTTCGGTTTGTCAACAAAATTTTAACACAAGTAAACTCAGCCACCATAACATATAGTGAGCTGAAACATTTACATAAATTTGTGTATGTCTAACTTAAAATCTAAGCTTTGAATGGATTGGAAATTCAACGTAGAAGCGAAGTTGTGGCCTTTTAAACTCAAAATTTCGTCACAAGTAAACTCAGCCACCATGAGGCATAGCGATGAAATCTAAGCTGTGAATACATTCAAATTCAAGCGATGACGAAGTTATGGAATTTGAGCTGTCTTTGGCTAACTTCACAGACATGTCTATTTTGAAAATATACAAGTATAGCAAGTAGGTGTTGTTGGTTAATTTCAATTTCATTTACATTTACGCTTCTAGCAAGAGATAATTGACAAGGTGTTTCTTGAAGTACAAAATCTACTGTTTATTCAGAATAACTTGCTTTGTGAACGAGCAATTCTCACCACTACAAATGAGCAGGCAGGAAGAATCAATAAAAAAGTTCTTGGACTATGAGGAAAGAACTTACAAGTCAGTAAACAGAGTGATTAGTGATGAGGAAGCAGTTCATTATCCAATTAAGTTTTTTGACTCCGTGACAGCTCCTGGACTGCCTGTTCATGACTTAAAACTTAAAGTAAGGGCACCAGTTATGCTCTTATTCGGAGTGTCGACTCCGAATTTGTGCTTTGCACAGATGCGTCATAGAGGCTGATATCACGACTGAGTGTGGTACTGTACTGGGGAGACACTGTTTACTCCACTCACACCATTGATACCTAAAAATGGTATACGTAGCAGTTATGCATTTGACAGATCAAATTTACTCGTTCAAAAAAGTACACAGTAACTTTAAAATATCCATATTTTAATATAACTTCACAAACATATACACTATGAGAGCTATTTTTTAGTATAATTTCGGTTTGATCCGTTAAACGCTGTGATTTGTAGTGACCGTAAACTTTCAGATACTGCGCACCCAACCCGCCAACACACATTCACATAGGCATCATCAAAGAACTTCAAAAATGGATTCAGGGAACCATAAAACGTGTAAATACATCAAAATTTGAAATATGAATTTTTACATAATCATATATTACTTGTAGTAAAATAAAAAAGAGACATTGAATTTAGCTTTATTATGAAGCGAAAGGTGCTTAGATTGAGTTACTGTTGACAACAAGGGAATTACTTAAAATGAATTACTAATATGATTAAAATGAAAAGTAGACTTTTTTACGTAATTACGGTCGAATTATTGAAAAGCGAGTCTTTGTTATGTTTCTGTCTATGTGTCACAGTTTAAGTTTAAATTATGTATACATATATATTATTTATGTTTTGTTTAATTATTTATTTTTATTCTTGTTTGGGTTTTTTACTCGAGCTAATAGTTTTTGTTTTCATTTGTTATAATTTATTTTACTTTTATTTCTTTATCTATCCTTGCTTCCCATCGTATAATTTCGGTACTTACTCGAAATTACTTCGTAAATACTTACTCCCAATAAGTTGGCTACACTGTTTGAATGTTTCTTCAAGACCACCTTCTGATGACGAGGCCACCGAAATATAGTAGTGAATTTCTGTTTCTTTTCTGTGTGTTCTTTGTGTTAATGTAGTATATATATATATATATATATATATATATATATATATATATATATATATGTGTGTGTTGTTAAAAAGCACAGCGGCTTCAGCATTAATAATCTTTTTAGAAAGATGTTGAAGCCGCTGTGCTTTTTAACAACACTTGTTTATAAGAAGACTTGCTGCCAGTATACACGAATATATATATATATATATAATATATATACTCGGTTTCTAGGAAATGAGAGTTCGATTTTTGAACCTAGAAAATTGGACAGAATCCCGATTAGATAACACACCTATATATATATATATATATATATATATATATATATATATATATATATTATATATATATAAATATATGGAAAATATATATGAAGATAAATTCATATTGTCATCTTTAGTTAGTAAACTTTTTTTAAAATTTGCAATCACATGCCTCTAGTGTTGAACATGTTATTTCATTTGATGCTATGGTGGTTTCAAATCGTGCGTTTAGTCGTGTAGTGGTGGTTTGACTTGTGCAGGCATTTCGAAGTTTGAGTTGAGGAACGAGGACGACAGGAAGCCTGAATGACAGTGTTTCCGCTTAGCTATCCTCTTGGGCAAGTGGGTGGTTGTGTGCGCGTCGTTGTCGCGATTAGTAATCCGGTGTGGAATCTCAAACAGAACAATAGAGCCAGGTCATTTACTCCTGGTAATGAGCCCAGCTGGCCGCCTCCCACCAGCCGCCGTCCTCTCTTAACCTAACCTAAATTCACCTGTATCCTTCCTTGAACACAGTGTTTGTTCTTCCATACAGTCTCTCAGGATGATCATTTGTATTCCGGCCACATAATCGAACTAATTCATCTTGATTTGGAACAATTGAGAAAAAAATAGTAGAAATTAAAAAAGAATTAGTAGTTAAATATATGTGTGTGTTCTTTTCTCATCGGGTAGCAACCCTACCATGAGGGAGTTTATTATTTCTCTATACTCCGTAGTTCAGCTTTATAATTATCATTATAATTTCTAACATTATACTTATCATTAATTTTTTTGTATAATATAAATAATATTAATTAAGAATTATAAATTAACTAATTAACGTATTACCATTTTTACTTTCCTATAAGTAAAGTATAGTGATCGTGAAAAAAATCGATCTGAAGATTTTGACGTAATCACATCTTTTCAGGTCCCAGAAGTCTTTTTAAGAAGTTGTGTGTTGTGTGTTTGTGTGTCATTTTGTATGTGTGTGTGTGTGTGAGAAAGTGTGTGTGTGTCACTAATAAACGGCAAATCACGGCAAAAATGAATAAAGCTTTAAAAACTGTTTGTTTATCCTAGACTAAGGGATCACCTGCTATAGTTGTCGAATTTTTGATATTTTTTACATTGTTTACATTGACTTAGAAATTTTTTGAGTGAATCCTCTGAAATAAAATTGATGTTTATAATGGAAAAAAATAAATAACTCGTTGACTTATATGAGATATAGAGGAATAATATATTTACATGTAAAAATTCACTCCCAATAAACATAAATGTTTGTTGCTTTCGTTGCTGTGATGGATTTGTCTCACAAAATGCTATAGTCAGTCTATATTGTACTATTGAAGAAAACATAATATCAGTTGTAAATTATTTTGGTTTGTGAATTATAGTATGATTGGGTAAAATTTATGTGTGAGGAATGGTCTCTTTCCTAAAGAAAGAGTAGTTATGTTTGTTGACAAGTATTCAGAATTTTCACTATTCTAGTCTAGTAGTTCATATCTATCTATCATTTTTAAAGATTTCAAGCTTTCAGATATAAAAGTTTTAAATTATACTGAATAGCTGGCATCAACTGTGATTTGAATTGTAAAATTGACTAATTGCTAATGTATTTTTTCTCAATATACATTCACTGCAACGGTATAGCAGAGTACAATAGGCAGGCAGAAAAAAATAACACTCACTCAGAGTGAATTGGTGGATATGATGTTTGACAAATGGAAAGAAAAACGTTTTTTTATTAAATACTAGGAACTCAATAAACTTACAGGATGGTAATTCTATAAAAGACCAAAATTATAAAACATCATTGAAAATTGAAAAATTTTTTGAAGAAAAATAAATGAATTTATCCGAAATCTTAAATTAAGAATTATCTTAAAACGACATTGTTTCTTAGATGTTTATGACATTTGTCAGACAAAATAGGAATATTTTCAAGTTTTAAATAAGAAAATTTGTCTTAAATATTCAATGTAGAAGTAGGTCAGATTATACTGATGATATTATATGCATCAGTGGTGTGATATACAAAAATAAGCATATATATTGATAAGTGAATCAATCATTATCTGTACTACCTCCAGAAATGAAAGACTAATAAACATCTATATATTTAGACATTTATATTATACCTAAATGAATATAATTATATATTATATACCCAAGAAGTATGATATTATGTTTACTTATAGTAAAGTTGAATGCAGGCCACTCCAGATTTTTTGAATAGATTCCCTACTATGCCTTCACTGATTAGGTCCTCCTTTGATGTAGGCCAGCTTTTCCTCTTTTTATCACTGCTTATTGTATAATACATATATACAATACATAGTACATATACTTAATACATAATACTTAATTTGGCTACATTCGTATATCAAATGATCAACTGTTTTTGAGTGGTTATCAGTTTGTGGTTTGTGGTTATCACTGTTTGTGAGTCACCATCAGTATTATTTAGTATTTGGAATCTGTTGAGGTGCTGTTTAAATATGCCATTCTCCGTGTAAAATTGTGTCATGTTCCGTTTATTCTGAGTTTCTTGTTATTGATTCTGCCTTTATTGTAGGAAAGTATCTCTTGTTGTTTTGCGAGTTGTAGAGATCCGCCATTGTGTTTCCCATTGCTGAACACTTGCCATTTTTTCCCCATTGTTTCAAGTAGGTAAAGGCCATATTTTTCCTCTGTTGCCTTCTTGGGGAGCTCGTCCGGTTTTCATTAATACCGTAGAGTGCTTTACCCATGTGAACACAATTCTGTTTTTATTAGTTAATATTTAAAGTCATCAGAGTGAGATGAATTTGTTGTTTGATTGGCTGGTGATTTCTCTTATTTTTAAGATATCTATACTTAAGATATGTTCTGGCTTTGAGAATGGCCAGCAGTTGAGCTTAATTATTCTCCTGAATGCCGATACTTCCCTTCTGTTACTACTGTGATGCTTTCGTAAACTAGAAAAGAACAACTTAAACTTAGATTAGTTTTGCTCCCATCTATGTATATGTCTTATTCATATTGAATGTCTTCATTTTCAACTATATGGTTTGATAAGCTATTTTTTAAGTTTCACTGGTCTTTTTTGTCCAGAACCGTTCTTTATATACTGATTCCTGAACAACAAGGACACTCGTCATCTGCGCTAGTCACGGACGCAGTGATCAAATTTGCATCAATTATACCTGCGTGTAATTGATGTTATGTTTATTTACTATTAACTACGCTACTTTTTTACTATTCGTTTTTATATTACTACTACTACTACTATTTTTTTATTACTTTACTATAAGTAAAGTATAGTGATCGTGAAAAAAATCGATCTCGAGATTTTGACGGAATTACATCCTTTGAGGTCCCAAAAGTCGTTTGTGAAGTTTTCTGATGATGTTTGAGTGGATGGGTGGATGCCTGGAAGGGTGGATGCGTGGATGGGTGGATGCGTGGAAGGGTGGGTGAGTATGGATCCAAAGTTTGTCGACACGCTATGGTCCAGAATCTTTGATGGGTCAAGTTGATACTTTACACAAAAATAGGCCTCATAGTGTAGATGAGCCCTATTGTTTGGGAAGAATTATGCATGATGGGAAAGTTCCTTTTTTTTGCCAAAACCTGTTTTTAGACTACATTTTTTTCTCCTAAATTACTAATTCTAGAGTTTTGAAAACTTGTATTATCTTTGAGGTTACAAATGGAATAAGCGAAAAATATATTCTGATTTTTAAAACAACGTAAAATATTTTTTTTCAATAAAATATAAAAATTAATTCAATCTGAAATCTTGTGAGAGCAATGCAAGCCATACCGTTTAACGGATCAAAATAACAGTGTACCTAAAAATAACATTCCATTCGGACTTTTCCATGTGAAGCATTTTTGACAGCACTTTCTAATTATTTGGAGTGTGTGACAGATTTCATTTCTTTCTTCCTCTCCCCAATACTCCGATGTCCTTCAGTTAAATCCTTCTTCAGTTAAATCTAAAGTATAAGGAAAGAATATGAGAACAATTATCCAATTTAATTACAGAAACTAATAACAATAATAAATTGAAGAGTAACATGTCTGCCCTACGGATAAGGCCACAGGGGTTGGACTAAGTCAGTTAATGTTCTGATATTTAATGTTTGATTTTGAGTTAACATGGGTCAAGTGGTAGGAAGGATGAACAGATAATATTTACAGTAACATAACTATCTTTTAATTATAGGTAGATCTGTCCACAATGAGATAAGTGGTCGTATGAAACTTAAATTTTATTACATTACATATCTATCAGGTTTTTACATTACATATACAAGTTTTTAGAAGTGCTGGACGGACAGGGAGTTGCTCATTAAGAATATAAGGAGTATTTAACTTCTTTAAGGATTTTTATTAAGGTTTTTAACTTTAAGCCTCAAGATCTAAGAACTTGTTGCTGTACGAACTGTTACTGTAAGAACAAGAAATCTAATGTGGGGATAGACAAGAAAATAAGAGAGAGTAAGATGCAGATAAAGGAATAAGTTACATTGGTCTTCATTTTGCTGAACCGTCTTGTATTTCACCCACAGTGTAACAAGATGAGAATGTTAAAATACTGTTGCGCGTATTAGCATCGAGTTGCCCGCCTCCGAGTGGTCCACCTTGGGCGTCACCATGTGCTCATGGGACGGCTAAAGGGCAAATCGTACAAAAGCAACCTGACTTGATTTAGAAGCGATATGGCTTAACGGCTCAGGCTCGTACAAAGGTCAACACAGGGGTGGGATGTCAGCAGTGTATATTTGGTAAAGAGTGGGAGGCAGTACACTCCCCTGGGGCGCACCAGCTTTTATACGAAAGTAGGGAGAAACAGCAGATCCTTTAGCAACCCGGAAGTACCTATCAGTCAGATAGCTGCGAAGGATGAGGTAATAAGTTGATGGTAAGATGTCTTTTAGTTGACATAGTAAGCTTGGGTGCCATACCCGATCAAAGGCCTGAGAAACGTCAAGGAACACACCCGAACACTATTGGCCTCTCTCTAGAGCAGAGGAAATGGCTCCTTTTATCGTTTTTTCAAAGGAACTGTAGTCAACTATGCTTTTTATGAATATTTGTGGAGGCTTTGCTTGCTTTTCAGTTTGTTTTTCTTCATTCTGCGCTTGCACGCACGTCACACGGAGTTGTTTTTATTGTTATCTCTAGTTTATAAAGTCTAGTGAACAATAAAATACTAATAGGTGATATTGAATATAACACAACAATGAGCCTCAATAATAGGTGTCAGAAACAGCACCAATAAAATAAAGATTACAATTTCATCCATTTCGGAGAACCAGTAATTTTATCAGAAATACTTTACTTCTAAATGGGCAGCAGGCAGCACAGCAGGTAGCAACTGATTTTAAATAATAGACTTCATGTAACGCACGCTCGTGCGCGCACCTGTTCGACGTTATCATTATTATGAACAAGTTAAAACTTCTCAACTATGAAATAGTAAGTAGGTAATATTGAAGTGAAGAAAATAATGAGCTTTGATATTTAAGATCAGAAACAAGGATCAATAAAACTAAAACTCACAATTTCGTTCAAAGCTGAAATCCAACAACTCTCCCAATTTTTATCCAGATCAATGCTATCAGTCGCCACAACTAACAACTTTTGCGAGGTTCAGTGTTAGGCACTTTCACCTACAGCTCGTCAGCTGTTGACTGTCAAAACGTGAATGTCCGCCAAAATATCAAAATATATTTTTTACATGTTAGGAAGGATTAAATAAGCGACAGTCAGCTTCCACCTGTCATATTTGTATCCTTTAAAATTATTAGAATGTACAATAAGTTTTTCTGTTTTTTTGTATTGAGATACCAAGGGATTTAGATGTTACGGTGACTAACGGTAAACTTCAGATATGCTATAAAAGAAGTCGCCGGAAATGACGATAGGAGTAGGACCTTATGATATGTAATATTCTTCCCATTTAGATAAAATTTGACCTATCTGAATCGCTGCTCTCCCAAGTGGCATTCCGATCATTTCAAACTGTATAAAGATATTATTATCACTCTAATGGAAAAGTGAAAACTAACGACTTTTAAACAATTTTGTAATGATTATATACTTACATAATTGGTCGTATGGAGATATCCACATTGAACAAATAAATCAAATAACTTGATTACCTGGAGTTTGATAATACTTTTATTGTTGTAATGAAGTTCAATGTTGATTATTCCAGATTTTTGTAATGTCAGGAGTTTTGTTTTTAACATTAATTCAATTCTTTATTTTTTACTATTTGTTTACAACACTTAAAGTTTCTTGCAAACAAATTAAAATATACATGCTTCACATGCTTGCATATTGGAAAATATTTAGTCTTGAATTATTAATCTATATAAAGTAATTACAGAAATGTATAATGGGCATTCTTATTTGTCTTCAGCAATATTATTGTAGCGATGACTAAGGTTGAGTAATGCTATATTTTCCTCTCAGTCACTTGTACTTCTTCTTTCTTCATTTTCTCTAATGCTTACACAAAAGATTTAGTGTTCGTTTTTTCGCACCACTGTCTGAAAGACTGTCTGGACTATTTTATGAATTGGAAATGTGGAATAGTCAATAGTGGTTAGCGTAAATATTTGTGCCTCTCTCATATATTCATACCTTCATATTTTTATTTTGGTTCAATGGCCATTTGATGATTATTATCTCCATTGAGTAAGTTGTATTAGCGTGCCCAAGTAAGAATTCAGTAATTTTAGAGATAGAAATTTAAATTTCAGATCTAGTTGTGAAAAGATGTTTAGTGATATATAGTAAATCTGTTTGTAATTCGATAATCTTTAAAGATAACGTTTAGTATAACACAATATGTTTTAAACATTTTATAGTTTATTTTTGAAAAAAAAATTGGTAGTAATTGAAGAAATAAGGATAAATGGTCTTTTTTATACTTGTAAGTTTGTGTATTTATGTATATTACATAAGTCAGAGTGATAGCTGAGGCAGATTCATCATGTTTCGAGTTAAAATGCTTAGTAAAAAGGTGCCAGAAGAAGTCGAGATGGCGCCTACTTTGGTGTTCCACTTCAGGTGGCCTGCTTGTAGAACTATTATTTATTTAGTACTTGTGTGATATGATTGTTCGGTGGATATAAGAGACATAATGGACTTTCAAGGTTACAAGGAGCGATTGCAGGCTACTAGGGAGGTAGTGCCCAGGAGACGTGCCTTATATGGCTGGCCGCCTGATTCAGCCAGACGTCTACCTCTTTATACCACTTTCACTTTCTGTAAAACTTACCTAACCTCCCTCTCAAACGTCAACTTATTTATCTCATGTCACTATAATAGCAATCTGTTAACGTCTTATTTTTATATTCAAGGTCGTTTATTAGATTTCTTTATTTAATTCTTGCCTCGCTAGGCAGAATCTGTATAAATAAAAGAAAGATTCTGTCTGTACATTGCTTCGAGATATCTTTAATATAGTTATCTTTCGAGTACTGACTCATTTCAAGTTATTTGCTTCTTTGTTGCTTTCCCAGTTTGTACGCAAAATTTTGTCACAACTAAACTCAGCCATAGACTCATAAGCCATAAACTCAACCATAAGTCATAGCAAGCTGAAACTTTGACAGAAGATTTGTGTATGTCTAACTTAAAATCTAAGCTATGAATGCATTGGAAATTCAACGTAGAAGTGAAGTTATGGACCTTTAAAGTAAAAACCTTTATCACAAGTAATCTCAGCTACCATAAGACATAGTAAACTGAAAGTTTGAAAGTAAGTTTTTGTATATCTAACTTAAAATCTAAGCTTTGAATGGATTCAACGTAGAAATGAAGTTATAGACTTTTAAGCTGTTTTTGGCTAACTTCACAGACATGTTTATTTTGAAAATATACAGGTGTAGCAAGTAGGTATTGTTCGTTGATTTTAATTTCATTTGCGTTTAAATTCCCAACAAGAGCTAATTGACAAGGTGTTTCCCAGAGTTCAAGATCTACTAACTATTCAGAATAAATAGCTTTGTGAACCCCTACTAATGAACAGGCAGGAAAAATCAACAAACAAGTTCTTACGTTATGTCAGACCGAAGAAAGGACTTTCAAGTCAGTTAACGGAGTGATTAGTAATGAGAAGGCAGTTCATTATCCAAGTGAATTTCATTTGACTCCATGACTGATCCTGGACTGCCTGTTCATGAGTAAAAACTTAAAGCATGGGTACCAATCATGCTGCGATTTCGGTAACTAGAAGTAACATATTTTATGCTATGAAACTTGAGTGCCCCAAAAATTTGAAATGGGACACGAATCTGAGTTCGTGGTTTGCACAGATACGCCATAGAGGCGGACATCATGACTGGGTGTGGTACTGGGGAGTCTGTGTGTATACCATGCATGCCATTGATTCCGAATCACTATCCGTTTCCATTCAAACCATTGCAATGTCCCACAACCCAATTGTGAAACCAAAAAGATTTCACATAAACACGTGAAATAACAATTAATGATCAAACCACAATATAAAATGGAAAAGAAAACCTAGATCTTTCAACCGTAACAAGCGGTCTTCGTCAGAGTCAAAAACCCAACTGAAACACTAGATGCAGAAAACATCTGATGAGGGGTTGAGAAGAGTGGGAGGGAAGAGTGGTATTTTAAAAAGGTGAAAGTGCAGGAAAGGACAAATGTCCATATAGGGATGTTTGGGGAAACAAAGGTAACCTATCGATCAGTACATGTAAGAAGGGTAAATTACCACTTACTTCTTCTTCCATTGTGAACTGGATAGTCGGCACTAATGAATTTAATTTTATTAAAAAAGCATCTTTATTTATAGAATTAGGACAGATGCATATTATATCGTCAACATATCTATACCATTTAACATGTCTAGGCAATATTGAGCTTAATATTTTAGTTTCAAAAATCCCATGTATAAATTACTCAGGAGGGGGGATAAGCAGTTACCCATTGCAAGCCCAATTTTTGTTTATAAAAATTATTTTTAAACTGAAAGTGACAATCCACTACACATAACTTAATTAACTCTGTTATAGTAGTAGAATGAAGGGGAAGGGAATAATTAACTAATTCCTCCTGGAGTAAGCTCAAAAGATCAGTTACAGGTACATTGGTAAAAAGGGACTTCACATCTAAACTAATCAATCTATAATTTTTATTCATGTTGACGCTTTTTAGTTTCCTAATTAGATCAACATTGTTTTTAATATGGCTGCCATTTTCCAATTAATGGGCTTAAAACACTTACTAACCATTTGGACAAGCCATACTCGTATGATGCTGAACCAACCGAGCCAATTCAAATTGTATACTTTGTTTCTTTAGACTATTGGAATCAAAGTATTCCAAAGATAATTTGGATAAACTTTCTTTGAAGAGAACTTTGCCTGGTTGAAAAATAATAACATCATTTTATTGACTTTTTTACTTTACTATAAGTAAAGTATAGTGATCGTGAAAAAAAACGATCTCGACATTTTGAAGGAATCACATGTTTTCCGGGTGGGTGTTCGGGTGGGCGGGGATGAGTATGTATCCAAAGTTTGTTACTGTGCCACGGTCAAGTATCTTTGATGGATTAAGTTGATATTTTACACAAAGAAAGGCCTCATAGTGTAGATGAGCCCTATTATTTGGGAGCACTTATGGATGACAGGAAAGTTACTTTTTTTTAGCAAAAACATGTTTTTAGACTACATTTTTCACTCCCAATAAACACAAATGTTTGTTGCTTTCGTTGGATTTGTCTCACAAAATGCTATAATCAATCTATGTATTGTACTCTTAAACAAAACTTAATATCAGTTGTAAATTATTTTGGTTTGTGAATTATAGTATCATTGGGTAAAACTGATGTGTGAGGAATGGTCTCTTTCCTAAAGAAAGACGATTATGTTTGTTGACAAGTATTCAGAATTTTCACTATTCTAGTCTAGTAGTTCATATCTATCATTTTTAAAAATTTCAAGCTTCCAGGTATAAAAGTTTTAAATTATACTGGATAGCTGGCATCAACTTTGATTTGAGTATGTAAAATTGACTAATTGCTAATGTATTTTTTCTTAATATACATTCACAGCAACGATATAGCAGAGTACATTGGTAGACATAGTTTCTGACAAATCGAAAGAAAAACGTTGTTTATTAAATACTAGGAACTCAATAAACTCCGAGTATGGTAATTCCACGGAAGACCAAAAATATAAAACATCATTGAAAATTGAAAAATCTTTGAAGAAAAATGAATGAAATTATGGGACATTCTAAATTAACAATTATCTTAAAACGACATTGTTTCTTAGATGTTTATGACATTTGTCAGACAAAATAGGAATATTTTCAAGTTTTAAATAAGAAAATTTGTCTTAAATATTCAATGTAGAAGTAGGTCAGATTATACTAATGATATTATATGCCTCAGTGGTGTGATATACAAAAATAAGCATATATATTGATAAGTGAATCAATCATTATCTGTACTACCTCCAGAAATGAAAGACTAATAAAAATCTATATATTTAGACATTTATATTGTACCTAAATGGAACATTATTTATTATATACCCAAGAAATATGATATTATGTTTACTTATAGTAAAGTTGAGTGTATGCCACTCCAGATTCTTTTCGTTTAAAATACTTGTATATGTTTTTTATCTTTTCTGTTATCTTAAGTATCGAAGTGGCAAAAACGCTACAATTATAGAGTATCTACGCTAATCTTCAAGTTATTCGGAATTCGTTATAATAAAAATTTCCAATGAACATTTAAATTTATTGAATGTACTAATATTAGAAATAATATTATTTATACTAATAGCTGATCGGTTATCTATGTATTTATTATTATACAGAAGTATATAGAAAAGATAAATCTTGCCTAATGTGGGTTGGCTATAAAAAAAGGATGATGCCAAATAATGAATGAGGCAAACTTTCCGCCTTAGAATAACACTAAAGGTGCAGTCAGGGTGGGCGTTGAAAACAGGGACTATTAATTAGCTCAGAGTTCTTAATTTCACCTGTGGATTATCGTGTCAGTGAATGAAAAATTATCACATCATAAACTGAAAAAAAGACAATATAAAATTTGCATTAAGAATACCTTCACCATTGACCGACCTGAGTCAATAAGCCAAACGCTAATTTTAAACTTTTAAATTTGTTTGGGAAGTTGAGGCGTTTAATAATGTCACCCGGACAAGCTACGAATAATAGTTGAAAAAAATACAATTTGCTTGTCTTCTATTTTCTTCAAAGTTTTAGAACATATTTTAATTGGAATTTTTCCATTTTTTGTATGAAACATCTACAGATCTAGACACAAACACGGTCTGGAAAGAACTAGATATCGATAATAATTAATGTTACCTATATAATTTTTTAGTAGCTTGCACACAGAGTGTTTATAAATATCATATTTTTTTATAGTGATTGAAAAGAGAAAACTTCATATTAAACATGTTCTGTATTATACTTGAACAAGTTTTTATTTATATATGAACTAATTTTCGAGATTTTTTTTACACTAAACTTAATCAGAAAAATTGCTACAAAAAAAACTGGTTATTTCTATATTGCAAACAGATAGAGCTAGTCAGACGATACTTGATTTTGTTTATATATTTTGATAGAATTGAATTTGTTGTGTGTCCTTTTAATAGTTGTAGATTCTGTGATAATTGATTGTTATATTGATAATTGATTATTATATTGATTATTAGGTAGATAACCAAAATTGGCCTTCAATGTGACATTTGATCAGCACTTATTGTATGAAATACCGTTTACTTTTGGTAGTTTTGATCAAGCAGTGTCACAGACCAGTCCCTTAAGGTCCGTGGCATTCTTCTGGTATGTGCACATGCCTGAGACCAGCTGAAGGTCCTCACTTTTAGTCAGGTGTGACAGCCTCTGAGTAGTCTACACTTAAGTCTATTTTAACTAAAAGTATTATGAAGCTGATTGGCAAACAATTAAATTATTTGATTTTGTTTAATTTAGCTATCCATCAAACGTATTATTAAATTCTGCGTAGTTGTGCTGATATTACAGTATTAAACAGTTAATATTGAATAATTAGAGCAGTCAATCTCTCGTTTTTGTTGAGTCTATTGTGCTCCAGAAAGAGGTACTAACAAATATATTATCATTGCTGGAGTACAAACTAGCTATCAATATGACACTATCTTTGTGACACTATAGCACAAAGTAGCTATGGGTGAGGCTGAAGAATTCTTTTTAGTGTATATTTGTTTTTCCAAGATTGTGAGTTGATGAAATTTGTATAATGCAATATTGACATACATGAGTCAATATGAAAATAATAATATAATTGTCGGGTGTCATTAACATTTGTTGTTCACATTTTCGTTATAATGGTTGCATGTATTTACTGTGACCAGAATGTATCACTTATTCATATAAACAAAATACATTATTGCTTTCGGGCATATTACTGTCTATAATGTTTTGCAAAATTTCCGAGTGGTTAATAGGGTTTTTCTTAGAAAACTGTTTGGGTGGAAGTGATTAGTGCGCTGTGCCTGATTGGTTGAGCGAGCACTAAGCTTTCTTACGTGCTAATGTGTTGTTTGCCCCGCATCTTCAGGCTCTACCAGACGGCTTCTCGTCCCTCCTTAGGTTTCATGTTTTCTCTTTAGATGAATGTTGATAATGGAACGATGGTCAGCTGCAATATTGTGACTTGAAAGCACAAAAGAAAGCCGTGATCTTCAGACCGGAGCTAACTAAAGGATTAACAGATAATCAGACCGGCACTCCATATATAATTATTGTTGCTTAGTATCACCACTTTCTACCTTTTACTATAACCTACCCTCTCCATTCTCACACTTCCATAAGCGGAGCACGCGCACGTACACGCACCATTTTATATATTCACACATATCCCACATATTAGCCTATTTTTGTGAACTGTACGTTTTGGTTCATAATTTCTATGAGATACTTTAATAGTAATCATTACATTATGGTTTTTCCTATTGTTGGTGGCAATATATCTTGGTTTATAAATTAAACCAAATAAGACTTAATCTAGTTCATTTAGCAGGAATTATAATAATTACTCAGACATTATTTTACTACAGTTTTTATAGTTATGTAGATAGCGACATTGCAAGTTCTTTGGAGTATGGTACCAGTTTGGTTAATAATTGTATGTCTTGTCATAAATTTTATATATAAGCATATTATGAGTGGTATGGTGTCATCTGAAATTATGTTAAGTGCAAGTTATATTTCACAAACCAAGGATGATTAAGCATGATTATGCTTAATTATATTATGCATAGTGTGCTTAATTTATAAGCCATGATGATTAGGATGATTTTAAAGCATGATTTATCATGTTCTATGTATTATGGTAGATTACTATAAAGTATATTATTGATGAAAGAAACATAGTTTGAGATCTTTACGGATATACACATTTTGAGATGCTCTGGGACTAGGTAGGTGTGTATCGAATCCGTTGTAACAAATTTGTATGTCTCACCGTTTAACTCATACGTTGTTGACACTTATAGTTTTTTTTTTTGTAATAAGAAACCCAATTCGTTAGGATAAAGGTATATTATTGTATTTTATGTCCAAAATGAGTTAATCAATATGGATGAACTCTCAGATCGTGTTTAGGTCTAGATATATAAAAGTTGTAAGTGATAATAAACAAATTGTAAAATCTAAAACCAAGTAGTCGATTGGACATTTTATTTTGTACAATTTTGATTTGTAATAATTTGTAATCCGTGACATCATGTAATGTCTCAAAATCTCAAAAAAAAATATATATATAAGCAAAAATTGGCAGTTCCCATGTGTTCACATTTTGATACTCGGATGTCAATGGTAAGGTCAATGACCTTGCTGCTATAATACTAATGAATACTATTTAGCCGTATTTTTTTCAGTTAACATCTGTTAATTTTTCCTTCGTTTGCACTTTTTTCCATTGGTGAATTGAAAAACTGTAGGTTAATTAATATTAATAACAATTAATATTGTTAAACTGCCGAATGTTTGAGTATAACCATAGAGTAGTAGAATTGTTGAGAGCTGTAAATTCATGGATAACATTTTATTTATTAGTATGAATTGTATTCGTTCTGATTTTAGCGTTTAAGTTATGTTAACATCAAATGGCCCATTTAAATCTAACAAATTCTGATTTAGTTGAGATTTAAGCTCTTATACTCTATAATACAAAAATGACAAATCATGTATACCTGCATTGCAAAACAAATCTTCAAATAAATTATTATTTTTTGTTTACCCATGTGATGCCTGGGCGAGTTCCTAGTCTATAAAGAATATTATTGTGATGTATTGAAATCAATTTTATTCACAGATCCATTAATTAACTTTTTGAATCAGGGTCTTTTGATTAGAATTTTATTGGAGGAAATACTATTAGCTGAAAGCTGCAAGTATCTCGAGGTCTACAGTTTGTCCTGCGCTACATTTCGTCACATTTCTGTCCATCAGCGATATTAAAATAAATTTTTAGTTGTATCAATGTAGATACCATGGGATAGCTTTTTATAGTGACCTATTTTGGTGTAATAAAGCGTACCTGAGCCTTTTCGCCATATCAGACATTATGACAAGCCAGGCTGATGCCTTTTTTACGTTGAAGCTCTTTCGCTCCTTTCCGGAAGCCACAAGCCTTAGTCTAAGATCTTCCGGGATACGTCCAAGGTGGTCCTTGCGGAGATGAGCTTCTACGACCCTACATCATACAAAAACATTTATAACATATATCTACCTGATGCAATTCAGGGCTGTAGAACAAAATTACTTAATTTAAAAACTGTCCACACAATGTTGCTGGAAAAAGTTACCTCCAGGGGGGTTAGGAAAGTTAGTTAGGGGTTGTCCTGGGGTGTTCATTTCCTGATGCAATAGATGAATTCAAAGAAATAATTTCTGTACAAAGTAAGAGTTATTAAGTCCCCAGTGGAAATATATTTAAAACGGGCCCTCGAAAACCTGTTGCATAACTCTAAAAAAATGGGAGATACTTTTTTCCGAAGCAATTGAAATGCAAGTAGCATGACAAGTCAATTTGAACCTTTTCAGAGAAGCTTTAAAGTTTCCGTCCCCTGTGATGGCTTGGGTAAGCCAATGGTAAGTGTGGATAGTTCCCATGTTAATACTCGTTTCTATGGTAGAAAGAAACTGTATTTCCACCTGCCCACTTCAATATCATCCCACCTCCTTTGCCATATTCTAATGGTCCATATCTTGAGGTCCGAAATCTTATTCCCGACGTGTTCCAAAGTGAAATTAATCCAGACAGGGTGGAAAGGATCCATCCTATATTTGATCTTGATATCTAGGGACATACTACTTCCTAGGACTTGTGTCGTCTGGGATGAAATGGTCTTATAGCCTTTTGTCACAAGGTGCAAAGTGCCCTCGCTGATGTAAAACTAGGGTGTGGCTGGTAAGGAATTCAGAGCCAGGCCCCAAATAGACTAAAAGTATAATCAAAGGAGATCTGGGAATGCACAGAAGTCCAGGCCTCCGTTAAAGATTACATTTTTACAATTTTTTGTCTCTTTTCAAGACCTCAGTGCTTCTAATGTTACGTTTGAAAAGAATTACTGTTTTCTGTTAATCGACTCCATACGCTAATGAGCTTGAAAATAATGTGGTTTTAATTGGGTTCAGCTAGGCCTGGTGTTTGTCTGGTGGGAAACTCTGTTACACAAGTGGCTTGCACTTTCTAAAGCCATCCGGCCGGAAAGCTCCGTCCAAACTTTCACACACGCTCTTCCCTTGGTACCCATGCACAAGTGCACACTGTCTCTCGCTTTGCTTTTTCTGAACTCCATTGATTTTTTCACCTCTTTTGATAATCATTAACATGGAGCAGCCGTGTGATATCTTTTATTGGAGTGATCTAAGCTCCAAAATACTTCAATCAGTCTTTAAGATTTTGTCGGATGTTTCATGTCTGTATTAAGGGTAGTCCTAATTAAGTAATCCAATGTTATTACGAACATATTTAAATAGAATTTAGAGAGGAAGCAAATTAAATATACATTTTTACTTCTTTTTGTTAGAGCCGAACCATCCTTTCATTGTCATTATAGAAATTCTACATTATTTAAGGAAAAATAAAATATGTCTACTCTAGTAATTTGTTTGTTTTTTTTTTTTTTGGCATTGCTATTAAATATACACTTAATATAATATAATTATATATTTATTTTGTTATAATAATTATATTATATTATAGGAAATTTCTCGGTGATATTTTTTGTTGAATGTTTCTGACATTTATCAAAATAAATAGGAATATTTGGAAGTCTCCAAATGAAAACTTTGGCTTAACTTTTCAATGTAGAAGGTGATCATATAAACAGCATTAAATGTAACAGATCTACTGACCATGTAATATTTCAGAAGTAATGAGTGAGATCCACTGGCTATGGGAACAAAAGCCATGTTCTCCTGTAAAAGAGTGTTTCATACAGGAACTTTTCGTACATAACACAAAAGTGTTATTACTGCTGTGATAATGCCAAGGATACTATATGTTTCAGTAGTGTGATATACCAAAATAAGCTTTTATATTGATAACTGGTTCAATTACTATGTACACTACAGCCAGGAATCCAACGACCAACTATTATATCCGCGCACTACAATCGACTTCTAACTTGCAGTTCCAGACGAGAGGCCTTCTACTGCTTGATTACTGTGCTACTATAATTTGGACTGTCAATAATGTATGTTGTATATTCGCGGTCATGTTGTCCTGTTAGTTATAGTTGTCCATAGTGCAAACTGTTTTCAGTCATAGATTGAAAAAAATGGTCAGAGGATGAAGTAATTGTTCAGTGAAATTGAGAAAGGTTGGTGGCAGGATTGAAAGCTTGTACAAGGAAGTTTGGATGAGTAGGTAGTTTATTGTCTTCATTGGTAGTAAGTCGGGTGATGTAACTATCTATGGATTCAATTTTCAAATCATAGTGAATAAGCACATTTCGGGCATACCAGGGAGACCTGGCTGCTATAAGGCGGCACACTTATTCTGAACGATCTGGATACAAGCCTTGTTTGTTGCTGCAGCTCTAAACCTGACAGAGCATCCATAAGTCATAGCCGAACGAACAACCTCCTTATAGAAAAGTACCCTGACTGAATCGGCCTCCAGGATATTTAGGCATTTATATTATGTCTAAATAGGACATTAAATAACCAAGAAGTTTGATATTACATTTACTTATAGTAAAGTAAACACTGAACAGGCAAGGCCAGATTTCTGTACTCTACCATCAATGTCCTACCAAGGACATTGGTAGTATTTTTCTCCGGAGGGAAAAATTTCTGCTTGGACTAATTAATCATGTTTTACCATTTTTCATGTACACAAGTAAGAAATACGTGAGGAATCGGAGTCGCAGTCGGCTGATTTCTTCCGACTCCTCAAGGTAGAAAATATGCCCGACTCCGACTCCACAGCCCTGCCATCTATGCAAACCAGAGCAACTCAGTTTGTGTAGAGGCTCCTATGTCAAAGGACCTCGGATAGCTACTGGTCCAGAAATCCTTTCGCTCAGAAACTTCTCTTCATAAGTTGCACCACTATGGCCGGCAGCAATATGTATTATTTATATTAGCAAAATATAAACTTAGTATCTTATGAAACCGGTTTTACGTTACGATATTGCAAAAACCTACCTTTTTCATTGTTTACTTTTGTTTTCCTAATCTAGAGTAGTCTACCCTCGGCTCTACTACAACTAAAAGTATTAATAAACTATAATTAATTAGTTTAATTAATTGATTTATTATAATGTTACCGGAACCATTTTACAAGTAATGATGTAAACGTAATTAGTAGTAAAAGTTGTTTAAATAATAAATAGAATTTGCGACAGTTCGTCTACTGTACAATTAGCTAATAGAGAATTCAATGTGCTTCATTTTGGAATTCATTATGAATGTGACTCCTTCCTGTTTTAATTCTCCTAGTTCTTCTTAAATAAAACCTATTCGTTCTTGATACATTTAACTGTTTTTGTTTTTTTTAATTGAATGTTCTCTTAACACCCTTTGAGTTTTCCCACCTGCGTCATTTTTCATGGGAAAATACAAGATCATTTGCTTTTAAAGTTTTATTTGTTTAAAGAACTTCATCAGAGTATAGAACTTAAAATAATCGTTAAATTTGCTTATTTATTTGGTCTTTTTTCCTGTGTCTTTTTACACAGGAAAAAGTTAGTTAATTTGATTGAAGTTGTCGCTGTGTGTTCTTGGCATACTATGATGGAATGAGTTTTTAGAATATGAGTGGATATTCAGACCTGTCAGGACTGGTCAAATCACTATCCATTTCCTTCTTATTCTATTTTGAGACTCATTGTAGGGTATAAACAACGCGTTTCGAACACGTAGTGTTCTTCTTCAGGCATTAACTAAGGGTGAGTGTCTGTGGTACAACTGACTGGGAATAGGATGGAAGTGTTTCATTAGCTTTTTACCCTACTATGAGTAAATATCACATAATAACTGATTGCTTTACGTTAGAATTATTTTCAGACTATTTGCTTGGTGGCTTCTATCACCGAAAACTGTTGAGCTACTTCTTCTTCTACATCTTCTTAATGTGATAATGACTTACTCACCGGCAGTGGTCGATTGTTGCTTCTCGAGGTCACCTTTCTAATTGCTCTCATGAATAACAGACTTTCTTGTCTCTCATTCCATCCTTTTTGTCTGATTTATGCCCTCTCTTTTATTCTCAACAACGTCCTAATTGAATCGCATTTGAATTTCATATATTCAGATTTGTTTGTGACTATTTCTGATGACTCTTCTATTCAAATTGTTGTTATTTACTTAGTATAAAAGGCACATCACTATAGCATGGGGATTTTTAGAAAACAAATTGCAAGTTTTTGTTAGAAAAAGGTAAAAAAAACAGCTATTAACTTCCATCTATGTACATATACTTATCCGACTGATTAGATTAGGCCTTATTTAAAAAAAAGATCTGATATGGTATACTTTCAACTTTACTAAAAACAAAAGTATTATCAAAACCCATGGTTTTCAGTTTAATTTATTAACTAATGGTAATGTGACCAGAACAATTTTACACAAGTTGTGCTGAAAACGTAACCCTAGTGACAGTTATTAAAATAATGGTATAATTTATGACAACAGGCCTTTGGCCCGCCCTTAAAAGAATCTTGATTCTTCCAATGAAGTGGAAATGGTGAGTGTGTTACTTGTAGGATAACAAACATTGCTAGTTTATATTTTATCAAAGTAGGAAGAGTACAAAATGTTATAATGTACTGGCAACCTGTTTATTCCATTATCTCCGTTAATCCTACTTTTCTTGTAAGCGTAATAAATTTATATGTAACTGGAATTACATCTCTTTGTATGTGTAAAACTCATTTCAATAAAGCTGGTGCAAACAAGTATGACGTTATGTAGAGTAACACGGTGACTGACAAAGACCGGCTTGTCAGGTTCAAGTGGCTCTTGAGCGCGGATCTTCGAAAAAGATAATTTTAAAATACTTTTTCGACTTAGTTGTACCGTCTTACCTCGTACGATGATGTTGGAGTCGTTGGAGCGCTTTCGGACGTTGTCCATCTTCAATCGCAACAGTTGCGACTGAAGATGGACAACGTCCGAAAGCGCTCCAACGACTCCAACATCATCGTACGAGGTAAGACTGTTTACCATATTAATAATATAAATCAAACATAAAGTAAATATCATGTGGACAACTAAATTTAACATATTTTTATTGATTTTTATAAAGATAAATTCGAATTCGATAAATTCGAATGTAATTCAAATTCTCTAAATTTGAAAGACCTCATCAATGAAGACAGATTATTTTTAACATTCAAATACTCTTCTTACCATTACCACGAGTTAACAAAATTACTCAGTCCTATTATTTCTTCAATTAGATCCATAAACTAAATGCCAAAAATTTCTTCAACAAAGAACTTTTTTCGAAGTAAAATGGGAAAAAATCGTATTGAAGTGAATCTGCGATCATCCATAAGATTAAAAACAACAATATTGAAGACCACTTGCCCAGAATAATGATATAAAACTTAACATCAATATACATAACATTCGTAACTTGTGCGATCTGTTATATTGTAGTATTTACTCATATTGGAGAATTTCAAAAATTTGAGTCCTTCCTAGGTCCCTATTGCAACAGTATCTCAATAGTGCAGATGTAAACTTGAAGAAGAACACTAAGTGTTTGAAACACATGGTTAGTTTTCATGTTAAACTCTTTTTTGTGTAGAAGTATTTTTGAAATTCCACAGTACATAACATTGTTTTAATTTTCATAAAAGGTGTTATTTTTATCAATATAGAACATCTATGATGTTCACTTCCAGTTTATTCATTCACCTAGTGACAATCGAATTTTTAAAAGAAAAATATTTTATTGAAATGTGATTCTCTAAATACACTTGGACTGCTGATATTGGGCCCCTTTGAAATGAATTGGCCGACTATTGCTGTATTTAAGTGGGGTTATATTAATTTAATCTCTTATTCATTCATGATCCTAATTTCAATACAAATATATTATCTTGTAAAGATAAAAATTTATTATCTTTATAAAAATCAATAAAAATATGTTAAATTTAGTTGTCCACATGATATTTACTTTATGTTTGATTTATATTATTAATATGGTAAACAGTCTTACCTCGTACGATGATGTTGGAGTCGTTGGAGCGCTTTCGGACGTTGTCCATCTTCAGTCGCAACTGTTGCGATTGAAGATGGACAACGTCCGAAAGCGCTCCAACGACTCCAACATCATCGTACGAGGTAAGACGGTTTGCCATATTAATAATATATATCATACTAACTTCAGTGGCAATAGTAATATGCATGTACTTTATGTTTGTTATTTTACGAAAACTACCTGTCTTATTGAAGACCTTCATTATTTTAAGATATAGTCTAAAATTGAACTTGGCTTTTGTTATCAGAAATATTATATTTACTTCTGAATTATACATTTTTTATTTATAAATCATACTTTGTAATCTATTTTTGTTTATGACTCATTCCGCGGATTATTTCTGGACTGTATTGAATAGTTGTGAAATAATATCTATTATGATCTACATTGGATGCTTGTAATGTTCTTCCTCAAAATTTCTTCCCTTCAGAGTTACATTTACAAGTAATGAGGTGGTGCAGAAAAGAATGAAATATTTCCTCTAATTTAACATTTCAGGCAGACAATCACGAATATTAAAGGCGAATGTCCAATTAGACTTCATTTTTAACAATTTTATTTTTTGTTTAAATAAATTCATGTTTAGTCTAGTATTACTTTACAGTGCAGAGAAATTACTATGCACAATTTTTATGCATATTAGTATTAACGTAAATAAATGCTGCAACTGTCCACAAATGATTTTAATAGCTCACTAGATTACCCGTGACCAGTCGGGTCATCCAACACCTACTTTTTACTGCAATTATGTTCACGTAAATGCAGAGAAACTCTAAATTAATTCATTTTTTAATAAAGAGGATAATGAACATATTTTTAAGACAGTTCTATTTATTTAAATTTTTTGAACAAGTAGAATTTTCTAAAAAAAGTTGAATGTTTTTTTCTGTTTGACGCTACTGAGAGAGCAACATGCAATTGGTCATGTTGAAATACTGTTTTACATAAATGAACTAAAACTTTCTGTAGAATCTCTCCTTGAGACCTATGAATAGTCATCGCAAATACTAACTGAATTGGAAATTGAATCCTTTAAAAAAAGGAATGTTGTCTTCTTCAGATAAAACAATTTTCAATTTTGGAATTAAAACTATTTCCCCTTTACACCGGGATGCGATCATTTTAAAACAATGACATTATCATAAAGCTGCTCAGTTATTAGTCTTGTTCCATTACATAAGCGTGGTAGATCAGTATTTCTCATACATACACTTGACAGGAGCTTCCTTTTTGAGTTGAGTTCTAGCTTATGTTGGAGTAATCCAGACAACTCTAGTGTGTCAAGAAATTCTTGGGGGTAATGGATGTGTTCTGTTCCTACTAAAAGACACACGAGTTATTTGACAGATGTTGTTTAATTTCTCCTGGAAATTATTCAACGAACCTATGATTAATTTCACTTTGTGTCTTGTTAAATGAAACTTATATAGAATTTTCTGAGAACAATATTTGTTGGTTGGCGAATGAAGAGTAAATTTATTAAATACACTAATCAACAATTATATGCACGAATAAACATGTCTTCGGGCAGTAATAATCTCTCTATTTTCATTCTTTTCAACTCTGTCTTCACCAATATTTATCACAACTTTAGAGTATTCCTCATCGTCTTCTTGAACTCTCATATTGTGAGTTAAATGGAATTTAATAAATTTTCGCCACCATCTATCCTGAACTCTTTAATTTGGAGATAATTAATTTTATTTAGAACTTTCCTGTACCTTCCGATACTTCGGCAGCCTTACTCTATCATTTTTATTGAAATAGATACATCAAAAGAAGAAAATATAGTCATTATGACAAACTGGTTTTTGATTACGGACATAATTGTGTGATGTTAATATTTTACTTATATTAATTTGATAATTTCTAAAACTTCTGTTAACTATAATAATTATCATTTTTGATACATTAAGTAGTTATCATATTTTCGTCGATTATTCATTAAATTTTCTCTTTTGAAATTTATTATAATTAAATAATTATTATTTAAGTCAAAAAACTTTTATTTGATCTTTTGAAGTCATTTATATCAGGATTCGGAAGCCTATTTCTACAAAAGTCTCCCTGGCACATTCGGTAGTGCTTGCTTTGGACGTCCTATACCAAGGGCGTGAGTTCGATTCCCACAGAGATATTAATATTTTATTCAGTTTGGAGAGTGTGGAAATATTTAAACGCGAACATCAGAGTTTTATATAATTATATAGATATTTTTGGAATTCCTAGTATAGTAAAATAAAAAATTTGCTTTAACCTAACCCTAATATTGTTTTGATCTGACGCAAATCAAATCCGATTATATCTGATCTCTACAAGAGTGGAAATAGAAAAATATAATAGTACATTTTGATATAATGTACAATAAAATACTTTTAACATGGTTCAATATTGGCTCAAAAATGTAGCATTCTTCTAAGCTAAGATTATCCATGTGTGAAGTTTCAAGATTTTCTGTTAAACACTGTGACCTGCAGTTAGGTTACAAACACCTCCCCATCTGTAGTCAATCAAACACCTACCATTAAAAAATGGCAAAAGTGATATTTGGGAAATAGATATAGTTCCCATATCAAAACGTAATTAGGAATCTCAACACGTTTAATCCCTGAATTGATTTTTTCACAATTACTAAATTATTGTACAATATCAAGTCATAGCTAAAGTTTTCATCATAGCATACTAACATTTTGAAGATAATAATTATGAAATTTTATTTTTTCCAAGATATATATATAATGTCATAATTTTGTTATATGAACTCCTAGGGCATGTAGTACTCATAGGAACATCTCGATTCACTATAAACGAACCAACCAAGCACCCGCAAAATCACAAAATTTTGTCAAAATTAGTGCCATTGGATTGGTAAAAAATATTAAATTTTTGAATTTATTGAAATGAATTATTTTATAGACAAAAGAAATCCCCCTTAGCTCTATTCATGTCGAACTTGTGCAGGTCCAATATGCTGTTCTTATTTGTTTGTTTGAAATTATAGAGCAAGTACTGTAAAAAAATGTATGGAGGTACATTTTGACAAGAAGTTTATGCTACTTAAAGTACAATAGGGGCCAGGTTTGCTCAATGGTTAATGTACTATCAGAGAACTGATAGGTCCGGGGTTCGATACGCACCTGACCCAACGTGGGGCCAGATGTATTTATGTGGGAGGTGAATAAATTTGAGTACGTCATCCCTCGGAGAGGGACGTTAGCCGTCGGTCCTGAGCATTTACGATATCAGGTACTCGTTAAAGATTTACTTCTAAATACAATTGAGTTAGGCAAAATGTACGGCTTCTAATGTAGAATGAATTGGTAATGTGGCTCACCCATTACTAAAATGGGTGCCAAATAATAAATAAGCCACTATTTCCACCCCTAGAACAGCACTAAAAGGTGAAATGTGTGGGCGTTTGAAAAAAACCCAAAAAACTTTCATGTTCATGTGTTCAGTGATTGAATTAGACATGTAAAATAAATCATTACAAAAAAAAGTGAAATTCAAATTATTATTAGCTGTATAAAAAAGTAATATAGAATTACAAAGTAGCATGATGCTAACTTAATTTTTGAGTATATTTCTAACGTCTCCTTTCAGTTTCCTGTGTACAAACTACTTAATCAGTCCTTTTGAATTGCTTCTTTCACTTTCTTCGTATTTCTTTCAATAGAGCATATATATCCAAATTTAATATTTTTAATCTAATCCCATTTTCTACTTTACTGAGCAGCAAAAAAAAAATTAATAAAAAAAATTCATTTAAAGTTTTTATTTAATTTACACGTTTTGATGTGTTCCCTTTAGTCCATTCTTGGAGTTTTTCAAACTTGTATTTTTTTAATATATCCCCTAATCAATGTTGTTTGCTACACCAAAAAGTAATATGTTTACTAAATATTATTATTGTTAAACGGTTTGGTTTAATAAAGATGTGTGGACACCCACCCGCCCAAATATGGATTCAATGGAACTAGGAACGTGTAAATCCGTAAATATCCCTAACATGTGTTAACCATCTCTATACTGATTGAGCTAATAAAACAAAGGGGCACATATATTGTAAGGAGCCAAAAGTCAACCTTTAAAGGTATTGGTCTAACATTCCTTATTTGTATAGGTTATACTGTACGAATAAGGTTAGAAGGCCATAGCGTACTAATGACCTGTAAGTATAGGTCACACCCTACTCATAATATACACATCTTTCGAAGTTTGTAACCATATGTATTAGATAGATTTATATTTATTATACTGTTATTTAACTTAATGGGAATTTCATAATAAATAACTATGTAATACCCACCCACACCAAAGGAAAGTACCATCATGAATAATAATACAGTAAAATGCATATAGTATTTGTAATGATATTTTAAACTGTTTTATATTAGGTATAAAGTTTACTTACTTTACGACTTGAAGATTTGTTTAAAATGACAAGTTTAAGAGATTTTTTTCAGTTAGATTTCGATAAAAAAGTTTCGAAGTTAGTTTTCAAATCCGAAAGTGAGTTGGCTGTTCTTATTCCAAGTGTAGTTTTGCGTTTTTCAACTAGCCAAAAATTCTTGCAATTTTATCCATAGTATGCTAATTTTATGCCGATATTATATATTAATATTAATGTTCTAGTCCTTGTAGTTCGGTAAAAAAAAAGAAAAAAAATGTTTCTGGTATTTCAAAATGTACCATAAAACCTCTTTCTGTTAGAGTAATTTTGTCAAATAACTACAAGTTTTTCTTCCTATTTTGAGCTATTTTTGTGTTTAATTCTATTATGATCAAAGTTTGTGTTCACAAACAATTTTTTGAGTCTATCTTAAGTGAAATTTTTTAATTTTTTTTTCGTAAAAGTGATCTTTAATTATTAATAAAATTCTAATAAATGTTTAGTTAATGCATATATCAGGACCATTTTTTACTACAAAAATTTAACTCTTTAGAATTAGTAGTTTATAAACAAAAATTGGTTTATAGAAAATATAATAGAAATAAAGTGGACTTCTCATATGATAATGTTTGCCAAAAAGGCTAAATTCGTCTATATGATGCACGAATAAATTTGTCATTTGCACGCTGTCAAAATGATGTTTCAAGCAATCTGTTTTGCTGCTTGTCTACCAACTCTTTCGGACTCACGCGGTTCATAAACTCATTTCATGTACATGTTTTTATGTGTCCGAATCAATGATTATTGTTGATGCCTGCCTATCTTGTGTGTGACAATAAAACATTTTATAAACACTCGTACAAGTCACACCCATTGACAAGTCTTAATATTTTACAGTCATCTAAGCCCTTTGTGTGGTAAGGCACTGTATTGGTTTTATGGTTGTACTGAAACATAGAAAATATACTTTGTCGTACATGATGATAAAACTGTTATTAAGTTTATTATACAGCTCTTCTGCTCATCTAGGGTATTGTTTTAATATAAGTATACCATTGTATAATTTTATGAATTATAAATATTAGAAACGGAAATAGCACCCTAAATAGCAACTATGAGATCCCATCTTAGTCACTTCAGAGATTGTGTTATAACAATGATGACATTCATGTTATAGTTGGGTTAATTACTTTTTTTAAATCCCTATGTGGATATTTTTTAGATAGCGTTTACATCTAAATTTATAACTATAAATTATTTAAATATATGGGTTTATAATTCATACCAAAATACTTGGATTAAAATATTTTGAAAAAAATTGACCTCGTAGAAAACACTTAATCCATTTTGAGGGATTTCAAGAATTACGTATCCATACAAATGAAGATTAATATGGAACTAACAACGCGTTTCGAACACTTCGTGTTCTTCTTCAAGTTAACATCTACACCCTTATGAGCACTAAATATGAGTAAATACCACACTATATCAGATTGCACAAGTAATGAATTAATCCATTATTCTGTACAACTTTCATTTCAAACATATTTCTCTGTAACGCCAGCTTAGCTGTGGAAATCTTGAAAAACTGTGTAATTGGTGCTTGGCATGTGTTAACATTTTGTTATTCTTCTGTTTGTGTTACATGTATTTTTTCCAAGCATAGTTTTGTTTCGCTTTAAGATCTACTAATGTTTCATTTGTTTGACCTTCTTTTCATTGGTATATTTAAAAACTAAACTTAAATCATAGGATGTTAGAAAATATCTTTTGTAAATTCATGCATATAACCATAAATTTTTAAGCAACCATTTGTCATTTGGTATGAATTTTCCATTTTTATTAGGAAGGTTAATTCAAACATACTCAACTCATATGCTCTATGCAATAGAGATGACGTAACCGGTTTACTAGTACTTCATAAAAAAAAACCTTTCAAATTAATTATCTTCTTTGTTGACCAACTGTAGGTGAGCTGCTAGTTTATAATGATGTAAATCAGGGGTTTTCAACCTTTGTTTGTAGACCCCTTTGAGACCATCATACCATCTGTGGGCCTCTTAGGACTTTAAAAAAAACTAATTATGCACATGTAAGTTTTTGAAAAAAATTGTTTCGAGGTAAATATAAAATTTCAGCAAGAAATAATCTCATTATACTGATAAAGTTAATATAAAATAAAAAAATATTTTTATAATAACAATTTAAGTAAGAAAGCACTATTTCATGCAAGTGAGAACACGCGAATAATAGAACAATATAACAAAGGCTGTAATATACTTGTCAAACTTTTTTGAAAGGTTGCACTTGATGGTTTAATGTTAATAGTTTAACATTCCAACGGTCAACGCCCTTCATTATTGACATAATTTGTATTATGGTATATTTTTATGTGTATATAAATTTGGTATGAAGCACCAAATGCATAACATGGCATATTATTTTTTTACTCGTGGACCGCTAGAGGCCCTTGTGGACAACTTTAAGAACTACAGATGTAAATGGAAGTTTGGTGTCTCACCAAATTTTGTTAGCTATATAAAATGGGACGTTAGGGATTTAGATTTGGATGTTTGTTTAATGAAAACAGAAGGGATTTCGTTGAGTTAGTTGGTTTACACGATAGAAAGCAATGAGGTTGGACGGGAGGTGGTGGCGGCGGTTGAGTCAGCGCTCGCTGGGCCGGTGTGAGTCAGAGAGGCCTCCCCAGTCAGTTGAGTGCCTGCTCTCCCGTTGCCGGCACCTTCGCTCCTGGATTCTAACCTCTCCACCCTACGGTAACCTTTTCTCCATTTTCAATCACCATTTAGCTAGTTAAAACTTCCACATTATACCTACACATACAATCACAAGAATTTACGAATTCAAGCTTACTGCATTTTATTTCTATCAAATGTAATGCAGGCTTCCTTTGTTTTTTCTCCAGTGTAATGTCCTCGAGTAGTAAATTTTGTTTTTATGTACTGGCTTTTAAGTAAAATATATCTCCTGATTTCATTAATATTGAACTACATTTTTTTGTATTGAGTTTTGTAAAAGGGTGTACGTGTATATTTTTCGGTAGACTATAAACATATATTTTGTTTAGAAGGCCAGTCAGTATTTATGTATTTCATCCCTTGAAAATATAATGTTGGATTAACTTATGTTACATCCCTGTAACTATAAGTTGGTATATATGACATTTATATACTTAATTAAAGTAATACATGTTTTCATTAGCTACTCATGAAATCTCAGTAATATGAGTACAATATAATAATAAATAATACAGGAAAATACTTTCTTCCTCGTGTTGTGTTCCGTTATTGTGTTAATAATTTTGTTTGATATGTAATGGATGCACGGTGTCTTCATTATCCTGTATTTTCCAGTGCATATTTAGGTATTCAACAAAAATGAAGATTTACATATTTTCTTGTGTTTACCATACCGCTTATTCATTATTGTAGCAGTAGGCTGGATGGACATTAAGCTGGGTCAGTTCATTTCGATTAAGCACAATTAATTAGCTGGAGGTTGGTTCTTTTGCTCCGAATTGCTTTCCTTCATGCCACTGATGACTTCAGTAGCAATGGTGAGTCACATTAGGCACACTCATTCTTATTTCATTACAGTATCGAATTGTTCATGTTTTCTTTGTATTGTAAAAACAGATTTAACTCTTTTTCTTCAATTTTAAAACTTTTTTTAATTGAGCTGGGCTTGAAGAGGTGTTGCAGTTCCCTTCACCCGGACATTAACATGAGCTTGACATTTCATCTATTAATATCAAAATTCATATTGAAGATTTTTCTTCTAAAGATTATTTGCATATTTTTTTTTTTGAATTGAAGGATAGATTTTACTTAGACCTTCCGAACAATTCTATTAAGAAGTGATGTCTATGTAGCTTTTATAATATATTAATTGTGATTTGGATTATACACGTAGGTTCTGTTTTTCCATCAGGAATGTTTTCCTTGGGGCATGCGTGTATATTTCTCAGTTCCACAATGGCATGCGTCGTCAAGTCCATATCAACCAGCCTCAATCCTCAAATCGGAATAACAACAGTATATTAAATTGTGACTTTTAATTTTTAAGTAAAATTGTAACTTAATGATACTGTTGAAAGCTGATTTTTGATGACTTTAATTTACATCAAATTTGCAACATCTATTTCAGTTAGGTTGTGATGTTATATAAAATCACTCATTTCACTAAATATAACCAGGCATTATGATTTGAGCTTGAATTTATGTGTTTGTAATGGTTAATTTTAAAACAAGTTTCAATTGTATTCCATGTGGTTTGAGCATCAACACGCTTGATATTTCCTTAACTGTGTAGCACCAATGTTCCACATTCCTTTTAAATTATGCCATATTGATTATTAAATAATTACCTAAGCCTTGAAATTGATATGTATTGACTTAAGAATGTAATTTTGATTTCTGTAAGATATGTCCTTGAATATGTTTCGTCTGATGAGGGTTACTGTTTTGAGGTTTGTTGCCGACCCCTCATGTTCTCACTCTAGTATCCAATAGCGGTATAGTTTTATATACTATTTTATATACAACCGATACGTACTTTTTATTATTTAACATTTAGTATTTCTTAACATCTCTGTTCCATTGAAGAAAACTGTGGCTCTGCTCAGATCATGCAGTTTGAATAATCATGGTTCGTGATTTAGAAATACCCGATAGTGAAAACTTGTCCGCGCTCTGCCCTAATGGGGACTATTTATTTGTTTAGACAGTTAGTTCTTTATGCTTCATTTAGGAAACTTAGCCGGCTGACCGAAAAGTCACAAGTGTAAGATAAGTTTAGGGATGAAGGCTTTGTCAACTACACTTGTACAACTACAAAGTAAATAAAAAGTTAACTTTTTATTTATCCAGATTACAATTTTTAGGGTAATTTAACTTTTGAGGGAGGTGAAGGAATTTCAAATTTTAAGTTTAAATCATTTTAATTGATGGCATATTAAATTATGTTAATTGTTTCCAACAGTGTTTACCGTGTGGTCATTTATACATATAAACAATACTTAAACCTTTTTTTTTCATTTCATACTATGGTTTGATCATCTATAAACAAATATTGTCATGCTATGCATGTATTAGTAGAATGTATTATTACTTTGATATTGAGGATAACAGATAATATGGGCATATCTACCTTTTGTATTGATGTCACTAGAGGTAGAGTTATCCAAGCCTACCTGACCTAAGCCCGCGGCTATTAATCTCGACCCGGCCCGGGTGGGGCATATATTGGAGTTCATTCTCCACTAGTCAAGGAAGGTCCCTTTGGCACAGAGGATAGCGCGTTGAACTTCTAATACAAAGGTCGTGGGTTCAATCCCCTCAAAATCTTATATATTTGAAAGAAGTGGTAAAGGGCCCAGATGCCTATCTACAATTTTGGCATACACCTTGTGAATGGCTAGCTAGCCCACCAGCCAAGCAAATCTGGGTTATCTGTTTATCCAAATTATTTAGTTTATTACAAATATTTCATAGTTTAATATCCATACATCGTTTTAGTATACATAATATATATATATTGATTAAATAAAAAGTTTAGCGAGAGAGAAGCCCGGGCCCGACCCGAACGTCATAACTGACATTTTGGGCCCGAAATCGGACCGGGTCCGGCACAGGCTTAGGATCTTACCTCTAGATGTCACTGAAAAGGAGGTCCGTTGCAGCAAACCGAGAGGTTACTCATTTTATATCAGTCTCAAACACCATCACCCTTGAAAAGTAGTCTACGGAATTTCAAGAACTAATTGGGTTAACGATTACTTTAATTGTCTTGTAAAAAACTTTAAGTGACACCGTTAACATGTTTGTACATTCGACAAATAAAATAAATCACTTGAAGCTTGCACGTATTCACTGTTCAAAAATTGGATGAATTGGATTTTGCAATTGATCAATATTAAAACGTGGGCTCTACTGTTGTGTTATTTGTTGCCATTTTATGGTGAATAGTTAACATTCGAAATAAATTATTTAAAAAATTCATGCTTGTATTATTTGAACTCAACGTTATCCGGTAATATTTGTAATTAATATCCGATTTCTATATTTATAAAGTAACCTTCAATGTCATTCTTGTATGCAGGCGGTGCTGCATACCTCAACATGGAAAGTATTAATTGAATCACACTTTTTTCTCTAGTTAACGTGGAAGTAGTCATATATTCATTCTACCATATATGTTTTTTTTTTGATTCACCTTTTTGATACATGGCAAGTCTCTTTGATATGAAGTTGTAAGTAGATGAAGTAGGTAGGTAATTTTAGAAGGAATTTACACTGTTTACATTGTGAGCCTAAATATTATGGTAATATAAAATAATTATCTTCACTATCTGAAATCAAGAAATAATTTTAAGACATGGGCTTCCGTGGGAACGCCACATCAATTACTACTAACATATGTATCAACCACCAATAATATGTCTATCTCTATCTCGTCTTGGCTTGCCCTCCAAGCGGCTCACTTTACTCACCTCATGACGACGGATGTTGACATATTGTAGTGAGATTTTGTGTTTTCCTCTGTGATTGTATGTGTATGTGTAACGTTTATGCCTGTATATAACAGTAGTAGAAGATAGCATAAGTGCGACGGAATATAAATGATAAAGACAAGAAAAGAGGAAAATAGTAATCATTAAGATAATATATATGCATGTATAAATAGTTATTAAGGTATTGTTTTCTTGACCACAATTACTAATAAACACTTTTTCTTCTTCATTGAGTTTGATCAGGGTTAATATATGGAATCACCTTTTCGCCAAATTTTTGTCTTTATTTTAAGACATCCTCAGGGCTATAAACAAACAAAAAACAATGAAAATTTGTCATACCTACTTTACATTAAAAAAAAATTTTTTTGTGATGAATGTAAAGTAGATATGACGAATGTCTATTGTTTTTTGTTAGTTTATAGCCCTGAGGATGTCTTAAAATAAAGAAGAAACGTTGTCGAAAAGGTGATTACATATATTAACCCTGACCAAACTCCAAGAAGAAGAAAAAGTGTTTAAATAGTTATTAAATATATATTAATAAAAAAATCGTAAAAAAGAGAGAATAAAGAAAAATGAGAAGAATATAAACTGATTATTAAAAAATTAAAGCAACATATTTAAAAACAGGGACTAAAAGTTTATGTTTAGAACTCCAGATCGGTAGACGTGCTGCAAGGAACTAAATGTACGCTCTTTTAGGTTTGTAGTAAGTACAATTTTATTGTATTTACAATGACAAGTGCCTATCATTGTAAAATATAAACGAACCTTTATGTAGTAAATTACAGTATTAGTAATTTTTTTATGACCTCAAATCTCAAACGTTCATTGAAATTGAGGTTGTGGGAATTTTCGGAATGGCAATAAGAAAGTTATAGTGCTGACCAAATCCCAGGGGGTTATTCTTACGAAAGCTTAACATTGGAGTTGCTAAACCCACATCGAAGGCATCACACTGGGCACATTTCAAACAGGGAAATAGTCACTAGAGATGCCGGAAGAAGGATTGTTTATAGGATATTTATTAACCTCGAAGAATAAAGTGAAATAAGCCTCGGAGTTAATAATTGTACAGGTCTACCAGGGCATCGGAAAGGTTGCATGTGACTGCATTTCTCATGTTCAGTGTAGGTGTACTTGCTTGGTTAGAGAAAATACCGCAGAGATTAGAAGGTCTCCGACTGGTAATGGTATAAGTTGTTGAAAATTATGGAATAAGTGAAGGGTTTAAGAAACATCTTTCAGGATTTCACCTTTCTTGTGAATGTCGAGGAAAAAGTTAGTTCTGAGGGATCTATTCTAATACTAGAAGAATAATACCATTTAACAAGGAAGGGCTAAGAATAGAACAATAATTAACATTAATAGGGCTATGCTCTAATAGGTTAATAAATATTTAACGATAGAGCTATTGGTAAAATTTTCCTTTTTTTCTTTTCTTTCTTTTCCTTTCATTTTATTTGATTTTAATTTATTATTATCACTATTTATATTATTTAGTCTTTTTCTTTAGTTACTTTATTCTTTGTCCCCTCCCCTCCCTGCGTCTGTTGGCAGCACTTTAACTGGGACTACTACAAAGAGATTCTCCTGTGTCGCTTCACTGCTAAAGCGAGTCACATCTCTTCTGATGATGACGATTCGTTGAAATGTCAAAGTGAGTTTTGTAATGTTTTCTAAGTGTGATGTTTTTGAGTTTAATTAATATATATAACAATATGCGTATTATTACACGTATAAAAAAGAGAAGTATAGTGTATTATTTTCATTAATATTTCATTCTGGTTTGAAATTCTGGTGTTTTAATATAAACAAAATTAAAGTTTATGAGGATTCGGTCAGTTCTTCAAGTTCAAATTAAACTCTCATTGCCAACGTTTCGGTATTTCTTTAAAGCCTTTTTCATTGGCATAAGTATACAATTTTTGGCAGAAAAACTAAGTATTACATTAGACATTATTTTACAAAGAAAAATAATCTGTGGATTTCAACAACTGTCTAGTTTGAATGAACTTGTGACATTGGACACTGGAAGTGTCATGTGTTAATTCAAACTAGACAGTTGAAATTCACAAACCTTGGCAATGAGAGTTTAATTTGAACCTGAAGAACTGATTGAGTCCTGATAAACTTTAATGTTGTTTCTATTTCATGGTCGATACTTTTATCTATCTATCTATGTATAAATATATATATATATATATATATATATATATATATATATATATATATATATATATATATATACTTCTTCTGGGAGGTAGATCTGCTCCTGGTCTTAACCTGAATCGTTGGTTATTCCGTTGATTTTTTAAGTCTCTTAATTTGTTTACTTATTTTTCTTTTCAGTTGAGTTTTTATAAAGTGTTAATAGTTATTAGTTTAACGTTTTCATTCGTTTATTATTTATTTCTTTATCTGTCCTTATCTACCCTCCCTTCGTAAGTTGACTACGGAAACAGTCATGTGAGAACTGGTATGAGTGGTAACGGGAAGGTCACTGCCCTTGGCAACAGGCGATCTGTGATTATTTATACGCAAGCGTAGTTTACTGGAAGCTAAAGGCACATATAAACCATCACACTGGATGCAGTCGTAACGATAAACGCAGTTACCAGAGGTACAAGAGGTTCTGTGAGAAATAGGTGAGGTAGGTGAGTTGGCTGAGAAAAGAAGTAAAGCAAGGAACGAGATTGATGATAGGACAAGTAGGACAGCCACTATGTCCACATTGAACCATACCACTAGCAGAATTGGGAGGCTTTGGACCTCTATATAGTTAGTTACAAAGTTACAAATGTAAAATTAAAGAATACAAATAGAACAATAATAAATGATATCAAATAATATATGCAAAAAAAAAATAAAAACATTATATTATAATAGAAGTATAATGCAAACTAAAAGTATATCAGGATAAACTTTATCCTGATATGGATAAAAGTATATACATACCACAAACCTCATAAGGATGCTTGGTAGAGTGTGGGAAAAAATACACCCAAGGTTTTGGGTAGTAATGGATGGGGATTTAGAAGAAGGAGAAGAAGAAAATACTCCTTAACAAGAGTGCCCCAGGTAAAGCAGGTGGAATCACCGCGGTCCCGATAAAATTAAGAGGATAGCCATGCTCTGTGAATATATCTTTTAAGTAGTTAATATGGTGTCGCCGGTCAACTAAGTCACTGCAAATTTTGTGTGTGTTTTATTTCTGAGAATTTAGTTTATTTATTTAGTTCATCGAACCTTTTTATATAATTGCTTATCTGTGAGATTCTCACTGCCTTTGATGGTTTGTTGGCGCCGTGCTACTTTCATTTCCTGTGTCTAGCTTTCCTTCCTTATTTACCTGGTTTTTCTTTATTTATTTTTACCTTTTGGATTTCCTTTTTCATATTTTTTTACATTTATATTCTGTTTATTTTTAATCTTTGTATTTTTTTATATGTTTTATCTGTGTATTTGATTTTTGGTATTGGTATATGCTTATTCTTGATTTTTTATTATTATACGTTTTCATTATGAATAATCCTATTGGATTTTGGTTTGATGAAGTTGACTTACCTCCGTCATAAAATTGCTAAACGTACCCTTCATAACAGTGTATTTGATTTTGCTTAAATATTAATATACCGCCTATCAGCCTTGCTTTCAGGCGACGACTATCTGTCTTCCGGATCTAATTTCGATATCAACTTGCCTTATCTAGTTTTCATATTATCTCTTATCACTTTCAGCTAGCATTACACAATTATGATATGTTAAGGAATTCTTTCTTCTTTAAACTCTCTTCTGTAATTAAAATTCTCTCTAGCATTTCTCATCACCATTGAATCACTTTTTTTATAAACGTCACACCATATTTATTACAATACAGTTTCGAAATTGTATATTTTGTATCCATCCCAAGGTTGAAGTCTGCAATTCCTGTTCCCTTTTCCTGAACTCCCTATTTCCTTGCTTGTCAGATTTTCTCAACCGTAATTTTACCCCCAATTATCCGTCGTTACGTTTCTCTCTCAACGTCATTCGACTTGTAATCCTACTAAACCGACATTAATAGCAACATATGTAATATTTCATCCCACTCTCACAAAAATGCAGAAATCAGCGTTCTTTCCAAGAATCCTGAGTTTTCCAGCCCTGTCTTTAGACCATATCAAAATGTTAAAGGATCTACATATGTTTTGTAGATCTTTCCGTTGAAGAGTCTTTTGGACTTTGCAGGGTAGCGATTCTAATGGTCAGGCTCTTAAACCCTCAGCTCTGTAAACAGTATTATATTCCTTTCCCCCAGTGAACCTGCTTCACATCCTCACGAGTTACTTATGTATTTCATTGTTCGTAACGTGTCTAATCCTTCCTTGACTCCCTGACACCTAATGGAAACCTTGAGGCTGGAGAAAGAGTAGCCATTAAGATTCTGAGAAGTGATGATTCCCTCCTCATCATTTTCTCCAGATAAGTGGTCTTCTGTTGTTCTAATGGACCGTAATGTCTATTATTGCTAAGGAACAATTGTCGAAATTTTCCTTCTACATTCCGCTTTTCTCTGACCCTGCTTCCACTTTTCGTGCTGCTGTATCCTCATTACTTGATACCTAGATCCAGTTTGAGGGCCTCTCTAGTGTGACATTGACACAGTTATGTCTCCTCCTGTTTTTTATTTATTCTCTAACATTCATAACCATTCCACGTGACTGACTTCCTTTCCCCAGGTGGACCCAAAGTTTCTAGTTATGTTTATCTGAGTTATTATGTGCGTTATCGCACTATCGTTACAGCAATTAGTTCATACTTAACTATCTTTTTGCGAGTATAGTTTAACTTTCTTTCAAGTCTTGAAAGTTTTTCTCTTCCCACAAACCATAATCATATCCTTCTGATGTAACAGGATATCATCCGTCACTATACTGCTAGTGGTATTGTTCAATGTGGACGTTTTGACTGTTTTGCTTGCAATATGATTAATCCTGTTCCACATTGAACATAGTCACTAGAGGTGCAGGAAAAATATTTATAATTTTTATTATAATTTTCAATTTATAATTTCTATTATAATTTGAAAAAGAAGATCAAGAGTTCACAATATGACAAATAACGCAACCACTTCATGGTTACTAAAAGTTGTAATTAATGTTTCTATGCCCTCATCATGGACAATGGCATTAAGATTTTACATCCGTTGTGACCACGGAATGTTGTGAAATCGTCAGTAATAGCAGAAATATATAACTTCCGAAGGGCTTTTACTGTTGTCCTACAAAATAGTATGTTAATTTTGGGAGTAAATAATATTTAAGGCACTGAGGATTAAATTGATTAAGAAGAGCCGCATCCTCACTGGTGAATCTCTCGCGAGAAGAAGAATGGTTAAGGAGTTGGATTAAGAAATGCTGGTATTCAGGAGTGGAGGAATAAAAATATTGAGTAAGGTAGAAACGGTGATGTTTTGAGTTGTCTCATATTCTCACTCCTATAATAGTCGCTATTCATATAACAGTAGATGTCAGGGTGTCAATAAAGTTTCAACAATTTCACAAATTTAGTTGCAAAAATAAATTACTATATAATTAAATTGAACATAAGACAGAATGGAGAGCTGATCATTTTCTTGTCATTATATATTGTGTGATGTCATGATGTTACCATGGTGGCCGTGTACAAACATTCATAATGACGATTAGCAGCGGTGAACCTAAGTACTTCAGGAACAGTGAGATTACTGAACAGGTTCAGAAAATTTAAATATTTTTTTTGTACGAGGGTTGTGTTATTATTATCGGGTGTAACAAAACTTGATAGTAACACAGCTTGAAACATAGCTTAATGCTGTGGTTGCTAAAATATGTAGAATGTATCACACAGAATCCAGTCCATACTGTAGACACTGTCACTAGTGGTGCAGGTGTATTAATAAATATACAGAAGGAGAATTACTGATACGTTATATGTTAGGATTGAAATAACTAAGAAATGTAGCAGAGTTAATGGTGGGACAGCTAATGCTATCACTATGTTTACTACAGTCTCTCTCTAATCGCGAAGAATAAGAAACAATGTGGTTATCTATTCATTTTGCGGTCAAATGAGGTATTGCAATATTGCGGTAGCCGAATAGAAATATATCTATTTGTTTGGTGACAACTTGTATAGTGGAGGTATTGTTGGGAGTTGGCAGGTTTAATGTGAACTGAAGTAGTGAACGAATTATTTTGCGGGGTGATGTCAATATCCAAAAAAGGTTGTGTTGAGGAAGTATGATGAGTGCAAAAGGTAACACAGGAGTAAAAGGTTTGAAAGGAATGAACAAAGGTTTTCAGCGGCGACTCACCAACGTTCCAAATGAAAATATATGAAATGGGCATCGAAAAGTGAAGAAGCTAATGGGGAGCTAGGAAACGTTGTTTAAGTTTAGCCAGAAGAAGTTAAACAAAGGAGTTATTCTTGTCCCCATTACCGTACCTTCGATCAGACGATACATTACATACCAAACTGAACGTAGCTATATTCGAGAACTAGCTCGGTAAGACGAATAAAAAAATTGGTGGTAAATAATGAGGTAAGGGTCTATTGCTGAAAACCCCACATAAAGCCTCCAAACAGTAGTCATGGTCAATGACGTTATACAAAGAGTTGACACCCACGGTGACTATAACTAGGAGAAATTCAAGAGTTTCAGATTTTGAATGGCTGTTGAGCAGTTCGGAGAAGTGGAAGGAATTTCTGCAATATGGAGATTACTTTCTAACTATAGGTTGTGTGAATTCATCAACAAAAACCCAAATCCTCTTCGTGAGAGAACTATATCTTGTAAACAGCCGGTCTCCTTGTGGGAGGAGTCTCAGACAGTTTCCTTAAAATACCATCTGTCAAATTAATAAACACACATAACTGAATAAATTTAAATGAAATTCAAACGTTATATGAATATAATATGTTAGACAAAGTAAAAATATTTTTTTAGAAATTCTATCAATAAAAAATTAAACACCCATTGAATAAATGTAAATAAGTTTATTAGTTCTAAACAATTAATATAAGTGTAATAATTATATACACATAAACAAATTTTAACTGTTTTTATTATATGTTATAAATATCATTTGAAATAATTTAATGACTCAGATGAATTATTGTAGGGCTTCCGTCTATCAACGAATCAGCCTTATTGATATCCATGCGAATACTATGATCTTAGTTTCAATCATTGCTTCTGTGTTTTAATCCTCAAATCAGACCTTAGTCTGTGTTATGTTACAATTTGGAACGCTCATTTTTATCTATTCGTGATGGTATTATTAAAAGACATTTGCACAAAATTTTACCAGGTTTATTCTTTTTATATATATTAAAATTATTCCCATATTTGTTATTGCTGATGTATTTTGACTCTGCTGGGAGATATTTTAGGCTTAACATCGCATTACAGGCATGGTGATCGCAAGTCTACAGCTCACTCACTCACATTAGAGCCAACCATATTAAAAGTTTTTCTTTCTTCACTCCTCAGGATGAACAGGTTTCATGTATTGCAAGTGTTACTGCAAATAAATAAAATAATTAAATATTCAATATATTCATATCAAATGAAAGCAGTTATTGAAACACAACGATCTTCAACGAGGGTTCATTCAATGCTATTATTAAAAATGGAATGTTATTAAGTTGAAGAATTACTGTTTGTAAATTATACAAGTGAGATGAGAAAGCTGTGCCTGGCGTGTTGGTGCAAGATGAGACAGGGGCCAGCTGCTCTCCAGGTAGCCAGCTGACCTCCATTGTCCGTATCATTTTTCTCCCCCACTGCCACCTGTCTTTTCCCCTCTGAAACTTCTTCCAACTACAAAGAACACTTTATTCCATGGATAAAATATGTAATAAAAAAAGTAGCAGTGCTCAATGTCTTCAAAGAGGGATTTTAATTTCAGATTTGAACTTAAAAATTTATCATTGTTTGTCTAAGGATATTGTCGTGGTACATGTTTAAAAACGACCTTAATTATAATTGAAGCAAAAATAATGACATATCCTAATAAATTGTTAAAGAAATGCAAACTATTTCTCATCTTGCCTATGTTGTTCATCTTGTTTAGTAGAGATGTCTGTTAACTTCGTTCATAAATTCCGTAAATTAGGAGTGTCATTTTAGATCAGGGTTTGTGTGAGTTCAATTAATCATGTGGGAAAAGTAATCAAATATGACAGATAAATAATAATCAAGTCATTTACTTTATTATTATAAACAAGGACAAGTACCTAATTAGAAGTCACTTCAATAATTTTTTCCAGTTGCCATTGGGCGTCTTAGTGCAATACCCTTACACCCAATCAATAGTTAATAAAATAAACTCTTATTCTACTTGTAATAACCAAAAGATGCTAAATCATGCTAATTTTGTTCTTGCAGATTTAAGTTTGATAACAATATTTTGTATACCATCTTTTTCAAATTGTTGAAATTGTAAATATGGACATTTAAATAGGTATTTGTTTGCAAAAACTGAGAACACACATAAATATGGCAGCCTTTTGTTCTATATCCAACAGAGGAAATCCAAGTTGAAGTGAAACATCACTAAACAAGTATCAGGCATGGCTTGTCCATTCAGTTTATAGACTGCTAATCTGAATACATTATGTAGAATTAAAATATCATTGTTTGAATGTCTAAAATATGACAACCTGTTGTGTTTATAGTATATCATTATAAAGTATCAAAATATCACTTCCAAATAAGAAGGTCGAAAAATTGGCAAAAATATGAAATTACAGAACTTGAAATTCAAAGACGAATGTCTTCTAAAGACCAAATTTCAGAATTTTCGTTATAAAAAATTAGGGCAAATGACATTTTGTTATTTATGTATGTAATTTTGTTATGTACCATTAGGTCAAGCTGGTACATAGAAAACGAATGGAGTGGAAAGACAAATGTCTATTCTTCAATAATTTTGAAGTGAACTCAAAGAAGGTAAACAATTGTTATTAAGACACATGTTTGTCTTGATGTTGTTAAAGTGCAATAAAATGCCTCCCAGAAGGCATAACATATCTTTTAATGACTTCTTCCATTCAACGGAGTTGAACAAACAGTGATATTTATCTACCTATGATAATCTGATCGACTGAAACTTAGTAATGTCATCTATATTGCTTAACCTCATAATAATTTATTACTTAACCTTGGAATAGGTTTATGCTCTGCAGATGGTACAAAATTCCTGTTTTTTAAAAATAAATGATGTGATATTAAGGGTTTGTGTAAACTTCAAGACTTTTTGAACATTTCCCTTTTGTTTATCTTTGAGAAAATGGAAACTATCTAATATATTAGTTCTTGGAAAGCGAATCCATCTTGCAAAATGTCTGCTTATAGTGGGATTAGTGGAATTTTATTATTTTATCTCCATATAAGGAGGTTCAGTGCAACTAGATCTGTGCATTCATTTTGTTATTTATGAGCTGCATAAGAAATTTCCTTCAATATATGAAATAGAATCACATTTCAATTATAAAATTTGATATAGTCGTTTAGGGTTTCTTAGAGATTTTACATCCAACATTAATTCATCTAAATATAGTATTGCATACAAAAAACAAAGCAGTCGAGAAATCTGTCATTAGCATTCATGCATATTAAGCAAAATGATTATGATAAAGGAAGGTCGTGAATAACATTGAAAAATATGTTACAACATTAAAAAGGGAATTTTTTTTAAATTAAAAAGAATTTTCTACCCTGATATGATATGCCTGACTTTCGGTGACTTTCATGCAGGTATCAAAATATGAGGTTTTCAACAGATGTCATTAAGGGTACCACTGTTTTTCTTTTGACTTGTATATATAATAGTCGACAGTCGTGTCTTATTCCTTTACACTGATATGGAGATTATTAGTAATGAAAGTATTTTGTAATTAACACGTGGCGTCATCTTGTTGGGACTCTGACAGCCGTCATGGTCTTTTCTAAGTGCGATGGTTAATATTATATACCAGGCTATACTTGCCCGTTGGGTCATCCAACACCTTCTAATGCAATCATGTTCACATTAATGCATATAAATTCTAAATTAATTAATTTCTAATAAACAAGATAATGGACATACTTTTAAGACAGTTTTACAATTGTACAATTTGAAGTTTCCAAAAAAAAACTTTAATGTTTTCTTTTTGTTTTACCCTACAAAGAGTAACATGTAATTCGCCATGTTGAAATGTTGTTTTATATAAATGAACTAAAACTTTCTGTAGGGTCTCTCATTGAAACTTAATGAATAGTCATGGCAAATGCTAACTGAATTGGAAATTGAATCCTTAAAAAAGGATTCACTAAGGACACACAAAGGATACACTAATCAACATTATGTGCACGGATAAACAAGTCTTCGGGCAGTAATAATCTCTTTATTTTCATCCTCTTCAACTCTTTCTTCACCAATATTTATCAGATATTTAGAGTATTCCTCATCTTCTTCTTGAACTTTCATATTGCCAGTTGAATGGAACTTAGTAAATTAGTAAATTTAGAATGATACAAGCATTATGGATATCAGCATCAGTTCCTCTCTTGATAACTGGAAGAAGTAGTCAATTCCTGAGAGGCTACAGCCAATGCAATTAATCCGGAACTCCTTATTTAGAGAAAATTAATTTTAGTTAGAACTTTCCTGTACCTTCCCATGCATCGGGAGCCTTACTCCATTTTTTTATTGAAATGGATTTATCAAAAGAAGAAAATATAGGCATTATGACAAAGTGTGTTTTGATTACGGACATAATTGTGTGGTGTCAATATTTTAGATGTATGAATTTGATAATTTCTAAAACTTCTGTTAACTGTAATAATTATCATTAATGATATATTAAATAATTATTTCATTTTCTCATCCATTATTCATTAAATTTCCTCTTTCTTAATTCATTATAATTAAATCATTATAATTTAGGTCGATAAACTATTAGTTAATGTTTCGACGTCATTTATATCAGGTTTTGGAAGCTCATTGTCCAAATATCCAAATTTGGACGATTGTCCAAATTTGGAGGACAAAAGTCCCTCTGGCGCAATAGGTAGCGGGAGTGATGTCCATTATCAAGGTCGTGGGTTCGATTCTCACGGAATTTCTTATATTTTATTCAATTTTGAGCGTGTGCAAATATTTAAACGCTAATATCAGAGTTTTATAAGTACATAGATTCATAGATTCCTATAATATTTTGTAATTAGCTACCATACCTCTTTTCTTCTATTCATTCAACAGAAATGATATCTTCTTGTTGTAATTAATTCGTAATGCTCGTTCTTTTTTTGCATTAATGGTGCAAATGAAAAATACAATTCAAATCAAAAGTATTTGAAAGTGGTGTAAGTCCATTTTTACAAAAAATTAGGTACCTAACGATAAAAATGAATATAATTAACTTTAAACTTTTTATCTAAAAAACTTTTTCCAAAAAAATCTGTTAAACATTTTTATTAAGGTTTATAAGTAAACAGTTCATAGCAAATTGCATACATTTTTATCGTTACCTAATTTTTGGACAAAATGGACTTAACACCATTTACAAAGAAAGCGGCTTATATGTGTGCAGTTTTTGTGAACACTAAGGTACATTTATTGCCGATATTGACATACATGCAGATCAAATAAGCGATTTTGTGTATTTATTTTTATGTAATTGATTCCTGTTGTACTTGGCTATCTTCATTTTTTGAAGAAACATTCATACTTGTGGTAATTTTTGTTGTCTAGTTTTTTTATTTCATTTTAAGTGATGTATAGTGATTATGAAAAAATTGTGGAATTAAAAACAATTTTAAACAAAAGTCTGTGGAGCTATTTATCTAGTAGACAAAGGATACATTTTTTAATAGAAAAGAAAATACAACAAAATGAAAGATACTGATGCTGGTAGAAGTGAAAAAAAGAGGAACAAATAACATAGGGACAAAGCTTGTAAGAAATACAAAACGATTGCATTTATCGTTAGGATTTACTTTTTTTCTTATAGATGGCATGGAAAACCAATGTTCTGGTTGTGTTTGACAGTTTTGGCCTCAGGTAGTAGAAACTGGTCCAATTAAAAGTACCTCAAAGTCTATATTCTGAATATTTCCGTAATCCCATTGAATTTTTATTAAAGACGATTGGAAGAGCTTATTATTGATTGAAACGTTGAAAGTAATCATGGGATAGCTTGATTAAGCAAACGTTCCAAAATGAAATCTTCATTGTAACCCTACAGGAGTGTATGAGCTCTATTGCAGAGCAGCGCTTGTGCTTCTACCGTTTGTTAACAGATATGCAGATTATTTGCAATAAAATTGTTTCAGATTAACAGAGAAACTAATCTATCTCATTACGATCTTACGAGGCTGACGTGGCCTTTTCATCAGTGATTATTAGTAATATATAAGCATAGATTCCTACAATATGAATGCTATTTAAAATGTGTCGATATTATTATCTCTGTTGAAAAAAATTTTTGGGAGCAAAGGAATTTTAAAGGAGGTGATACAGTGGAAAAGTTGGAAACCACCGCACTATGGACTGTGGTATGTGAGAAAGTGGAAAATCTTCTCTACAGCAGTGCTCCGTTTAGTAGACTATGAAACTTGAATTAGCGGAGTGGGGATGTATGGTGCACGCTCTACATGCACCAGTAACCACTCGTCACACCCACCCTCCCTCTTTTCTGCGAATCTCTTGTAAAATCCTGTACTTTCCTTCCCCTCTCTTCAAGTCCTGAACCATCAAAAAGCTGACTTTAACAACATGCCAGGCTTAGTTTTACTTCTCATATATCACCATATTTTGTTGGTTTTACAAACCACGCATGCAATTTTTATTCGTTCACTCTCTCTCCCCAGGGGGATCGTTAGAAATTTATATCTTTGTTTACATTATCTTGCGTCTAGTGAAAACTAATTGTGAATTTTACTGTCTTTAGAAAAGTCCTTTTTTCAGTATTTCTGATTATTAAAATAAAACTTTTTCTTATTTAAATTTCTTTTAGTATTTGACATGTTACTGTTTATATTTTCTATAATGACAGACAACATACAAAACGAAGGGAACACCAGGTTTAAAATCAGATCATATTAGATTCCTCCTCAATTTTGTTTTGTTTCTGTTGGCAAACATTTCTTTTTTTGGTGTTCTTAAAATTCATTAAACTGCGTAGCCAATGGTCCGACACACTGTTGAGTGGTAGAGTAATTTCAAAGTTACCAAACACTGACAAGAAGACTTTGCAGAAACCTTTTTTAAACAGCACTCTTTTTTCCAAAAGTTCTCAATAAATAAACTGAAATTTCGTCGCATTCAGTATTTTCAGTGATAGAGTAAAATGTTCACTGTTAGTATATGAAGACGACTATACTCTAACCACCCTACAACTACGCAGACTAGTCGAGTTCATTAAACAGAATATCTCGCCTGGCAGGTTTGTTCTTCTCAGTTAGGCAGTGGGTTTCGTGCAGGAGCCTGCTATCTAAATTAGTATGTTATGGTTTGCATTTGTGGTTTTTGGAGACCATCACTCTGTGAAGTGATGTAATAAATGTCAAGAATCTCATCTGTAAATGTAACTTCTTTGTGATAATTAAGGACAGACATTCTCCGACTGTATAAATGTATGAGGGTGTTTTTAAGGGTAGTATCGTTGGTTGCTGTACTCCCTTTATACTTCTTATAATTCCTGAAATATACTTCTAATTCCCGTATTTACTCCCACTTTTTTCCCAATCGTCGAGAGACGTTCTGAGGATTTTTTGCTGATGACACCGTGAGGTCATTTAGGTTTCCAATGTTGGTCACGCCATCAGAAAACAAGAAAATTTCCTTTTTCTTATAACCCTGTCGATAATTAATCATAAACCAACTGAATAGAACTATGGTGAACTGAGTACCGCCCTGTCTTCCTGCGGGACTCTTCGCTCTTCGCACCTCCTGATGACGAGGATGGTCGAAATATCGATGTGAGTTATGTCTGTGTCTTTCTGTGTGTTTCCTTCGTTTTGAATTTTTATATATATATATATATATATATAATATATATATATATATATATATATATATATATATAATTAAAGTTACAACTAGAGAGCACAAAAAACACAAAAAAGAGGACTAACACTCACGATTCTTGATCATTTCGGCTTTCTTGCAGTCTTCAAGAGAGGAGAAAAAGAAAAAGGAGAAGGAACGAAGGAGAGGAGACGTGAATGGGCCACCGACCGATACAAAAACTATATATATATATAACATGATTTCAAATTAAACACGTGAAATAACAGTCAATGTTCGAACGACAATAAGAAATGGGAGAAAAAGACTAAGATCTTTCAACCTTAACAAGCTGTCTTCGTCAGAGCCAAAACCCAACTGAGTCGTTACGGTTGAAAGATTCTGATCTTTTTTTATTCATTTCTTATTGTGGTTTGAACATGTATTTATGTATACATATACATATGTATATAATATATTTTGGAAGCTAGGAAAGTATATTGAATTTTTACTAATTTGTTTGCTACTTTTATGTTTTGGCTAGCTTTTAGTTTATTTGCTTGGGCATATTTATAGAATGAATCTACTAGGGATAAAATTTATTTTTTTTCTAATCCTATATGAAGAATTTCAAATGAACGATTGGCAGTTCTATTAAATTGAACCTTAAGGGGGAGGGGGGGTGTATGTCGGAAAATTTTACAATTATTTATATAAGTTTGGTTGAATTTCCCTTCATTTGGCCAGTACTAAAGGGGAGTAATGCTACTACTAGGTTTCGTCTAGCCGTCTATGATTAGGTTTCCTAATTAGTAAATTTGTATAATTTCCAGCAAATCGTCTTTGTTCATTATGTTTATTCATTTCTCTGTATACCTTACAAATTTAATTTGAGAGTGTTTGAGCTATCGTTGTTCTACCGGCACTAAATTCTTCATAGATTTTGTTTTCGATGTAAAGGCAATAATATTTGGCATTGTGAATATAAATGTTTTAATAAGATTGTCTTGTTTCAAATGGCTTTTTTCTATACAGTAGAATACTGTACTATCCATTTATCCAATAGAGTATACAGAAGTAATACAGTAGAATGGATGGATAGTATAGTAATTTTTGTTTTAGCTGGACTATGGTCTACTTGAGGAATTATAATTTGAGTATTTCGGTGATTAACAGGGGCTTCGCATATGGGTATGTTAATGAATTGTTGAATCAACCTTGTCATTAGTTATATTTGAAATTTAATTGCAATGAAATGGATTTGAAATTAAATTTTTTTGGGTAGATGTTCAAGGCTTTGAGTTTGACTAGCTGTAGAATTAACCTGAAATAGTTTTCTTAAAAAATCGGTATCACCTTCAGTGCATTTAATTTTTAAATTAATATAACGGACAGTAAAGTGACTTTCCCATAACATGGAGATATATGACATAAATCTTCATTATAAGGACTATTTTTAGGTATACGAGTTTCATCCATCAAATGGTGTGAACCATAATGTGTCCCTTGCTTTGAAATATAAACCGAACGACACAAAACAAAATGGACTCGGAAAACGGGAAAACATGTGAGAATGTCGAAATTTATTTTTTCATAATTATTATTATATTCACAACTATATCACAATATTGCTTATATCACAACTATATCTTATTTTGAAAGTAACCAATAGATTGCTGGTATTAATTCCCTAGTGATTCTAATTACTCTCAAGACAGCTCTCAGGCTAGCTAGTAATCTTGAACATATTATGGGAACTCCTTACTGCTGATGTGGTATTTTTTACATTTAAAAAAGATTGTTCAGTTTATGTTCGTAAGTAGGTTTATTGTAGGAGTGTTAACGCAGGTCGGATAGCGGCTGTAGATGGCTGGTTGTTTGGTCTGCTGGATTGGTTGCAGCAGAAAGGGAGGTCGTCAGCCTCCTGCCTGGGACGTGACTCGTGGCCCAGAACATCTCTCCCACCAGCACTGTCACACTCAACCAACCATCCACCGCAATCTCCTATCCGTTAGTCAGATCGTCCACTTCTCCAACATTCTTTTAAATTACATCCTACATGATGCCTCTCGCTTTTACAACTGGGGATAGTTACACTACTCTATTTGAGAGAGTGTGACAAAGTACCAAAGATATTGAGTGTTGAGTTTAAATTCATTGATAGTATTGCATAATTGCCTTAATGGTGTAGTTTGTTTCATTAAAGTTTTTTTTTATTTAAATTCGAGTTCAAATTGGAACAAGTTTAATTATAGATTGTTATGAAAAAGAAATGAATTCTAAAGAAGTCTTTGAGTCCATCAGTTTGAGGGATAAACTGTTTAAACAAAACGTGCAAACATTCCTCTTCGATTTAGTTCGCATTTTCCAGTATTTCACCACCACTGTATTAGTTCTTGTGTTACAGTTGTCTATTCATAAGAATTACAGTTAAGTAATTCATACATTCATACTGTATAAAGATTTTTTACTGAATTCTTAGGACTGAAGGAACTAAATATCGAAATGTATATATGTTGGTTTGTAATTAATACGTAGCGCCTTATTATTAATTTTTTATGCACTTTTACTGTAACACATAAATTGTTCACATGCTGATTCATTTCACGACATTCATTTATGCCACTCCAAGGAATACAAGGTGGTATTGACAAGAGTGAGGATTGCTCATGCAATACCTGCTAGTATGCTGGAGACGTGCTCTTTACCAACCCTGTACCATTTTGAAAAATGCTAATTATTGAATGTTACTACTGGACAGAAATTCGTTTCTTCGTCTCAGATTATAGAAACATCATTTCAATTATGACTTACATCATTTACTACTTAAATAGAATGTTTGAATATTTATCTGAATAACTATTCTTTTTCCGCTATGTGTAGAATTTGAATGACATAATTCAGCCTAGATCTCTAATTCACTATAGTTTTACCATTGAGTTGGCGCTGTCCAAACAGTTTATATATCACCTGAAATTTATGATGTCCATAATTTACCAGATATAAAAAAAAATATTTATATGGAAGAAAAAATCAAATACAGGTATTATAAATCTATATCAAACCTATAGCAAACTTTGAGGTTGTCCATATAGTCGAAAAACCTTCTGTTTGTATGCTGTTTATATGCTCGTTTCAATAGACTATTGTTTCTATTTCAATAATAAGTTGTGTTTTTACATCATCTAAAATTGAGTATAACATGTACATCTACTAACTCTTGTTCTAGTCATGTTTTTGTGAATTAGTAGTGATTAACTGTCATATTGTGCCAGTTTTTCAGCTGTCAATGTAACATGTTATTGTGTATGACACTTGATAGTCTTGACGTTCAATTCTTTTCTAGTAAAGTTAATTTAACCTTCACTAACATACCTTAAGACAGTTATTCAAACTTGCATTACACTCTCAAATTTTCGTTGGAAACTAGACTGCTGATTTAAATTAAAAAGATGTGTCACAAAGAAAAACAGGGACATAGTCTGAAGAGGAAGGTGTCTCCATAGAGGAAAATAATTGAACTTTCTGAAGCTGCCATCTGCGCATTTTAACCCCTTCAAACACTGTTATTCATGAGATGTTGTGGCATTATCAGGTTATATTATTATTGCAATGATGGGCAGTTGAAATATACCAAACGTAATTAGTAATAGCAGAACTGACTGAAGGTCTTGTATCAGTCAGACGTTGTTTGTGCCATGCCAAGACTTCATACTCGACTTTATTGGGAATGAATGTTTAGACAGCATCCTACTCCTTAGGATTTGTTATCTTTGCTAATCTTAGATAAGACAGCACTGGGGAGAACAAGACGCGCTTTTGTCATCCCCGTTACAATGGCAAGTCACTGTTGTTGAGGCAAGCAGCTTATCTTTTCTTTCAGTATTGTTAGCAGTGACCTCTCTGAATATATTTCTCATAATTACTGTTTTCTTATAATTTTTTTCAGCTATATTTGTTATTACATTCAAGGCTTTATGTTTTTTTTTTCAATTCCCTAAAATAGGAGACAGTATTAAAATAAATGCTCCATTCATCTATGGAGTCATCTTGTGTTTTTGAAGATTATAGTAAAAATCAATATTTTGGAATTTATTTTTAGTAGCCCTAGTTCTAAGCTACTCGATAAGGGAGGATGTAGTAATTTTTTCAATATTGGGAATTATGATGGTGGTTGAATAATGATGTCATGAAATTTGGAACTTCTGAATTGTATATGCCGGCATTGCAATAGGACCCTACAAGTCATTTGATTATCAATTTTTTGGAAGTGGTGTTTACTGAATTCACATTACCGGTAATCACTGTTCTAATGCAGATTCGGTAGTTCACGTATTTTTTGGCCCGTTACTTGAATATCGGATATGGTCTGAAACCGGTCAAACACATTCCAACCTTTGCTCTAAAAACATTCATGTCTATGTAGATAGTTGTCCTATACTCCCAAATTTTTTTTATTGAAATAAAGAAATGTATATTACTGGTTAAAAAATCATTCTTAATATCTGCTATTATATTATTTTAAAAGTCCCCAATATATTTAATTTATTTAGCGATAAAAGACATCTAATTTTCAGACCAAATTTCCAGTTGAAAAAAATCCTCTTTAGATGATAGGCTAGTTACTCTAATTTTTAGTATAGGAAATTTGATAGAGAGTTTGCGTGTATATTTTCTATTAGAGTCAACATCTTCATTTTATTGTTTAAAAATAAGTTGAAAAGGTTTATTTTTTTTAGATATCTTTTATCTTGTTTCTGGTTTTCCTTCATTATTTGTTTTATATCCTTTAACCATCTGCTTCTGCTAACTCTGTATTATGACTTTCTTTTCGTTCTCAACTTCATCGAACTGAAAAGCCTGTTACATAATTCTTTAGCTATTTTTTTAGTGCTCGTTATTTGGCAATGAAAGAAATCTGTTGTGATTGATTTTTTACTTTACTATAAGTAAAGTATAGTGATCGTGAAAAAATTCGATCTCGAGATTTTGACGGAATTACATGTTTTGAGGTCCCAGAAGTCGTTTTATGACGTTTTTACGATGATGTCTGTGTGTGTGTGGGTGGGTGGGTGGGTGAGTGTGTTAGCATTGCTTGTTACCACGCTACGGTCCAGAATCTTTGATGGATCAAGTTGATATTTTACACAAAAATGGGCCCCATTTAGACGAAGATCCCTATTGTTTGGGAAGAATTATGCATGATGGGAAAGTCACTTTTTTTGCCAAAAACCGTTTTTTTTAAAACATTTATTTCTCCTAAACTGATAACCCTAGAGTTTTGAAATTTTGACATTATCTTTGAGGTTACAAATGAAACAAACGAAAAATATATTCAGAATTTTAAAACAACAGGAAATATTTTTTTTCAATATAATGTACAAATTTTGACTTATAATTCAATCTCAAACCTTGTGAGAGCGATACAAGCCATACTGTTTGACGGACAAGAATGAAACTATGCCTAAAAATAGAACATTATGTGTAGAATGAGTAGAGATATTTTTTTTTCAAAATTACATTCGCTAATGGGGCGTTACAGTACGATTTCTGTTTTCAGAAAATGTTTTTTTGACGCTAAACGGCTGAATAAAAAATAATGAAAATTTGACCAAAAATGGATCAAAAAATTAGCAATTCATAAAAAAAAAATCATGAAGTTTCAATTACGGGAAAGAGCAATAACGATATAAAAACTCTTTGTTTACCCTAGACTAAGAGATCACCTGCTATACTTGTCTAATTTTTTGTATTTTTTTACATTGTTTACATTGACTTAGAAATTTTTTGAGCGAATCCACTGAGATAAAATTGATTTTATAAAGGAATAGTTTAAATTGTTTATTGAATTGTATGAGATGTAAGAGGAATAATATTGTGCAGGAAAATGATAACACTCACTCAGAAAAAATTCGTATATATGTTATTTGACAAAGGGGAAGGAAAATGATGTTATTAAATACTAAGAAGCTTATTATTATTATTATTTTAAAGATTAAAATTCCCAGTATGATAATTCTATAAAAGACCAAAAATGTAAATGATAATTCATAATCTGAATCTTTCGTTTAGAGATTAATAAATGTAATTATCGTACATCTTTAATTAACAAATCACCTTAAAACAACATTTTCTTCGCAGTTTAAGATGTTTTTCAGAGAAAAAAAGGGTATTTTCCTGTTTTAAATTTTAAAATTTTACTTTAATATTCAATCTAGAAGGATGTCAAGTAAACGATGTAAGAAATCTACTGGCTGTTTGAACGAAAGCCATTCTCTTGTAGGAGAATAAATCGTTTCAAGAAATGTTCACTTTGGTTTTTCAAAAATGTTATTACTGCTGTAGTTATACTAACGCAATTATTTGCAAATAATAAATTATTTGTGATGTACAAAAATAAGCTTATAAAATGATATGTCCTTCAATCACTATGTGTACTACCTCAGGAATGATAGGCTAATAATTATATCCCATTTAGATGTTTACGTTATGCTTAAATGAGACGTTATGTTTATATACTCAAGAAATTTGACATTAAGTTACTTATAGTAAAGTAGAGTGTAGGCCACTCCAGATTTTTTTTTCATGTTTTTAACAGGATGATTAAAATCATTGCGAATCATTACTTTACTTGTTGGTCACTAATTGCACTATGCGAAATACTTTGATTCGATTTTCATTCATTTTTTTATCAATTCAATAAATTCATAAAGCGAACGTCTGTCTTTAGTCTATGAATTCGGAAATCATTGCTGTAGTGTTTTCCATCAGTCTTCATCTCGTATAAATGTTCATCTCGGTCAGACTTGATGTAACACAGCAATTTTCTCAACTAATCATACAGTAATTGTTCTTAAAATGCTTCAATTTGAGAACAATCTTTCTACTCCCTGACTGTCAGTATTACATTTGATTTTTATCTTAACTTAGTTCTTCAGAAAATAAAATTAATTAAAAATATGGAGAGATAACTGTTGTAACATTTATAAATTTACGCTTTCTATATTTGTAGTTTACAGAATATGAAGTTTATTAATGATGATGTTGATCAAACATTATTAGATCAAAAAATGTATGGTAGTTAAAAAGGAAGAACACTGTTAACATTTAAATTTAACAAACACTGTTGAGAATTTCTCTGCTTACGTAGCTAAGATTGTTTGCATAGTGACTCACTGTGAACCAGATTTTAATAGCTGCAATGAAAATAGATCAAGCAAAGGTAGCATTCTACGTTTAAGGGATTTTTTATTCAATTATTTATCATTATATTAATGGTAGCTTTCTAATTATTCTATATTCGGTTTGTCTTTCTTCATCATCTATGTTGTATAACTTGTTGCATTAAAAATCCGTATACACTGCTTAGTGTGTTTAAGAAATAGTCATTTTTTTGGTATAGTGATATGAGTATTTAGTCTGGAAAATAGATATTAATATTGTTTTTTTTACTTAAGAACGTCTTGTTTTAGAACGTAAAATTGTACTTTGGTATAAGTAAGTAATCATGACTCGATTTCGAGATTTTTGTTGGATTTACAAATTTTGATGTCTTCTCAATCCATTTTTGAGGTTTTTATGGATGCCGTCTGTGTGGGTGGGTGGGTCATTAAAAGTTTGTGTTCACGCTATACGATCAAAGCGCATTTTGTGGATGAATTTGACATACTCAAAATTGGGCCCTGTGGTGTAGGCGTGTCCTATTGTTTTTGCACAACAGTAAGGTCATTTTTTTGGGCAAAAATGTGATTTTAGTAATTTTTTTCTAAACTGCTATATCTAGAGTGTTCAATATTATATGAAGCTGACAGCACCATTAACTAAAAAAATGTTAAGACATTTTTAATTCCAGAAAGGTCAGTTACAATGTAAAATGTAAAATTTTTGACTTATGATCGATTCCGAAAGGTTGTGGACACAATACTGGTTACTCCATTTGTCAGATCATAATGAAATTATATTAAAAAATAGCTCCTTTTCAGAAGATGAGCTGAATACCTTTTGTCGAAATTGTATTTACGTAAAGAGGCGTTACGGAACATATTTTTATTTCAGTTGATTTTTGTACATTAAACAGTTAATTGTAGAAAGAAGATATATGGTGAAAAAAGTCTATCTACAATAGTTAATTATGGAAAAATTTGAGAAATAATACAAATAATTTTTTAATAATGGATAACCCGCTGTACTTTGTTGAATTTTTTACATTGACTTAAGTGTCCTATTGTGCCTCTTGCAGTGCTTAGTTGTGGATGACCTACTAGATATTTTAAAGAATGAAAATTACGATATAAAGGATTTGCAGATGGCCCTGTCCTTATAAGGAGAGGGAATGCTTGATGGTACAGTCTTTGACCTTATGAGTATGCTCTCAAAGTTTACAAAACCAGAATTCTCAGAGTAAAAGCAGTTGGCTATTTTTGCAAGGTAATTGTTGTAACTGTCCGTTCAGAATCATAGATACCGTATAAATAGTCATATTTATGTATTTTTTTCTATTTCAATGCCCAAATGTGAGATATATATATATATATATATAAATATTTCACATAAACACGTCAAATAACAATCAATGATCAAACCACAATATGAAATAGGAAAAAAGACTAAGATCTTTCAACAGCAACAAGCGGTCTTCGTCAGAGTCAAAAACCCAAATGATATACGAGTATATATATAGTTCAATGTACACAAAGAAACACAGAGAAATCAAAAGCACACACTTACAGTCTCTAATTTTAGGTTGAACCGTCTTCGGGAGAGATAAGAGAGGTAAACCAAGCTGCTTATGGTGGGGCTTCGGTAATAGGTTATTAAGGCGACCTTGTCCTCGGGTGAGGTGCATTTTATATTTCTCTTGATTATATCCTTGAGCAAGCGTTCGTCTATTTTATTGTCTTTCGAATACTGATTTTCGTAATAAAGATTATGCGTTATGCCTGTTATATGGTTTCCAGTTCAACTGATGTGTTTGAAATTAAGATATTGTTTTATAATATTGTCAAGGAGAGAGTTAGACTAGCCATTGTTAATGGGGGATTGTTTTGTAAACTCGATATCCTTCTGAAATAGTTTCCAATTAGCTGTTGTTTTATAGACTCTATGTATCAAACCTTTTATTGTTGAGTTCTTGTACTATTGTGGGTATTCACTGTTAGCATTAAGATAGGATGCAGAGTTTGTTGAGTTCTTGTGAATTGATGTAGTAAGTTTCCGGTTATGGTAATCTATCTTGACGTAGAGGAAGTTGATTTTATTGTTAACAGCAATCTCTGAGGTGAATTTGAGACTGGATTCTTCTTCTCTTTAAGTATGTTGAGTTCGTTCTGATCTTTCACCACAACAAAGCAGTCATCAACGTATCGGCAATAGACAGTGGGTGTTTTCTCAAGTTTATTCATAATCTGGTTCTCCACGTGACACATATAAAAGTTGGCAAAGGTTACCCACCAGTGGTGAACCCATGGTGACACCGTCCTTCTGAAGATATAAGCTTTCGTCCACGTGGGTAATTGGATTTTGCGTCGTACATGCATGTAGAAGATTTTCAAGGATGGTTCGGCTGAAAGGTGGAGGTGGTAATCGGCTGTTGTAGGCGTAATCGCAGATTATTTTTATTGTTTCCTTAACTGGTACGTTGGTAAACAATGATACTACATCTAACAATTCTAAGGTTCCATCAGGTTCCAAGATTTTAAGAATGTCTAGAACGTCTAGTTAATTCATCGGTTGGTTTAACTACATATTTTTCAGGCATATAGGGTGTTATTATTTGTTTACTTCTTTAGCTGTATTATAGACTGGACTATTTAGTTGTGAAATGATGGGTCTTAGTTTTTTTCTAGACTTTATTACCAATGAATTATAAAATTTAATTAAGGAATGCAGTTTGGCAGCTGTTTGGCTTATTACGAGTACTAACAAGTGCCGTAGTGAGTGCACTAGATGCTAAAAATGTATCTAGCTTATTTTAGCTCACATAATTCTCGAAACAGACTTCTCATAATTCATTTGCTTTAAATCAGGAATTGGCATTGTTGTCTACATTAGCCCCAGGACTCCAAACAAGCATAAAATGATATCATTAATAACAAATGCAGTGAGTTAACCATAGCTATAGTCAAACAGTAAAACATCACATTCAATATTCTGTTTAGCTTGTCGTAATCATTTAATATTTTAAAGTATTATACTTTTTTTTTATATACTGCTTAATATTGGTAAAATGATGTATAAAGAAAATTAATTTGCTAGTTTAAAAAAGATTTTGTACTTTTATTTGTTAGATTTCTTATCTTTTTAGAAATATTTGTTTTCGAAACTTTACATGTGCGTAATGCAGCTTTATGTGTGATTGAAGGTCCAATGATGATTAGCTGTTAGGGGACTCATAAGCAAACAAACCTTGGCAATACATAAATTTCCCTGTTTTACATAAATTTAATTGTTTGACTTAATATTCCATCATACGAGTAATGATCAATTAATTATTCATTATTAAAATGAGGAAGAGAACTTTGGGATCACAATTATATATCGTGTTTAACATATTTGATTTTTAAAGCATTATGATAATGATTTCATGCCTTGGGTTTACTTTACATAAGTAAAGTATAGTAATCATGAAAAAATCAGATCTCGAGTTCTTGATAGATTTACATGTTTTAAGCTCCCTAAAATCCTTTTTGACGTTTTTTCGATGTTGTCTGATTTTGTATGGGTGTGTATCCAAAAGTTTATAAGCACGCTACAGGCCACAACCTTTGATGGGCCAAGTTCATATTTTACCAAAAATTGGGCCCTGTAGATGTGCCCTATTGTTTTTAGGCAATATTGAATGATAGGAAAATTAATTTTTTTGAGCAAGCTTTTAGACACTTTTTTGTCTCCTAAATTGCTATATTTAGAGATATGGAACATTGGGATATTGTGAAACAGCAATAAAATGTTGATTTATGATTGATTCCAAAAGTAAAGTCTTTAGACACGACAGAGATCACGAAACTTAACGGATGATGATGAATTAAAAAAAGAATCTTTTCAGGGTATAACTGAATGTTTTTTGTTGAAATTATTTTGACGGATAAGGTAATTACAAATCATGAAGTCATTATAAAGTATAAAAGCCACTTCATGATTTCAGAAAATGCTTTTTTTACGCTAAACGGTTAAATATATAACGACAGTTTGACAAAAAAAATAACAACTTAAAATTAATTAGCTTAAAAATATGTCAATAAGTCTCGATTTTTATACAAAAGACTCAGAAATTTTCAACAGCATCGGTCCAACAGAATTGATATTTGTAAGTTTTAAAAAAATGCAAGTTCTTATAAATAGTTAATATAATATGTAAGAAGAATAAAATTCATAAAAGAATAAAAGCAAAACTCAAATCAAACCATGTATAATATTGTCTAACAGAATTTTCTAATGAATCTATATGTGCCATATGTATAAACTTGATATCAGATGTATAATCTCATTTGTTAAAAACTTAATTGATTTTGAGAAACATTTAAGCATTAGAAAGGTACTTCTTGGTTCTTTTTGACAAGTATGAATACTAATTTTAAACCTTATTAGTTGATGAAGTAAAAGCTTCAATGTTCTACTTGAAGAGACTATTTGGTAGAACATGAATCGCAAACACAAATCAACATTTTTTTACTGCACAAAATTGATATTACTACTTATATATATTATGAAACATATGGTATCTTTTGCATCGTTATAAAATGAAGAAAGTTCTCGAATTAGACTTAATAAACTACAATCACAAGCGTGTCTAAGAATAACTGGAAGAATTTCCATCTGCTTGACCTTCAGCTTAAAAAAGTAATTAAACTTCTCCCTCCGTTAGATATTTTTTTTAATAATTAGAAAATTTTCAATCTCTTGAGACTGATGTGAAATGAAAATCCATCTATGGGGGGAAAATTGTTGAGCAATTTAATAGAATTCTTTCTCATTGAGTATTTTGCAGAGGACAATGAAGTGATCAGAAATTATTTCTTGAATTAGCAGTTTCATGATATCTAGAAAAAGGCGTTTGTCTGGCATACTGTCAGGTGTTAAGTTATTAATAAAACTCGGATATATAAGTTGTCTTAATTGTAGGAGTACCTCAAAACGGGCGAGTATAGTGAAATGAGGAAGGACATAGACACAATAGAACAAATAATACCATTAAATTGATGATTATGTGTTTGATCACACTTTACTAAAAAGTCTAATATAACTTATAACACGACTAGCAGACGTGACCGTTTTTGACGGCTATTTTACTAAAATTCAGACATGATACCTGGTATTCCAAAATATTACTAGAAATTATAGAATAGTAGAAAATATCGTTATTAGTACAGTGTTTAGTAAGTGCCTCTGTATACACCACATTAGCTGTCTATTCTTCAGGTATATACATAGAAGAACAGAGAGTTGAAAGCCAGCAATATACAGTTGACCATGTGAGAAACACTTGGTCTCACTCACTTCAATTCCTGCCGGAGACAGAGTTTGGCCTTGTGACTTATTTACCGTCATTGCGAAACAGATACTGACGGGAAATTGCAACCATTTGAATTGAAAGGGACGGTTGCTAGGTATAGACACTGACTACTCAGTACTAAACCCAGTCATGATATCAGCTTGTATGACGTATCTGTGCAAAGCACGAATGTTACAACCGTGTCACGGGGCACTCAAGTTTCGTAACAGCTTGATTAGTGCCCCGACTTTGTTTTGTCATAAGCAGGCAGTCCAGGAGCAGTCACGTAGTCAAGAAACCCAATTGGATAATGAACTGCTTCCTCATCACTAATCACTCTGTTTACTGAGTTGTAAGTTCTTTCCTCAGCATGATATAGTGCAAAAAAACTTGTTTATTTATTTTTCCTGCCTGCTCATATGTAGGGCTGAGAATTGCTCGTTCAAAAGCCAGTTATTCTGAATAGATGGCAGATCTTGAACTTCGGGAAACACCTTGTCAATTATCTCTTGCTGCGGCTTAAATGCAAATGAAATTAGAATCAACTAACAATACCTACTTGCTATACCTGTATATTTTCAAAATAAATGTGTCTGTGAAGTTGGTCAAAGATAACTTCGCTTCTACGTTGAATTTTGAATCCATTCATAGCTTAGATTTTAATTAGGCATACACGAATCTACTCTCAAAGTGTCAGCTCGCTATGTCTTATGGTAGCTAAGTTTACTTGCGACAAAATTTTGTGGACAAACCGACAGACAGAAATTTTTCTAAGGGTGGATTTGGTTTCTCTAATGTATGAAACGTAATGGTAACTTGGAATGAATCAGTTCTAAGCAAATTACAGAAAAAAACTTTCTTTTATTTATATAGATATCCACTTAAAAATACAACCAAAACTCAAATCATTGTCAGAGTTTGATATCATATTTACTTATAATTAAGTTGTGTAAGCTTCTCCAGATTTTGTTGTATGGATAAAGGCCTTCTACAGATGACCCGACATATAATTGTTAAAGGTGAAGATTTTATTGTAAAAAGATATGTGAAGTTTGAAAAAGAATTGTCTAATTTATGTTTAAGAAATATGTATATAATACGAGAGTGAAACATTTACTATGGTGGATAAAGCATAACTAGGTGTTTGTACATATACTAGATATATTACTAGACAATGATCTTTAAGAAAGTTTTTGTGTTTGGAGGCCTCATGATTGAGTGATGCAAGTAGTGTAACCTTAGAGGGAATGAAGGAAAAAGGTGGTATTGAAGGCAGATGTAATGGGCGCAACAAGATTAGAACAGAGGCAGTACTCTGCCCCCAAAGGAGCTGTGGTAACGAGTGACGGCCGCCCCCGCGACCTTGGGCCGGCTCTGTTACAGCTAATCACGCTCCTCTACTCCCCATCCTGTTCACTTTCCTCTCGCCTTTAGTTCAACACCAGTTGCTAAAAGGTTTTACTATTTTTCCTATAAATTCAACTTTTTTTTCACTTAATTTGCAGTTGATTCTAATTTATCTACTTCATAAATTTAAAATAAATGTCTTACTAATTAAAAAAAAGGTTTATGTTGTATTGTCTCTATTTTTTTTAAATGCATAGTTTCCAAAAACTATAACATTGTATTAGGTTGTCTAACAGAATTCATCTTTGTTATATGAAACTTCGGTAACCAAAGAAAATGTCATACATATCCATTTGTTGACTTCCAGGACCATAGTCAGGTAGGGAAATAGAAAAGGACCAATATTATTGATAATAGAACTCTGTACATTTGTGTATTAAAAATGTTCTTTTCAGTCATTTTTCCGATTAATCGGTGTCGGTAATTTGGTTAATTAATAGCTTTAAATGGGCTATTTTCGTTTGTTGGAAATAAGTCTAATAACAAAAAATCATACAAATTTTTTCTTTATGTTTATTACTGAAATAATAAATACGCTATATTTGATAAAATTATAAAGTATTTTTAAAAATTATAGTTATAATTATTTAAAAAAGATTTTGTTACGTGTATCATTCCTCTTTCATATTATAATTTACCAAATATTTGTTGACATGTTGAAAATATCATGATAAACAAAATATTTGTATGTATTACTGTTTTTTGTTAAATCAATAAAATAAAATTTCTATCTTAAGTAGGAAGAATTTTTGAAGTAAGGTTAGGGCTAATGATGCTGAACCAAAATTCTACCGGAACAGAAAGACTAACTTAGTACTTAAACTTAAAAGTTCTTAAATTGGAATGCAGACAAGTAAGTATATTCCTTCCCATTTTTAGGACGTAGTCTATTGCTTGTTGGTTCATTAATGTTTAGTACTGGTTTCCTCCAGTACTGAACATTTTTTTCACTTTTTAGAAAGTAGTTGGAACACTAAATTTTTTTGAGTTATCTCACTCAAAAAAGGATTTTTTTTTTAAATTATTCCACCACATAAATAAAGGGTGAGTCAGGGGAAACGGATGTTTTTAAGGAAAACAGAACTTGATCCACATTTTCTGGTGTTCTGGCAGGACCAGGTTTTTGGTTTTCAATAATGAACCAGTCGTTCTTAGTGTACTAACCCACCTAAGAATGGTATTGCGGCTTGGCAGATTACCGTCGTGAAGACCACTGTTGAATCTTCGCTTGAAGGGACGTTGGGTTTTTGTCACTGATTCAGCATTTTTCACGTAGTGTTACAAGAAAACACGTGATGTTCACGACTCTACGTTAGCATGATGGTAATGAACTGAAAATAAAAACAATTCAAAATTAATAACTAACTAAAACGAAAATTAACGTTAAAGTTAATCAAAAACAACAAACTAAACGGCATCTTAAGCAGGTTTAAAGATTCACTACCTTGTTCACTCCGTATCCTTATCTCGAGGAGTGTAAGGATCGTTCTAAAAGCATCCGTTTCCCGTGGCTCACCCATTACGTTATTATTTTCTTGCAATGGTCTTCACTTTATCTTGTTTTTCTCTATCGTAAGAGATTAATCCTTTTGTTCTTTTTTTCTTAGATTCCGGACTTAGTGGAATTATCAATTGATTTTCATTACTGGGACTATCTGCAGAAATGTTTGTTTCCTTTTCTGATTCTGAAATGTTTTCATTTCTTCTATGGTTTATTCCTTTATTTTTTCTATCATATCTGTTTTCTGAAATTTCACTTTAATCTTAGGATTTCGTACAGCAGACGGGCTTAAAAATTTGTTCTCCAAATAATTATAATATTTATTTAAAACAATTTATACTTATAATTATTAAAAAAGATTTTTTATTTATACCATTCCTCCTACATATTATAATCTACTAAATATTTGTTGCATGTTGAAAATAAACAAAATATATTTTCTCAGTTGAAGATTCATGTTCTTCCACTGTAGTAATTAGGGTTTGTCGGTTTTTGTATAAACCTTAGTAGTAATAATGACACTAAAATTATTACTAAAAAAAAGTTTATTATTTGAATAATAAATGCTCTGTTGTTTTTGAGCAATATTGAATTATGGAAGAAAGGTCATTTTTTGCTGAAATATGTTTTTGGAAATTTTTTCTTGTAAGCTACTAAAAACTCTTAGAGTTTTGAAAGATTGGAATTATTGTGTAACATATGCAGTTTCTGTTAACGTTAACAGAAAAGAACGTCCGAATTTTTCAGTTACCTGAAGGGTCAGTTTTGCTATAAAATGTAAAATTGTTAACTTATGATTGATTCTGGAAGTTTGTTGGGTGATAGAGGCCACAGTGTTTGACAGATCTTAATGAAATTATCCCCAATAATACATATTTTGAGACGGTGAGCTGAATATATTTTTATTGAAATTAAAATGACGTGAATAGGCGATTGTACATTATATGTTTTCATATGTTAACTCTAAACGGTTAACCATTGAAAGACAAAATATAATCCGAACAATCAACCAAAAATTAGTTATATAAAAATATAATTCAAAAAATGTTTGTCATGGTAATGGGCAATTAAAGCTATAGAATCTGAAAACTCAACGTACTGTACTTGTAGGTTTTGTTTACATTAATTTAGAAATTTGTTAACAAAATCCAGTCAATGATAAATTATTTTTTAAGGTTTAATAGATATTTGAAAATATGTGAAATAGTTAATATTGTATGTACTGACAACAAACTAGTAAAAATATAAAAAGCAACGACTAACAACCTTATAATTTATTTGATAGCCATTGTGAAGGATGGTAGTATAGCTATAGTAAAATCGCTAATAAATCTACGTGCAGTACTCTTGAACATAACTAATTATCGCACATGTAGTTCTTAGTGCATACTCTCATAGTATGATACTGGTCATAGAGTCTTTGTACCCTAATCATCTCAGCATTCACTGTGAGGGGGGAATTGTAGAATGAATGAAGAAGAAATCAGATAGAAAGTGGCTAGAAACAACCGGGTCAACTTTCGTTTAAAAAGCTCATTTCAACTGAACTTACAATTGTTGGAAAATACTATTTCTCGAAAGGAAGGATTTAAAAATATTTGTGGAATGGCTGTCTGGAATCTCTGTTCTTAAGTACTAGTTAATCAAGCTGTAATTAACATTACACAAAGAATGCAGGCTCTCTGTCTAGAAGAGGCAGAATCCTTTGATCACATTCTATTTAAATGCGAGGCAATCATCTGGATGAGGATAAAGATTTTTGTCAAATCATACTTAAAATCAATAGAAGGGACAGATATTCTGTAAGGAAAATTATGATGTTCAATTTAGAACATAAAACTTTAGTTGAAACATCAATTTAGATGCACGATATGGCAGATATGGCTCCTGTCCTCCGAGATTCAGGCACCCAATTCAATAATAATACCATGTCATATTGATGAATGATTTCAGTTTCTTATAACTGATATTGCCAAATTTAAACATATGAAATCATTATTGATTGTCTTTAATAAAACAAATAAAACAAAAACTCATGTTTTTGTGAACGAATTTGTTATATTTACTTATAGTATAGTTGATTGTTGGTCACTCCAGACTTTTCTAAGCGTTATATTTTCGTTATAATTGGTAAAATGGATATAGCTGCATTAAAAGATATCATTGAGTTCAATGACCCTTAATAATGAGTTAACTTATAGTAAAATTGAGTGTATACCGCTCAAGTTTTATTTTTAAGTGATAGAATCCTGAGATATTCACTTCCTTTCAAATTGTAGTATATATTATTAACTAAGAAATTAGACATCGAGGCTACTTTTTTATTAGAAAAAAAGCATTATAATATTTTATTGGTGATGAGATACTCACTAAATTGAAAAAAAGTAGTGAGCAACAGGGAAAGGAAATCTTTTTTTCTCCTAGAAGTACTGAATTTAGAATAATTTTTGGTTTATGTATCTTGTGATGGTAAATGTTCAAATGTTCAACAGAGTTTTGTAATGTAACTGTCAGGGAGTTACATTTGATATAGCGAGGGAGTTAGATATTTCACTGTGTGCTATTACACTTTCCCTCTTGGTATCCGTTACTGCGTCTATTGTTCTATTGAAATTAGAAACTAGGCAGCACACACCGGTTATTTTTCGTATTATTAATTTCAGCTTTTCTTCATATAGCTCTTCTTCTATAGTTATGTTATTCAATCATTTGTAGTATTACTTATTAAACAAACTCTTAATTATGAACACTGTTAATTTAAATTCATTTAGGTAAGCATTCCTCACCTTTATGCTGTGAATTTAAAAAAAGATAAAGATTAAAAAAAAGATTTTAATGAACGTGGTTCTATTTTACTTTCTTTTCGAAAAGAAATGATTTGTTTTGTTTAGTTTAATTATTGCTTGTGGTATAGATGCTTGCTGTTGTCGCTATACTAATTTGTAACTACTTATACATCTAAGTATCCGTTTTATATATATTTATATAAATGTAAGTTTCTACTTCTTGTATGTTATTGAATTAGTAGATTTTGTCAAAAAAAGTCTTAAAAATAGCATACGTATTTACTTGTTGTAGGTGTACTTGTGTTAATTTGAATGGGAAAGATTATGTAGGGACTACTTGGTTTGAACGTTGTACTATAAAAAGCTAGATCAAGTGTTTATTGAACTGTGACCACAATGGAGAAGTTCACATTTTTGTTCCATGCTGGCCATTTCACTTCATTTTCGCTTATGATTCACTTCGCTCCTGTACACCTTCTTTGCTTGCCCAGTGTTAATTCCATAGTAGGTTTCATTTTCGACTATTTCTTATAAAATAAGTAAGTCTTATTATCAATCTAAAATAGATACTATCAGTCTACTTATCTCTTGGTGGTATTGTCTCTCTTTGAATAGGTTTTGTATCAACATTCATTTTAATAGTGCACATAGGAAAATATATAAGATTTCAATGTGTGTTACAGAAAGACACTGTCAATTAGCCGTTGAAGAGTTGTGGAAAGAGGCAGAACGAGGAGGGACGGTAGACAACGTTACGATCATCTTAGTTCTTCTGAAATCTGTGTCAGACATGGACCTAGGACTCAGCCGACCACCTCCAAATCAACATGTCATTTGGCCATCTACTGACTTTGGCCCTGAAACCAACGTTGATTACCCAGACCTCCCTAAACCAGGTATCTTATCTATCTCTCAATTTTGTTAGCGGCACGTTTATATTTCTTGACCTACGAAATCATAAACTTTTATGATCATTCGGTTGAAACAACTGTTCTCCAGGATCAGCAGTTTTTAATTTCAATTGCAATATTCTTTCATTGTTGCCATTATTATTTTTTCTATGCTATTATAATCCTCTCTCTCTCTAAAAAAAATGTAATATAAGTCAAATTTACATTGACCTTGAAATAATTTTAATTGAGAACAAAATATAATCAGATGTATAAAATAGTTTGATAAGTCTGCCTGTTTGATTTGGTTGTTTTTTGTTCTGTATACATGAGTGAGTTCTAGAACGTTAACTAGATCATTCATGTTGAGTATTTTTTTTGAAAATGTCTTTACCAAGTTGGTTTTACTTTACTTTAGAGTATTGATGTGATCTTGAGATTTTTTCATTTTATTCCAAGTTGCGTTCCTTTATGTTGGGATTTCATTTTCTATTTAGTTTTATTTCTTTAATCTAAGAACACAAAACAGATCTGATAACATCGAAATGGAATGTATATATTATTAGTAGTGTTTTTTTGTTTAAGGATGACTTTTTTCTGTTGGTTATACATTTATTTTTATTTGACGTGTGGAAATATAAACTAAAATTTTGAAAAGAAAGGCAAAAGTGAAATCACTGAAACTCTCTACTAATTTAGATGTCCTTGTCATCGATTCACATATATCTTCCTGATGACTAGGACATCAAAATATAGTAGTGAGTTTCAGTGATTTCATTTCTTTTGAATATGTGTGTGTTCTTTTGAAAATTCTAGTTTATTCAGTTCGAAGAATCGTTTCATCTATTTAGTTAAATATATGTTTTCTTATCTCTACCACATATATTGAACACTTATTTTCTTTTTTATCGTGGTTGGTCTGGTCTAGTCTAGTCATATATATATAAAATAAAATAAATTCAAAACGAAGGAAACACACAGAAAGACACAGACATAACTCACATCGATATTTCGACCATCGTCGTCATCAGGAGGTGCGAAGAGCGAAGAGTCCCGCAGGAAGACAGGGTGGTACTCTAAATATCGATGTGAGTTATCTCTGTGTCTTTCTGTGTGTTTCCTTCGTTTTGAATTTATTTTATTTTAAAAAAGTCTGCTGGACCGTTTCTTTTAATTGTATATATATATATGTATATTGATAAAAGTATCGACCGTGGAATAGGAACAAAACTAAAGTCTATCAGGACAACAGATATATCGAGTGCAAAACAACAGTTGCATTCCACTGGTACACGTGAACGGACGTACCTCTTCTTCTTCCCTTCTAGTCTCTTCCTGACGACTAACTTCAGTACTGGAAATATCCATCCAGTAAGTTTTCTCGTTTCTTCTAACTGTTGTCTTTTTCCTTTATTTATCTGTCCGGTTTGGACTGTTTAGCATTTTCATTATATATATATATTGATAAAAGTATCGACCGTTTAATAGAAACAAAACTAAAGTTTTTGGGACTCGGTCAGTTCTTCAGGTTCAAATTAAACTCAAATTGCCGACGTTTCGGTTTTTATTTAAAACCTTTTTAAATACTTAGTTTTTCTGTTTCAAAATTTATACTTCTGCCTAAAAAGGTTTTAAATAAAAACCGAAACGTTGGCAATGAGAGTTTAATTTGAACCTGAAGAACTGACCTAGTCCCGATAAACTTTAGTTTGGTATATGTATTTATATAAAGTGCTAAAACGAAGATAACACAGAGATAGAAATAACTTACTTCTATATTTTGATGATCATCAAAATGTAGAAGTGAATTATGTCTGTTTCTATCTCTGTATAACCATCGATTATACTCTTTTTATTTAAAAGTCGTTGGACCGTGTCATTTAATTACTATATGTATATATAAATGTTGATAAAAGTATCGACCGTGAAGTAGAAACAAAATAAAAGTTTATCAGGACTCGGTCAGATCTTCAGGTTCAAATTAAACTCTCTTTGCCAACTTTTCGGTTTTTATTTAAAACCTTTTTCATTATAAGAAAATACAATAGGAATTTTGACAATGGACATTTTTTTTTGGCAAAGGAGAAATTTTGACAATAAGATAGTGAAAGAAATTACTGAAGTATAAATTTTTGAAAGAGAAAAACTAACTATTACATTACAGATGTAATTAGAAAGGACCAGTCATCCGTTAATTATAGAAGTGATATTTCAAATTTAAATAGTATTTATTTGAGTGTCTTAAGTTAAAAATAGTTGATCGATGCAAAATTGTTTTAGTGACTTTTTGGTTGTCTAGTGAAATTTGGTTACCTTGCTTGTTTAGAGTTCAATATCAGGTTTTCATTCAAACAAGACATTTTATGTCTGAAATCCACAAACTGTTTTATCTGTGAAATAATCTGTAATGTAATAGTTAGTTTTTTTCTTTCAAAATGTATACTTCTATAAGTTCTCCCACTAACCTATTATCAAAATTTCTATTGTATTTTCTTATTTGTAATTATTTGCGCTTTTTATGTATGTTTTCTCTTTGAATGATTGTATTATTTCTTATATGTCCACTGTTTTGTAGGCCTATGAAAAAGGTGTTAAATGAAAACCGAATCAATGATAGTTTCGGAATAGTTGGCAATGATAGTTTAATTTGAACCTGACTGAGCCCTGATAAACTTTTATTTTATTATATATATATATATATATATATATATATATATATATATATATATATATATATATATATATATAAGTGAAGTTGGTAGCAATCCTTCTTGCAAACATGTTTCTAAAAATGTTATGCCAATTTCATGCATGGTTACATTTTTAGAGAGTTTCTCTAATGTCCTACAGGCTTCTCAGTTTCTCGGGGAATAAAAAAATCAACTGGCTCAAACTTTTCTTTTCATGACATTATTAATTAGTATTAGATATAAATAGTGTCAGAATGTCTATTTATGAAAAGAAAAGTTTGGGCCAGTAATTTTTTTATTCCCAGGGGAACTGAGAAGAGCCTCTAGAACATTAGAGAAACTCTCTAAAAAGATAACCAAGCATGAAATTGGCATAACATTTTTAGAAACATTTATATATATATATATATATATATATATATATATATATAATATATAATAAATCTCAATAAAATATCAACCTTTTGATAGTATAGCTGTATTATATAATCGGGATTTGGTCAATTTTCTATGTTCAAAACCACTCTCAATTTAAAATTAAACCGTAACGTTGGCATTGAGAAATATATATAACACGATGTTTTATCTGTTCGGTCTGATGGTAAAGTATAACCAATGTTTTGAATATTCATTCCATTCAGTTTGCATGGGAAATTAAAAGTAACAACTATCTGTCATTTTTAGATATATATTTACATCGTTACGGTCCTAAACTTAAACTTAGTGTTCATAGAAAACTGCTGTTTCTTCTTACGTTCATTTTTTCGGCCATCTAATTTACGCTAAATAGGCTGCAGTGTTTAGTGATATGTTTTAATAGCACCTAAACAATGTAATGGAGTATATATATATATATATATATATATATATATATATATATATATATTGTAATCAGGAAAACGATCCAAAAGGACAACAAACGTTTCACAGTGAATCACAAACACAGAACTAAGGAACAAACACACTTACTGTCTCTAATTTTCGGTTGAACCCTCATCAGGAGAGTTGAGATAGGGACACCAAGCGCACTTGTGAAGCGAATGTTGGAGACCCAACTCCAACCCTCCAACCGTCGCTTCACAAGTGCGCTTGGTGTCCCTATCTCAACTGTCCTGATGACGGTTCAACCGAAAATTAGAGACAGTAAGTGTGTTTGTTCCTTAGTTCTGTGTTTGTGATTCACCGTGAAACATATATATATATGATCAAACCGCACTATGAAATGGGAAGACAAGACTACGATCTTTCACCCATAACAAGCAGTCTTCGTTAGAGTCAAAAACCCAACTCAAAATAACTCAACTCAAACAACCTTCTGACGAAGACCGCTTGTTACGGTTGAAAGATCTTAGTCTTGTTTTCTCATTTCATATTGTGGTTTGTTCATTGATTGTTATTTCACGTGTTTATGTGAAATCTTTATATATATCAATTAAACGAAATGATTCGATGAACTAAATAAAAAGGAAGCCATATAATTTTTGAGAGTTTCAAATGGGAACGAACCTTTCAAAACAAAGAATTTATTAGTTTTCCACTTTTATCAATCATTAAAGGACATAGTATCATTTTGAAAAGAAATTGGAAGGTATAAGAAGTATGCTTGTGGTATTTGAACTGTTTAATTTAATTAGCGAAGTCTCAGTAATATTTCGTAATAATATTCATCTTTGATACATTATAATTTTAGATTTTGGCCACTTTGTTTGATGATTTTCATTATTTACATACAAAAATAATTCATTACCTTGATAAGCTCTGGCGAGTGAATATTTTTGTTCTTTGAAAAGTGAATATTTTTTTTTCAATCTCAACTCTCAGTTCAGACTTGAATCTGACGAAGACCGCTTGTTACGGTTGAAAGATCTTGGTCTTTTTTCTCATTTCTTTCTGCAGTTTGAACGTTGATACCTCATCGTATGTCCGCTTTCACCTACTTACTTTAATTCATCATGCGCTAGTGCGGAGGACCAGTTGCTTGGTCCAACCATCTCAGTCCTATTTCTGAATATCTTCTTTGATCTTCTGTTCATTAACTAAACAACGACCTCTCCTATAAAATGAATATTTATTCATAATATTGGGTATTAATAATCGTGAGAAAACGATAATAATATGAACAATATTAAGTCCATACTTAATACGAAATTTTAAGTTTCGTATTAAGTATTGTATCGGAAGAATGAGTTTAATTTATACGAGGTAACTATACCAGAAGAATAAGGTGTAATTTTTACCCATTTTGAGTTAAAGTTTGATAAAATATCTTCCTCATGCTTCAAAATTAACCAATAGAATAAAGTTTTGTGTTCACCAGACCAAGAACTATGTCTCTCAAATGACATTTATATTTACCAAGCTTTGCTGTTTGTGTAGTGATTACCAAAATGTTCCTTGGCACCAGACTCACACAGCCGCAAGCATGCGGACATCATCCAAGTCGATTCAGAGGCTCACAAAGCCTGCAAACCGTCAAAATTTCAAATTTTTTTTTAAATGATTACTATAATTTATAGTAAGCAACTAAAAATGTTTGCGCGTATATATTAAGAAGAGAAAAATCATTCTTAAATGTAAGATCAATTATTGTAAAATATATTGTATCATACCTACAGTGTAAACATAACTATAAATGCCATTTGTATTTATAATTATTCTGCAATTATGGTACCGATTCGCTCAATAATGTAAGGATAGATGGAATGTCCCTGTGAAAAGAACACTTGGAAACAAGTCAGTGGACTGGGATTTATGCTTTACTATCATATTCCCTTCAATAACTAATCTTTTCTAGTTTTTATTTCTCAAATGAAGTTTAAGATTTTTTGAAAAAATATTAAAATATAATCAATTTATTTTGCTAGAATGAGCTCCAAAGAGCAGGTAAGGATTATTTCCAATTGAATTTCATGATGTTAGGGTTATATTGCCTCTCCAGGAGTCCAAGCGTTTAGATTTGTTTATGGTATCAAACTAATAATAGTTTGACTATATGTATCATTTATGTTCAGTAATTGAGTGAACAATATATTATCATTTTCCTTTTCTGTGATGAAATCTTGACAAGAAAACTAAAAAAACTCAGTAACTCAATTGGTCTATCTTCTATATTGTAATATATAATAAAAAAACAACAAGAATGAGTATTAATATAGTTTTATTAATGAATTAAGTGTTGTTTAAAAAGGTTTACTATGATAAATGGGATGTTCTAGATATTTGTTGAATAGAGTTCTCGTGCTGTTACTATTTATTGAAATGAAGCATTCATATGGCGTTATTTGTAGAACAATGTGTTGTTTTGTAAGAGTTACTATTGAATATTGGGACATTCAGTCTCGCGTTCTTGCTGAATGGCGAGAATTCTTGTCTTGAATGAGAACTATTGAAAATGTGAAACAATCATTCTAAAGTTGTTGTTGAATCTTGAGTTACTTGGAATTCTTTACTGTTGTAAAGGATGGATATTTAGTCCATTCTTTTTCTGTCAATTACTCTCTAAAATTATTTACTACTGAAAAAATCTGGTGTGTGACGCCACGAGGAGTCCACTTACCTCATTGTAAATATATTCAGAAATTGTAAATTCTTTTTTTAAAAAAAAGGTAATAGCTTCTTCTTTATAATCTTGTTCTGAAATTATTAATTAATTAATAACCTTTGCAAATACAGCAGAACCTCGCAATACGAGTTTAATTCGTTCCCAGACAGAGTTCGTATTGCAATTTACTCGTATTACGAAGCAATTGGTCGTATTCAGATAAATATGAAAACAATTTAAACAGAAAAGGTGCAATTCGAAAAAATAAACAATATTGTTTGTTTGAACAATAAATGCATGCAAGAAATAATCATGTTTTAGTATTAATCTATTAAACTTAAAAAGGAGACCGTCTAGGCGTGATGAGACAGTCGCTCATACTACAAATTTGTACTCGTCGTACGAGACAAAAATTCTTACGAATGACTGCTCGTAAAGCAAATTACTCTTACAAAGTACTTACTCGTACTACGAGGTTCTTCTGTAATTATCAGTTTAAAAATTATAAATTTTACAAAAATGAATTAAATAGTCAGGAAATTTATTTTTATACAATTCATTAATAAAAAATATTAATTAAATAAATAATACTGAATGGATTCATCTGTAATAAATAATAAAAAAATAAATAAACTTTCCTAATTTCTCACGAGGTGCGCTGTTAGAATATAGAATGTTATCCTATTTCTAATATTAATCATAATAACCTCAGTGGTACCTAACATTATGCATGAATGTATTTATTTATTAATCTATTATTCAAAAAAAACACAACCCTTCACTTTTCTAGACGTTTGATACGCGTAATTCTTATGCCTGGTATTTCTCTGTTTGTAACCGTACCTGGTATTATACCTCTATACCAGTGTTTCTCAAAGTGGTCGATACCGCCCCCTTAGGGGCTTTAAAGAAGTTCTTAGGTGACGTCTAATGTTTCTAATAAAAGTTGTAAAGAGTAAAATTTGTGATCGACTTGTGTTTTCATTTTTTTTTAAAAGTCAATGGTTTTTTAAATATTTTAATCTCAATATTTTTTTATCCAATTTTTATACATTTATATGGTTCATGGGAGTCTCTAAGACAAACTCTTCAGCTTTTATATAAAATATATAAACTTATTCAGATATTTAATTAAATTTCTTAAAAAAATTTGAATAAATTATTGCCTATTACCTTGTAAGAGTTTTTTAATTTGAATAACTTCAATACTAATAATTAGCACTTTTATAAAATATGAATATAAGTATTATAAAGTTCTGTGTTTCTACGCCATTAGTTAATGAAAAAAGTGTTCGTATTCTTTATTCCGTCTATATTATATCTCAACAATTAATTTTATCAGCTCAGTTGATAACTTGTGTTGATGACAGGGTGGATATGAAATTAAAATCGGTGCGCAGAATGAGTGGTTTAGTCAGTAAAATGAAGAATCTCAGTTTAGATTTTTATCACACTATAACTTGTTAGTTCAAAGGAACAGAAAGTAAGTAAACAAGTAGTCTTAATGAACACTATACAAAGGATGATTAACTTTGATTAATAATAATAATAATAATGGGTTTTCTTTGTTGTTAATAATAAAGGATAATTGGTTTCCTTTGTTGTTAAAAATGTTCAGGGGTTTTCTGAATTGTTTAGTATGCAGACGTGTTTTCTTTATTGCTAAGTACATATACTAATGGGGTTTGTTTATTATTAAGAATTTTTAAGGGTTTTCTTCGTTATTAATATTGCTAAAGGGGGGGTTTCTTTTGTTATTCAGAATGATAAAAGGTTCTAAACGAAAGCTCTCTTCCATATTATTAATTAATCTTTCACAAGGGCTCTCTTGACAAACGCCTGCCACGAGCCAGCATTTAATTATTTTGTCTACTACCTTTCAATCGAATTAGTACCAATGTTACTCACTTTATTTTTTTTAGAGCATAATATAAAATTAAGTTTATGAGAAAAAAAAATTAAATTTTCAGAAACATCTGTGTCAAGCCATTAAATTAGTAATAAACTCTGGTAAAAGAGTTTAGTTTATGGATTTTTTTATTTTTATTTTTTAAATGAACGATAAATGTTGAATTTTATAAAAACTTAAGTGTATTTGTGAAAATAAGAGCACCAAATTGCGAAAATAAAAAGACTTGTTGCTTGCATATTTATAGAAATTTTTGTTGAACTAAAAGAGCATCTGTAAATAAAAACTACAATATTACAGTGTGAATATATTGTAAATTACATTACTTAAATAAATATTATGGCCGAAGTTTGATCTAAAAAAATGACTTAAAATAGAAATTTATGTCTACTCAGATGGTTCTAAGATAGAAAGCTGCAAATAATCCAGCGAAAAGGTCATATTAGGTTCTGCAATGGAAGTTTACATTCCCTGCATTCTTTGTAATTACATATTATAAAGTAATATAATAGTAAAGGGATTTTGAGTTTAAAACCAATGCACGTTTTGAGATCCCCTGAATCCAATAAAATAAGTTCGCACATTGATGTGTCTCTGTGTGTGTGTGTGTGTGTGTTTTAATTACAAAATGCTTATAACTTGCTGCAAGGCAGCAGGTTGGTTCAAATATTGCACTCGTTTAGAGGTACTTCATATGAAAGAGGAAAATCTTTTTGGCATTGGTAGAAATTTGTCCACACGATTTGGATTACAATGGGTGATTCTGACTTGTTAGTTGATATTTTAATGCAGTCCGCATTGAAATATCCTTCTTGGTCAAAAGTTATAAATCTACTCTGGAATAGGCATAAATTTACTTTCCAGATAAATTGATTTGGATATCAAACAAGAGGTAGTGAAATAGGAATATACATCAATAACTTGTATATTATTTTATTAATAGTTTTGAACTATATTGATTAAACTGATAGACAAACATCGAAGATTTCTACATTAGTAAATAATACTCTAGTAAAATATATAACCTGACGTCTATCTTCTGTTTTGCAACCCTGGTGAGAATTTAGGAAGGATTTGCTCATTTACTCTGAACATGTTATGAATACTAGATTGCTTCATAACTTTTATGAATTAATAATTGTGATAATTACTTGCGCACCTGTTGTTATTCAAATTAATATTTTGTAGTCAAGATTATAGGCAAGAATTTATCCATATTTTCAAAGAACTTAAATTTAATTCTTTCCTAGTATATATTTACAATGAGGTAAATGAAATTTCTGTGATGTGTCACCCCAGAATTATTCAGTAAAGTATCAATGTTTCTGATACCTCCTTGATGTTATTACGAAGTTTTCGTGGTTTATGTTTGTCGTCCATGGTTTCAAACATTCCTGGGGTATTCAAATATTGGTTTTAATAATAATACGTAGTTTAGAAGGTAAACAACCCTTTATCAGTAAATGGTTGAAGGTTAAAACTTGGCGGTACTCGTTGGTGCTTTGACCTAAAGCTTGATCAATCATGAGCTCCATATCCAGGAATTCCAAACAAAGAAATCACACTTAAACATATTTGTGGCTTTGAGTAATATGTGCCTCATATCTGGCAAAGAGCATGAAACACCTTTGCGAAAAAATCAACCTAATTTTGATTATGAAATTAAGCAATTTCATAAAATTTTTCTTTAGGTTTACATCTGCACTCTAGAGATGTTGATCTACCGGACTGACCTAGGAAAAACTGTAGTGTGGTAAATACCACACTACAATTCGTAACGCAAACTATTAATTGTGTTATGAGGTAAACTTTAACATTTTTGTAATATTAATTGACAAAAATGACCTTCATTAACTGAGTTAAATGAATTAGTTTATTATTTTAATGCATTAGTTAAAATGCTAAAGTTAATATACTAATTATTTTTTTTATTTAATTAATTGAATTAATTATGAGTTTTAAGACTACTTAAAGTTTGATAAATTAAAATTAATAACGTAATAGAATGCTTAAATATATATTTTATTATAAAGAGGAATAATTGTGGGTGTTTCAAATCTGGGACGGTATCGTTTGCCAATTTATTTTGGTTTCTGTTTTCATTTTTCACCTTTATGCGAAGAAATTAGTATTAATGGTTATAAAATTGTAGTAAAATTGTAAGTAGAACAATTTTTTTTAATTTCTCAAATATTTCACATTTAAAATTGTTTTCAAATAAAATTAAAAGAATTTTTTCTTTTGAATTGAAAAGATTGTTTTCAGTTTATTTTTTGGACGTTCAACAAGCATGATCTTTTACAGCTTGCTGACATAAATCAGTGGTTTTCTTTATATTTTTTGATATTTTCTATTGTAATTTTTTGAGGAGGTTTTATATTTTTTCATTTTTTCCCTTCTTAAGATTTTCTTTATTGAGATGAACTTCCGAGAAGTAATTACATTATTTTTGCCTCACTTTGTTTAATTTGCAGGGTATGAACAAACAGAATAATGTTTTTGGAAAACCCTCATCCATCTTTGGGACCAATTGAAGATATAATTTTTCACTTAAGGATTTACAGTTGTGACCTTAAAATATATTTTTTTATTTGCTTCTTGTTTTATTAAATACATTTTGTATAGTACGTCTTTTTTACTTATATTATAACTTTGATAACTTTGTAATTATAGTCAAGGTGTGCTTGTCTGTTTGTAAGACTCATGATGAGAACAGGCTGCCGGTGTTTCGAAGATGGGGCTGTTTGGTTACTGACTCTGAATCGCGTGCAATGGTTGCGTTTGTGTGCATGGTAATGCATGTCGGTTGCGGTTTCAATTTTACCACCAAGCCAGTAGATTTCCATTATTATTGGCATTTGTGTAGTTAGCATGGAACGATTGGAAGAAGAACAGAAAAACTGGCTTCAAACTCTTCCCTGGTCGTATGCAGAAATTGTAAAGAAGAATTCAACTGATTCTCTCTCATCCAGTTCTGCAGGTACTTTTCATACAAAAAGTTATGTTGTTCCGTGGTTACTTTGTTTGCTCCTAAGTTTTGCGTCTTTTATGTTGCAATAATTACAGTGCCGTAGGCCAGTTGTGAGGCTCCAATCAGGATGAATCCAGTATTTTGAAGCTTTTCGACGCCCTTCAGTGGCATTACCAAGTTTAAAAAAAAAACTCAAAAAAATTATAGTGTGAATAGAGTTAGATATTAGAGAAACATTCATCTAATGAAAAATACCCTTATTATTTTCCGGCTTTTCAACCCTAATCACTGTAAAACAAATTCATCCAGCATACATTTTTGAACGATTTATGTGCAAACGTGCCAGCTGATTAGAATGTCTATTATTAAAACATAATATTATATAAACATAAAACCATTGTGCCTTAATGTTTAGGAAACTACTCGTATTATTGTAGACCATGATTTTAAAAACATTGATTATACTTAGTCTTAATTAATTTTTATGTTTTTATCGCCATCTATATAATGAAGTTCGTAGTCTCCAAGAAGCTTTTCGGTATTTTGTAAATTACGATATTAGAAGTGTATCAGACTATGCGTTGCACCAAACTTATCAATAAGGGTGTTCAGGTTCCTATCATCATTACCAATTGTTGATGGTCATCAAGATGGGTCATTTAATTTAATGATGTACTAATTGTTATTTTATGAATGATTTACTGTCATCTTTAGCTAATTTGTTCTTTTGTTGAATGGTTTTGTTGTAAAGTGTTGATTATATCCAGTAGTAGCTGATTCGTCTGGGTGGTTACTTATTATTTCTTACCTGAGGCAGGGGTCATTTGCAGAGTTGGAAGCATTAGTCGTCTCCCAGGTGGCTGGGAGACGACAAGGTAGCAGTCTGTTGGGGCAGGGGATCTCACCTCCTCGTCTAGCCGTGAAAAGTCATTTTCACGGAACCCACTTCTCGTCTTACAAGTGTCCCTTGGCCTCTTTTCCCCCATCATTGTCCCCAAACTAAAAAAAAATTCTTCTTCAAATAATCTCGTAGTCATCTATTATATTTTTTTTATACATATTTGTATTTTATTTATGTATAAGTAAAATATTTATTTGCCCATTTTGGTTGGGTATTTTTAGTCTTTTAAGTTTTTACTGGTTAGCTTGCAATCATAATTTTGTATATATGCTCTCAGGAGTAAAATAACATTTAAGTGTTAATGTGTTTTTTATTTATACACGAATATCACTATTGAATTATTGGAGACAGAAGACAAACAATATCATGTATGCATACACTATTGCATAAAAAAAACTTACATTTTGTTTATGCTTTTTAACTCTTTTTTTTTAAACTTTAATTTACCATTAAGTCATGCTTTCCTGACACTTGTGTCATTTTTATTCCTTATGAAACAGTTGTAGTAGTCATTTATAAACAAGGGGTTATGCAAACAGGTATGCGCCACCCTCTTGCTCAAACTGTATGGGGCAGCACCCTGCAAATTACAGAGGCTGTACATACATTAAGGCGCAAACTAAGAGGAGGACACCTAAGAACTCCCTCGTAAAAAAGGGAGTGTCTTATAAACAGTCTCTTGGTGCCTCCAGCCAGCCTGCCTCCCAAGCTACCCAACCTGCTCAAGAGGAAAATGACCTCTTGACGGTCATCAAGGCCTTACAGGACAACTCGTTACTGTCTCGTCTAAGCGCGGCAGTGCGAATGTCCAAAGAGATTGATACTATCTCTCTGCCGGACCACGCTACTATTGCTCTGCTATCATGAACAGGGATAATAGAAGACTAAGAGTCCTTATCTGGAACGCGAATGGAATTCGCGCAAAGAGGAACGAGCTCTCGGAGTTCCTCAACCGTCACTCCATTGACATAGTGCTGCTCAGTGAAACTCACTTAGCACCACAACACAAGTTCAGTCTACCTGGTTACTCAATCAGCAGAACTGATAGAAAGTCTTACCCACGAACGGCTGAAAAGAGTCATGGAGGAATATAGCCGTCAGGTCAGACATACCCTATACAACATTGCCAGCTATCCTAGAGGTCAAGCTAGAAAACACCACAATACAGGTCCAACATAATAATGTGCGTGGTGTGGTCGAAAGACTGAGGTACATGCCAATAAATCAAACAAGGTCCAACATAATGGTAAACCATTAAGGTTGGTATCGGTGTATAACACACCGAACACTATGATACCCCACAAAACTCTGAAGAAGTTTATGGGGACGTCAACCCTCACGATCATGGGAGGAGACTTCAACACACAACACACAATGTGGAACTGCTAGAGGGATAGAAAGATGGGAAAAGCCTTGTTAAGCGCCTGTAACAGGCTTGGCCTAAACATCTACTATCCAGCAGTTCCAACGCACATAACAGCTAGGACTGCTAGCACCATCGACTTAGCTATTGCCAACTCCAAGGCTCCGGCTGTGAGGCTGGAAACGATCCAGAAGCTTTCTTCTGATCACTATCCAGTCCTCATGGAGTTGACAGGCTCAGTAGTGCAATGTCTCTCCACCAAACCCGTCGTTACAGATTGGGTGCGGTTCAAAAGGACACTTAGCCATATGTACTACCCAACAGAGGTTAACACACGGGCAGAAATAGACAGAGAGGTTCAAAACCTAACTGACTCTATTCACGAGGCCCTTAAAAAATCACAAGCTGAAAGAAACAACACAGGGTGGGAAAAACCACAAAATAAACAAATAGTTAATCTTATCTATTAAGATAATATTATTTCTACAGAAATAAGGTCCGTAAACTTTGGAATAAGTATAAACTACTATCGCTCAAACTGTAGTGAATAAACTTAATAAACAAATTCGCTACAGATTACAAGTTATGAGGGAAGAGACCCTCAATAAAAAACTCGAAGAAATAGACAATACTCCAGAAGCTTGGCAGTTTCTGAGGAGATTGCGAAGGTCTAAACAGACGACCGTTGCCCTCAAACACAAAAATAGCCTCTGCATTACTTCTCAGGAGATTGCAGAGGCATTCTTGGAGACTTTAGGCGAATTATACAAAGAGGATGGCCCTAAACTCTCTTCTTGTATATCTCCTCCGGAGGAGTCTATCTCTCTCATTATAGAAGAAATTAAAACCCATTTTGAAAGAGCTCTCGAGGCGCAAAGCACCGGGTGCGGATGACGTAAATAACTCTGAAGCAGCTCCCTGACCCTACACTCAACTGGCTAACCTCCATATTTAATGCTTGCATTAAAATTGGTTACTTTCCATCAGCCTGGAAACAGGCCAGGATAGTCCTTATCCCCAAACCGGGAAAGGATCCAACTCTAGCCAGTAACTACAGGTCTATAAGCTTGCTTAGTTCTCTAAGCAAGGTATTTGAGAAGGTCTTACTCAAACACGTATCTGAGTTTCTCCAATTCACAGATATCCAGATTGGATACAAAAAGGGACACGGGTGCGTTCAGCTACTGCGACGCACCCTCAACTTCTTACACTACGCTAAGCAAAGAAAGCTTAGAACATACACCCTAGCCATCGACCTTGGCATATGAATGATATGGCGTATGTGTATGAATGATACGTGCGTTTGGCACGAAGGCATTGTTAAGAAACTAGGAGACGCTGGACTTCCTCAATGGTTCCAAAGGATCGTTCACTCCTATCTAACTGAACGATCCTTTAGAGTCAAAGCCAGAGACACTTTATCCTCGCAGTACAAGATTGAGAGGGGGGTTCCCCAAGGCTCTTGTCTGGGGCCTATCCTTTTAAACTTCTACTTGCAGGACTTTCCCAAGTGGAATAAAAATAATAGAAACATACAGACACTAGAGGGTATCTATGCAGATGACATTTTGGTATCGTGCCGGTCGTACTTCATAGATACCCCTCTAAGACAATTTCAGCAACATGTTGACAGGATGGTGCAATGGACTAAGGTTTGGAGGACTGAATATTAATCCATCCAAATGCACCTTCACTGTCAACTTGCGCAAGAGACTCGGATACACACCTACACTGCGCATCCACGAACAACACATACCCGTAACAAATTCCTTTAGGTACCTTGGCGTTACTATTGACCAAAAACTGTCCCTAAAAAACCATGTGAACTGCACACTTGGGAAGGCCTACGGCGCCGGGAGTGGCATCTACTATTTATTACAGCCTGGCTCTGGTCTCTCCCTTTGGACCAGGGTGAACCTCTACAAGGCACTTTTAAGGCCAATCGTCGCGTACGGGGTTACAGCCTGGGCTAAGCCGGCGGGTAAGTTGATGAAACGCATTTATGCGTTTCAGAATAAAACCCTCCGACTTATCCTGGGCGCACCACGCTACGCGATGAACGAGTTCCTGCATAGGGAAGTCAAGCTGGAGCGCCTCTCCAGGTTTGTCCGCAGGTTGGGCAGAAAAGAGGATAAAAGAAATGCCACTTCAACCAACCCTCTGATTGCTGTCATTCAGGGTTTATTACTCACTGAAGTGATGCAGGAGGAAGAGGCCGGGATGGCCTGCGGCTGATATATGACAACAACCCAGTAGAGGAACAGGTAGTTGGCCTACGTTGACGCTGTCCTGTACAGGAGCCGGGGGAGAAGACGAGGAACAGCTTCACAAAGGGAAGAAACGTACTTCTTAATATTATTTATAGTATTATTATTATCATTATTATTATTATTATAAAATCATTATTATTATTATTAGTATTATTATCACTTTGTTATTATTATTATTATTAATATTATAATTATTGTTCCTAATACATTATACCTATATTATTATTATTATTATTATTACTATTCCTATTATTATTATTATTATTGTAGTTTTTACTAATACTATATTACACTATTATTAATCTTTATAATTATTGTTAGTATAATTATTATTACGATTATTATTATTATTGTATCTTTTATGTACAAAGGGGAAAAAGCCTGGTCGGCTACCCCCTTGTATACCTTGGGCATAAGGTCCTTAATAAAGAAATTTTCATTCATTCATTTCAAACAGGTAAGCAACTAAAAGGCAGCTGGGTAACATGTTCACTGATTGCATTTCATATGTAATTCACGTTTGAACTTGTTACTGTTAGTTATTTTTGGCATTCAACCTTCATGATTCATATTTTAGAGTTAGATTATTTTTAATACTTTCCACAGGATGAAAGATTTTTTGAAAGCAATAGTAAAAGGCAGTCGATTTGAAGGAATCGTTTCTTAGATTGACGCAATGATGGACAGAAGGTAAGAGGTTGAGGTGGCGTTTGAGCAGAGGTGGATGGGTGGAGAGATGACCGCCACGTGACGACCGTTTCCATAGTGACGGGGTCACGGGCCCCTCGGGTTACTGGGTTTTCAAGCCTGCCGACCGTCGAATCGATCAAGGCTGCAAGTAGACCAGGTCTGCGCTGCCGCTCTCTTACCCCAGACATCCTTGCTGCTTAATCAAACCTTTCACTGAGAACCCAGCAGTGCTCAACCACTTGTAACCTGTTTTGTCCAACTAATTTTAACATATACATACTAGAATAACCTCGTCGGTCCGCAATAAATATCCCAAATGTAGTACATATAATACACAACTCTAGATTGTGTTAATAAAGTTATATTTTAGTGTAATAGTATATAATAGTATAGTACCATTCCTAACAAGTTATAAATAATTAGTAATTGGGAAAAGTTGTTGTTGCTCTGTTATATTTATGTTCATCCAGTTGTTAAAACAAAATATTCATTTTGTTTTTATAACAGGTTTATTTTACACTGTTCAATTATAGTCTGAAGAAAGGCCCAGTGCATCTGAGTCATCACTGCTGTTCTATTAGCATGACTATAAACAGTGAATACCAAACGCGTTCGCCCAGGGTCAGTCAGATAGTTACTTCTTTTCTATTGTGGCCAAACAACACTATATAATTAATTTTAAGCAATATTTAATTGTGTAGATAATTTAATTATAATAATAATTTTTGATAGAGTATACTTTTCATAACGGACACCTACCTTAAATGCCATATTAACCTTAAAGGTGACTGCAAGAACTGCTTTTCTACTGTTTGACAAGGATTTTTTTGTACATAGCATTATAAGTTCGTGGAAACAAAACAAAAAAAAAAGCATTAATTTTGTCACATTAGTTCATTGATAATTCTAGAGTCTCTAGTTTTGTGCATTTCTAAGGTATGTACAATCAAGGTCTTTCCATTGCCTTTGATGCTTTCTCATACCCACATCTATGCTGACTCTTCTTCGTTGAGTGTGGTCTTTTGAACACAAGCAGCAGCAATATTCGTTCTCCTGCTGTCAGTTCACCGTTGTAAAAATTGAACCCTGGGAAAGTTCAGCGCAGAGTCTATGAAAAATCAAGTGTTGATACAAGAAAAAATAAATGCAAGTTTTCTAACATATTAACATTTTGTATCTACAAGCTTATGTATTTGTGATTTTTCGCAGATTCCCACTGTTTTTTTTTTCTTTTTAATTAAATTGTTGAATTTGTTTAGAGTGCGTGGATGATGAGATTGATTAATGAGTTTGATTTTATCCTAGAAGGTCCACTGAACCCAGATTGTTTTTTTTGTATATACATACATATTTATATTAAAAAAAAGATGTAACAGGAAGGGAAACAGTACCTGTTACTCACATTCTATATTTTGACTGTTTGACAGGAGAGGAGCAGTACTGTGAGATGATGACAGTCCAAATCTTCAACATATAAATAAACGTGTATATATATATATATATATATATATATATATATAGGTGTATTCTCTAATCGGGGTTCGGTCAATTTTCCAGGATAAAAAATTAAACTCTCGTTGCCAATGTTTCGGTTTTGTCGATATATTATTGAATCTGTTATATATATATATATATAGTTCAATATAAACAAAGAAACATAGAGAAATCAAAAGAACATTTTCGGTTTGAACCGTCTTCAGGAGAGATAAGAGAGGGAAACCAAGCGCACTGGTTCAGACACGGTTGGAGACCAATATATATATATATATATATATATATAACACTTAAAATAAACTGTGACACATAGACTGAAACATAACAAAGACTCACTTTTCGATATTTCGACCGTAATGGCGGTCGTCCTCAGGAGAAGTGAATTGACGGAGGGACGGCAGTCAACAAATATATATATATATTCGTATATTTGGAGAACAGTCCTTCATATATACATGTGAGATTAAACTATCTGCCTACTTTTGTCTTAATCATTTTTTGGATTTCTTTTCCAAATCTCGTATTAGTCCTTTAAATTCTCCAGGAACTAGGTACATTAACTCACCATATGATCTTCTGTCCATTTTTAATCGTATTTATTATTACGGACGTTTCGGTCTTCTTTGACCATCTACAGGGTTATTTTTGGATATGTGTTCAAAATAACCTGTAGATGGTCAAAGAAGACCGAAACGTCCGTAATAATAAATACGATTAAACATGGACAGAAGATCATATGGTGAGTTAATATACCTAGTTCCTGGAGAATTTAAAGGACTAATACGAGATTCGGAAAAGAAATCAAAAAAAATGATTAAGACAAAAGTAGGCAGAAAATTTAATCCCACATTTATATATATATATATATAGAATTTACAGGTTATTTCTTTGATGAGAGGATATTTCTGAGGCCTTAAGTATTTAAGCCGTATTAAAATGTATGCCTTAAATTGTGCTTTTAAATTTATTCGGTCATTATATTTTTTATAATTATATTTTTCCTCTTTTATTATTTTTTCTTACATCATATGTACATTATATTTTCTTAACTTACATTATAAGAAAAAAACTCAAGAATTTCTAAGTGTTGTGAAAGATAATGGCTCTGAAAATGTGAAACTCAACTTAGAGTAATCTCTACCTGTCCTACTTGTTCAGGTAGGACAAATACTACATTTGTTTAACTAGTTAAATACTACATTTAACTATATCTTGCAAAAGTATTAGTTAAGAAAATTAATTTTGGTTACATATTCTACATATATAAGAAATATAAGTTCACTTTAATGAACGTTTTAATTAACTTAAACCCGTTTTTTGTGTCCAAATTTATCTACTTTCTTATTCATCCATTGATTAATTGCACTGCTGACAACCCGAGGTGTGCTGTGTGGTCCCAGGCCGCCTGTCAAGCAATCCTCTTCGTATAATAATAACGTTATCGGTATATCCTTCCGCATCGTAACCTTCATTATTTAGTGAATCAAGTAGGCCGCGACAATAGGAGCGATAACAAACCTCCCTCAGTTGGTGCTCATATCTACCACAGTTTAGTTATGGTAGATCCAGTTTTTACACTAATTATTCTTACAGTAGATTTTTGTTAATCCATCATATAGTTCCTTGATTAATTCAAGTATATGTTAGTGCTGATCCATGGATTCGAAGGCTTTTATCATAAGCTAATTTTATATCTAAGAATCAACCTAGAATAATTCATTTAAGCCTTCAAGATTTTTCTACTTTTTAAACCAACATTTTTTGAACTGATTCTGTAGATTTGCTGTTATGAAGGGTATGTAGTCTCTTCTCTCTCTCTCTCTCTCTCTCTCTCTCTCTCTCTCTCTCTCTCTCTCTCTCTCTCTCTCTCTCTCTCTCTCTCTCTCTCTCTCTCTCTCTCTCTCTCGTTCTTAGACTTAACATAGATTGTATATATGTCTGACGATCAGATATGGTTAAACTGTGCAACATGTGGATTGATTGTAACACATTCTCTGCATAATCATCCGACATCATGGCGAGCATAAACTATATGGTAGTCTGGCGTTTGCATTTATAGTTTTAAAGATCTTATTGTCGTTACATATTATATTAACTCTTTAGAATACGGCCATATTTCTTTCTATTACACCTTAAAAAACTTTGTGTTTGATTCGATTGCGTGAAAAAATTTCTAAGTCAATTTAAACAAATCAGACACATACAACAAACTGTCCCTTATTTCAGGTGGCATTTTCAGTTTTATAGCTATACTAGCAAACGTGTCCGTCTTTGACAGAATCAAAAATTTGATGATACATGGTGTTCCAAAATATCATTAGAAATTATAAAAAGTAGAAAATATCATTATTAGTACAGTGTTAAGTAAGTGCCTCTGTATATACCACATTAGTTATCTGTCCTTAGGGATCATGGAAGAACAAAGAGTTGGAACCTCTGACTCATGAGCAAGCAAACTACAGACTTGAGCAGTGAGAAAAACTTGGTCTCACTCACTTCAATTCCTGCGGTAGGTAGTTTTCCCTTGCGATTTAGTTACTGCCATTACGTAACAGACGCTGACAGGACAGTGCAATCGTTTGAATGGAAAAGGATAGTGGCTCGGAATCTATAGTACCACACCCAGTCAAGATGACCGCCTCTATGGAGTATCTGTACAGAGTGCGAACTCAGAGTCGTGTTCTGTTGCACATTTTTTGGGCACTCAAGTTTCGTAACATGAAATTTGTTACTACTATTAAATCGTAGTATGATTGGTGCCCCTACTTTAAGTTTTCACTCATGAGTAGGCAGTCCAGGAGCAGTCACGGAGTCAAGAAATTCAATTGGATAATGAACTACTTCCTCATCACTAATCACTCTCGTTACTGACTTGTAAGTTCTTTGCTCGGCTTGATATAGCGTAAGAACTTGTTTGTTTATTTTTCCTACCTTTTTATTAGTAGGGGTTGAGAATTGCTCGTTGAACAAGCCATTTATTCTGAATTGATGGCAGATCTTGAACTTCGGGAAACACCTTATCAACTATCTCTGGATGGGATAGATTGAAATCAACTAACAATACCTACTTGCTATACCTGTATATTTTAAAAATAAACATGTCTGTGAAGTTAGCCAAAGACAGCTTAAAAGTCGTTAACTTTGCTTCTACGTTGAATTTTCAATCCATTTAAAGCTTAGATTTTAGGTTAGACATAAACAAACCTACTTTCAAAGTTTCATCTTGCTATGCCTTATGGTTGGTGAGTTTACGTGTGACAAAGTTTTGTGCTTAAAAGTACATAACTTTGCTAATTTCGACAAAAAGGTATTCAGATAATCCTTTCAAAAGATGCTACTTTTTGTATTATTTCATTACGATCCGTCAAATGGCGTGACCGGTATCGTGCCCACAACCCCTCAGAATTAGTTGTAAGCCAAATTTTTACATTTTTACTGCAAAACATACCTTTCCGGTTGTTCAAAAAATCGGAGGTTTTTGCAGTTATTGCTTCTGTCAGTCTAGTACTAATCTTAAAATGTCAATGCTGTACTGGTAGCAATTAAAGAGAAAAAAAATGTTATCTAAAATTCATTTTGGCCAAAAAAGTGACTTTCCTTTATGCAAATTGCCAAAAAACAATGAGTAACATCTCACTAAATTATCCAAATTTTGACAAGATCTCCATTTGATCCATTAAGCGGTGTGTTCCCACGAATTTCGTACAGACATACAGATATCATCGTAAAACAGTCAAAAATTGTTTTTGGGAACCTCATGATGTGGAGATCCGTCAAATCTCGAAATTGATTTTTTTCGTAATCGCTATACTTAGTTAAGAAAAAAAATGTATCTCTCCATTTTTCTGGAAACATCAGTGCATTAGAGATTATTATTAGAAATTCAATGAAATATCGGTTCACATATTTTTCTCTCATTCCTAAAGAAATAAAGTAGTATCCATGAAAGTATTGCATATGAGATCTGCTCTTTTATTGATATATAGATGTCGGTGTCGGAAAGGAAAGGATACATGTTTATTACAATTAAACAAAGAAAGGTGTTGACAGTCAAAGCGAAAAATATGCTTTTTTTGAAACCTGCATGCAAAAGAAATCGTTGGCCAATGAAACTTCTATACAGCGTTAGACGAGTTCCATTGTTATTGCTCATGTAATTATGTTAGAAAATAACCTGACATTTCCTCCAGTATGAAAGACAAATGAGTTTATTTCATAAAGCGTAGCCGGATCTCTATCAGCCCACATGCTTAGCAACAGCATTCACTAACTCTCCAAATAGTTAGGCAAGGAATTGAGTGTCTGGCATCGCCTGTGAAATACTCCATGTACAGCCTGCAGACACCCACAAACTATCCCTGCAGAAAAACAAAACTCTTTATTTTATGGAAAGACCACATTTCTAACAAGCATAGTATTTATTTTCAAGAAAATCTAATAAAGGTATCTAATACAAATTTTTCATCAACAACAGGTTTGTATATGGAGACTTAGATTTTTTACGCAGAATGAGTAAATACTACATAAAAACTGATTGCACGTCTGTTGTATAACATTGCTTTGCATAGAAATATGCATAGAAACTTCATTTAAATAATGCTTTAGCTGTTTTTACAACTATATCTGTAGAACGAATTGAAGCCTTTAATAATTGTTTAATGTTATTGTTGTAAAATAAATTTACCGACTGGCCACTATTTTCTTTCTGATGTTTTATAACTCATCGTTCCACCAGCTTTCTAATTTCTTGTTAGAGGGGTTGGATGGTTTTTTATCAGATTTGTCTATTAGAATGCTTTGTTTACATGAGTCCGTAACTTTTTGAAATATCGGTGTGACACAGGTTTCAAATTCGTGTTTAGTAATTTCATTTAAAACTGGACTTAGTTCTGAGTCGAGGTCCGCTCTATCTTATGACTGAGTTATTATTGTAGAAAAGTTTACTTGAAGTGAAGTTCTAAATTTTTCCCAATCTCTTTGTGAGCAATTTTTTGTTTGCATTAGCGTTGTTGAAGTTATTATAATTGCCTATTTCAAATGTTATGTACTTGTGATCTGATAGACTCTCTTCTAATGATATATTCTAGTTGAGTAGAAATGGCAAAAATGCACTTGAGACCACGGTTAAGTCTATGTTGCTCTGCCCTCTGTTGGTTTCAAAAGTACGCACCCCGAAGTCTTCATTGACAGTGAATACTGATTTCGTCAGTGTGTATTCTTCGTCAGTGTGTATACAACATATATCCCCTCTCGTTCATCAAAGTGTCGAACCAAGTGGCTGACCTGCAGTTACTATCCATAGTGAAGTGCGATGGGCAAGTAGATATGATATTATCTAGCTCAGATAGGTCGTCATATAAGTTACCATCATGTATTAGAGACTGGAAGCGAAGAACAGCTTGTGACCATTGTCACAAGTAATTAGGAGCGGCAACTTTAAGGTTCAGTTTCAACACCCCTACAACACTCTTGGATGACCTCAGTCACCAAACGACCATTGAAGAGCCAGGAAACAAATGAACAGCTGCGAGGACCCTCATACAGCACGTCCTGCACAGGACTCTGTGCATGTGTCTGTGTTGTTTTTTTAAACATTCTTTATTGCAACATACTCCACACAAAGTTCTACATGACCTAATCTGTTGTCTGTGTGTCTGTGCTGTGTCTGTATCTGCGTGAGTGTGTGTGTGTGTGTGAATGAGTGTGTTACAACGTTCACAGTAAGCACGTGAATTAAAAATTATCTTCTAAATGGCAGTAATAAACTCAGAAATATGACTAAGGTCTATCAACCAAAATAAGTGTCCATCGTCAGAGTCCCGCTTATACTGAGTATACTCGTAAGTTTTCAGTATTTCGTAAGTGTATATATGTATATATATATATATATATATATATATATATATATATATTAGTTCAGATGGTGACCAATAGGAATAGAGAATTTTGTAAGTCCAAGTGTACGCTGTTAGAAGGCCCCATGTCACTCCAGCCAAGCCTCTGCTATTCCACCAATAGGTATGGAGGTTGCACAGTCAGTCCCTCTTTGAGATAAGGATATTGGCAGAAAACATGAGCCACACTTTGCAGTGATTTCCTGATTTCCTTTCCGTTTCTGTTATTATTGTGGTTGAGTATTGGTTATCTCTATTGTATACTGCTGATATTAATTTTACTTTTCTTCAATCTCTTGTGTTGAAATAACAGTGTAAGACCAAATTCTACAAAACCAATAACTCGAAGGTGTCTCTATGTGAAGAAGTTTGGAGTCCAGTGTCAATATTTATTAATGACGAGGGACTATGCAACCGCTACCCCTATTGGCATGAAGACAAAGGCTATATTGCCTAGAAGACTAACAAGAGATTGAAGAAAAGTAAAATTAATATCAGCAGTATACAATAGAGATAACCAACACCCAAATACCATAAAAAACAAAAACGGAAAGGAAATCAGGAGTTCACTGCAAAGTGAGGCTCATGTTTTCTGCCAATATCCTTATCTCAAAGAGGGATTGACTGTGCAACCTCCATACCTATTGGTGGAATAGCAGAGGCTTGGCTGGAGTGACATGGGGCCTTCTAACAGCCGCACAGTTGGACCTACAAATACTCTATTACTATTGTTTACCATCTGAACTAATCATATATCTTTCCCCGGACAACTTATAGAAACCAATATATATATATATTATTTATATTACATGACCTTTTCTGAGAACTTCCCCAAATATTATTCTATATTTTCTCATCGAAACCTGTAAACATGTTTGCCACTTTTATAGTTTTAGTTTGAATTACGGCCTTCGTACGATTTGCTTTAAAAAACATATTAAAAACAGCCAAAAAAAAACAAAAAATCCAAAAAAAACATTTTTGGAAACTGTCATATTAAAAACTTTTTTTAAATAGGTTTTGTATGCACACAAATCAACTCATTCATTCAAATTAATGATAGATTTTAATTCAAATTAACTAACTGTGTTACTCTTTTTGCTTTCAGCGAGTGTCTTGGAACTTCATGTGGTTTTATTAAAATAACACAATTGAATCAATTATTGGTAGGACTTGTATACTGATATTTTTTGAGAACATTTAAAAGTTTTAAATTTATATTGACTTTATAGTACAATTACTGCGACTGGGTATTGGTAACTCTGGGAAGCTTTCACTGGAGTAGGGGTTAAGGAGGCTGACTCAGAGTTGTAGGTTGGCAACTCCGACCAGGGTGGGGTGCTGTATTTTAGTGTTGCGGTGCATGTTGTGGCTGCACTGCCTGGTCACATCTGGCATGCTGTGCTCTCTTAGTCAATCAGTCCTTCCTTCCTTGCTGTGTTGTGTTATATCCCTCTGATGCAGTCCTCGTTTTTCTCTCATGTATTTTCTGAAAGAGTAAGTTCATTGTAACCACATATTTTTATTTATCCCAAATTATTATGAATGTTGTATTTTTAATAATAATTTTTTCCATTAAAATTTTAGTAAACCTTCTTATCCAACAAGTTGTAATGTTACAAAGTAGTTTTGTTTATCTTTATGTTTAACTGACTTTTATCGACTTTGAACCATCTCTATTAAATTAAATAGATCATGCCTTTCGTTGTTAATTTTACCATATATACATATATATATATATATATATATATATATATATATATATATATATATATTGTTAAAATGACTCATCACTGCCTGATTGTTGACATCACGTGCGTTAGTCCTTTTTGTATGTATGCAGGAGGTATTCTTGAATGACATTACAAGTATCAGAAAGAAAAAGTCGTGATTCAAGACTAATACTACAGAGAGAAAGAGATATTTTTTGCTGGAATGGTTGAGGTTTTCTAACTGAATTTTACTGATTGTTAAAAAGTGATTAAACTTTCGGTGAACTGTTTTATGCAATGTTTTATGTCAGTTAGCTATTAAAAATTCAACTTTTTAGATTTGAATATTTAATTACAAAACAATGAAAAATTACATTGTGAAATGCTTTATTTAATTTAGAAATAAGGTATTAAACTTATCAAATTGTTGAAGACAATTTGAATGTTTATATTTAATTTAATAGACCGCCCTATATTCTATGACAATGGGGAAGTATTCTAATGGAAAAATAGAGTTGTATTAATGGACGTGTGTCATTAATTCTTCCTGTTGCATATATTGAACTAGTCTAGTACAATATGGTAGAAGGATGGTGACAGTCTCTGTACTTACTCTTCGTGAGTGACATTTAGTATTAAATCTTAAGCACTTTTGTGAATTTGTTTATCAGCCACTTGTACATGGATAAATAGTGTACTTAATTTATTTTAGCTATTCCATATTTGATAACAAACATTGAGATCTCCAGTAATGTTATATACTATATGTTTTCTTTTTTTATTTTAGAAAATAGAGAGGTAAACTCATTAAATAAAGCTTAAAGTCAGAACATTTCTTCCATAGTTTGGAAGAACATTTACAACTAGATATCCAGTTGTTTTATTTCATTCTATGAAATGTTATAATTGTAAAAATTGAATGATGTCATCGGAAAGAAATTTCATAAATATTTTTTAAATATTATTCGGTCAATTTAATAATAAAAGAACGTTCATTATTCTTTTATGAAAGAAGCTCTAGCATTCTTAAAATTCGCCAGATATGATATGAATATTGTGTTTGTGTATGTGCTATGAGATGTAAACTACTTACATTTGTTGGAATAGTGTTACTTGAAGTGGACAGTGCCTAATAGCGTGCTGTAGCATCCAAGTGTAAAGTAAATATAGGGGCGGTAGAGAAACGACACACTTAATAAGACTTGTGCCAAAATTAAATAGCAAAATAACTCAAAACCTTATGTACAGAAGACGTTGCAAATATGTCTCCTTCCTAAAAGAATGAATTCATTTCATTTTACGATTTGTAATTCGAAATTATATTTTTCCAAATTCACTATATTCTATTCAAAATTTCTCCCCAGATAATATATGCAATGTGAGTAATGATAAAACTACGTAAGACATTATTTTCCTTTCTTTTCCGTTGATAAAATTTAAAATGACAAACATTTTTCTACAACCCTCCGATACATAGTTTTCCCTATATCATTTGTTTTTTGCATCATAAGAGAATAATTTCCGAAGGTAAATAATTCCGAGTTAATAAAATAATTATTTTTTTATAATTTCATCTCTTGATATGAAGTTTATTTTGAAGATGGTTGCAAATGCCTGTCAGCTGATTATTTATTAACAATATAAATACTAATCACTTTCATTGGTTATTGCATCGAGCCAAAGTAGCCAACTATTGCATGCAAGTTCTAATAAAACCTACCTTCTTGTTACTATTTTAATAAGAGAGAAAAAAATTACTACTATTAAACTTTGCTAGACGTCCTTTACAATTTGTTAAGCTTCACATGTCTTTCAGTAATTCATTACTTTAACAATATATTTACAAGGATGCATAGTTTTTCTTATATATTATAATGTGCTTACGTATCTGGTGTGGTAAGCAGTAGTAGTAAACGATGTGCTATATTTTCTTTTAAGAAACAATTACAACAGGACAGGAAACAGCTATGCAAGTATTTTAGGTAGTACATATATGTAGATTATGTGGTAACAGTGAAAATAGATATTCAAAGTTAGGTTCAATCAGTTCCTAAAAGAAATAAATGTAAGCTTATTAAGTGGATAAAATGTCTACAACTTTTAAGTGGTTTTAATGTGGAACTTAGAGGATGAGTAATGCTCTTATCCCGTGAAAACTAGTTCTGCAGGTCTTCTTAAACCGACTCATCAACATATTGATTACACTTATAACTGAGAAGCAAAAGACAGACTGACAAACTTATGATAATAGATCATTTCAGTTTCACGCCGTCTTTAGGAAAAATCAGGTGCTTGATTCTAATTTTTAAAATATTATATAAAATGATTCTGATTGCAATTTATATAAAGATGAATATTATTTCATATGAAAGATTGGTGCTGTTCTGAAATATTATCTATTTTTCTTTGATGGAATATAATACATCAAACACTATAAACATGAGTAATGGTTTATTCATGTTAGACTCAGTCATAATTACAGTAATAACTTTTATCTCCAATGGTTGACAGCTAGCAGATAACGTACTTATTTCTTCCTGAACTCTTTTATTTAGCCTGAGTTACCTTGCTTTGTCTTTTGTTCCCTTTCCTTACTCTTTACGCCCTTTAAAATACCTCTTTTTCCTTCTTCCCTTTTCTATACCACCAGATGTCCTACCTACATCAATTGTTTCAGTATGTATGAAACTGACCAAGACCACTTATTTTTGTTGAAAGCCCAAGGTCACATTTCTCAATTACTTATTGTGGTTGATTTTTAGTCCACGTTTTTACTGTGAAATCTTTATTTATATATATTATATATATATATATATATATATATATATATTTGTATAATTAGGGTGCACATTTTCATTCAAAAGAAAATTAGAAAAGTTAATGAGAAAAGAGATTAGAAGAAAGGTTCAAAAAGTGTTTAATGAAATATATATATATACAAGATTTCACATACGTGAAATAACAATCAGTGATCAACCACAATATGAAATGGGGGGAAAAAAAACAAGATCTTTCAACCGTAACAAGCGGTCTTCGTCAGAATCAAAGTTGGGTCTTTGACTCTGACGAAGACTGCCTGTTACGGTTGAAAGATCTTAGTCTTTTTTTTTTTCATTTCATATTGTGGTTTGATCATTGATATGTATAAGTTATGTTTTTTCTTATTAATATTCCCTTTTTAAAAAAAAGTTATTAAGTTGCTATTTATTTATTTTATACTTTACAAATTACTTTATACTTGAATATTTTCTTTACTATTAGAGTATTCTAACAGGTGTCTGTCAAAATAATATAAATATTAAAACAATACAGCAATCGGTTAGTTATAAGACTCCTGAGACAAGAAAGCTTTTACCAAATGGACTGAGGGTATTACAGACTGACTGGTGTGACAAGGCTTGACAAAGCTGAAGACAAGACTGAAGGTTTGACAAGACTAGACTAAAGGGTCGACAAGACTGGAGCTGCGGCGCAGTGCTAGCTCTTATATAAAGTTTTACAACCTACATCGCATTCTAAGTTCAATACTCCTGCCTGGTGCAGCTGCCTCTGAGATAAAGAAGGTTGTTGTCTGTTACCAGCTAACTCCTCCTCCCTTAGAATGAAGCTCCTCCTGGTAGGATGACTTCTTCAAGTTGGGTGCCTTGTTGTCTTTGCGTAGGTGTGGTTATTTTCCATATGGTTGATACCTTTTTCCTCTTTAAGTTGAAACCAAACACTTCTACTAACAACATTACATGGACTTCAGTCCATGCACTGGGAATGTGGAATCTAATTTGTGTCCACTTCTCTGTAGGTTAATAGTATACTTGGCTCCTGATTAAGTAAAGTTTTAAATTTAATAGTTATATTGGGCATACTATCGTCCTCAAACTTTTACTTTACTTCTGGCAGTAGATGAGGGTGACCAGTGGTTTTTGAAATGAATTTTAATTTTCTTAAAAAAAATAAGACTGGGTCAATATTTCGAACTGAAGTTCGTCGTCAGGGAGAAGAAAGGAAGAGAAAGAGGCACGTGCGTCCACTCGCACCGATATATGTATATATCGGTATAAGTTTGACTCTGACGAGGACCACTTGTTATGCTTGAAAGGTTTTAGTCATTTTTCTGATTTCTTACTGTGGTTTAATTGCGTGATTTTTATTTCACGTGTTTCTTTCAAAAAGGGTGTTCTATATATATATATATATATATATATATATATATATATATATATATATATGTTTTGAAATTTGTTGAGGGTTTTTGGTCTAGATATTAAAAAAACTTCATGCCAACGTTTTGACATATATTTATGTCTTCCTCAGAGCTAAAACATTGATACATTCAGCACTATTATTACAATTCATTAGGTCTATTATTTGCTATTATGTACACTAATGATAAACTATAGATTTTCATATTGAACAATGATTATGCTTTACAATGTTTAGCAAGTACAGAGATCTAAATTTGCTTCCCTGGGAAGTCCGTTTTGTGTCCTTGTTTTGTTTTTTCTTCATCTCTATTAATCTACGATACATATTTAATAACCATGGGGAAGTTACTTGGGCTACACAGTGTTTTGGAGGTTACATTTTTGTTGTGATTCCTATTCTGCGTTTTGAAGACCTAGTAGTTATATGTTTGTTAGGTTTAGCAAATTACGTTTGTCGGATTGCGAAAAAATATTAGTGTGTATTTGACTGAATTTTTCTATGTCTGTTCTTGAGTTTATGTGATTGTGGTTATTTCTATATGGATTATTTCTTTTACTAGTCTTTTTCGCATGTGTTTTTTTTGTCTATTGTAACGGGATTTTGAAAATCGAAATTATGTTTTTGGGTGTTTGCGTGGTTTGCTAGAGCGCTGTCCCTTTCAGTTCAAACGGTTGCAATTTCCCGTCAGCGTTTGTTTCGCAATGATGATAAATAAGTCGCAAGGCCAAAGTCTGTCTACGGCAGGAATTGAGGTGAGCGAGACTAAGTGTTTCTCACATGGTCAACTGTATGTTGCTTGCTCAAGAGTCAGAAGTTCCAACTCTATGTTCTTTCCTATGAAAGAGTTGAAACATGTTGACTGTTAACTGTGCAGGAAGTTTGTTATATAGTTTTGATACAACAACGAAATCCTTATTTAGGAAAATGGAGAAACTTATAAAGAAGCAAGTTTCTGCCAACTATGGTTACGTTTTTAATAATATGTGCTTAAAAGAAGGACTGCTACCAAAATTCACATATATATATCTGATTGGTTGATGCGGGACCAAATAAGCATGACTCATTTTATTCAAAGTTGAAAGCTTCTAGCTCTGATCAAAGTCACGAACAGCGGTTCTTCTCTTCCATGAAGTCATCTCCGCCGGCACAGCAAATAGACCTTATTTGGTCCCGCATCAACCAATCAGATATTAGAACCAGACCCCTCATGTAGATTTCAAAATCTATATATATATATCTAATCTATAGATTATATATATATATATATATATATATATATATATAGTTAGATATTATAGATATACAGTATAGATATAATGCTATAGATACTTTAGTGAAAATATTTTTTTGAATTTTTTTCAATGATGTTTGTACGTGTGGGTGTGGTGAGGATCTAACGTTTTTTGAGCACCGTTTGTGAGTACGCCACAAACGTATCACACCATTTGATTTTGATATTTTACCCAAAAATAACCCTTTTAGTGTGCATGAACCGTTTAGTTTTTGGGGAATATTGCCACATAGAAAATTCACTTCATTTTTGACGGAATTATACATTTTTAGCAGCTTTGAATCTATTTTTCTTATTTTAATATGATGGATATGTGTTTTTTTTGGGTGAATGTGAACCCTATAAACAGGATTGTCCCTAGGAAAGGGGGGGGGGGGGGGCAACCAGATGCTCCGGTTCGCCGTTGCTAAGGGACGGTCCTGCTTTTTTTTTTTTTTTTTTTTAAAAAAAAATTGAATCACCCTACAATCTGTTTATAGGGTGTTCAAAACTGGTAGTCTCGAACTCTAGTAGTAATGTAAATTACCTTGGTGTTTGTTTCCATATCAAGTCAAGTCCTTGTTATTTTTTCCCGCTTTTCTGATTACACTAGAAGCTGACGTTTCGTTTAATATTGGTCTGATATAAGTATAGCATGATAATTACACTTGGAGTCAATGCAATACTAAAAAGAACACGTACTCAGTTCTACCTACTTTTGCTTCTCAGTTCTCTTTTCAGTAATCTTATCAAAATATCAGAATTCAATGAAGTAATTTAATGAAATAAATACCTTTTGAAAATTAAAATGATAACGAATGAGCTGTTGATTCGAGACATGTTTAATAAGTTAAAAAACTACAGAACCATTCGTTATATAAAAAAATACAACAAACTGTCTGTTATAATAATTGCATTACAACTTTTCATTGTAGTCAAGTCTCCAAAAGACCAGACTTTAATTATCTCAGTCGTTTTAATTAAACAAAAAGCCATATTTCTTGTAATTTTGATTTTTTTTTCACAGGATACATTAGTTTTACTTTAAAAGTAATGAAGAAATCAAATTTTCCATATCATATTATAATGTGATAAATATGAGAAATGTAAGATTTAGAAACCTAAAAACAAAGAAATGAATTCTGTTTATTTCTTATTACAGTAAATAATAGTTCAGAAATATATTATTTAAAAAAAGAGTTGGGTATTTAACCTCAAAATACTTAAAAAGTGCTGAAATTTCCTCATTTAAGAACACTTTCCCTCAAAAATGCATTAATTATATAAAGTGAAGAAATGGAACAGAAAGTAAACAATTTCGAAAGCAAAACTGAACGAAAACGAACATATGGTTCAGTCCATTATAAGCGTATGATTCCACTTATTCGACCAATAAACATGTTAACTGTTTAGCTACAACTAGAAAGGCCGCAGTATTGATTATAAACTCTAGTTTTACAATAAATGCTAAAGCCGCAATAGTGGGTCAGTTTAGCCCAGTGGCAACGTGCTCTCCTCTGGACTGGACGGTCCTGCTTTTTTTTTTTTTTTTTTTTTTAAAAAAAATTGAATCACCCTACAATCTGTTTATAGGGTGTTCAAAACTGGTAGTCTCGAACTCTAGTAGTAATGTAAATTACCTTGGTGTTTGTTTCCATATCAAGTCAAGTCCTTGTTATTTTTTCCCTGCTTTTCTGATTACACTAGAAGCTGACGTTTCGTTTAATATTGGCCTGATATAAGTATAGCATGATAATTACACTTGGAGGCAATGTATTTGGTTTCATTACCCACTCTGGCCATCATTCACACGGAAGGTGAATAAATCTGAGCACGTCGTCCCTCTGAGAGGACTTGCCCTCGGTCCTGAGCCTGTACGATGTCAGGTACTCGTTAAAGATCCCTCTCCATACGCAAAATACACTTGAGTTAGGCAGAAATTTAGGTAGCCAAAAGTAGAATGATTGTGTGGTATGACAAAGGGCCAATGTTTCGGCCAATTTGTGTTCATTGTGTGGCAGCCACAGTCACGAGTTTATTAAGAACTATTTCCGTTCTACAGTTTGTCAATGTGTCTACTTATTGTCTATTGAAAATTATATTCTAAGTATAGTAGAATTTGTCCTATTAATTAGTTAAACATTTTGTGATGAGCGAAGCCAAAGATAAAATATAAAAAATACATAAGAGATTAATTATAAGAAATTAATATTGTCTTTATGTTCTCTGTAGTTTTATCTAGGACCTTGTAACTATGTAAATAATCATTTTTAATGTAAGTTAATTTTATTTTATAGTAATTTAGTAATGTTGTTTCATGGAGAAGAGTGCTGTATTTTTATGAATAATCCACGTGTTGTCGTTAACAATCAAACGGATGTCTTAATCACTTACATTTAATCGACCTATCAAGGGAATGTTGTGTAGCGTTTATATTGAATATTAATTTACAGTAATTCAGTTTTTTATAATGTACTAATAATAATCAACACTCTAGAGTTAGTAGTTTAGGAGAAAAAAAAAAGATATCTCAAAATAAATAATGGATTATAATAGTGGACTTACCATAACAGGGATATTACCCAAAAACTTTATGAATGACAGAATATGAGCTATTTTTGACTATAATATCTATTTAATTAAAGAAGAATTCTGTTTGTTTGCTGTTTTATGAGTTACTAAGCAAGTTTCTCTGTTCCCAGCTGAGGTGACAGAGGGCGAAAGTGAGTCTGAGGAGGAGTGGTCCTACATCAAGGGGGCTAACCCAGAGCAGAAGGTAAACTACTTCCCTTCTGTCAAATGAACTTTTAATTTACACTTACCTCTTCTCTTTCCATACATTTTTAACTTCTTTTTATGTACAGACATAATTCCTAATTATATGAAATATGAAAGGATATAATTATAAAATGTTATTGTAAACCTTCTCCAGGTAGTGAAATAGCTATTAGATAGTTAAGGTTAAATAAATTTACAACTGTTTGTATCATCTTCATAAAAAGTATACAAAATGTGTACTTACGTTTCAATATCTCTATAACGTTTCAAATATTTCAAGGTCTAAATATTTAATCGTGGTAATCGTAAAATCATTTTTTAAATTTATTGGTATTGATTTGTAATGTGTTGTTTATTTGAAGTATTTGAAATGTTTAATGACGTCTAAATCATACTACTAAATCATAGATTACATGCATCTTTTGTTGAAGAAATGTTGAATACTTTGGCAGGTGGTCTATGTTGTGTTCTTAAGTGTTGCATTAGATTTTTGTATTGTATTAGGTTGTATTTATAAAATTACTCAGTGACATTGGGCACACTGGGAAAAGTCTTGCCACTTCATTAAGTAGCATCAGTACAGTAATAAAATAAATAAATCATCTGTTTTATTTAACATATTAACCAGTTCGATTAATCTATGATATGATAAAATGATTTAGATATATTTTAATAAAGGAATATATAGTCAGCATTAAATACACATAATTTTTATTATTTGATTAATATCAGTACATTGGACCTTTGATTTTTCATACTAATGTAGATCGAGACAACTCTGGAAACAGAAAAGTCCGGAAATTGGTAGTACTGGTAAGTGGCAGCCTAATGGTGGGTAGGGTAGGCGAAGTGGTTGACTGCATGCCAAGACATACCTACCATATTCATAACCTCATTAAAACATTTTAGATGGCTAGGCTATCTCAATTTCATTTACATTAGCACACTACAAATTTAATTTAAATAAACACTATTATTATTACATAATAAACTTTATAATAGTAAAAAAAAATGCCTAGTCTAACTGTTAACGGCAGGCTAAGACGTATCACAGGTTATATAGCCTAACCTTAACCCAGTTTAGTACGGTTACCCACTGAATACTGTAATGGCCGATTTGAAAAATTTTGAATGGAATTGGACTAGCTACTAGCGTAGACATATGAGAAGGGAGGATAACTAGGCTATTCTCTGCTTCACCTTGCTTTAAATCACAGTCACAATCATCAAATACAAATGGTTACAGTCAGTTTATGTTTATTATATATTAAAACACGTAATAATAATATTATTCATGCATAATAAATGTATAGTTTGCTTAAGATAACGAAATTCGAGCAACCGAGACTACTCGGTTTCACTCTGTCCTGATTGTGAATTACAATACTCGAATGATAATTTATGCTACTCGGACGAAAAAATAAGTCCCGAAACTTGAAAGTACGGGTACTTGAAGTATGGAAAATCGAGGGTAGAGGGTATGTTTAAATAAGATCAACTGGTAATTGATATTGCAGTAGCTGTTTTAACATCTTCCCTTATCTAATTCCCCCTCCTCCTTCCTTCTATCGCTGACCTATAGTCTGATCAACAGATAAAAGAAAGAAAAAAGGAAGGGGAAGGGATATCAACTAAAGAAAATTAAAAGGAAAAAAGTTAAATAATATTAAAACAACATAACCACGACAAAACCAAAAGAAAAAACATTCAATGATAAATGTTTAGTTCTAGGGTGTTTCTGGTTCCAAGGAGGTAGCTGGTAAGTCAAACCATTATAAAAAAACATCACACTAAGTGAAATCCAATGAGTAGCGCAGTTCCTTCAAGTGCATCTGGTTTGAAGAGGTATAAAGTAGAGGTATTGTTTAAAGTGGAAATGGAATATAGATAGGGTTTGATAATCAGGCAGGCTTGACAGTTGTGAAGCTCCCTCTGTTTCATACCCTTAAAAATATTAGAAAGCTTTGGAGATATGTGGGAAAAATACTTCCTTTATTAGATGGTTACGGTGTGATGTAGAAGAAAGCCGACAGGAAATAGAAATAATAAAGAGGGAAGAAAATGGTTTAGAAAACAACTCTTCACGAAACAGTGCCAAGTTTATGGACGCCAGGAAAAAATTAGCAATGAAAATGATTGAATTGTTAAGTTCCTTCCCAGCTTCAGACCGATGCTGGTAGAACATGAGATATACAAATATATACGAGTAGAATAAAATATATAAGGACCCGGTCAGTTTTCCAAATTCAAATGAAACTTCGAAAATCCATAATAATATTTATTGTATTTTTTTGTCTATATGTTATATGTATAAATTCCACCACACAGGGTTTACCACCCTTTACTAATATGCCTTCTTAGTTTTCCTCTTTTTTTCTCTTCTGACGGTGGTTCAACCGAAAGTTAGCTCTTGTAAGTGAGTATATTTCGATTATTTGTTTCTCAAGTTTATTTCTGAACTTTTTTTTGTCTGCTATCAGATCTTTTTTCAATGCTGGTCAGTGACTGGTTGTTGGCTGTTCACCGAGGGGTCGCAGTGTGCGTACCGACCTCGTGTGTTGTATATTGATAAATGAGGTTTTCTTCATTATTTTAACGGTTTCATATATTTGCAGTCGGGCTTGAACGTTGTTTTGTTTAATTATTGTGGTGTTTTCAACTAGGTTTGGTTAGCTTGCTGTGGCCGTCCCAGAAGAGAACGCACATATGTATGATGGTCCACAAGCTGGTCTCTTTTGATACCACAAATGGAGAAAAGGTCTATTCTCCCCCGTCATTGGTCAACTTTAACCATCCAGAGATAACATTGATTACGTTCAAATTTATTTTCAAATTGTCAAAGAAGTACTCTCCTAATTTGCTTTCCTTCTTTGAACTAGAACAGGGCATTGATAAAGAAAGTGAGGAACAGTTTCCTCCTCTTCCTCGTTCTGGCATGCTCTGCAGATGTCCCTTGCCTCCAAACCCAACCTGGTGCCAAACCCAAACACTGTCCTATTATCCATTGTCCATTACAAATCGGGATGTAATAGGCTATCATATCTCTACTCATGGATAGAAGTTCATTAGTCCTTTAATTGCAAGAAGGTCATAGTTGCTTCGGAATGAGACACCTGCACTCTCTGGTCCATCTTTGGTTTACATGGCCTCATAGGTATTTTCAACTAAGTCCTGTGAGTGAGTTTCTTCTTGCATACTTCGATAGTGTGCCTGGTGCTGTCTCCGACTTGTAGATGCATGGTGAGGTTTTACATGCTTGAGAGGATGGTCGTGTCATACCGATGTACGAGTATTTGGTGTCAGCCAGGAGCTTGCACTCTCCCATTTTACATTTGAACTCTTATATGCCCTTCGACATTTGTAATGATGCTATGGTTGTGTCTGGGCTATTTTTTTCATTATCAGGATTTGTTGTGGTTTTCATCTAGTTGTAGAGTTGTATTAATTCATTTGTATTTTTACATGTCACGTTTTTGTGTATGATCTGATTCAGTGCTCCTTCATCCTCTCTATATGCATCTGTATACTGGTTCCTGTAGAATACCTTACGCACTGTGGTTTCCGGGTCGTTGTACTGTTTGAGTTCTTCATTTTATTGTTGGCTATTTTGTCAAATAAGATGTTATCGTAGACATTGTTAACGAATGTTTGTCTAAGTTGGTTCTTTCTTTCATGAAATAGCTGCCGCGTGGAGAAAGTCCTTGTAGGTTCCATCCACTAGTGTTTGAACTGTTCCTCCTTTATAGCGTTCTGACTGTAACTATTCATTTACATATCGTGTAGTAGAGTTTATTGTTTTGAAGCACCTGGCTCTCTAGGTGACATATGAAAAATTTGCGAATGTTAGTCCCAGCAGTGAGCTCATGGCTACACCATCGATCTCGTTGTGTATACTTTCACCTGTGTGGCGAAAGGGTGATTTTGTGGTGCATGCAAATAGTAATTGCCTCATGATGTCTTCCGGGTGGCGTTGGGTATCGTGCTTTGATTATTCATTGCATCATTGAAACATTTCTGAATAATGACTCGATATCATGTGAAGCCAGTCTTCATCTCTGTTCAGTGGTCCTTAGAAATTGTAATAAGTCGTGGTGGGGGTCAGCACATACTTGGCTGGCATGTAGAGGGTGATGAACCGGTTGAGCTCTTTCACCCTTTTGGATATTGGAGTCGTGACCTGAAAAATGATGTAGCGAAAGGGTTTGTTCGTCTTATGCGTTTTAACAGTCGCATATAAGTAGTCTGGCTAGTATTCTCTAGTAATAGGTTGTAGTATCTTCTATTTGAGGCCCCTGTTGGTAACTGCTATTAGTTTATTGACCTCATTTTAGCGTTTAGTTTTGAGCGTTTTGGTTAAGTCCCCCTACTGGTCTTAAATTTTAAACTATCTGTGAGGATGGTATCTAGATTCACTTTATACTCCTACTAGTCCATCACAACAAGGATGTTAGATTAACAGTATCAGTATATATATATAACAAGATTTCACAATAAACACGGGAAACAACAATCAACGTCCAAACCACAGTAAAAAATGAAAATAAAAACCAAAATCGAATCCTCTCTGATTAAATTTAATAGATCAAATATTATAAACATTAGTAACGGTTTACTCAAACGTGACTCAGTCCTGACGAGGGCAATAGCCTCATCTAAGAGGGTTGAGAGCTAGCGGATAGTTTTTACTTTTTTCTTCCTGTACTTCTTTGTTTACCCTAACATCTTTCCCTGGACTATTGTCCTTTCCTGCTCTTTACAGCATTTAAAATACCTCTCTTTTCTCCATTTCTCTCAACCTTTTACTAGATGTTTCTACATCTTTGGTTTCAGTTGGGGTTTGACTCTGACGAAGACCGCTTGTTACGGTTGATGGATCTTAGTTGTATTCTCATTTTTTTGTGGTTTGGAAGTTGAAATATATATATATATATATCAAAAAAGTCACCTATATTTTCCTTATGTTTTTTTTAAATTGTTCATCTAAACTTTGTATTTTATTATTATCTGTCTTCATTACCCGTTTCACTCTTCTCTTATATCGACCCTTATAGCTTCTCTTAAAGCACCCTTATAGCTTTAAAGGGTGCTAAGAAAACTTTCTCTAATATTTCAACAGAGCCTCGTTCATTGTCAAACTCTATAGTTTTACGGTATCATGAGTCATTGGGCCCTCTCCCTAGGCTGAGAGGGCCAGTAATTCATGAGAACAGCAGAAGAACCTTTATCAGCAGGCATAATCATGAGATTATATATATATTTAAACTAGAATTTTCAAAAGAACACACAGAAAAGAAATCACTGAACTCACTACTATATTTCGATGTCCTCGTCATCAGGAATAGATGTGAATCACTCCAAAGGCTGATAACGACTGGCTTGGCGTTCAAACTGAAGCACTCAAACAGTGTAGCGAACATTCAGAGAAAAGGGAGACAAGGAAGATAAAGAAATAAAAGCTAAATAAAAATTAAATGAATGAAAACATTTAAATAAAATAAAATTAAAAGTTAATAGCAACTTATAGAAAAAATAAATAAAATAAATTAATTTAAAAAATAAATAAAGGAACCATCAACGATTGAGGTTAGGCCCAGGAGCAGATCTACCGCCCAGAAGACTAATAAGTGCTTCTTCCGAAGCTCTCAGAGTGACTTTCGAATTAGTCTCATCAGTCTGTCTCAGGACCTGCACACGGAAACAGTCATTGAAACTGAGTCCGTGAGAACTGGCATGAGTAGCAACGGGAAGGTCACTGCATTTGCCAATGGATGACCTGTGATTATTCATACGCAGGCTTAGCTTGGTGGAAGCTAAACCCACATAAAAGGAATCACACTGGGTGCAATCCAAACGGTAAACGCAGTTACCAGAGGTACAAGAGGTCTTGTAAGCGATAGGGTAGGTGCGTTTACTATGGAAACAGGTAAAGGAAGGAACAGGACTGATGATAGGACAAGTAAGTGATCCCAGGAGGGATCGCAGTGACTCTACTTTCCTCATCACCACTTATCACCACGCCTGAAGACGACCGAGAAAGGGTTAAATTATTGGAAATTAGTCATATTATGTTGCTTTCATTTGCGTGTCTGTTATATATATACATCAGGATTTCACAATAAACACGTGAAATAAAAATCAACTGTCTAAACCGCAGTAAGAAATTCTGAAATTACTCCTCAGGTTTACAATTAAAATAAATAAACTGAACAAAGAAAGTCGTAAATGCTATTTGGTCTAAGTTCCATTCACAACTGAAGGCATGGATGGATGGAAGGGCGGGGAGGGGTAAGAGGTGGGGTGAGCTTCGAGGATATGCAATTTGTTTACATTACTATTACGATGTAAAAGAGTGGTGGTCCCCTCAACTAATGTCTGTCTTGTTAGCTCTGTGCCATGGACCTCCTCTCAGTGATTTTTAGGGGCCCCCGGCAAATTTAAGTGATGTAAACAAATTGTATATCCTCGAAGCTCTCTACATCAAGGATGATGGTCCAAATTTAAATATTTAAAATAGTGATTTTTGTATCATCCCAAGCTTAAAAAACAACAGAAAATAGATTTAAATTTGTTAAGGGAGTGGAAGTTGGCAGGTAGATTGAAGTGGCCTCTATGGCCGGGTCACATTTTATGACCCTGACTGTACATCTACTAACGGCCACCCTTTCCCATTCACCCACCCCCCGCCCTTCTATCCATCCATGCATTCAGTTGTGAATGGAACTTAGACCAAATAGCATTTATGACTTTCTTTGTTTAGTTTATTTATTTTAATTGTAAACCTGAGGATGACATATGATTGTTGAAAGCTTGTTTATTAGTGTAAGATGAATGTACATTTAGACCATATTATTAAATTTCTTTCGTTCACTTGACCTATTTACTTGGAAATGTCATTGGTGAACCTGATTTATAGTTTACCTACTACAATAAGGAAAATAGTCAGGAGTTTATAATCTGTTAATAAAAAGGTTTTGAATGCAGAAACTGTGATCATTTTCAATAATATATATATATATAAACATTCTACTATTCCAATGAAGCATACCACTTGACCAATAATTTCGATTATCCCCTCATAGCAGGAAAGAAGTTTGTATAATCTCTCAGTCAGAGGATCGTGAATGTCGAAACTGCTGTTCACTTCAATGAAACTTCTTTAGGAAGATCTACTACCTACCTATCTACACTATTACGTTTATACTCTAATATATCAAATGTATGTATTTATTTATATGGGAAACAGACCTTCGTTAATACATACAATGCTAAATTCTTTGCCTATTTTCATTTTAACCCTTCTTCTGTATAGCTTCTTTCGTTTGTTTATCAATATTTTTCACCAGTCAGGTGTTGAGTATAACAGTTCTCCTAAAGATTTACTGATCAGTTCCATGTAATTGCTGGGTGATTTATCAAAAAAGTATTAAGCAACGTTTCAGACTTCATAGACTACAGTCAAGCTGTAGGTATCAATAGTAGGTAGCATCAATTATTATGCTTAAATAAGGTAAACGTTATTCACTGGAATTTTTTCATAAGCTTTTTCAACGATGATTGAAATCAATCAGTTACATCAGATGTCCTAAGTTCCACTCAAATAGTGCTATTATACAAATATTTTTGATGGCTGGGATTTAATCTTTTTATATTTAACTTCAAGGCATTTGAAAATTTTCCTGCTTGGTTATATATGTTATATAATTTGTCTTTTATTGAGGACTTCTATTATTACGAACATTCTATTAGTATGGTCCTTCTCTTGATTCAGCACTTCTGTGTTGTTTGTTAAGTTTCATATCTAACCTTGATGTTGGGTTCGTTTAAGGTGTACATAAGATCAGGAGTGGGTTGATCAATTCAAAACCGATGTCAGTAGTGAAGGCCTTATGGATGACATCATAATCTCCACACCCCACTGCACAATTTACTATGAAGGCCATTCAGTAATTAAAGACACAAATTAGTCGGGAAATAACAAATTTTGACATTTCCAGCTGATGGTCCTGTTTTGATTTTGTTTCTAACAGGATAACTGGTATGCTTAGCCGCCGCGAGGGTTGATGGATTGTCAGAGGGAGTCCTCTGTTGTAGAGGATACTTATTTTTTCCTCGGCGTCTTTTCCACAACATACACTATTCTGACCCGAATGACTACTCTTGAAGCTCGTTCTATGTAGGTCATATGTCCACAGTACTTCGCCTTTGCATGAACTGTCATAGAGCTTCTGAGGAGGTCCATATTTTGTTGCTCAATGTGTGCAGTGCACTTGATTATATTATTTATTTTTCTTTTTATATATAATAGTGACACTGAGTTCATTTGGGAATTTTATTTACCCTCACGATATCGCTTGATATAAGAATTGGTTCTATGAATTCCTTGAATGGTACAATGTTGTGGATGTCGTGGCTGTCAACCCTTTCTAATTATTAACAATTCTTGTTTTACTTCCTCTCTGAACAACAATGCGTACCATAGTCCTCCTTCATATCCCGCACATTTGAACTGTTGCTGTGATATCTCTTCATGTTATTGTTATGTTGTCCAGTCGGACCATTTAGTTTCTATTATATATATATGTTTATTTTGATTTAATAACCGTTTTTATGTCCAATCCTCAATCACTTTGCTGAAAATAATAGCCTTGTGTTTTCGTAGCAGTCAGGACTACTTCGAGAGTCAATTTTATCGCCAAATGTTTTTTTTGTTTTTCTTTAGTTTTGATTTATTTAATATTTTCTTTTATTTATTTAATTTCTTTCCTTTCCTACTTTTTTTCTTCTCTCTTTCATGCTTAATGGTCAAACTGCAGTCATCGACTAGTTTTGTTTTGCCTCTCAATGCATGAATTTTTCGAACAAACAGAACCATGACGTTGGTTGTTAAGAATTAAAGTCTGAGAATTTAGCAGTAGTGGGCCTCTGGTCCGGAACTGCTAATTACCACGTGCACTGTTGTGCATGGAAATATTCGTTGGTCGTTGGAAAGTCAGTTTGGCAGTGTTTTCTGTGTTCTCTCGTCCTTAATTAATTATTTTTACCAACAGTTTCATTTTTATCTTTTTTTTATTTATTATTCAAAGGACCTTAACTAATATTAGGCAAACATTTAGGAATTAATGATTAACGTATTACTTTTTCATTTAAACAATTATTTACACATTTTAATTTTAGTTTTAATTTATTGGCCTTTTTTAAACACGCCAAACAATTTTTTACTATATGGAAACCTATCACCTAAATAGGAGTAGGGTATAATAACTCATGGTTTTTATCGATGACAAGATTTCACAATAAACATGTAAAACAAAAATCAACGTCTAAACCACAGTAAGAAATCAGAAAAATTATTAAAATCTTTCAACCAAAACAAGTGGTTTTTGTCAAAGTATGAATTTGGACTCTGACGAAGACCACTTGTCTTGTTTGATAGATCTTAGTCATTTTCCTGATTTTTTACCGATGTTTAGACGTTGATTTTCGTTTCATGTACATCGTCTTTGACTTCTTATATATACATATATACAATCACCATAATTTATCTGATCAAAGTAATTAAAACTTTGGAAGAAAACAGAGGTAAGTGAAAGTACACTGTCAAGAAGTCATTTTTTGGACTTTATTTGCGGAAATTTATTTGTATACAAGGCAAAATTTATTTTATATTCAGCACAACTTTTGTTTTGCTATATGCAAAATGTGTGTATATGACTGGATTGTTGACATATTCTGAAAGTAAATTAGTTGTCATGATATTATGATAGTGAACTCAGAATTAATAAAAGCAATAACTTTTGTATCATTTTTACAATATTTATTCTATCAACAAAAAATCCAAAATTTGATATTCTTCTAATCCCTTCATGACCTGTCTGTTTCATTATCATTTCTTATATGGGAATTAACCTTACTAACAAGTGGAAGACAAAAGTTTCCAAATTAGTAATCAGATATAATGTATCCTTTCTTTTGTTTTAAAGCAACCATATGAATAAAAAATTAGCATTTTTATTTTAGTTTGATGTTATTAAAATATTCATACTTTAATTGAGAAGTACCATCAGTTACTGCGTGGTATTTACTCTTCGTGGGAAAATATTGAAGTATCCACCTACCAATGTTTTGTATAAAGAGTTCCAGTATGTAGTGTTTTTCATTATGTTACGAGTACATTGACATTAAGAGCAAACTGGAGAGTACATACAAATCAAGTAATTTAAAAAAAAAATTAATTGGTTATTTTCTTGGTTTGTTCTTATTCTAGATATAATCGGAGAACAAGCACTACGTGATCGGAACGCCTTCTATTATAAACATTTAAACGTGGTCACATGAATTATTTTCACTAACATTATACCTTAAACGGATTTTATACATATTTCTTAAAATAAAACAAATATCATTTCAGGGCAAAGTCTTTTATTTTGAATTGCTAATTCTCATGAAAAAATTGCTAATAAAGTTAATTAATGATTTCTCAGTTTATTACATTATATTTTATTTTATAGATGATATGGATGATAAAATGAAATTTATAATTTTATTAGTTTCAATATTAACATGTTGTCATATTATTATAAAAATCCGCCATACCTTGTAATTGTCGTAGACGCCCGACCGGTTTCGTATGTAGTGCATGTACAAATAGAACTCATCATAGTTGAAGAATCCTGCGTCCAAACTCCTATCAAACAAGTAGTGATAAAGTATGCCTAAATTTCCTATTATTAATGATTAGTTTTATTTTACATATATTATCTGATTTTATTCTTTTATAATTTAAGTTGTAATTGGTCAGTGTATCTCTGATCAATATCTGGCGAAGGATCTGCACTTTCTCCCTACTTCCTTTTAAAAGTTGGTGTTGTGCCCATAGGGGCGTACTGGCTCCCACTCTTTATCAAATATACACTGCTGACATCCTATCCGCAAACTACTATTTTCACCTTTGCAGATGACACTGCAATATTATCTCTATTTTCAGTACATCTCTAAGGTTAAATTAATATATCTCTTTGATGATTAATATCTTCATTTATTAAATTATCTGTGTATATTTTTGTTTATATATTTCAAGTTCCTTTATTGTATTTATTCTTTCTGTTTCTAGTTCTGTTATTATTAAATACATTAAATTTTTGATACTGTCTTGTTCATGGCCTTGTTTATTTAATGATTAGCATAGTTTGACTTGTTTGAATTATTTAGGTAATCTTTTAGGTGTTCTTTAAACTATTACATATGTAAGGATTGTAAAAATGTATATATAGAGCAAACTGGAAGACCATTACAACAACAGTTTAAAGAACACCTTAAATATTTCCTAAATAATTCAAACAAGTCAAACTTTGCTAATCATGAAATGAACAAGGCCATGAACCAGACAGTATCGAAAATTTAATATATTTAATAATAACTGAATAATAACTAGAAGCACAAAGAATAAATATAGTAAAGGAACTTGAAATATATAAACATAAAAACACAAATAATTTAATAAATGAAGATAATAATCATTAAAGAGACATACTAATTAAACTAACAATAAACGCGTGGACGGACCTGATCAATGACGACTTAAATTAAAAAAGAATAAAATCAGATGATATATGTAAAATAAAACTAATCATTAATAATAGGAAATTTCTCTTACTGAAAACGAACTACGGTTCGAAATATTGATTCTAGTAAGTGTTTCTGTTCTTATTGTGTTGCTCTTTTTTTATCAGTTATTAATAGGAAACTTAGGTGTATATTGGCCTACTAGTTTAATAGGTATTTTTACCCAGGATCTTACCGCTATGATCAGTCCAACGGGCGTCTACATCGATTCACAAAGTGTTATGTGTATTGAACTCTGTGGTGATATAAAAGTGTGCATTTACTAATATTTTACTTAACTTACTGCTTTCAACTATAGCGTCAATGCCATGAGCAGTATTTCAAAGCTTTCTGATTTCATGAGCAAGGTCAATTGGGATGTACTTTATTAATAGTGTGAAAGGTTTTATTAAAAATTATCAAGAGGCATTATGTTTTCAGGAGGAGGAGGAGGAGGCTCCTGACAAGACCGACATGGAGTCACAGCTAAACCCAGAAGCAGCCGAGTTTGTGCCTGGAGCCAGTGTGGCACCGAATTCTCCTGATCAGAATGAGAAGCAAGTGCCTGACTCTTCAGACAAGAAAGATCCTATTGCGGATGTATCAATGGAATTCATAGTAGTTCCGTCCCAAGATGAGTTCATGACAGACATTGCCACCAAGCCATCGGAAATCGATACGATCGGAGGTATATTCTTCCAAAATTTGAGTGAGATGAATATTCAATGTTATAAACAAATTGAACATGGTGTTCAATGTGTATATAATCGAACACTATGTAACAAATCAAATTTGTTTCACTGGTTCATTTTGTGTGTTTTTAAATATTTTTTTTATTTATTATTATATTGCAACTATCCTTAGAGGAGTTGTATTCACTCAAAAACTTTCTAAGTCAATATTAAGAATGTAATTAAATTTAAACAAGTATGACAAGTGTAACAAGTAAGCCATTAGTCCAGGATCATTTTCAGTTTTTAAAGCTTTATTGCTGTTTTCCGTGATTGAAATTACATGAATTTTTTTTATAAATTGTTATTTTTTTTGTTCAATTTTCATGGTTTTTTAATGAACCGTTTAGCGTCAAAAAAAACTGTTTCTAAAAACTGAAAATGTACTGTAACGCCCGTTTGGTGATTGTAATTCTGAAAATAATTGTCTGAACACATCCTCTTCAGAATGTTGTATTTTTTGGTATAGTTTCTTTATGATCCGTTAAACGGTATGGCTTGTTTCGCTCACACAAGTTTTCAGATTGAATTATAAGTCAATATTTTTACATTTTATTTCCTGTTGTTAGCTACCCTTTTTAGAGTAATAATTCCTTTAACAATTCATCGTAAAATTCTTTTTTTTTATTGTGCTGTATTAATATCAAGCAAATACTTAATATACAATTTAAAATTTCTGGAATGAATAAAAAGAGTGTTAAACTTAGTGCCTGTGTTTACATAAAGTTGATTGCGTACACTTCCCATAATTCAGTATTACTCAAAAACAGGAAGGTTCTTAACACCACACCAAGAACTATATATGGCTGTCAAATGTCATTAAGATTTCCCAAGTGGTGCGACTACTAGTTTGTTTTTGCAGTACTGTCCATACAGCCAAACTCAACCAAACATAGTCAGACGTCATGATAATAAATCAGTGGACCTCGAAGCGTGGAAATCCGTCTAATTTTCAAATCATATTTCTATGATCAATATATTTTATTGAATTATCGAAAGAAATGAGTATGTATACTTTTAGAAGCGAGAAATTATCTTTTTAATGAATCGTTTTAAAAAATATGGATTATCTGTTATTAAAGAACATTAGAACTATAATTTGTTATAAGCATGTTTATATTTCAAACATACATATCATACATATTTATAATTATTCTAGTATTGCTTTACTGAATTGGTTTGATACAGAAAAGAATGTTGTGAAAAAATAATAAATTTCTAAATTCAAAAATGTACTTTAGTATGATAATTTCGCACATTTCCTTTGATGTGATTTCTCCAAAAAACTATTAAGGTCCACTCTTTTAATATACTATTAGTATCTTCAGTCTTAGGTACATGTTTTTAAGTTATCTTTTCTGTTATTAAAATAATATATATTTTCAGTTTTTCAGTTAATAATGTTGGTTCTGTGCAAATTATTAAATTTCAACTTTCTAGAGCAGTGTTTCCCTCCCAGTGTTCTTTGTAACCCTAAAGTTTCTCCCCTTAGGGTTCAGTTAGAACAAGTGAAATAAGCTAACGCACTTTTCAGTTGTTATTTAATTTCATGTACGTAATATTGTCTTAGTGTACGTGCACATAATATTCTGTAAACGGATATACAATTACCTGTTTTCGTTTGTTTGGATTTATGTGTTATAGGTAATAAATAATATTGGCTACTTACCTTTGTAATATATTTTGAGTTTAGTTCAGTGAGGATTTTATTTAGCATGATTAACAAATCTGATAAATATATATTAATTTTTCCTTAAGCGAATTACTGAAAAATATAGCACTAGGATTTTATCTCCTAAACTACAAACAAAATACTATAAGAAAAGTATAGTGTACGTATATTTTTTTACCATTAGTTCTTTGAGAGATGTCATTATTTCAAATGTTTCAAATTGTAAAAAGGTTGAAAACGTCACTGTAGAGTTATTAGTTCAAGAGAAAAAAAAGTGAGATCTAAGTTCACACAGTGGTTCATAAGGTGATTTTCCCATGACACAATATTACCCACAAACTATTCAGCTCCTCTACACCATTAAAGGCCCTTTTAAGTGAATATGAATCAATTAGACAGTGTGTCCTGTAGCGTATCTACAAACTTTTGTTTACATACTCTGTCCTGTATACCGCACTCGAATACAACATTCAATTTTACTGATACTACTGTTATATTAAGTGATGTTAATGTTAATATTAACGTTAACAACAAGTATTAGAATTTTACTATTTCTTTTATATTATGTTATATATAAATAATGTGAATATATTAATAAAAAATATTTACTCAATAATTTATAAATTTTATTTGTATTTCAGGTGAACTTGATGATAGTAATGTAGAACATACCCCTACAAAAGTCAATGGTCTTTTTGAGGATAAAATGGCCCAAGAAACTGTAAACAATACTGAAGAACCTTCTGATGTTCCTCAGTTGGGTTCTACATCGCCTGTTCATTTTATATCAGATCACTTCTCAAACCAAGAGTTAGCTTTTAAACCTTTTGAACCAGTCACTGCGCCGACTGACTTTTCCTCAGAACCAATGTCAATGTCTGCTGAAATCTCTTCTCATTTTAATTTTATTGATTCTCATTTAGCCCAAGATAGGGCTGTAGATTCCGATAAGGAAAATGGATTATTTGATAATCCACTAAATTTTGATAACATTGCTAAAAGCAAATTTCAATTTTCACCATCCTCTCCTGATTCTGATTTACGAGAAAGTGAAAGTGCTTTCAGAAATGTTGATGTAGCTACAGACGTTGATCTTGTAGCAAAATCAGAATTTGAAACGAAGAAGACTGATAATTTTAACCCATTTGAGGTTTCTGTTGGAGAACAAGTCTTCCATGACGAATCAAAAGACTGTGTTAGTTCGTGTAATTTAGAAAATGGGACATTGGAAGAATCTGTTAATAAACAAATTATGGAAGACAAATTAGAAGTTGAAAAAATTGACAATACTCATACCATAAATTTGATACAAGATCTCCAGTTCACCGAAGATAAACCTCAACTGCAGCTCAATGAATATCAGGACATAACAGATGAAATTGTAGAGCACACTCTAGATTTTTTGTCAGAAAAGGAACTGCTGATGGAAAATGAAAAGAGTTATCTAGATAAAGATGCACATTTGGAAGAAGATGAGGTCAAAAACGTTGAAATCAACTGCAACAATGATTTCATTGAAATGTCCGATGTATCTGCTACAACAGAAGACAAGAAAACACCTGAAGTAGAGACGTCTGCTGTTAATCAGTTCAGGGAGCATGAAGAAGAGTCAAATCCCGTAGATTCTGTACCAGTTATACCTCACGTTGATGGTTTGGAAGAAATACAATTTGATGATAAAATTATACTGGATGTGAAAGATAAAAATTCAGAACCAGAAATACCTGTTCCATCACTCCCCAACGAAGAATTAGTGAACATGGTGGACCTTAGCTCAGATATTGAAGAAGTCAAAAAAGAAATTGCTGAACACCCTTTGACAGGTATTCATTCATTTGATATTCTCTTATTACTCTTAAATTAACGTTTTGTCTGTTTGGATGGGTAGTCTGCAAACATCACTTTTCATACAAAAAAAGTTTGGATTTTAAAGTAAAAAAAGTCTTGATTTGTTTTTTCGTGAATTATCTTTTATTCTTCATATTTGTATGCTAACTTTTTAATATTTCTAATTTCTTTTTTTCGTTCATGAAACTGTAAAACGAAATATGTAAAAAATGATCAAATCGATTAATGGTCAATTTGAATTTGTATATATACAAATAAAATGACCTTAAATTTAACTTAGTATAATACAATCCGTCATACCTCGTAAAGTCTCAGAAAAGCTCGACCGGTTTCGGGTCCGTCTGGATCCCATCTTCAAGAGCACCTAACTGACTGTGAATGTTATTTTCCTATAACCTACCTATATATGTCATCTACATTATGAAATCAGTGTTGTCTGTGTAGTTAAATTTTTTTTGCATATTTCTTTAATTGCTATGTTTTTTTCCTTTTATTTCTTATTTCATTATCTATTTCCAGTTCCTTGTGTCCTCTTTTAAATGTTATTAGTGGTTTTGTTAAAATGTCGGTTTGGTGGTTTGTTTGTTCATTGATTATATTGTCTGTCATTTTATGTTTGTATATTTCTATTTGTTCCTGTATGTTCATTCGTTGTCCTTTTTGTCCCGTCTGCAGTAAGTCAGTCCATTGTGTTTTCCATACTATCTGGGTTATGTCCAAAGTTGTATAAGTGGTGTGCATAGTTTGATTTGTTTGTGTTGTTGGTGTAGCCTTTAATGTGTTCTTTGAATCTGTCTTTTAGTGTCCTTCCCGTTTGCCCGATGTAGTTTTTACCACAATCTTTGCATTTAATTTTGTATATTCCGCTTTTTTCAAATTTATTATCTTTGTTCTCTATTGTGTTGTTTGTGATTTGGTTTATAGTATTATTCGTTTTATAATCTATTTTTAATGAATATTTTCTTAGAAGAGTCGCAATTTTTTCGCTAGGTTTACCTATGTAAGTTAAAGACGCGTATCTACTCGTTATTCCCGGTGTTGTACTGTTATTATTGTGTTTATTTCTTCTTTCGTTTACTAGTCTTGTATAATTTTTTCCTTATACCCGTTATTTTTTGCTATTGTTTTTATGGTATTTAATTCCTTATTATAGTTAATTGGATTCATGGGCACGTTTAGTAATCTATCAATCATATATCTATACGCGGATGTTTTTTGTTGTGGTGGGTGGAGTGATGATTTATGTATAGTTGTGTCGGTGGTAGTTGGTTTGCGGTGTATTTGAAAGCTGAGTTTGTCTTTAGTTTTTCCTATTGTTAAGTCTATGAAGTTTAATTTGTCATTTGTTTCTATTTCGTGGGTGAACTTGATTTTATTGTTTGGTGAGTTGAGATAATTCTTTATGTCTATTATATTTTGGTTACTAGAGTTATTGACTATTAACCCATTAACTATATTAAATTTAACTCTTACTGAGGAACTGTCTTTCTCTAATTAAAGGGAAGAGTTTGTTTAAACATAACATTGGTTAATGACTACTGCTTTAAAGTAGTTTGAATACATTTCTTGGTACTTAGTCAGTTTTAATCATTCTTATTTTTGTTAGGAAGTGGAATTTCCTTTGAAAGTAAGTAAATGTGATCACAAATTTTGCTTTGGTATGTTTTTGGTACCTTTATTTGAAAGAAAATAAATTATTCTTTTTTTTTAATTAAATATCTTATTCACTTGAAGAATTGTAAAATCAATGAAATTTTAAAAATAATTGATAATCATCTAAGTGAACTAATTTTTAAATTATATGTAATAGTAAAAGCACTTTCATAATACTTTAAAACAGTAATATTCAATATTTTGAAATCTGTCGGGTTGAATTTCTGGATTTAGTTAATATTTCTATTCTTAGAGATAAACTTGAACCCACATCCTGAAGCTGCTTCTATATTTTAGTCCAATAATTCATTTAATGATTGAGAATATGCTGCCTGTTAGTATACCTACTCCAAATATTGAATATTTGAATTGATTGTCTATCTGAATAGACATTTTAGATGTTCTTTTCAGGTGACCATTGATATTATCACAAATTGTTTTCGTATAGAACATTGACTTAGAAAATTTTTTAAGGATTATTTTTTATTTAGTGGTGCAGGCATACAAAAACACAATTTATTTTTTTTAAAAAAAGAACATTTAAAACCAAAAAATCGGACTAATTTAATTAAAGATTAAACATTTACATAAGGAACTAATTTTATTGAATTTTTCACAGTATCCTCATTTCCTTGTTCTTGTTCTTCAATAAAGATATTACACAACAATTAATGTATACAGTGATATAGTTTATTTGTTATTAATTCATTTATATTTCCCCGCGTTCTTGACTGTGGAAGAACCTTCTGACATTGTGACATCCAGTCTGTTACATAAATCTCTTAATCTTGAATTCAGGTCTTTTAAAAAAAAAATTATAAAAATTGGAATTTGGAAATTTTGAAAAAAATTTCCTGTTATAGTTAAATACTTTTTTCTATGTTTCTCCCTTTGAATTCCATCTTGAGAATGCACGAAAATGATCCAAAATTAACCTTATTATGCTTGCACTATTCAGAAAATAGACAGTTCATGCAGTTCATGGCATTTATTTATGTACATCACTGCTATTATACCGTAGAAAATATATTAACTTACGGTAATCAGGCATGATTTAAACAATAACCAATAATACTGGGTGATAAATACTGCAATGTGTGCCTATGACATCTGATGTCTCATCTGTTACCTTAATCTAGGGGCCAGGGTAGCCCAGTGGCTCACCTGCTCGCCTCTAGACTGGAAGATTCAAGGTTAGATACCCACCCACTCTGGTCCTTGATTTATTCAAGCGGGAGGTGAAACAAAAAGAATCTGAGCACATCGCCCTTCGGAGAAGATGTTACGCTGTCAGTCCTGAGCTTGTAGAATTTAAAGTACTCGTTAAAGATCCCTACTGAAAATACACATGAGTTATGCAAAATTTAAGACTCCCAATATAGAATGTTAGTTGTGTGGTAGCACAAAGAGTCAATTTTTATCCTATGTGTGTTCTGTTGTAGACAGTTACTGCAGTCTAATCTAACGTTCTCTAAAGGCTAGATAGGTAACCAATCATTGACAAATCACTAGCATCGATAACCCATATAAAGTAAAATATTCCCAGTTTATGGGATGTGCATTAACAAAATGTGTCCATTGTAATATTAAAATATTCCTTATAGTCGTTATGATAGTAATTTCTTCTCAAAAAAAGAATTCCAGCTTTCAAGTATCCTTTACTGCCATAGTGAGCGTAGGCTCATAGTTGAACTAAATATCCGTTGATTTATCGACTTGTATTACAAAATATTTAAAATTTATTAGTCAGTGTCAGTGAGAGAAATACAAATTATTTTATACAAAAATCATTCTTTTAGGTTAGTCATTGGTTATTCTTGGATTTCTTACTTTTATACAGTTACCTCTCAGATTTTAACTGTTCTTTTTATCATGCTTAATTAATATAGTCGCAAAATATTTATAAGCATAATATTTAAACGTTAATAATTTTGAAGACATTGATACTGAAAAATCTTTCAAAAAAGTAATAAATCATAGTTAATTGGCTTTTTTATTTTTTAGTAAAAAAATAGTTTTTGTTTCAGATGACTCTAATATTGCTGAATCAGGCAGTGCTTCTGGTGTGGTTGACGACATTGTGGTGGCTGCAGCTGTGGGAATTACTACTCTGGGGATAACTGCAGTTGCTGAATCTGACATACAGAAACCACTTCTTGATGATGCATTTAACCTTACTAAAGAAGTTGAAACAATCGAAAAGGAGGAAAGTGAGTTTACTAAAGTCTCAAAACCAGTTGATCTTCCTTTGTCGATTGAAACTGTCCAATCTGAAGCAGTTTCCTCACCATCAGACAGCAAGATTGCTGATAAGAAATTGGAAGCCAAACCTATTACAAAGTCTGTCACTGGTCCTTCGAAGGGAGTTACAGGGAAAACAACACCTTCAACACAGACAGCATCTAAAAAACCAGCTGTCAGTAAGTCTCTTTCGGCGTCAAAATCCCTTGGAACTACAAAAGTTATGCCTGCTACTGCAAGCAAATCGTCGCAACCATTAAAAACTACTACTGCATCTAAACCGCTTTCTTCAGTACAGGGTCCGAAATCGAAGGGAACTATTCCTCCTCATTCAAAAGTAGCAACTAGTGTCGGAACAAAACCTGCGATAACATCGAAAACAGCAACAAAGACTACCAGTACTGTTGCTGCTACGAAACCTGCTACGAAGTCAACTGTTTTAAAACCATCTGTTGCTGCTGCCAAGTCAACGGCTTCTGTTACTTCGAGGCCTCTTCCTGCTACGGTACCGAAAACTAATTCATCCAGTAGGCCTTCTACACTCAAACCTTCTTCTGCAAGTGCTCAACCAAAACGAGCCAACCTTACTACAAAAACTCCAAGCAACGTAACAAATAGTGGTACGAAACCATCATCAGCATCTTCAGTGAAATCGACTACAGATAAATCCACAAACAAGATTTCATCAACATTGCCATCAAAAAAAGCACCTTTGACATCTGCTAAACCCCGTGAAAACCTTGCGTTAAATAAAACTAAGCGTGTTCCAACAGCACCAGTTAAAAAAGTAGTTTTGGAGAAGAACGTAAAAAATTCTGAGAAGTCCCAGGTTGGTGAAATCAAAGGTACTACTAAGGTTGAACCGAAATTACAAGAAGAACCTGTCACTTCCACCACAAACGGGCTCAGTCATATTGAGAACTCTGTGAATATTTAACCCAGTACCTAGTTATGCTAACTTGGACGGGAATTTTGCAAACACTAGGTCATCATTTTGCCAGATAGTAGCTGGCTACAATTTTTAATAATTTGTTTTTTGTCTGCATAGAGAAAAAAATCTTAACGAAAGTTTTTTTTTAGTTTTTAAAGGTTAAATATATTTTTTAATTGATTCATTTCTGGTGCAATCTATTGTTTGGGGATTTCAAGAATTACATTTCCACACAAAAAAAAAGTTTGATATTAAACTTTCTTTTGTGTGGAAATGTAACTCTTGAAATCTCCAAATATTATTTAAATGGGATGTGAGTTTTATCTTGATCCTACTAAAGAGTTCATATCGCTGGAATTCAATTTTCATACGTGATAATTTATGTGCCTATGCACTTTATAATATTACAGAGTATAATTTCTTTTAAAGTTTTATTAAATGTTTTTCATTTTATTATTAGTGTTTGTAAAATTTTCAGGAGTGATGCTACAAAAACAGTTCCTTGCTTTTTTTCCTTCTGTATTTATGTTTATATCAATTTTTTTTTAGATACTTTTTAATTTTTCTCTGTTGTTGTACATGTTATCTTCATTATACTATTTTGTACTTGTATATATATTAAATCTTTTTCGTTATTTTAATAAAATCAACTTTTTTGGTGCTTCATCCAATGAGAACGCAAGTTATTTTAATTGTTTGTCTCATATTTTTATGTATAGAGTATGAATATTAAACAAAAGTTATGTGGGCTTACAGCTATTATTGTAATCGAAGCTTATTTTATTTCATTTTGAGAGTGTACTTATTTTGCCACTAAACAGTGTCATGAAACAGTTTTCTTTTTTATTGGAGCAGTCAGACATTTTATATTCTTTGTGCTACTATTATATCTTTAAGTGTGATTTATATACACCACTACACATTTTTATACGGCAGTTAATTATATACGAAGTTTAAATAAATCGCTGTTTTTATTTACTCCAATTCATTTTTATATTTTTCAGTAGGAAATACCTACTTGTTTGCTTTATACAAAGTTCATGACAAAAGTTTACTTTTTATTTTTTTTTTCTTTTGAATGAAGAAGATAATTTTACATTGATATCTCGTACTGTGTGTTTTCATAGTCCCATTCAGAAAATATTTATAATAGTTATATCATTAAGTTTAATTTATTTAATGTTATAACTTGAAGGTATGCATAAAACTAAAATAAAATTGCACATATCATTAGAAGTAAAAATGTGATACTTCAATAATTTAAGGGTAAATTAAAACCCCTCACAGCGGACAAATTTACTTCGGTTTCGACCCAGTTATTGTCGAAAACAGTGTAATATTAAATACATATTCTCATTGATCAATGGACTCCAAAACTTTTTCCAGTCTTCCCTCCTTTGCGGTTTTATTCAGAACCACGCGTCTTTATTACGTATAGTTTTAGACAGGGTCCTTATGCACAAAACAAGATTACCCTTTTAAATACTGAATAAACGCCTTAGTATGAGCACAATCAGAACCATCTTCATAATATATTTATAACTCAAACCATAATAAAAAAGAGAATATTTCAATTGGTTTCTTTCACTAATGATACGAGTAGATAGATGGGCTCTTAGTTTACATTAACTGGTTCTGAATTAGTGTGCTTATTAAAATGGTAATGTGAAATTAAGAACACTTTTAAGGTATATATCATAATCTTAATCTTCTTGTTTATAGTCTCTGGGGACTATTTTTGAGTTCGAAAACTCAAATCAGTTCATTCATTCATCCAGTTTAATCAAGGTAGTAAGCTGTCACAACCCGATTGGGTCCATTCATCAGTTTCATGAAGAGGATTTTCGTAGTACAAATAGCAATATTTTTAGAATCACTAAAAGATACTTGGAAGTGATATCCAAAGCATATTTATGTTGAAAATAGATTTCAACATCCAATTTTCGAGTTTTCCAACCCTTTGGAGGAAGTCAAAAATCTATGTTTCCTTATCACAATGAAATGGTATCAAAGAAGTCTTTAGTCCTTCTCAGTCTTTTCGTTTCCACAAACTAGGCCCTAATCAAACTTACTATCATGAGACACCCAGGTGTTTCAGGGTGTATTAGCGCCTGGGTGTCTTATGGTAGTATGTTTGATTAGGGCCTAGTTGTGGAAACGAAAATACTGAGAAGGACGTAGACTTCTTTGTTACCGTTTCACTGTAATATGAAAAATACACATTTTTTACTTCCTCTAAAGAGTTCGAAAACTCAAAAATTGGGGTTTTTAACTTGATTCATCCAGTTTAATCAAGTTAGTAAGCTGTCACAACCCCATTGAGTCCATTCATCAGTTTCCGGTACGGCGTAGGCAAAGATAACCTGTATTATTAATGTGAACTGGCTACTAGTTAAACTCTTGAGTAAACCAGTTGAAGTAGTATAACACAAGGTGATATGAGTTCGTGGAGGTCAAGCTTGACGTGCTTAAACTCCCCCGAGTCATTGATAACGAGCGTATGAGTTTGTGTGGGAGGGAGGAGAAATTATCTGAGCTCCTCACTTCTAGAACCAGACCCTCTCCATTGCAGCAGTCATTGAGTGGTTCATCTTGTGTAAGTCATTCTGTGAACTTCGGATTCCTCTCACTCACTTGTCTCTCCTCAAAGGCCTTATATTGGAGATGGGTCTCATTGTTTCGAGGCAATATTAGATGATGGGAAATTACATTTTTTTCGCAAATATGTGTTTTTAGACAACCTTTTTGTTTTCCCAAACTACTAGCCCTACTTGAGTGTTGACATTTTTCTTTTTATTAAGGAATTGATAATATCATTAAATAGAAAAAATAAGTTTTTAGTGGTCAGTTTTGTTAAAAAAAATGTGATTGATTGGGAAAGTAGGCGCGATAGGAAAACACACACTTTTGACGGATCATAATCATATTATACCCAAAAATAGCATATTTATTTTCTTTTTCTAGTCTTAACAGAAGAAAAGTGATGATATTTGAAACGGTTGTTATATGTAATTCAATAACATTCTGACAAATATAAAAATAAATGTAAAATAACTATATATGATGATTGCCAGTGTGCAGGATAACCATTAACAACAATGGTTAATCCAACAACAGTGTTGGATGTTTAACCAACACATAAATGTGCTGCAATAAATCTACGTATGGTACACTTGAACTAAATAAGGAGTAGGAATAACAACAAATATTTATTATTCCTTACTCCTTTATTATATTTCAATTTATCTCTATTCATTTTTATAAGGCATATCTAATTGATATCATTAATACTTACATTTCTTTCATGCTTTTAACAAATAAAAATATTTTATTTGACCTTAAACTTTTATTATCAATCAATTTAATTATATTTAAATAAATCAAATAGTTTAATTGGGGTGAATAGAAAAAAAATCTGCAATATTCGAATACTTTAAATTATGTCAAGATGAAAATTCAAATGTAAATTAATGAATGAAGTCAATGCAGTACAGGGAAAGGAAGCTATGCCCAACCAGGTCATCCAATTTAAAAGGCCATTTGGAGCGTTTTCATCCAAAAGAATGTAAATTTATAGAAGAGGAAAATAGTAACAGAAAGGAGTCAAGTTCTATTCTAACACAGTAGGAATAAAAACCATAGAATAGGATTTTGTGACTCAAAGGATTACAATAGTAATGACAGTACTAATATCAAAGGATATATAATTGAAGTTGTTGTAAAGAATGAACTACCACTCAGTGTCCATGCCATTTGGTGATATGACAGCCAAATTGGGGGTATCTCTGGAACGGCATACTATTAGAAAAATAATAAGGAAACTAACAGTCAGATAAGGAGTACCTAAAATTACCTTTAGGAGTCTTAAAGGAATCAGCTCGGTTTAATTCTTGATTGTAGGAGCTCATGGTAGACGCCTTCGAATCAATGAATCAACTTTTACATATAGATGAATTTCTGCACAAACTACAACTTAAGTTGTGAACACTAAAAGAGTTGACAGGGAGGTGTGCTATCGCTACTATTCTAGGGATTAGTTGTGGATGGCCCTATTAAAAACTCTATATAATGATGTTTATGACATGCAAAGATGTAGAAAACTTTTTATTAGAAAAAAAGTTGATGGTACTGCTTTTCAGATGATGCAGCATCCTACCAAACTGTTGAAAGATGGATAATGGAAAACGATAAATCCACCTAAAAGGTACTTGTATATTTCTGATGGGGAAAAAAGATCAACCTAAAACTACGAAAGTTCATTAGATTGAAGATTAAATTTGAAATGCCATGTACCAGATTCATTGGGCCAAAACTGCTACGCTAAAACCACTGACTTCATAAACATTGGTTGTGTGATATACAAAACAAGCGTGTATAGAGATAACTGAATCAATCACTAACTGTACTACCTCAAGGTTTGAAAGACTAATAATGATCTCCCGCTTAGAGATTTAGAACAAAAATAATTTTCTATTTATTTTACAAAATTGAAAGATCTCTATGGTAGATGAAATAACAATTATTTAGAGTAGAAGATTAATAGTTTGATCGATGTTTTTGTCAGATCAATGTTCGTCATGGATTATTTTATAGAAAGTACTGAAGTGAACACAAATCATCCCTAGATTGAATGTTTTCTGATTTCAATAAAATATAGTCTGATATACTGACGGGTCATAAATTAATAGTAAAAACAGTGTAAATAATTTGATAATCATGTCAGTATTTGAAAAGAAGAAAATGCCTGTTAATGAGTTGGTTAACAATTTGGAAATGTTCGGAACCTTTCAAACATCCTTCAGTCTCGAGCATCTTTTCACCATACTGCTCAGCTTTCACAGGAGTGGAACTGACACATAGATGAAGAAGAAAGGCGTTAAAAGATGTGAGAACATCGGGGTCCAATTCAGTTGGAATAAAAAGCTCATTCCAACTGAACTTACATTTATAAAGAATACTATGTAAATCTAAAGCAAGTAAATGTAAATGTAATAAAAAGCAGAATTTAAAAATATATGTAGAACATTTATTTGAAATTTATCTTCTTAACTACTCCAAATAGAAACTGTATTTGACATTGTATGAAGAATGCAAGCCAGAGATAATATGACCTTTGATCACATTATATCTGAAAGCGAGCGAGCCAATTCCATTGGAGAGGATGAAGGTTATTTTTCAAATCATACCATAAACTATAGAAGTTAGATACTTCTCATATACATTTATGAAGGTCATTAAAGAACTTAAAAGTCTGAGGTTGAATTTAGTAACAACAATTGGATGTACAATATGACAGGAACGGTCGCGGAGCGCATGAGTCGGATGGATGAGATTCATGCCCTCAGGTTGATAATTTTAATAAAATGTCAGAATGATCATGATTTCAAGTTTCTCATAACTGATAAAATTATTATAACCATATGTAAAGAAATGATACATTATTGATTAATATGTATTTATAGCTACATTAAAATAAAAGAAAAATCAAATGGTTGACAGCGAGTTTAATGCACTTATTACTTTAGGAACGAACTTTCATCAGATTTTTTCCATAGAATAATGCAGCAAGGACAAAATAATGGAACTGCTGAAGAAGATTCTATAAATTATATGCTTTACTTGTACTTTTAGCGAGTTTACTTATAGTAAAGTTGAATGTAAGCTTCTCCGTATTGCTCAACGATGCTTTGTCCTACACTACCAATTTTGCTTGAGAGAGTAGACGGCCTGTTTCAACTAGACGGACATTACACGTAGGTGCAGGTCTCACTGGTATTGGGAACTTAAAGCGTTTACGATTACATTACACTCATGTGATGTAAGACCAAGTTTAAGTAATATGGCGAAGATGCCGGATTACTTAAGAAGGTGCCATAAGATGCTGTTGCAAGAGCTATTTGTTGCTGCTTGCTTGCATATACAAGAATAAAATTGAGTCAAAATGTTTTGCCTGTGCCCCCTGGTACGTTTAAAAATATCATACCTCCTTCTGAGTTACTTAATGTTGCTTTTATGTATTGGAATGCTACCTTATGATCATTATTTAACTTATCAGTGTTAGCATAAAATATATCAGTTAAATATATTAGCATTTCATCAGTTTCGTTAGCAGTTGTATTGAAAGCTGCTTGAATATTAGGAAGAGGAAGTCAATAGAAAGAGATGTTCGAGAGTTTTGTTGACGAAACTATCTAAAGCAATGAGCATATAATTTATAGAATCTTCTTCAGTATTATTTTATCCTTGCTGTATTATTCTATGGAAAAAATCTGATGAAAGTTCGTTCCTAAAAATAAATGTATTGTAAAATTGCGAAATTGTTGCAAAGAGAGACCTACGTTGTGCAGGATGTTGCACATATTTGACTTAAGTTTGTAATTTTATTCATTCACTATCATTTTTGAGAAGATTCAGCGCCTTACATGCTTTTTAAATGTAGGATAAATACGATAATTAACCATTTATAAATCTTGAAACCTTTTTGCTCCTCTCTTGTTATTTAACTGTAGCCTAAGGTAATATAAATCACTGTGGGTAGGATTAACGGCGTAGATGCGTCTAATAGTTTCTGGTATGTCACTTGGCTGTCTAGCACGCTTCTGCCATATCTTAGGTTCAGATTTCCAGCATAATAAGCAGGAAAATCACAATTAAGTATTTGTCTAGCTTCATCATCTTCAAGATTCTAGTTAAAATAGGCTATTAGTTTTGTTGTCTGAAGCCGTTCTAGCGCAGGCTGAACATTGTTCGGGTCGAATATCACTGTCTGCGCATTAGATAAAAGTATAGGCAAACATCCACTGCTGGTTATCTTTGCTGAAGTGGCAGTTCAAACATTTTCCAGCATGCCTCTAAAGCGCCAATGTAGCTACAGGGGTTTCAAAGTTTCGAATCTCATCCTGCTCTTGGTCATCTAAGGCATTGACACGAACTTTATAGTCCCTCTCAAATGATACAATTTTTAAATATATATTTATAGAAAAATTTCACAGCTTTTATCGACGCACACCACTCGATATTAGTATGTGCTTCACATTTCAATAGAAGCCAACCGTTGTAAGGAATAACGTTTTGATTGGTAACTGATTGGTTAACGCTAATTAACGTTTCCGCTTCTAAACACTTAAATGGGCCTCATAGTGAAGATGAACCTAACAATAATGGTTTGTTCTTTGGATTGCCCCCTTGCTTGGGGGCAATTATGTATGATGGGAAAGACCCTTTTTTTGTCGAAATGTTTTTGTAGACATTTTTTGTCTCATAAACTATTTACTCTAGAGTCTTGAAATTTTGGTGTTATCATGGAACCAACAAAAGGAATAACTGGAAAAATCATCAGATTTTTAAAACAACTGACTTCTTTTTTCAATAAATTGTAAAAATTGTGACTTATGGTTCAATTTGAGGAAAATACAGGTCATACCATTTGACGGATCAGAATAAAATTATACCTAAAAATAGAGCATTGTTTGGAGGGAAATGAGATGAGGTATTTTTTTTAATTGCATCATTAAAAAGGGGCGTAATAGCACATTTTTATGTTTTCAGAAAGTGTTTTTTTCTGAAATGTTACGCTAAACCACTTACTATAAAACAATAAAATTTTGTCAAAAAAATAAAATTAAAAAAAAATTCATAAAATTCCGATAAGGGAAAAAGGCAATATACCTATAAAAAGTGAAATTTCATTTCAGAATAATGGAACCTTGTTATACTTGTCGGATTTGTTTACATTTATGAGGGATGGATGGACAGACTGATTTGGCTTCTTTTGTAATAGCATTAATTTGGAATAATTAACTGAGGAAATATTCTAACATAATCTAGGCAAAGAAATGTATTAAACATAAATGGTTTTTATTAAAATCGTATTAGAACCTCTAATGCTTAATTTTATATTAATAAGTAAACATTCTAAAAACTATTAAAGCAAATTCTGTGTAGAATTATGGTTGCCAGCATATTCATCTTATAACATGTGTTCTTTGGATAGGAATAATATAAATATGTAGCATATTTATAGTTATAAGTTTGAATGTAAGTATGTAATGATCCTTAATTTTGTATACATATATTTTTTGAAGCAACACAATTAAAAAATTATTTTTTTGCCTCTTAACATACATTTCCTTAGTCTTTAAATGGTTACTATAATGTATAAACAATCTATTTTGATGGTTTGATAGTTCTGATCTATTTTACGTCTACCTAATTTTGAGTGTATATTCAAAATATGTTAATACTTTTGAAATTAAACCACTTTGAAAAATCACAGTGGTTCTTGAAAGACTAAACGACATTATTATTTTTGGTGGTATCGAATTATGAGTGTTGTACTTTATGGTCGTTCATGCCAAAACGGATACGAATTTTAACCCACTCTTCAGGTAACTGTAGAAACTTCAAATTCTATGCATAATATGTCTAAATACATATTAAAATTGCATGACTGAATATTGCAATACTGATGAAATCATAAATTATAAAATGACAATTATTATGTTCCTTCTGTAATCACTTCTGACATTTTGCTGCAACAAACTGATTGTATTTTCGGTTATTAAATAAATGAAAGAAACATTTAAATGTTAAAATGAATCAAGTAATTCATTATTAATGAATTTAATAATAAAGACGAGAGCTATATTCAAATAAATCAAGTAATTAAATTGGTTGTTCATTTTATAATTATGACTTTATAATCGTAAGGTTGTCGGTGGGGCACCCCAGATTTTTTGTTCTGTTGAGGTATAGTGTTCGTCTTATTTGGATTAACACTACTGGTTGGAAACCGTGCTGAGAAACTTTTACTTCCCTTGACTTTTTCTTTTTCTAATTTGGATATTTATTTATTGAAATTCTGTCGTTTGTACTGTGCTAATATCATTAAGAAAGGAATCTTACAAGATGGATTGACTTATATTTCTTGAGTTATAAAACTTCAATTTTTTGGGGTGTTCTATTTCCAAAAGGACATTCTTAGTTTTCATTTTAGGTTGTTTTTTAATGTAATGTGGTTTCTTTATGACAGAGGAGGTCTCTTCAACCTGCCCAACAGCTCTGTAGCTATATTACCAAGATTTATCTTGCCCTAACGTTTCTAGTGCTCTCGGAGGTGTCTCCCAAACTAATCTGATCAGGTACTATCTGACATTACATGCTCAGTCTGAATTCTACCCAAATCTGGGTGACCCTGGTTTAACCCTTGGTACTCGTCCAGGTGATTAGTACTAGGCAAGGTCCAAGAAGCACGAAGATATCGAAGACTTGAAAGCCCTTTATGTGTTCATGAATGCGTAAGTGTGAGGTAAATGATATTGGGGTCTCAGGATGAACTAATTCCTGCGTCTCTACGATCACTAAAGCTCTTCGGTACATATATAATTTATATATATATGTATATAATATATATATAAATTCACAGAAGGGGTTCTTGAGGATTTTGGTCATAAACAAACAACTCCTGATTATAAGCCGACGTTTTGCCAAAAAATTTTTGACATTTTCAAGACTAAAAAACTGTCTGTGTGTTTTGCTTGACTGCTCTGTACAGAGGTATCCTCCCAGAATTAGTTTTGTAATAGTGTGCTTATCTGTTTGAAAATTGGGTTTTGGTGTTTTAATAAGTAATCAGGTTTAAACAACAAATGTCTGTTTTTAAATAATGGATTATAACACTAGGTATTTTATGATCCTTTTGTGGTTCTCTGGTTACTGAATTTTTTGTTTGTTTGGTTTGTTTTCTGTTGGTTGGTATCCGTGGATGTTTTTATCTTGCTTTACTTATGTCGTTAATAAATTGTTTTTTGGCCTTGAAAATGCCAAACAACTTTTGGCGAAACGTCGGCTTATAATCAGAAGTTGTATGTTTATGACCAAAACTCTCAAGAACCCCTTCTGTGAATTTGAAATATCAGTGGTCGAGAAGCTATATCAATATATATATATATATATATATATATATATATATATATGTAAAAATTACCAAACAATTAATGAAAGAGCATCATTCTTAAAAGGTTAGTTTTTAGAGTTTACTCACAGGACTTATTTCTCATTAGGAATGTTACTTTATTCATGAAAATATGATTTTCAAACAATAGTTTTGTAATAAGCAAGCTACAAATAATTGTTACAAACAAGTATGAGACTAATACTTTACAAATAACTGACGTTTTTGTTGAGCTAGCAGCTGTGTAATCCGATGTTTCATCAGGTAGGATTACATTATCTCCTTAACTAGTTAGGGAGACCAGACAGCGTGTATTCACATCTAGGCCTTTAGTAGTTCTCCAACTCGATCAATTTTCCCCTGAGTAACAATTTTATAGCTTTAATACTTGTACTACAGCTACAACTACGAAACATATAAGAAAAGCATCAATGATAGTCTCATAGAATTGCTATATTATTTAAGAATATAGCAACACTTTACTCAGCAAAAATCCAGATTATTTGTACACAAAAACCTTCTTTCAATACTATAAGAGGTCTTTTTTTTTTTATTACTCACCATCGAGAGTAATCCTGAAAGTCAAGTCTGGAGTAGTGGAATTGAGGATAGATATACTCAATATCGAATAAAAAAATGTACAACTATCCTCTACTATCACTCATATTTTTCTAATAAATGAAGTCAAGGTGATCAGTGGGAGGTTTTTTGCAAAATTATCCATGACATATACATATTACGCCGGGACAGATCGAAAAGTTTTCTGTGCGTTTATAATAGGCCGAAGAAGACTGCATGAGTGAAATGTTGACTTAACGTTAGTTGCAGCTAGTTTCTTGTCCTGCAAATTAATCAGCAGTAGCTTCTAAGACAGTCATGCAGACCAGACCTCCTGTTGCTTGTCCAGAGATTTGGCCTGAATCTGTGCGAAACCATGCAACATTTTACATTTCTTGTACCAGAACCTTACCATCATTCTTTGGAACATTAAGGGTTACTATCTATCTTTAACGGCACCCCACTTCTCGTTGTGTGTAGTTCAACCTTTTGTCGAGAGTTTTCCGTTTTGAGTCTCGTTCGACTGAAAACTTCCCTTCTGGAGAATCGTGCATGCACTGTCGGTACCTTAACTGCAATTTTGAATAGCTTCAAGATTTTCCTTCTCTCGTATTCTTTCACTTTGGCTATAAGAAAAGCCTTATTCTTTCACTTTGACATAACCTCGACAGCCTGTTTTAGTTATTGGAGCCCGTCACGGGAGGACCATATCTTCTTCCTCCAACCTGCAGTACCTGAAGTGGGTCTTGTGCCTTTTCCCTCGATCGTGTCTATTATGCCTAGTTGGAACTGCTCCATCTACTCGCAAGATGGCTCATATATAACTTTCCACAGCCACCTCCATGTTAGCAGATGCTGTCATTTTAAGCTGGTGACACCTTCCTCACACCGGATGGGTATTCTTGGTTTGACCTAACGGAACATCTGGAGAGATATCCCTAGACCTCGACTTAGGCACTGAGTATGGTTTCTTCTCAGTCCAGATGCCTTGGGGTTTCATCTCCTTGGTGAGTTTACTCCTAGCTGCACCTGAGAGGTTTTGGTTTTTAATATCCGAAGACCCCCCTTCCCCTCCCTTTGTAAGCCTGACTGCAAAGGAGTGGAATGCCCGAGATTTATTTATTCAGAAGAGAACTCATCATTGACTTTTCCTGTTGTGGTGTCGCCGTAGGATCTGATTTTTTTATTTTTCTTTAATTAGTTTCTTTGAAATTATCTTTATACTAATTATTTGATAGCTAGGAAATAAGAAGTTCTCACAGTCAGAGCCCACATGGCAGGGTAAGTAGTAGTATCATTCATAAATGTTCGTGAAAAAGGTATTTGTGATTTAGTAATAAATGAATTGTAGGAATCAGAAAGTGAAAGATAACTCACCGCTATATTTGATAATATATGGTTAAAACCGGGTCTAGGCGAGTTTGTTTAAAACTCGACAATTTGTCGAAAATACAATTTGTTTAAAGTACAAGTCATTCATATACAAGTTGTCTAAAATAGACTTCATGTAAGAACTGGCAGTTTAGGAATGAGAATGGAAAAAAGACTAAAAATTTGGTAGATTTATTTAATAATTCAAAAATTATAAATTTAAGGGAGACGAAAGCAATACAGCAATCAAGTTTAATGACGTATGATCCAGGTCTATGAATTCATCATATAGTGAATAAAAAGGAACAACGTAAGTGCCAAATTTTTTTAAGAGGACAGAATTAAGTAGGACGAAGACTTAAAACCAAAGACTAAGACCAAATACAGGCATCTATATTAAAGACATTATTCAAGGATAATAACTCCACCATACGATCACATGGTGGATGGAAGTCAAAGTGGGTTCATAATTTTTGACAAAGACCTCTTTATCATATTTAAATGTAAGATCTTCTACGATTCTCCAGTTTTTCTCTATTTATGTGCTATACAAGTAACTTTTAAAAAGTATACTTCAAATTATATAAAGAGGAAAAGTAATTCCTTTTCCTCCTTTTGCAAGTATCGATTTTTTCGAATGTATGAGGAAAACTAAACGTTTTTAGAAGAAAACTTTTTCAAGACATACTGGTAATTTTCATGCAAACGAAAAAAGTTCGATTTTAGCAGGACTTTCCGATGATTGACCTGAATGGTATTCTAGTTGCCATATAATAACTCTTGATATAATATATGAATTAAACACCACAATAAACAAATATATATTAATTAAAATGCTCTAAGGCATTTCGTTACAACATCATCAGAGAGCTAAATGAACCAAACTAAAAATATAATAACAAGTTAACCTGGTTGATTGAAGTCTTCACTATTGCTGGCATCCCTGTCTGAATTTAATGTTCCTAAAATTGAAGGCGTCTTGATCTGCTTACTTAAATTTTAGGAACATTAAATTCAGACAGGGATGCCAGCAATCCTGTCAGCATTGCTCTCTGATGATGTTGTAACGAAAGGCCTTAGAGCATTGTAATTAATCTAGATTTGTTTATTGTGGTGTTTAATTTATATATATATATATATATATATATATATATATATATATATATATATAAATAAGACATGCATATATATTAATATGTAACCTTTTTAAAATTAACCAATTTGATTTATATTAAGAAACAGATATCAACCGTTTTAGACAAATCGTTTATAGATGAATTGTACTTCAGAAAAATTGGTTTATACGATTTGATTTAGACAAACTGTATTTTAGACAAATTGTTTTAGACAGACTTGCCGAATCCCGGCTAAAACCATGTCATCAGTCATATAATTTTCAATACTGATTTTGACTCATGGTAGAGTAGATGCGCTGCTAATTGAAATTTCCAGCCAGGTGTTAAATACTTTATCGTTGACACTGTTTACAGAAATGCATTTCTTAAGTCTACTAAAAACAGAATAAAGAAAGGAAAATTATCTTTAAAAAGGGGGAAAAAAAATTTGTCACTTTGGGTTAAAAAATAAGGTATAATACACAGGAGTGGTAAAACTAAAAGTGTAAACATCACTTATCAAGGAACAAATATGAGCCAAAGTAATTAACGACTAAATCAATTTTCAAAAAACCTTTTGTCTTCATAGTGACTTTTATAAATCAATTGATTCTACTAACTTCTAGCTAAATACTCTAAAAGAACTCCGCAAATTTGCTAAAAATTGTGGAGTATTACTAGAACAAGGTCATATATGCAGGATATTAAATTAGTGATGTCAGAAGTGAGCTCTACAGTTACTCCCGATAATCTCAGTTAGTGATAAGTGGTTCTAGGTCACAGTGCCATCTCTCCGAGAATCGCATAGCATGGTATAACATTATTTTTGCATTTAATTTATAGATTCATGAAAAATTTGGTTTTTGCAAAAACTATAAGTACAAAACATTTGTACTGCTGAAATTTCTATCAATGAAAAACAGTAGACGTTACGTAAAGAATGTATAGCACCTCTTTTTTTATACTTAACTAAGAAAGAATTTCAAGAAAATTCTTTAATAAAATCTACTTTGTTCTATATTTGTACAAAAGGGTTTCTTCAAAAATAACTCACAGTACAAAATTATTATGAACAAAATTAATAAATCTAATAGTTTTAATGCTTGTAGATTTATATGTAATATCCCTGATTACATATTTGGATATTACCACTCTGTTATGTTTTAAAACTGTAGAAAACCTTCAGCCCACTAATTTATAAAATGTTATTAATGATGAATATATTTTTATAAATTGATTGAAGTCTATTTATAACAATGTCATTAGATGTGTAAATTTATATATAATTGATTATATTCAAATATGAAATTTCAATTAATGATTGGTATTGATGATTGATCTAGAATTTTAATAGAAGTTCAGTTTTGAGCAATTTTTGATTTTTATCTCTGAAATTTTAATAAAATTAAGACACGTAAACCGACAAGTGACCAAAGTGGAAGTTTACAATTGTAGTTTTGACTTAATATTACTTTTTCCAATGTTAAAAAATGCATTTCATTTTCATCATAGACTGTTCACATATATACGAAACTAAGTATGACATATCAAGTCTCTATATCACAAGAACAGCGAGATAAAGTGTGCTTCTTTTGATATAAAGTTACTTTCTCAAACTAAGTATGACATATGAAGGCTCTTTATCACAAGAACAGCGAGATAAAGTGTGCTTCTTTTGATATAAAGTTACTTTCTCAAACTAAGTATGAATATCAAGTCTCTATATCACAAGAACAGCGAGATAAAGCGTGCTTCTTTTGATATAAAGTTACTTTCTCAAACTAAGTATGACATATCAAGTCTCTATATCACAAGAACAGCGAGATAAAGCGTGCTTCTTTTGATATAAAGTTACTTTCTCAAACTAAGTATGACATATCAAGTCTCTATATCACAAGAACAGCGAGATAAAGCGTGCTTCTTTTGATATAAAGTTACTTTCTCATGATGCAATGTTACAACAATAATGTATATTTTCACAAAAAGAACTATAAATATAACAAATTCCATTGAGATCTGTCAAAGAGTGCTATTTGTAGAGTGATTACAAAATTTTTGATCTTCTACGACCCACCCAAATACGTGGAGATATTATTCTAAAAAGAATCAAAAGTGGATTTAGACATTAAAACATGTAGATCTATCAAAATCTCAAAAATGATTTATTTTTTTCATTAACAATATTCCTTATTTGCAGTAATTTAAATAGCATATTACCTTTATTTAAAGTATACTATTGTGCAATATAATAAATTTTATATTTAAAAAGTAAACATGATATTGAATTTGCACGAGATGACTCGCTGGTATGTTCCAGTTGATTTCTTAATAGCTCATTTGAATTCATAACATTAATATGAATTAACACTGATAATATTTTGGTAACTCAATAAAAGAACTAATTATTTTAAGCAACGCTATTTAAGATAAATACTCACACAGACACATGCAACGCTGTCCTACTTACCTACTTTTAATAAAATAAGGAGTAATGGTTCAACCAGTAAGTAATATATTACTTTTTTCATTTTACTATAATTATTGTAATCTTGAAAAATTTCTTTTCGAATATTTTGACGAACTTAGTCGTTTTGAGGTCCTTTAGTGTATTTTTGAAGTTCTTTCGATGATATCCGTATACGTGTGAGTAAGTGGGTATATTTCCAAAAGTTTATGAACATACTATTTGTCACACTATTTGATGGACCAAATTAATATTATATTCAAAAAGAACCTTTATAGAAAATCTCTGGAGATTTTATGAAAAAATGTTCATGAAAAATCGACTTTATTACTCATTATTTGTTTTTAGAACTAATTTTCTTCTTATTATTATTTAAATTAATACTGTTCCTGGTGGTTCTTATTCTTTAGGAGAAAATAACATCATTATATGTTTGATAGTGGTAAAACTAATTAGTGACAATCTAACATTAGATTGTTAATTATAACTAATAATATTAGCACCGAAACGTTTTATTTCAGCCAAAATAGAATAGCTCTATATGTCATACAAATACAGATCTATATTAATTATTTTAATTATTATAAAATATATATAATAATATAATTATTATATATATATATATAATATATATATATATATATATACATAGTATATAGTATATATATACTATACTAATTATATACTATATAGTATATATAGTATATAATTATTATAAAAAGATTTCACATAAACACGTGAAATAACAATCAATGATCAAACCACAATATTTTTCATATTGTGGTTTGATCATATAATTATTATATATAAGTATGATAAGAAAATGCAAAATAAATATACATGGTGATTCATATTTTGAAAGTTTTACAGATTCAATCTTTTCGAAGTCCCCTTAACTCATATTTCATTATGTTTGCCTACATGTGACTCTACTACTTGTGCATGTATCCGTTAATAATTTTCTTATGTTTAGCAATAAAAATGGTAATCATATATTTGGCAGACATATAGTGTTTAGTGTGGTAAACAACTTTACTGCTTTTGATTAATGTTAAAAATATGAGAAAGTGTAATTTTATATTCCTTTAAACGGAAACCAATATTAATTCAAACTCTTCTAGATTTACTCAGAAAACTTAAATTTCTTATCAAATGTAGTTTGAAAATACATATTACATAACAAAAATATAATTTGAATAAAATCAAAAAAGAAAAAATTATTGTACTGTACCTGTAGACACTTGTTTGAGTAGCAACTCATCAACATTACTCAATTTAACAATAGCGGCAAATGAACTCAACAATGTTTTTTCAACAAAGCCTTATTTAAAACGTACAAAAATATAGTTAATTTTTAGAGTTGCAGTCCTATTTTACTATGATGTTTTCATGGTTTTACTGATTATAAGGATCCTGAATCCATTTTTGTTCTTATTATGACTGTAGGTGTGGCGGGGTGAGTGTATACCGAACATATTTTAAACACTCTACAAGTCCCAGCTTTTGACAAATTTTAGTAGCATTGAATAGACATGGGCAAAATTTCCTTCTTACTTTTTAGTAATATTGAAACATAAGACAGATAATATTTCGTTGTGCATGCCAAAACGGGTACTAATTTCATACTACAAATTTTAAATTTACAGAAGGGGTTCTTGAGGATTTTGGTCATAAACATACAACTTCTGATTATAAGTCGACATTTCACCAAAAGTTGTTTGGCATTTTCAAGGCTAAAAAACAATTTTTTAACGACATAAGTAAATCAAGATAATTACATCCACGGATACCAACCAACAGAAAAAAACCACAAATCCTTATGTGGTTCTCTGGTTACTAAATTTTTTGTTTGTTTGGTTTGTTTTCTGTTGGTTGGTATCCGTGGATGTATTTATCTTGATTTACTTCTGTCGTTAATAAATTGTTTTTTAGCCTTGAAAATGCCAAACAACTTTTGGCGAAACGTCGGCTTATAATCAGAAGTTGTATGTTTATGACCAAAATCCTCAAGAACCCCTTCAGTGAATTTGAAATATCAGTGATCGAGAAGCTATATCAATATCAATATACGTTTTAAATATATTAAATTTATTCTTAGGAATTTACATGATAAAACTATGTGAAATTTAAAATATTGGGGATTAGACCTTTACATTTAAAAGGATGACTTTTAATTTCCGTGTACATTAACTGTCAGGTTATACTACACAAAACATTCCATCTTCGTCGCCAGTGGCAATAAATAAATGATAAGATAAATGAAGTCAGTTAATGTCCATGGTTATTATTGATTGTCCATGATTTCCATTATACTTTTACGATAGAGTTTGATATATGTCTACAAGATTATATTACAGTAAATCAATTAATTAAATTTATTTTAAAGAAATGTTCAACTATAGTAAAATATAGAGTAGCCTACTATAGATATTTAAGAATTTGAAATAACTTGTACTGAAAAATCATTTATCATTTTTTATGAAAGAAAAACACTATGATGATTTGTTAATCATGAATAATAAGCTTGTGACATGACGATTGAACTTAAAGATGATGCAGTAAAGAAAATAGATATTTTTAAGCAAAAATAACTATAAAACTGTCAATATAAACAATATATATACAGATTAATATATAAAAAAATATCCTAAAAATACTAAATATTAAATTTACATCAACTTAAGAATAAATTATTCTGTAATATCATTCTTGGGGTTTCATAAGTTACTTGTGATTAACTAAATAATGGCAAATATTTTGATGACTAGATATCGACTTATTTTATTCGGAAAGTTATTGTAAACTATGCTTAGTTTTTTCAAGCAGATTTCATCTAAAGCCACTCTCAAGTTTGCAACGTAGTACCAAGGTCATCTGTTATCAACTTATTTCATTGATTTTTTCGTAATATTTAGTGAACTATTTGTCAATTGCAATTAAAATGTAATCAATGATTATATATTTCTGAAATAATGGCTAAAATTTGAAACTGAACGTCACAAATTTGAGGGATGTTAACATTTTTCAATGAGCTTAAACTACCGAGAATATTGTTCAATTAGAATATTGAGTGTAGTTAGGTCCATATGTCATACCAATTGACCATACTTTTGTTAGGTAATTTTAAAAATATACCCTGCATAATTACTTAAAAATTGTATCTCTTGGTACTTTGCTCATAATCCTGAACAATTTATTTTAATAATGCTATGCAAAAAATTTGGCATATAAATACACCATAACAGAGAGTTTAGAGGTTTAATGAAAAGTTTTTAAATAATTTAAGAACTTAATATGAGATGTAAAAGAATAAAATTCTTACATGTAAAAAATTAACATAAAACAAACATATAATTTCTGATGTTTTCCATGGTATGATAGTTTTGTCACTAATCAATCTATATGTTGCTACGCTGAACAAAACTTAATATCAGATGTAATTTTTTTTTTTGTTTATGAACCACATTAATCTTGGGTAATATTGAAGTGTCCGGGTTGAACTCTTTCCCAATATGTTGTTGACAAATATTCTGTTTTTTACTATTCTAGTCTAATAGTTCATACCTATCATTTTCAAAAATTTCAGGCTAACAGCTATAATAGTTCTAAATTATACTGAAAAGCCGGCTTTAAACTTGATTTGAGTATGACAAACGGGTTAATTACTAATATATTTTTCCTCAGTATACATTTACAGCAACCTTGTAACAGAGTACCGTATGGAGGAAAAAGATAACACTGGTTCAGAGTAAATTAGGTTTTTATGATTTTTGACAAAGGGAAAGAAAAGTGATTTTTTGAAAAACACAAATTAAAAATTATCTTAAAACGAAATTTTTTTTTAAATATTTCTAACATTTTTCAGACAAGATAGGAGTATTTTCAAGTTTTAAATGGGAAAATTTGTCTTAAGTATTCGATGTTGAAGGAGGTCAGATAAGCTATGTAAGAGATCCATTGGCTATTGGAACGAAAGCCATGTTCTCTTGTAGGAGATTATTTCGTATGAGTAAATCTTCACTTTGCCTTTTCAAAAATGTTATTACTCCTGAAGTTATACTAATGAGATTATTTGCATCAGTGGTGTGATATACAAAAATAACCTTATATATTGATAAGTCGATCAATCACTATGTATATTACTTCAGGAATGAACAAGTCATAAACATCTCCCATTAAGACGTTTATAGTATGCTTAAATGAGACATTATATATTATATACCTAAGAAGTTTGATATTAAGGTTACTATAGTAAAGTTGAGTGTGGTCTCTCCATATTTTTTATTTACTTTACTATTTTAGTTACTATACTCTTAATTATAGTGATGATGAAAGAAATATGTTTTGATATTTTTATGGATTTATTAATTCCGATGTCTACTCTGCAGGTTATGTGTAACTTAACAAACCCTAATAATGTTTGGCCAACATACAGTTAAATAAATTATGATTGATAGTACCAAAATAGTGTTAGTAAATTGTTATAAAAATTAACATATAAAAACAATTGTTATAAAAATTTTTTGCCTCGTACATCAGCTAAGATAATTAATTTATCATAACTTTAAACATATAGTTGTCCCTGTAATAAAGAACCCTACATTTTTTTTGAGTAATATTGAAGCATCGAAAGGACATTATATGTACTAACTTTAATTCACTTTTCTAGTGGTTCTAGAGACTTTAAATATATTTTAGGTTTTGTTTTAATATCAGTATTATTTAGAAAAAAATTCACAAATTTTTAACATTAGTTGAGGAAGTTACACGAAAAAGGACAAGTATTACGTTCTATAATTGTTGCTACCAAAATGTTGATACAACATTGCTTATATTTTTGTTATTATTGATAGAGTTGAGTCTCATTAAAATAAAATGATTTAATAATTTGGTTGTAAAGTTAGAGCAACACTCCTGTAGAGGCATGATGTAAAAAATAGAAAAGGTTTCATTGACATAAAGGGGTTAAACTGCTAAAGCTACAATGGTGTTAAAATTGTCAAACGACTTGTCGAAGTGACTTTTGTTCCAACAGACTTTGTCAAACGACTTTTCCGTTTATACCAAACTTTGTCCTAGGCTGGTGGTCGGCTTACGCCATCACACACGCCTAGCTGAAGAGATCCGAAAGATCGAAGCAAAGCAGAGAGAACAAATCATCTCCGCTGAAACTGGGCTTGAAACACAACTTTGGTTGCAAAACTTCGTCATGTTTCAGTGCTTGAGGTGGGACTTCTCCTGTCGTTTTCGTCATACTGTGACTCATCAGCAACGCGAGTTAGCGTTGGAACGATGGATTTAGGCAAACAGCCTGTTAAGCAAACTCTTGTTTAGATAAGCAAACGCTTTCAGTCTAAAATAACAGTGTGCGCACTAAAATGGAAGTAGGCAGAACATATAAGGATGAAGAATGATAGATGGGTAAAGATAATTACTGAGGAGTATCCCAAAAAGAAGCTAGAAGGAAAGTGGGAAGACAAAGACGAAGATGAGAAGATACATTTAAAGAAACAGTGGGATCAATGTGCTTCAGAGTCTCTCAAGAAAGGAGAAAATGGATAGAGCATATGCCCAGAAGTAGGCCTAGATTCACAATTGGAAATAAAAAAAAAAAAAAAACTTTCGTTTGCATGTTATTCATATATATATATATATAAAGGTTTCACATAACACGTGAAATTACAATCAATGATCAAACCACAATAAGAAAATGGGAAAACAAGACTAAGATCTTTCAACCGTAACAAGCGGTCTTCGCCAGTAGGGTTTTTGACTTTGACGAAGACCGCTTGTTACGGTTGAAAGATCTTAGTCTTGTTTTCCCATTTTCTTATTGTGGTTTGATCATTTATATATATATATATATATATATATATATATATATATATATATATATATATCAAAAGAGATATGTTTTTTAATTGAATAGTTGTAACTGTTTGCTTTAATAAATGGTTATTATTATTATTAATTGATTTATTAACTAAAATGAAGTTTGAAAAGATAACGGCTAAATTGTATTTTTCCAATTTTTGCAAAAAATTGTTTTCTTATACTGAACCAAGACATTCGTTTAAGTTGCTTTATTGCGTGATGAAAATTATCCGTTGCTAATTTATTAAAATTTGCACCCATAGTCGGATCGATGGAGAGTGCGAGTTAGTTGACTGAAGTGTGTTTCTGCACTACCATATACACTCAAAAGTTTTTGCCTCATCTCGTATTGGTAATTTTTCTATGACCAAGGTAATTATAATTATTTATTTTCTTATCCTATATTATTATATTTAATTAGAGGATATATATATATACATATATATACCACATTCAATAATCCATCTCACCAGTAATTCCTATTCAGCCCTGGACTGTTCCATTACTCCTTTAACTGTGAAACAAATAACAGTGTTCAATACTTTCATATTTAGAATATTATATTTCTAATAAATATATTCATTTAGAAATATGCAAAAAATTATAACCTATAATCAAGAGATAATTATTCTGTACTCATTTTACGAGAATAATTCAGATGAACTTAAGAGGGTAATATGAATTTTTAACTTAATTTATTCCACATATCTAAGTAAGTAATAAATTATAAGATCATATCCAATCTAAAAACTGTTTCAACAGTAAGAGATCATTTATTTTAAACCTGGCCTACCACAATAGCATTTTTACTTTACTATAACTAAAGTATAGTAGTCGTGAAAAAATTCGATCATGAGATTTTGACGGATTTACATCTGTGTGTGTGTGTGTGTGAGAGAGAGAGAGAGAGAGAGAGAGAGAGAGAGAGAAAGAGTGAGTGGGTGGGTGGGTGTGGGTGTTATCCAAAAGTTTGTGTACACTCTACATCCCACAATTTTGATGGATCAAATTAATATTTTACATTAAAATGGACCTCATGGTGTAGATGAACCCTATTTTTTGTGACCAATTATGCATGATGGGAAAGTCATTTTTTTTGTATTATCATGGAAGTAACAAAAGCAATACCTGAAAAGTTATCAGATTTTTATAACAACTGGAAATATTTCTTTTTCGATGAAATGTAGTAATTTTGACCTATGATTAAATCTGAAAGCTTGTGAGGAGGATACAAGCCATACCGTTGCACGGATCAAAATAAAAGTTTTTTTTTAAAAATTACATTAACTAAAGTACATTTCTGTTTTCAGAAAATTTTTTCTGACTGTCCATTAAATAACAATGCAATTTTACCAAAATATTGGGGAAGAAAATTATCAATTTATAAATTAAAATTAGCGGAATTTCAATCACCTCAACAGCAATAAAGCTACAAAATCTGAATATTCATCCTGGACTAATGGTCACCTGTTATACTTCTCGATTTGTTTAGATTTATTAATATCATTACAAAGAGTTGGAAATTTTTTAAGAGAAGTAACAGAAATATATTGATGTTTGGAGGTTTAATGAAAAAAATTGAAATGATTTAATGACTTAATAGGAGTTATAAAAACAATAAAATTCTTATGTAAAAATCAACACCAATCTATGTAAACAAAAGAAAGGTTTTGTCTGTATATTACTTAGAACTGACTCATTTCAAGTTAGCTTTACTTTTTATACATTAGAGAAACCGAATCAACCCTTAGAAAATTTCTGTCTTCGGTTTGTCGATTTGTCAGTTTGTCGGTTTGTCCGCAAAATTTTGTCACAAGTTAACTCAGCCACCATAAGACACAGCGAGATGAAACTTTGAAAGTAGGTTTGTGTATGTCTAACTTAATACGCAAGCTTGGATTCATTGGAAACTGAACGTAGAAGCGAAGTTCTAGACCTTTAAAACACAAACGTTTGTCACAAGTAAACTCAGCCACTATAAGACATAGTAGCAAGCTGAAACATTGAAAGTAGATTTGTGTATGTCTAACATAAATCTAAGTCTTAAATGGATTAAAAATTCAACGCAGAAGGGTAGTTATAGACTTTTAAGCTGTATTTGGCTAACTTCAAAGACCTGTTTATTTTGAAAATATACAGATATAGAAAGTATGTATTGTTAGCTGATTTCAATTTCATTTGCGTTTAAGCTTACAGCAAGAGATAACTGACAAGGTGTTCCCCGAAGTTTAAGATCAGCTATATATTCAAAATAAATGGCTTGGCGAACGAGCAATTCTCATTTATTACTAATGAACAGGAGGAAAAATTAACAAACAAGATATTAAACAATATCAAGTCGAAGAAAGAACTTACAAGTGAGAAAACAGAGTGATTAGTGATGAGGAAGCAGTTCATTACCCAATTAAATTTCTTGACTCTGTGACTGCTTCTGAACTGCCTGTTCATGAGTAAAAAAGTCACAAGGGGAAACTCTATATCCAACAGGAATTGAAGTGAGTGAGAACAAGTTTTTCTCACATGGTCAACTGTAGTTTGTATGCTCAAGAGTCAGAGCTTCCAACTCTCTGTTCTTCCATGAATCTGAAGGACAGACAGTTAATGTGTTGTATACAGAGGCATTTACTTAACACTGTACTAATAATGCTATTTTCAACTATTCTATAATTTCTAATGATATTTTGGAATACCATGCATAATATCCGAATATTTGTGAAGTACTGTCAAAGACGAGCACGTTTGCTAGTTAACTATGTAATTTCTGATGGATTTGTCTAACAAAATGCTCCTAATCTATCTATATGTTGTACCCTTCAACAAAACTTAATATCAGATGTACATTGATACTTAGTGTTGTGGTAGGCTAGAGTTGGATCGTGTTATTGGTGGGGATAAGTGTCTGTTCTCTAAAGCAGAGAATTTGCTATCAGACAAACGATGCAAAGTTATTAATTTTTACTGAAATAAACATTTAGTTTTATGACCATAGTTTAATCAAATTATTACATTCATCAGTAATGTAAACTTCATTAGATATTTGGTGTCACGTAGTGGCTGGTATTCATTTTGAGTATTGCACGTTATAAAAAAATTTAAACATTTATAAAATCTAACTTTAGTAAGAACTAGAGTTTTGAAGTTTACTAGTAAACGTGCCCGTCTTTGACGGGTACTTTTTCAAAAATTTGGAGATCATACATGGTTTTCCAAAATATTATAGAAGTTGTAGAATAGTAGAAAATATAATTATTAGTACAGTGTTAAGCAAATGCCTCTGTATACAACACATTAGCTGTCAGTCCTTCGGGTTCATGGAAGAACAAGGAGTTGGAACCTCTGACTTTTGGGCAAGCAAACTACAGTTGACCATATGAGAAAAACTTGGTCTCACTCACTTCAATTCCTGTGGTGGATAGAGTTTCCTCTAGCGACTTAGTTATCGTCATTGCGAAGTAGACGCCAACGGAATATTGTTTTAGTTTGAATGGAAAAGGATAGTGACTCGGAATCAATGGTCTGAATGGTATACACACAGACACCCCAGTACCACACCCAGTCATGACGTCCGCCTCTATGGCGTATCAGTGTCGTGGCTTTTTGCATATTTTTGGGACACTGAAGTTTCATAACATGAAATTTGTTATTGCTACTAAATTCTAGTATGATTGGTGCCTCTACTTTAAGTTTTTACTCATGAGCAGGCAGTCCAGGAGCAGTCACGGAGTCAAGAAATTCAATTGGATAATGAACTGCTTCCTTATCACTAATCACTCTGTTTACTGACTTTTAAGTTCTTTCCTCGAATTAATATAGCGTAAGAACTTCTTTTTTGATTTTTCCTGCCTGATCATTACTAGGGGTTGAGAATTGCTCTTTCATAAAGCCATTTATTTCGAATAGATAGTAGATCTTGAACTCTGCGAAACACCTTGTCAATAAGCTCTTGTTGGGAGCTTATACGCATTTTTTTTTTAATTTTATTTTCTCGAGGTCACAACCATGTAAGTATTGCATTACCAGTGACACTGATAACACAGATGTAGGAGGGAATACTGGAGGGAGGAAGCAATCCATTGACAACACTTTCTGGCGTGGGTCTAAAAAGTAAATTAAATTTGAAATCAACTAAACAATACCTACTGGCTACACCTGTATATTTTCAAAATAAACACGTCAATATTTATTAGCCAATCATGGCTTAAAAGTCCATAACTTTACTTCTACGTTTAATTTTCAATCCATTTAGAGGTTATACTCTAAGTTAGACATACACAAACCTAATATTGTGACAAACTTTTGTGCTTTAAAGGTCCATAACTTCGCTTTTGCGTTGAATTTCCTATCTGTTTAGAGCTTATATTTTAAGTTAAACCTACACTAATCTACTGTCAAAGTTTCAGCTTGTATTATGGTGGCTGAGTTTACTTGTAACAATTGTGGACAAACCGACAGACAGAAATTTCTCTAAGGTTGGATTGGGTTTCTCTAAGGTATGAAACGTAAAGAAAACTTGAAATGAGTCAGTTCTAAGCAATGTACAGACAAAACCTTTGTTTTATTTACATTGATTTCACGTTCTTAGGTGACTAAAACTATAATATCAAACAAAACAACTTATTGTGTACTTATTTAAGTGAATATAAGTTATATTCATTATTTGAACGAGGGTTAGTATCGACTAATTGAATGATCAATAAATAGTAATTCTTTCTGCGAATATACGTACAACCGGAGTTTATGAAACTTACTTATCCGATCTCAAATCAGTATACGTGACATTCAAACACAAATCAATATTCGTGATATTGGACCGATTTTTACAGAAATGGTTGGAGCTAATGAATGCACCTCATTCATACTGGTAGTTAAATAAAAATAAAAATATTCCATGCTTTGTGGAAGAGTGTGTCATCTGTGCGAAGAACTGGTCAAGTTCTTCAATTCCAGTCGGTGTTCTTCATTTGTTTCGCCTATCACTGTAACTGCCACTGATGGTGGGAGGACACAAACACATACACAAGTACGTGTAGAGACAAAAGGCTTATTCTACTGGTCTCATATTCTCATTTGCTGGCTATTTATTTTGTAGTTCATTTACTCTTTCATTCCCCTGAATATTAGTCCGAGTTTTTGCCTATTTAACGATAATCTTAATTTTGTTCGACAAGCGTCTCAAGGCACATGTTACTTTCTCTTTAATCGGTTGGTGATCTTTATTATTCATTAGAAGATCTAGGCAGGCTTGAATGTATGTGTTTATTCTTATTATACAATTGATATTTCTATATTCGTCTCTCAACCAGAACGAGTTAAGTTACTAAAAGTTTTCTTTAGTTGTTGGAACATTCTCCTGATAGTTGCTATTTGTTCTCTGTCATTATTGTACTATTGTCACGGGTAACTAAAGAGTTAATCTTCCATTAAGTTCTGTTTTACTGTTGTCTGTGTAAATTTTTTCATGGGAGGGAATACCAGAATTTCAATGATCGAGGAATTCTTTGTTATTTCTAGAAGGAGCCATTATTTAGGTTCATCAGTTTCTCTAAGCTCTTGCCGTCTATATTTTCTACTACTTCTCTCAGAAAAACCATATGAATTATTTTTAGCTCCTCCCCTCTGTAGTGATCCATAAGGCGTGATGTCAAATTGTTCTGTTACCTTTTATTATTCGTACCGTGTATTAGTCGTTGACCTCTTTCTAGTTTCACTTTTTTCTCTTTTTTTAAACAAACACAGAGTCATTTGTGAAGACAGTCATCTGTAGAGGTTACTATAGTTTTAATAATGAATCATTCAGTATTTTTTCGGTGGTATCATTCGGATACTTTTTGTTGTGGTGGGTAGAGTGATGATTTACTCGTATATATGGTTATGTCAGTGGCAGTTGGTTTGCGATACATTTGAAAAGTGAGTTTATCTTTAGTTTTTCCTATTGTTACGTCTATGAAGTTTAGTTTATCATTTGCTTCTATTTCGTGGGTGAACTTGATCTTGTTGTTTAAAGTGTTAAGATAATTCTTTATGTCTATTATACATTGGTGACTAGAGTTATTGACTATTAAGGAGAAGTGACTATTGTTTACTAGAGTTATTGACTATTAAGGAGAAGTGACTATTGTTTACTAGAGTTATTGACTATTAAGGAGAAGTGACTATTGTTTACTAGAGTTATTGACTATTAAGGAGAAGTGACTATTGTTTACTAGAGATTATCTGACTAATAAGTAAACAACGTTAAATTTTGACTTTAGTACATTTACATAGTCCTTTTCAAGTTCTTGGAGGAAAATTTCTGAAAGTATCGCAGATGTTGGATGTCCCATTCCTAATCCATCGTTTGCTTTGTAGAATTCATTGTTGAATCTGAATTAGTTCTGTTTGAGGGTGTTTTAGTTAGTTTTATTAGTTCTTCTGTACTACTGTCATGCTCATGTTTATTGTTGTGTCGCGTATGTTGTTTAGTGTTTCTGTAATGGGTATAGAAGTGTATAACTTTTCAATGTCGAGTGAAATAAGTTTGGTTTGTGCGTTTATGGGCATGTCTTTCACTTTATTTATTAGGTCAACCGTGTTGTTGATGTTGGGTAGCATAACCTTATCTTTTAATATTTTTGCGACTTGTTTGGATATTTTTTGGATATTATTGGGTGCATTCCTATAGTTTATTACGGGTCTAATAGGGGCTATTTTCTTTGTGTAATTTAATTTGTGCTTTTAGTTGTGGTGCCTTCGGATGCATGTTAACTTATATGTTTCTTTAGGTTTTACAAGTGTGGGGGAGTTATTAATGATGGTTCTTATTTCATTTTGGAATTTTTTTGTCGGGTCGGTTTTTAGTTTCTCGTGGTTATTATTATAGATAAATCCTTTGTTTTTTTAATATAGTCGGATTTACTTATTATAACAATCGTGTTGCCTTTATCAGCTTTGGTTGCTATCGTGTTAGCTTTATGTATTTTGTTTTTTATTTTTTTAATGTATATATTATTGCGGTTGTTGTCTTTAACAGATTCGTTTTGGTTGATTGCTTTATTAATTATTTCCGAGGCTAGATGTCTAATGTGGGTTTATTCATCCTTCGAAATTTGTCTTATGGCTATTTCAGTGTCTGTTATAAGGGTCTCTATGTCTTTAATGTTGAGTTTCCGTCCAATGTTATGTTTCAATCCTTTATGCAGTAAGTCAGTTTCTGTTGCAGTAAATGTTATATCCGTTTTGTTAATTAGTTTAGGGAAAAAAGTGTTTTCTTTGTCGGTGTTTTGAGATTTTTTTTGAGAAGGTTATCAATTTTGTTGTGGAGTCGTTTGTATTTGTCGTCTGAATGTCTCCGAATTTTGATATTAATGATTTTTGCAGCTGTTAGTAATGGGTTGTTTCAGTTTGTAATTAGTTGGATAGTCTTAGGTGTTCTGTCATAAGTCGTTTGTTAAGTTTGTTTTTCTTACAGTAAAGTGACCTAATCTCGTTTTTTATCTTTAATGTCTCAGCTTGTCGGATAGTCTTTTGTCCAGCGTATGTAAAGTCTTTTGTTTTTATAATCGCATATTTAGGTACAATGTTATGAAATAAGCAAGTTTTGTTAAACCAAATGTTAGCGTTAGTTGTTAGTAATTTTGTTCGTAGTCGTTCGAACTGAGTCATTTCTTAGCCAGACTGGCTGAGTTAAATATAGGCATTGGGTTAGTTCCACTGAGGTTAGTAATATTAGAATTATTAGTAATGATGTTCGTCATATCTCGTAAAGTTTCTGTAAAGCTCGACCGGTTTCGGGTCCGTCTGGTTCCCATCTTCAAGAGCAACTGACCGTATTTTATTTTTTCTTGCAACCTACCTAAACTTGTTATCTACATTGTGGAATCAGTGTTGTCTGTATAGTTCAATTTTGGTTTGCATGTTTATTTAATTGTTACATTTTTTTCTTTTATTTATTAATTCATTATATATTTCCTGCTTTCCATGCTGTCTGGATTATGTCCAAATTTGTTTAGGTGGTGTGCATAGTTTGATTTGTTTGTATTATTGGTGTAGTCTTTAATGTGTTCTTTGAATATGTCTTTTAGTGTTCTTCCCGTTCGTCCTATGTAATTTTTACCGCAGTCTTTGCATTTCATTTTGCATATTCCGCTTTTTTCAAATTTATTGACTTTATCCTCTATTGTGTTATTTGTGATTTGGTTTATAATATTATTCGTTTTATAACCTATTTGCAGTTTGTTTGTAGATATTAGAAGTTTGTTAGTTACTGACCATTGCAACCACTGACGTCATACCCCTCACTATCGCCACCCGGTTAGCAAATGGGTTTATTTATTAACTATTACCATTTAAATATATGTAAATTGTTAGTACCATGGAAACTAGAGAACATAATGTTATTATAGAGTCCACGCGACCTCGTGAATCGGTGTTATAGTCATCCGACCGGTTCTGCATGTTGTGCTTCTTCAAGTGGGACTAATAATTGTTAAAGCCCCTGGAAATAAATCTATATTGAACATTTAATGCCAATATATGCTTGAACTTATAATTTATTAATTATTATTTATTATCTGAGTTTATTCTTTTAAAATTTCCATTAAAATTGTCATGTCCGTCCAGTCATCTTTTAGTTTTTTTATTGGTTTGAATAGTGTATCCGATTGATGATTAATCGGGTGTGTGCTTGAGTCCATGAGCATCTGGGAATGTCATAGTATCTGTTTGTATGTTTGTATAAATGTTAACTTATTTCACCGTTATCGTTTCCCAAAGTCGACAGGAGCTACCTAAAACACCATATCACTAAAATCATCCCTCTACCATTCTTTCTATGCTATGGGGATATATGGGGTCATTCGAATTATCTACGAAGAACTGGGATGCGACTGGGGGAATTGACAATATCAAAGGCATTGACCACAGGAAACACTAAATATCAGGTTATTACGTGGTTAGAGGTTGTCAGAGGTGGTCAAAGGTCGTTAGAGATGGTTAGTACATTAGTAAATTAGTACCTGTATTAGATAAGTTACCATAAATAACCTTCTGCATGTTTCTAGATTACAAATGTACGATTAGATTGCTAACACATAGAAAATTAACGTCTGCGAAATAGTATAATGATTGGTAAATGCTTCGACTAGAAGATCAACCCAGTTACACATAGACAAACATATGGGTTCAGTGAACCTCAAATTCGCTATAATTGGAGTCTGTATTCACAAGACAAGTGAGCATGATAGAGATTGTGAAATGTATGTTCCCTGATAGTATTTAGCATAATAGGTTAAACATTTTATACATTTTCATTAAATTAACCTCTATTTAGTACTTAATGATTTTATATCAACTAACACCAAAACCCACGCTACATCTACAAACACACACAGAGACAAACATACGCATACAAACACATACAGACATACAGTTTAAAAACCTTTTTAGGAGGATATATACCCAGATAATTTTCTTTTACACATCGTTCAACAATTTGGTTGTTCAAAGTATGCTCTATAATCTGCAAGGTATTACCATTAAGCAGTACTCATATTGTAATAAAAGGTCTTCGGCATCTCTTTGCATATCATTACCATATATTGTGTATACATTCAGTAGACAATCCACAACGGATCACTAGAATAGGAGTCATAAAACACTTCCTTCAGAACATTTTTTGCGTTCACAATTTAATTTGCGGTAGGTCCAAGTCTAACACAAGTTATTCTTTTACAGTAATATATTCTACAATACCATTCATCGATTCGAATTCTTCTATCATGAACTTCTTCTATTAATTAAATACGAGTGATTTCTTTAAGGCTTAAAAATTTTCTATTCTCTCAGGGAAATGTAAGAAGAATTGTCTGGTTCATCGAATTACCGAAATGGCAGCTTAAAATTAGGATCCATTTTGTAATATAGAACAAAAGTGTACATATTCCATACTTCAGTATTGCCCAAAGAGAATGGGGTTCATAAATACACCAAGATATATCTGATATATTAAGTTTTGTCCAAGGGTGCAACATATAGTTTCATTAGAACACAACCGTCCATCATATGTTTATCTGATCAGAAATCATATGTTTGATTGGCGTTCATTTATTTACATTTAAGAATTCTATTTGTCTTACATATCATATAAACTCATTAAAACATTCAAATTTTTTTATAAAACCTCTAAATTGAAATTTTACTTCACTCAATTTACTTAAAAAAATTCTAGTCAATGTAAATAAATTTCACAAGCATAGTAGGCGAACCGTTATGCCAAGATGCATTTTCAGTTTTTGTAGCTTCATTGCTATTTACTGTAATTGGAATTTAATAAAATTGTTCATAAATTGCTAATTTTATGTTTAACGTTTTGGCAAAATGTTGTTGTTCTTTAATTAGCCGTTTAGTGTTAAGAAAGTGTTTCTCAAATCATACTGTAACGCTCCTTCTTGTAAATTTAATTTAAAAAATATTCCTCAACTTATGCTCTTATAAAGTGCTATTTTCAGGTATAATTAATTTGATCCGTCAAAGAGTATAGTCTTTATCCTACCCACAAGCTTCAGATGCCGTCATAAATAAAAAAAAATATATTTTATTGAAAAAAAAAATCTTTTTAGTTGTTTTAAAAATGTGCGGATTTCTTCACTAATTGCTCTTGTCATATCTATCATATTCAAAAATGTCATATCTCTAGAATTGGAAAAGTTTAGAGAAAAAAAAAATATTTTTTAAAAATTGTTTAGAAAAAAAAAGCAACTTGCCCATCATGCAATATTGCCCCAAGCAATAGTAGGGCACATCTACACTACATTTATGGCCTATCTTAAACTTAGAAATCCACAAATCGTGTGGGCTGCCATATCTGATATCGTCAAGTTGTTTAAACTTGAGTTAAACAGAATTAGAAGGTGGTTGCAATCATGGGCAAATGTTCTTCATATAGTAAATTGTAAAATACTTTATGTTAATTTAGTTGGGAAATTAAACAAAACAATTCAAACCGGCTTCCTACAAAGTGAAAGTAGATAACTTTTTCTTAAAGTCAGTTATTGTATGAACTCTAGTAGTTTGTTTTATGTGTTTATCTTCAATTTATTGCACTTTACCAATATTGTATTTTCAAAGAAAAAAAACATTTAGTTTTAACATTTTGCAATGTTTATATTAAAGATAAAGATTATTTGTTGAGTAGTAGTATACAAATTATTACTCTATCTAGTATCAAATATATTTGTATTCCTAAATAAAGTGTATAATATTCTAATTTCTAATATTTTTTTTTGTCTTTTTTCAGATGTCTGCCGCTGCTGGTCATATATACAATGAAGTTGTGAAAGAGAAAGACGGCAAAGTACTGAAAATTAGAATTCAGCAAGTAACTCCGGACTTGATTGAACCCTTTATATCTTTTATGACCACTCATTTTATACCTCGAGAGCCTCTTTGCAAAGGATTAGGTACGTTGGAAAAGTAATACTCTTTTTTCCATTTAAATAACCATTAAATTAATTAATTTAGTCCTACTTTTTTAAAATTAATAGTAAATCCTAAACAAATTATGTTGATTGACTGTCAATTTTAGTTAAATACACGTATTGCTATACGTATTGCACGTTTATTGATTAGAAATTAACAAAACCAATTTAATTTTAATTATTTTTAAAAAAAATGATGTTTGGTTTCTTCTACTGTTATCATTATCATTATGCTTTTAAACGGAGTAAAACTACATTGTAACAAGATTGAATGACTTGTAAGTAAAATAGATAGATTAACTTATTGGAATGATCAAAATAAAAGTTTCATTTTGCTGATCAAATTGTCTAGATTAGAAACAAGAATAAGAAGAATGATTTTTTTTTTTTAGAATTTCATAAATCACCCAAGTCGGTAGAAGAATTACAGGTTTTATGGAGGAAGATACTTGCAGCAGGAGCCGGATTAATTGCACTGCTGATTGAGGAAGATGGGCATAAAATAGAACCACCCAAAATAGTAGGCTCTAATGCCACTGCAATTAGCTCGAAAAGTGATTCTAAAACTGAGGTTAGTTTAGAGTTGATTTAGTATTATTTTAAAACTTATTGAACCTTCTTCCAAAATATTATGTTTGAATAATAATTCTATAAAATATGTCGTTTTCAATTATGTCTATTAGTTTAATTAGACAACAACATCAGACAGACAACATCAATTAAACTAGTACACTTTAAAATTAAAAAAATAGGTATTGTTTTTTACAAATTGAACTGCTCGTTAAGAAATTAACTGTAAAAAGGTTATGGTTCTTTTAATCGATTAAGTTTCCTGAGCCACAGAGTCGTAAATTCTTAACCCTTAATTACTTGTTCTATCCAGTTATGTTGATTGATTGATTGATTGATGGTATGACTACCAAGGTGACGTTAAAAAGCATCGGTGTTAACACTACTTCAAAAAAAATATTTTAATAATATTATGATATTTTCTTAACAGTCTATCCTAATTTACAGTAATAATCGTGATAGTTGGAACGTGTTACTGAATTTGTCAAATGTCCATACTTAGTAGGGTTGTTAGTTTTGATCCATAGTTCTGGGTGCTGGAGGTTGTCATAATATTGAGCTATCATATTTTAATATATAAAGTGAGATATTAATACTAATGTATGTTAATTATCAGTAATAAATGTGACAACTAGGAATTAAGACTGCACGTGTTAATCGTATAGCAATAAATGTGACAACTAGGAATTAAGACTGCACGTGTTAATCGTATAGCATGCTACACTAAGTTAGTAGTACCAAGGTGATAGTTTTTATCCATTCTCCTGACAGGGATGCTGGAGTTTGTCAGAATATTGAACCATCGTGTTTTAATAATATTTCGAGATAATTGATAAAAGTTACGCTAATTATTGTTGAAACAAAACTAATTAGCAATTATAACGTACGTAGTAACTAGTTACTACAAATAAGTAGTTCAGTTACCTTAATTACTACCTCAGACAATCGAATACGTTTTCATAGTCCTAGTAATTGAGTAGCTTTTTACAAAAAGGATAGGATGTATTGAAGAGGTATACAAACTGATGGTGACCGGACTATTACTTCAAAATCATGATGACCTTTCAGCTTTTTCCCTTTCAGGAGGGAGAATCAGGTTTGAACATATCAAAGAGGAATAGAAAGTAATTTTCTTTCCATTTGTCAAAAATCATTCACTCTCAGGGACTGTTATCTTTTTCCTGGGAGCTGTACTTTGTTATAAGGCTGTTGTGAATGTATATTGAGGACAAATATATTAGTAATTAACAAGTTTTATATACTCAAATCAAAGTCAAAGCCGGCTATTCAGTATAATTTAAAACTTTTATAACTGGAAGCTTGAAATTTTTAAAAATAATAGATATGAACTATTTTACTAGGGTAGTGAAAAAAACTGGATATTTTTCAACTAACATAACTCCTAACATAAAATAACTCCTCTTTCTTGAGGAGATGTTATTCCATTCCTCACACTTCAATAACATTCAAAGATACTATGATTCTTAAACACAAAATATGTTCATGTGATATTAAGTTTTGTTCAAGAGTGAATATATAGATTTTGTGAGATAAATCCATCAAATCATGGAATGCAACAGAAATCTATGTTTATTGGCGCTGATTTTTTACATGTAAAAATATTATTCCTTTTATATCTCATATAAGTCAATAAATTATTTAAATTTTTCCATTATACTTCTAACTATCACTCTGATTTCAGTAGATTCACTCAACAATTTTTTAAGTCAATGTAAACAATGTAAATAAATTGGACAAGTATAGTAGGTGATCCGTTAGTCTACAATAAACTACTTTTTTTTTTAGCGATATTGGTCTTTCCCGTAATTGAAATTACGTGAATTTTTTTTATAAATTGCTAATTTTTAAATCAATGTTTTGGAAAATTTTCATGGTTTTTTAATAGCCATTTGGGGTCAAAAAAAGTTTTCTGAAAACAGAAAATGTACCGTAACAACCCTCTCGTGAGTGTAATTTTGAAAAAAATTATCTCAACTCATATTCTGGGAACGTTCTATTTTTAGGCATAGTTTCATTGTAATCCGTCAATCGCTCTCACAATCTTTCTGATTGAATTTGAAGTTAAAAATTGAACATTTTATTGAAAAAAATATTTGCTGTGATTTTAAAAATCTGAGGTTATTTTGGTTTGTAGCCTTTGTAGCCTCAAAGATAATGCCAAAATTTCAAGACTCTAGAATTAGCAGTTTACGAGAAAAAAATGTAGTCTGAAAACAGTTTTTTGGTGAAAAAGTGACTTTTCCATCATTCATTATTGCTTCCAAACAATAGGGCTCATGTGCACTATGAGGCCCATTTTTGTGTAAAATATGAACTTCATCAAAGATTCTGGGCCGTAGCGTGGCCAAAAACTTTTATACATATTGACTCCAATCACTACTCACTCACTCACTCACTCACTCATTCACATGTTAGTTCATACTCTAACTAATAATATAACTACAGTTATATACAACTACAGTTCGCTATTGTACTTTTCAGCCAGGAAATATGTCTAGAAATAAAAGTTTTTCTTTTGGAGAATCGTTTGACACTGAATCAAACCTCGATATGCAAAAATAGTGCAGAATATATGAGGTCGACATAAGACAACTTTGGAGATGTATATACGTCTTTCAGTGCCCTATATTGATATTATAGGTCACTGATTACATTACAAATAAGTGCAAAGAATAATACAGTAGTAGATTAATATTATATATTAATGAAATAAAAATTACTAGAACTTAATTGTTGTTTGCTGTAAATTTTAAAAGTAGATATTTAGTTTTTCGATATCTAGCTTTGTTAGTCGTAATAATTGTACACTGTTATAATAAAATTAAAGTTTAATCTGATAAAATATATATTATATAAAAACATATGCAATTATTGTTAAAATAGTTGATACCAGCTACAAGTATACTAACCATTAGCTCACTTGACCCGTTTAATAGTGTCTGCATCGTTTAATACTTTTGCAAATAGGATATGATAAAACACCACGAAAGTTTTACTTATTTTCTCCTAGGTTTCTCTTCATCATAAAAATAAGTCAAATGATTCCTTGTGTTTTGTACCTGGTAATATAATATCCACGAAGGTATATTTTTAAAGCTTTTATCATTTAATAATTTATTATCTACAGATAAATTATCATCATTATTAAGTTATGATATTTTCTGTTGAATTAATTTAGTGTTATGTTTATCATCAAAATAACTGTCATTAATTCTTTTATGAAATTAAAATTAGGCTGTTTAATTGATATAATTCTACTTTTTTAGAAAGGGACGCAAAAGTACAACATTTTAATGGACTATGTTGATAAAATAACAAAGGAAGGAAATCTGTTTGAAAGATACGGAGTAGACCGCTACTTGACTGCACTTGGATTGACTGTACACCCAGAATATCATGGACTAGGTTTGGGTCAGGATATAATCAAGGAGAGGCAGAAAGTGTGCAAATTATTTGGATTAAAAATGACAGCAACAGTATTCTCAGCCAAGTCATCCCAACACATTGCAAAAAAGGAGAATTTCGATATGATCGTTGAGCATTTGTACAAGGAGTTTCAACCATGCGGACATACTGAATTAAAAGATTTGGAGGGCACTATTACTCTTATGGCCAGAACTTACCCTTAACTCTAAAATACACTAATGTAGAGGTTCTTTAATTGTGATTGTAAAATAAACAAAAATTAACTAAATGCGTTATCATTCACCACTTTTATTATCAGACTAGTAGACGTGCCCATTTTTGATGGGTATTTTACAAAAAATTCAGAGATAATTTATAATATTTTGGAATTCATGATATTCCAAAATATTATAAGAAATTATAAAATACTAGAAAATATCATTATTACTACAGTCTTAAGTAAGTGCCTCTGTATATATTACATTAGCTGTCTGTCCTTCAGGTGTATAGAAGAACAGAGAGTTGAAACCTCTGACTCTTCAGTAAGCAACATACAGTTGACCATGTGAGAAACACTTGGTATCAATCACTTCAAAACATACTGTAGATAGTGTTTCCTCTAGCGACTTATTTACTGTCTTTGCGAAACGGTTGCTGACGGAAAATTGTAACAAATTGAATTGAAACCGATAGTTGTTCGGAATCAATGGTATGCGTGGTATACATACAGACTCCCCGGTATCACACCAAGTCATACATTCGCCACTATGACGTATCTGTGCAGAGCACGAATTCGGAGTTGTGCCCCGTTTAACAGTTTTGGGGCACTCAAGTCTTGTAACAGCATGATTGGTGCTCCTAGTTTAAGTTCTACTCATGAGCAGGCAGTCCAGGAGCAGTCACGGTGTCAAAAAATTCAATTGGATAATGAACTGCTTCTTCATCACTAATCACTCTTTTTTCTGACTTGTACGTTCTTTCTTCGGCTTGATATAATGTAAGAACTTGTTTGTTGAGTTTTCCTTCCTGATCATTAGTATTAGTGAGAATCGCTCGTTCACAAAGCCAGATATACTGAATAGATAACAGATCTTGAACTCCGGGAAACGCATATTCAATAACCTCTTGGAGGGAACTTAAACGCAAACGAAGTCAAAATCAACTAACAATACCTTCTTGCTATTGATATTCCCTGCAAAGCAAAATAAAAAATGTTCAGAAGGATACAGTTCGAGGTTCAGCGGGTCTCGAAATGTGTATATCCGTAAAAATACCAAAACATATTTCTTTCATCCTTATTCTACTTTACAATAACCAACGAGAAATTATCATGTTTATGTTGTGAATCGAAGTGACAAATCATACTTTAAATATATTGAGCTCTATTACTCAAAAACTGTACAGCTCATCTACGCTATAAAGTTACTTTTTAGATTTAAAATTAAAGTGATACATCAAATGATGTGACCTGTAGCGTTTCTATAAACTGCTTTGATGCATACCCATCCACCAAACTACACACACACATACAAACATCATCAAAATAACTAAAACAAAAAAAAATGGACTCAGTCAAAAAGTGTCCGTCAAAATCTCGAAATGGAATTTTTTCGTAATACCTCACTGATAGCAAAAAATATAAGAACTACTTACTTATATACTAGAAAAAATTATATATTGAACAAATTAAACCCTGCATTCAAACGCATAAAACGAAAGAACATTTTTAATTTAAATATGAGTATAAACAATCAATATATCAAAAGAGAAACAAAAATAGTGTGCAAAAACCATATTGTCTTCTTTGACATTCAATATATTAATTTCAAATCTATATAAAATAAAAGAAAGGTTTTGTCTGTACTTTGTTTCTTGTCAGAGTCATTTCAAGTAATCTTTACGTTTCATACATTAGAGAAACCGAATCCACCCTTAGACAAATTTCTATATGTCTGTCGGTTTGTCCCCAAAATTTTGTCACATGTAAACTTTAGCAACGATAAGACATAGCAAGCTAGAACTTTGACAGTAGATTTGTGTATGTTTAACTTAAAATCTAAGCTTTGAATATTGAAAATCCAACGTAGAAGCGAAGTTATGGACTTTTAAGCCGTGATTGGCTAATAAGTATTGACATATTTATTTTGAAAATATACAGGTGTAGCAAGTAGGTATTGTTTAGTTGATTTCAATTTTATTTACGGTTAAACTCCCATCAAGAACTTATTGACAAAATGTTTCCCAGAGTTCCAGATCTACTATCTATTCAGAATAAATGGCTTTGTGAAAGAGCCATTCTCAACCCCTACTAATTAACAGGCACGAAAAATCATCAAAAAGTTCTTAGGCTATATCAAGCTGAAGAAAGAACTTACAAGTCAATAAACGGAGTGATTAGTGATGAGGAAGCATTTCATTATCCAATTGAATTTCTTGACTCAGTGAGTGCTCCTGGACTGCTTGCTCATGAGTAAAAACTTAAAGTAGAGGCATCAATCATGTTACATGCCCCAAAAAAGTGCAACGGGACATGACTCTGAGTTTTTGCTCGCTCTCCACAGATACGCCATAGATGCGGAAATCATGACTAGGTGTGGTACTGGGGAGTCGGTGTGTATAAGTCGGTGGTTATTCCGAGCCACTTTCCGCTTCCATTCAAACGATTGCAATGTCCCGTCAGCGTCCGTTTCGCAATGACGGTAACTAAGTTGCAAGGGGAAGCCCTATCTCCGGCAGGAATTGAAGTGAGTGAGACCAAGTCTTTTTCACATGGTCAACTGTAGTTTGCTTGCTCAAGAGTCAGAGGTTCCAACTCTTTCTATGAACCTGAAGGACAGACAGTTAATGTGGCGTATACAGAGGTATTTACTTAACACTGTACTAACGATGATATTTTCTACTATTCTATAATTTGTAATGATATTTTGGAATACCATGTATCATCTCCGAATTTTTGAAAAAGTACCAGTCAAAGGCGGGCACGTCCGCTAGTTTAAATTAATCTAATAATTTCACTCTAAAACATTTAAGAAGTTTAATTACCGAAAAATAAAGCGAAAAGTTCAGTAAAATATACAAATATCAGCAAAAAGCATTTAATAGTGATGAGTTTTAATAGTTATTGATCTTAAAAATAAATCTTATTTTTGGAACTACATACGTCGGAATCATTTTCGCAACTGTTTAATTTAATTTTTGACTTATTTTTTGGATTCTCTGACTCACCTGGTTCATTTTCAACCAGTTTCAGTTGTGCCAAGAGTTTCTTTCTTTTTCTGTGCAGTAATTACTTTCCATAGATTTGTAAGTTTGGAACTTAAATAGTTTTCGTTGATCACTGTGATGATCTTATAAATGGCGGTTGACACGAGTTGTTAAAACGGAATTCTGTTTTCAAGCAGGCATTCTGCTTTATTTTCCCAATTTCCCATTGATCCTTCAACAAATTGTGGAGAAAGTACAAAGTTGCCTGATTTTCTCTATCTCCTTTGCATATAAATTACGATTATTAAAAGTAAGACACAAGTATTTCCAAGAATTTTTCATAATAACCGAGTCTCATCGGGCTAGTGCGGTATAGTATTTTCTCCTTTCTAAAATCAACTTTAGGTTTTAAGTTCTTTAATGAACTTCATAATTGAGCTCGGAAAGTATCTCTCCCTTTTATTGGTTTTAGATATAATTTGCGAAAAACCTTAACCTCATTAGACAATTCACATGGAATGTGATCAAACGTTCGAAAGCATCATCAGTACAGAGTCTGCATTGTTAGTATATCATTATTTGCAGCTTGCTTAAGTAGTATATAAAAGAATGATGTCAAGCAAAATACTTAACCTTTACAATAAAGATGTTTTAATTTTCATAAAAAAATAGTTCAGTTGAATGAGCGTTTTTTACGTAAATGAAACCTAATTTTTCTAGCCATGTTTTATCTACTTTCCTTTTCATCATTCCTCAAAATTCAGAACGCTGAACTGTCTGTTGCAAAAAGGCTTCAGGTCGTAGAAGTTTTCTTTGGCTCTAACCTTTACTTACCCATCCACTGTCTCATTACCATGTACTAACTTGTATCCAGGTGTCTACTTGAGAGAGAACTTATTCTACTGATTATACTATTAACTCTTGATCCATCAATATACCAGACAAGAGCTTTTTACTTGAAAACAGAAAACTTATAATCTAGATGTTCATTTGTGATCACTTTGATGCACTTGTAGAATATTCTATCAGGGACAATGTATTTGGTAATATATAGACGCCAAATTATTAATGTTCCGTTTATTAAATTCTTGTAAATTTCATTTTAGAAGGAGGAATTTCTATTTTGTACCAGCCTCAATGATCTAGAAATTTTTTTCTTGAGAAAAAATATCTAAAAGGAAGACGTTTAATAACTTATCTAAGCTGAAGGCAGTGGAGAAGATAATTTTTCTGTTATATTGTGACACATTCGTCTGTGTAATTTTTTGAGGCTAATATTTATCTTTTTCATTTACCTTAGGATAATATACAATCAATGCATATATTGCCATTGGTTTTATGACAGGAGTTTATTATATCTAAAATAATTTTTATCGATAAAGTGTAGAATGGTGGTAAAGATCCCATGTTCTTCCTTACAGATGGACAGTCAGTTTGTGACATTACTCAATGTAACTGTTGCAGGTTTTTCCAGTTTAGTCTTTGAACTAAAATGACTCCAAGAGGATTTCATATCTTTGATATTTCTACTTTAATATTTGCAATAAAAGCGTTTTAAACATTTACCTTCTTTTTCTAGATATAGCAGATCTAGATCTAAATATCTTTCTTTACTCAATCATCTATCTTACCCTAAAATTCATCATAGAATATATGTTCAGTATTGATTTTTTACATTTAATAATTTTTTTTCTACATTTCAAACTATCATATTAAAACATTTCTCATTTCTTTATTAAAACTTTAAAAAACAAATTTATCTTACTTAAATTTCTAAGTCTAATTAAACAAATTCGACAAGTACAACAGGCGACCCTACATACATTCAACCAGTAGATCAATATGAATATAAGCAAGTTTTTGTGTGTACATTGCTTAGAACTGACTCATTTCGAGTTGTCTTTACGTTTTATACGTTAGAGAAACCGAATCAAGCATTAGAAAAAATTCTGTCTGTTTGTTTATTTGTTTCTCCGAAAAATATTACCACAAGTAAACTCAAACACCATAAGTCATAGCGAGCTGAAACTTTATGAGTAGATTTGTATATGTCTAACTTAAAAGCAAAGATTTGAATTCACTGGAAATTCAACGCAGAAGCGAAGTTATGGATTTTTAAGCTGTATTTTGCTAGCTACACAGAAATGTTTTTTTTGAAATATACAGGTTTTATTAGGTGTCTGATAGTATAGCAAGTGTGTATTGCTTGTTGTTTTTAATTTCGTTTGCGTTTATCATAATTTTCTCGCTTTAAAAAAATGACTCTTTCTTACCCGCGTACTAAATAAAAAGTATGTCTAGAATAAAAACTAATTTGAGAACAGTCTCTAAAGCTGCAAAACGTAAAAGAAACTCCAGATCTAATGACAGTTATGGACTGTACTAATAATGATATTTTCTACTATTTTATAATTTCTAATATTATTCTGGAATATCGTCTCCGAATTTTTGTAAAATGGCCATCAAAGAAGGGTACGTCTTCTTGTCTTAAATATAATAATTACTTAAAAGAAATGTTGGACCATTCATGTCCAGTATAGATTGTTAATCACACTCCTCCAAACCCTGGTCATGCTCCGCCATGTCTGCACATTGGAATTTTACCTATTCAAAGTAATGTTCTTGCAACAAAGAGTTGCAAGATTATATTACAGCTTATGGAATAAAAACTAAAATTAATTTTTTTAGTGATTTTCATGGACACTATGTAGTTTTTAACAAAGTTGCATAACAGGAAAGGTGCTTCACAATATTTCTTTTTAAAGATTAATTTTTTTCTCTAAATTACAAACATAATATTAAAACTTTGCATGAGTCTTTTATCTAAAAAGTATGAAATGAAAAAAACTGCAAAATTTTTATTTATTGGAAGAGGGGATATAGCCCTAAAAACGAAGAACTCTACTTAAAATAGGTGCAAGCTGTTCTACTTATCGGATTTTTTACAGTTAATTTCAGTAATCAGTTAATATAGTTGTTGAAATCAACAGTTAATGGCTCCACTTGCTCATTTTAACTCGTACGAGGCCGTTGGACATTCATTAACAACTGATAAAGTATATAACATTGATTGACTATATCACATATATTTTACTTATGTAATTTCAGAAGTCAAACGTAAAATAAAACGCTGGGAATTTAAGATATGCATGATATATGATATTAAGGTAGTTTAATATTATATGACAGTCATTAGCAGGTAATAATTGAAGTTTTCTCTTATCGGAATTGAACTGTTCATATGTATACATTTCTAACGAGTTTGTTGAAAATATCATTTAAATTCCTTAGCCATAAGCTTAATTCCTCCTGAAAGGTCAGTGAATACTTGTTGCCCGTCGACATAAAAGTCACGAAATTCCTTTTGAAAAAGAGTCATATATCCCTGCTTTGAAGCGAGGTGTTGTGATGCAGGAGAAGTAAAAGCAGTTACTGTTAGACCAACTCCTAACCGGCGGCACAAAGGTTCTCTAGCTGCCAGGATTGCATTGCCCAGTCCAAGTCCATGGAACTTGTCGCTCACGGAGAGCCCCAGAGCTGCTAGGTACTTGTCCACACTGAACAGACCGAATACATCCACTGCCTGGTTCACCTCCTCCAGCACTTTGCCCACCAGTTTAAAAACTCTGCCTTTTCCCTAAAATAAAACAGAAACAACATTATTAATGGTCCATTAACCCCTTTTAAATATATTATATTTAAACTAAAATTTAATTAAATATGTTTTCCAGCATATATTAACAAAGGTTTTGTTTCACCAGAATACTATTAATAGCAAAAAATTAATATAAATTATTAAAACCAAATTCGGAGTGATCTACACTCAACTTTACTAAAGGTAATAATATTATCAGACCCATTGACAGTTAATTTACCTATTTCAATTAACTAATTTCAATTTAATTACCTATTTCAATCAAACTTCAAGGTAAAAGTATAATTAATCTCATGGAGTGTAAATTCAATTATTTGTTTCATTCGTTAATTATAACAAAAATTACATTATTTCTTTTCTTTGAAGTTGGACAGTGTTCGGAAGCAGTCGAGTGCCTTCAACACCAGCATCCAAAACAAAAGGGTTAATTCATCACTCAATGTAATTGTACTAACCTTTGTACTACTAAAACATATAAGTACATTTTAAAAAAGTATGTTAAATTACAAATATTATAACAAAAAAATCTGGAGTGGCCTACACTCAACTTTACTCTAAATAAACTTAATATCAATCTCCTTGGATTCATAATATATAATATCTCATTTAAGCATAATGTAAACATCTAAATGGGAGATGTTTATTAGTCTTTCATTCCTGAGGTAGTACAGATAGTGACTGATCGACTTATCAATATATATGCTTATTTTTGTATATCACACCATTGAAGCAAATAATCTTATTAGTATAACTACAGCAGTAGTAATATTTTTGAAAAGCCATAGTGAAAATTTCTTGATACGAAAATAATCTCCTACAAGAGAAAATGGCTTTTGTTCAAATAGCCAGTGGATTTCTTACATTGTTCACTTGACCTCCTTCTATATTGAATATTTAGGTCAAATTTTCAAATTTAAAACAAGAAAATACTCTTATTTACTCTGAAAAACAGCATAAACATTGAAGAAAAAATGTGTCGTTTTAAGTTAATTTATAATTAAGGATGTACAATAATTACATTTATTAATCTCTAAAAAAAGATTCCAATTTTGAAATATGTTTTACATTTTTAGTCTTTTATAGAATTATTATACTGGGAATTTTATGGCTTCTTAATATTTAATAAAAACATTTTCTTTCCTCTTTGTCAAAAATCATATATACCAATTTTTTCTGAGCGAGTGTTATCTTTTCCCTGCTAGCTATACTCTGTTGTAAGGTTGCTATGAATGTATATTGAGAAAAAATAGATTAGTAATTAGCCAGTTTACATACTCAACTCAAAGTCAAAGCCAGCTATTCAGTATAATTTGAAACTCTTATAGTTGGGAGCTTCTAACTTTGAGTATAGTGAAAAAACTGGATATTTGTGAACAAACATTACTCCTCTTTCTTGAAGAAAGAGTCGATTCGTCACATTTCAATATCAAGGAAAGATAGTGCAATTCACAAAGATGAAGTAATTATAACTGATATTGTTTTGCTCAAGAGTGCAATATACAGATTTATTAAAGGATTTTATGAGAAAAATCCATCATGCCATGGAAGACAAAGCAAATTTATTTATGTTTATTGGCGGTGATTTTTTTACATGTAAAAATATTATTCCACTTATATCTCATATAGGTCAATAAATTATTTAAATTTTTACATTATAAACATACATTTTATTTCAGTGGATTCACTCAAAAAAATTCATAAGTCAATGTAAACAATGTAAAAAATATCAAAAATTCCACAAGTATAGTAGGTGATCCATTTGTCTAGGATAAACACATTCCCACACATTCCCACACATTCCAACACATTCCCACACATTACCAAACATTCCCACTCATTCCCACACAATCCCACACATTCCCACACATTAACACTCATTCCCACACATTACCACACATTCTTCCCACTCATTCCCACACATTAGCATACATTCTTCCCACTCATTCCCAAACATTCCCACTCTTCCCACACTTTGCCACACATTACCACACATTCTTCCCACTCTTCCAACTTTTTTGAAACCACCGGTTCTCAGTGCCCGCCTTCCGTTTTTCCATTTTTGAAGGGTATCTGAAAGTTAACTTTTCCTATATGCCAATGACTGCTGATAAATTATGAAATGAAGCCACGCTCGCTGCGTCGCCTTTGCATTGTGGGAAATGTAGTATTGGTGCGTGTAAAACTTCTGCAGCCTGCGGGTCGGTTTTAATAATAAATTAATATCATCCTGCAGGCCATAGAAAACCCTCTCGCGGGCCTGATTTGGCCCGCGGGCCTTGACTCTGACATATGGGCAGTAGACAGTGGATCTCTTACATAGTTTATCTGACGTTCTTCTATATTGATGATTTAAGACAAAGTTTCCCATTTTAAACTTGAAAATATCTCTATTTTCTCTGGAAAATGTCAGAAACATCTAAGAAAAAATGTTATTCTAAACTATTTTTTATTTAAAATTCAGAATAAATTCATTTAATTATTTTTCAAATTATTATTACAAATTTAATGTATCAATTTTGAAGTATTTTATATTTGGTCTTTCAAAAATTATCATTTGAATTTTATGGCTTGCGTTTTAAAATCATTTTTTCTTGTATTTGCTAATTTTTGTCCATTTTTTGTCAAATTTCATTTTTTTTAACGACCGTTTAGCGTGAAAAATATTTTCTGAAAAACAAATCTTGTTAACGACCCTTTAGCAAGTAATTTCAAAAAAACTATCTCAACTCATTTGACCTAATGTTTTATTTGTAGGCATATTTCATTATGTCGTCAAACATATGGTTTATCGCTTCACAAGGTTTGAAATGAATTATAATCAAAATTTTTACATTTTATTGAAAAAAAAATATTTCCTGTTTAAAATCTGAATATATTTTCGTTTGTTGCATTTGTAACTTCAAAGATAATGCAAAATTTCAAAACTCTATGGTTTCAGTTTTAGGTAAAAAATTTAAAAAAACGGTTTTGAAAAATAGTGTTTCATTCATGCATAAATTTTCCCAAACAATAGGAACTTCGTCTAAATGGGGCCATTTTGTTAAAATTATCAATTATCCACAAAGATTCTGGACCTAGTGTGGTAACAAGCAATGCTAACAACGCAAACCACCCACCCACAAACTCACACCAACATCATCGTTAAAAACGTCATTAAATCACTTTGGTACCTCAAAACATGTAATTCGTCAAAATCTCGAGATCGAATTATTTTTACGATCACTATACTTTACTTTATGTTAAAGTAAAAATATAAAAATTCCACAAGTATAGTAGGTTACATTTGTCATAGGATTAAAAAAAATTCCCACACATTCCCACACATTCCAACAATTCCCAATTTACCAAAATTCCCACTCATTCCCACAACAATCTCAATCCACACATTAACACTCATTCCACACATTACCAATTTCTCACTCATTCCCCACATTACCATACATTTTCCCACTCATTCCAAACATTCCACTCTTCCCACACTTTGCCAATTACCACACATTTCCCATCTTCCAACTTTTTTGAAACACCGTTTTCAGCGCCTTCCGTTTTTCCATTTTTGAAGGTATCTGAAGAAACTTTTGCTTATCCAATGACATGATAAATTATGAAATGAAGCCCGCTCGCTAGCGTCGCTTTGCATTGTGGGAAATGTATATTGTGGTTAAAATTCTGCAGCCTGCGGGTCGGTTTTATAATAAATAATATCATCCTGCAGGCCATGAAAAACCTCCGGGCCTGATTTGGCCCGCGGGCCTTGACTCTGACATATGGGCAGTAGACAGTGGATTCTTACATAGTTTATCTGACGTTCTTCTATATTGATGATTTAAGACAAAGTTTCCCATTTTAAACTTGAAAATATCTCTATTTTCTCTGGAAAATGTCAGAAACATCTAAGAAAAAATGTTATTCTAAACTATTTTTTATTTAAAATTCAGAATAAATTCATTTATTATTTTTCAAATTTATTATTATCAAATTTAATGTTATCAATTTTGAATTATGTTTTACATATTTGGTCTTTCATAAAATTATCATACTTGGAATTTTATGGCTTGCTAGTATTTTTAAAAAATCACTTTTCTTTCCCTTTGTCATGCAATTTTCTCTGAGCGAGTGTTATCTTTCTCCTGAGTGCTATACTCTTTATGATTGCTGTGAATGTATATTGAGAAAAAATATTTTAGTAATTAGGTGGTTTTGCCTTCTCAAATCGAATTCAACGCCAGCTTTTTACTATAATTTAAAACTTGTATAGCTGGAAGCTCGAATTTTTTGAAAATTTTAGATATCAACTATTAGACTAGTGAAAATTAGAAGTGTTTATTTATCAACAACATAATAGTTCCTTCTTCAGGAAAGAGTCCATTCTCACTCTTTCATATTACCCAAACATAATATGATTCTTAAACACAAAAAAATTTACATCTGATATTAAGTTTTGTTCAAGGGCGCAAATATAGATTGATTAGAGTATTTTGTGAGACAAATCCATTAAACCATGGAACGTATCAGAAATTATATAATTGAATGGCGTTTATTTGTTATATGTAAGAATTTTATTCTTTTACATCTCATATTAAGTTATTAAATGATTTAAAAATTTCACATTAAATCTCTAAACATCAATTTTATTTCAATGGTGTCACTAAAAAAATTCTAAATCAATGTAAACAAATACGTCAAGTATAGCAAGCAAATCAGTAGTTCAAGATCAATATTCAGTTTTTATAGCTTTATTACTATTTGCCATAATTGAAATTTCATGATTTTTTATAAATCGTTAATTTTCTTTTCAATTTTTTGGAAAAATTTCTTTGTTTTTTAATGAGTCCTTTAGCGTCAAAAAAAAATTCCTGAAAACAGAAAATATACTACTCTAAAGCCCTTTTGGTTAATATAATTTTAAAAAAAAATTATCTCAACTCATCCTCCACACAATGCTCTGTTATTAGTATTTTTATTCTAAAAAAAGACTATACAAATATCTACTTATAAGCTATTCGTCAAACTGTGTGGCCAGCATAGTGATACTATGCTCATCCCAGCATAGTGATACTATGCTCATACCAGCACAGTGATACTATGCTCATACCAGCATAGTGATACTATGCTCATACCAGCATAGTGATACTATGCTCATACCCAGCATAGTGATACTATGCTCATACCAGCATAGTGATACTATGCTCATACCAGCATAGTGATACTATGCTCATACCAGCATAGTGATACTATGCTCATACCAGCATAGTGATACTATGCTCATACCAGCATAGTAATACTATGCTCATAACATCATAGTGATACTATGCTCATACCAGCATAGTGATACTATGCTCATTCCAGCATAGTGATACTATGCTCATACCAGCATAGTGATACTATTCTCATACCAGTATAGTGATACTATGCTCATACCAGCATAGTGATACTATGCTCATACCAGCATAGTGATACTATGCTCATACCAGCATGGTGATACTATGCTCATACCAGAATGGTCAACATTCTTACATATTTATTCAAAACTGAACTTCCCTGTTATCTAAACCATGTTTTTTTATTAGTTAATGGTAATATTAGTTTAAAATTTGCTGCAAAAGATACAACTTCTCAGATATGACTGTTGTCAAAGGAAAAAGTGTGGTGTTTAAAAAGATATAAAGGACAATAAAATTTCTCATATTATAGTTTCTCATAATATTAAAATTTCTCATACTCAAAGTTTCTATATTTCTCATAAAGCAGTATAGAAACTGTAGAAAACCTTTATAACATAAGGGCTGTTTTGGGGTATAATATAAATTTGATTCATCAAATACTGTGACCTGTATCGTGTCCAATTTTTGTACTTTTTGGTTTCGTTTAAATTGACTTAGACATTTTCACCAGAATCCATTCAGATTCAAATATATAATTCTGTTTTGTCTGAGAACTCTTCAGTTTTTGGGTAATATTGAAAAATGGAAAAGATAATTGTTGTTCTTCATGAGAAGACAGCTATGAATTTTAATCCGACTCTCCGAAACTTTGTATTAAACATTATTTTACTACGATTATTTTTTGAGCTTAAATATAAAAAAAGAGTGATATTACACTATAAATAACAAGCACTGTACTCTATAGGTAGTAACATGAGAAGCATTTGGTAAATAAACATTTTCATGAGGGACAACGACGAATCAAGAAAATCAGTTAGAATAATTTTGATTAACAGAATGGAAAAATCATGAATGCTTTCACTTCTCGCTGCTTCTAGTAATTCGAAGGACCGATTGGCATAACGGCTACGAATCCATTGAATCAGCACAAATATACATATAGATCTATTTATCCAGGATTACAGAATTGATTACAGTAATCTAACGAAGAATAATTAGTGTAAACATAGGAACTACCATAGCTGAAATTGTGACCACTGAAGCCTGTTTTCAGTAAGGTTTTCTGTCACCCCAATCGTATTGGTTAGTCGTGGATGACTTATTGGGTCTCTGCATAATAAAAGTTTCGATAAGCAAGAATATGTAGATCACATTGTTATTATAAGAAGAACTTATGTTACTGCCTTCAAGTGAATGCAGCACGCTCTCAAAGTATTTGAAAGAGGGATAAAGCAGAAAGGTCTGTATATAAGTCCACGAAAAATAGCACTTATACTTTTAAAGAAGAAAATAAATTAATTTTAGAAGTAAACAATAAAGTTATTACGGACTTAATAAATAAGAATGAAATAAGCATATGTACCTAAACTATGTGTAAGGGTGGGTGGGTGGAAGTGTATTCAAAAGCTTGTGGACACATTATGTGGAGACGCTGCAGTTCACACCATGGATCTAATTCATATTGAACACAAAAATAGGTCTTGTAGTCTAGATGCATCCTATTGTTTGAAAACAATATTGAATGGCAGGAAAGTAAATTTTTTGACCAAAACATCTTTTTGGACAACATTTTTTATATTCTAAACTACTACCGCTGGAGTCTTGCAATTTTGTCATTTTCATGGAAATGAGAGAAGCAATAAATGATAAAATCCTCACATTTTTAAGACAATGGAAATGGTATTTTGTTCAATAAAATATAAAAATGCTGATATAAGATTAAATCTGAAAGCTCGTGAGAAGGATACACCTTGTCGGACAAAATGAAGCATTACCTAAAAATAGCACTTTATGTTATGATGAAAAGCTTTCACATAAACACGTGAAATAACAATCAATGATCAAACCATCTGAGTTGGGTTTTTGATTCTGACGAAGACCGCTTGTTACGGTTGAAAGATCTTAGTCTTGTTTTCCCTTTTCTTATTGTGGTTTGATCATTTATGTTATGATGAGTTGAGGAATTTTCTAAAAATTCGATAAGGAAGAAGGGGAGTTCATAAACAATTTTATGATTTCAGAAAAAATTTTTTTAGACCTTTACGGCTCATTAAGAAACAAGGAAATTCTGCCAAAAATTTAAACACAAATTTAGAAATTTATTAATTGAAGTTGATGTACAAAATCCTCAGTAGACCAATTCCTTGTGTAGCCTCTTTCAAATATAGTTCGAATTTGCTAATTCTCACTGGTGTGTTTAATGCAAGCTGCTTGCCATCTGTTTTCAATTTGTCATCCCTTTGTCTAACAGCATTAGCAACTCTTTCCAAAACTTCCTCTTCATTCACTACCTTTTTGACTTTACTCGGTGCCATTCTAATGGTTCGATGATATGTGTTATGGTACTGTTGCACAATCTTTGGGAGAATATCAAGAAACCTATAGGATCCTTGAAGGGAGAATGTTTAAACATTCTTCCCCCTAGTGTTCTATTGAACCTTTCAACAATTGAAGCCTTCATGGTGGAAAATGTCCTGTAGTGAATTATATTGTTTTTTCGGCAAAGCTCTGAAAATCCTAACTTTCTACTACTAACGAGTCTGATAGTTTACGTGTAGTAAAGTTGAGTGTAGGCCACTCCATATTTATTGTATATACTGTTGTGGTGTTCTTTCATTTACATTACAGAGTAAGTCAACCTATAGTTGATGAATCGTTTTCACTTTTTAATTCAATTGCATTATTTTTTATTGTTAATAAAAACTGAAAGACTTTCAAATTTTATATAATATAAGAACTCTATAAATATACTAACAAGTACTTAAATAAAGTAATGAGGCATCTAAATGACAAAGGTAGTGAGAGTTGTGTTCAGGTAATGAGCTGAATCACTCTAATTGTATGCTATTTTAGTAAATCTAAGTTATTTTACTATCACTGTAAATGGTCAGTCACCTGAAAGGAAGACTGGTGATCTGATTTGTTTTCTAGAGCAGTGACGTTGGCACCAACAATCTGAGCTTCATCCATAGTTTGTCCATCTACTTCAGTCAATAGCGCCACGATGCTTGATCCCTTTTCCACTGTTTTTCGCCACACGTTCTCTAGATTCTTAATAGACTCCGGGTCATTTGGATAATCTAATATCATAATTAGAGTTAATATGCTCATATATATATATATACTTAAAATACACTGTGACGCATAGAAAGAAACATAACAAAAACTCACTTTTCAATATTTTGACCAATATGGCCGTCGTCCTCAGGAGAAGAAGAAGGCGGTCCTCAGGATGACCATCATAGCGGTCGAAATATTGAAAAGTGAGTCTATGTTATGTTTCTTTCCATGTGTCACAGTTTATTTAAATTGTAATCTGCCGTGTCGGACCGCATTTCGTTTATCAGGTATATACATATTTATATTATCAGCAAGAAAACGCTCCAAAAAGGACAACAAACGTTACAGTGTAAAGTATAGATAAACAGCAAAAAGAAGACACACACTTGCCGTCTCTGATTTTTGGTTTAACCATCATCAGAAGAAAGAGATAGAAACGCCAAACACACTTGCGAAGCGACAATTGGAGACCAACAGCGTTATCATACACGTGCCCGGTCCAAAGGATGTACGAAAAATAAACTAAGAATCACTTAAAAAAGTGAGAAATAATAATATTCTGGACACGCAATATAAATATGGTGCAGTGAAAAATAAATAAATACTACAAAAAAAAGGGTATGTAGTTGAATGTAGTATACATTTTTTGTTCACACCCCAAAAATAAAGACTGCATTCAACTCTTTGAATACATATGTGTGATTATTATGATTCAAATTACGAAAAATGTAAAAACAGGACGTTATAAAACTAAAAGTTATATGAAAAAAAAAAGAATTGAACACCAACACTAATTACGAAAAATATTCCGAACATCTGTTCATTATCAGAAGAGACGAAGAAACGGAAGAGTTGTATTTAGTCTGACATAACAAAGCGAAGTAAGCTTTTCAAAGAAAACCTTCAGGTGTGCCACACTCGTCTAGAATAAATACGATTGAACCCAATAAGTGGTCAGGTTAGCTTGGTGGTTAACGTATTCGCCTCTGAACTGGTAGGTCCAGGGTTCGATACCCACCTGGCCCTCAATTTATTCACACGGGAGGCAAATAAATCTGAGTACGTCGTCCCTCGCAGAGGACGTTAAGCCGTCGGTCCCGAGCCTGTACGAAATCAGGTACTTGTTAAAGATCCCTACTCTAAATATACTTGAGTTAGGACAAATTTAGGACTCCTAATGTAGAATCACCAATCAAACAAAAAGACCGAAAAGGGCTTACGTTTTTAACCCGCTAGGACAACGGTTTAAACAATAAAAAAAAATAAAAAGAAAGATAAAAGCAGACTACATTAGTTGAGAGAAATAAAGAAAATAATATAAATAAAAATAAAATAACATTCCCAACGAATAATAAAATGAATTATTAAAAAAATGTATACGATAACATAAAGATAAGAACACAGACAGTTATAGTCAAGATTCACTTGGATATTATTTCGACATGCTCGTCCTGAGTAAAACAAGTGCCCTGCTTGAGTGACTGGCTCTAAACTATACGCCTACATGCATCTACGTGTGCTCTGAAAATATTTCTTTGTCTCGACAGAGGGAAAATCGAGGACAGATGCATAATTTTTACATAAAATTTGATCATATCAAGCAGATTGGGGTCCAAACAAAACAAATATACAGTTATAAAGAGTTAAACAAAAGTAAATATAAATATGCTTTTATTGGGAAAAAAACACAAGTGGTTTATACAATAGTATTACTTTACAAAAAGTTATTCAGAAAGATTGGAAATATTACATTCAAGCAGATCCATACTGGTAATTGCGGGGCTCCTACCCTTCGCAGTGAAATTTATGTATGTTTTTATTCCATAAAAAAAACACAAACACAAAGAACTTGCTGTTTTACTTTTAATATAAAGAAATATTATTCCAGACAAATACTTATAGAAAGAAATACTCTTCCACTTTTTTAAGTCCCTCTTGTAAATTTTAACTAGTTACAATTTCTTAAACAGAATTTTCATATCCCTAATGACATCCTTAAAGAGATGGAAACATTAGAAAATGCTGTAATTCTATTTTTTTTTTACCAGATATTTAAACAGAGTTTAAAACCTAATGCTGACAAGATGGAATGTTCTCGGAAGTTCAAGTTCATCAGTCCACAAATATCATATTAAACAATCTGGATTGGCTTAGATATTTTAATTTATTTACCCGTCATTTGAAGATGTAGTATTTTCTTACAAATGTAAGTGCAATTAGTAGAAGTTATTCTACCCTCCTTTAATCTGCTTCTTATTCATCCATTTATCAATTGCTTCAATCTATTCTAAAGGTACACGGCCTCGTTCCCCTATATTCCCTTGTTTCCAGCTACTCACATAGAGTTAACTTATTTTTACTTCCTTCATTATTACCAGTCAGTCAAGAACCAGACTGGGGTCCTATCCACGAGATCATTTGTGACCATATCAACGCCCTCCATGAATATACACTAATTATTCTTTGCGTTAGCATTACATTAACCTATCCTGAAGTTGCTGGATTAAGACGTACTATCTATGTACTCCAGCTGATTAATGGATACAAAAGATTTGCTATGAAGGGCTTTTTTTACATCCAATAAGTTCACAGTAATTCTATTAAGCTGTAAACATGTTTTTTAACTTGCTATTCAAAAATGTTGCACCTTATATACTGTTAATATTAGGTTGATTTCTTTGGCAAACTCTCATTTTTCAACAGTTAACAGTTTAGCGAAAAAAAATCTTATAATTATACATTGTGAAATAACAATTCCTCTCTTACACGTTATTTAAAAAAAAATCTTGAGTGGCCTTCACTCAACTTTACTATAAGTACACGCAATAACATACTTCTTGTTTTATCATATTTCAATTTTATTTCACAGAATTTATTCAAAAATGTTCTAAGTTAGTGTAAACAATGTGAAAAAATATCAAAAAATTCGACAAGTATAGCAGGTGACCCCTTAGTCAAGAATAAGCAATCAGTTTTTATACCTTTATTTCTCTTTGCCGTCATTAAAATTTCAAGAATTTTTTTTTACAAATTGCTTATTTTGTATTCCACTTTTAGGCAAATTTTCATGTTTTTTTTTGAGCCGTTTAGCATCAAAAAAACATTTTCTGAAAATAGAAACTACTGTAACGCCCCTTTGGTGAATGTAATTTAAAAAAAAATTATCTCAACTCATCCTCCATATAACGTTTTCTTTTTAGGTATAGTGTCATTTTGATCCGTTAAACGATATGGCTTGTCTCACTCTCACAGATTGTGATCTTTCAGATTGAATTATAAGTTAAAATGTTTACGTTTTATTGAAAAAAAAAACTTTCCCGTTGTTTTCAAAATCTGAATATCTTTTTTGTTTATTGCGTTTGTAGCCTCAAAGATAATGCCATAATTTCAAAGACTCTAGAATTAGTGCTTAGGAGAAAAAAAAGTAGTCTAAAAACAGGTTTATGGCAAAAAAAAGAGACTTTCCCATCATGCATAATTGATCCCAAACAGCTGGGATCATCTACACTATGAGGTCCATTTATGTGTAAAATATCAACTTGATCCATCAAAGATTCTGGATCGTAGCGTGGTAAAAACTTTGGATACCCACCCACACCCACACACACCATCATTATCATCAAAAAAACTTCATAAAACGACTTCTGGGGCCTCAAAACATGTAATTCCGTCAAAATCTCGGGATTGAATATTTTCGATCACTATACTTTACTTATAGCAAAGGAAAACTCTTCGAATCACCAAAGGAATAGCTTCAATTAGCATTCGTTTTTTAGTAAGGGTCGAAAGAGTACATTTTCCATAAGTCAATATTACCTAAATACAATGGGGTTCATAAACACACCAGGATCTATATCTAACATTAACATATGTTCAAGAGTGCAACATGTCGTTTGATGAGACCATTTGTTAGACAAATCCATCATACTATTGAATGAATCAGAAAATATATGTTTGATTGGCGTCGATTTTTTACATTTGGAATTCATTTTAACATATATCAACTCATTAAAATGTATATTTTTCAATTTATTAGATATCCAAATTATTTTATTCCATTTTTATGATGTTGAAATAGAATTTTCAATGTTTGAATAATTTGTTGTAGCTTTAAGTTGAGGTATTGAACTTTATAAGTTTTATTTAGATCTTCTAAAAATTGACTTCCTGTCTAATATCTAATTCTCTTCCTTCTAAGTGTGTTATTGCATGACCCTCTGCGTACAATATAAAGTAATAAACGTATTACGTTCATGTCAACATTTTGATATCACGTTCCAAAAGAAATAGACGTTTCGAAGTCTTCTGAGTCCAAGAAATAGGTTCCTCAAATTGGGCTTTCTGTATGTCTATGTCTGTGAAAGCGGAATATCTCAAAACTCAAAGGAAACACCTTTTGAATTTTAAATATGAATCATCCAATTTCATATTCAAGTTGCTGTTAGCTCTGAGACAGTATAGTCTGGGTATATGTCAAAGGTTATTTCAAGTAATAAATTTGTAATTATAACGTCGTATTTTAATTAAGTGTAACTGTTAAAAATTATTCATTCTATTTCGATGTAATAATAATAATTTCGATAGAACATAGAAATTATAAGTACTTATGACAGTATTTAAAAAAAAATATCTTTATTATTTAATTTATTATAAACCATCTTACTTCGTTAATTGTATTCTCTATTCTAGCGTGTTCAGACTAACTCCATCTTCACAGAGTGACAACTAGCTGATGACTGAGTATTTATCTATTAGGGTGTTTGTCTACCTTATCAGTCTGTCTATATTTTATTCAGCAACTTATTTGACTAATTACTGTTGATAAAATATTCGATATCTCTATTTACCAGCAATTTTTTTTAAGAATTTGTTGTTTCATTTTTAATTGTTTGTCTTTTTTCTAATGTCAGTGAGTTGGTCAGATGTTAAAATAGGTCGTCTGCTGGTTGGTCAGTCGGTGAATTGTTTCATGTTTAAATATTTCTAACGCGTCTGTTATTGTCAGTTATGGTAACTTCCATAGTAAGTTCATCGAGTTTTCTTAACTGTCAGGTTTGTGTCAATAACCAATGTTTAATAAACAATACCATTGGTTATTAACACTGGAATTATGATTATTGTATTTCTTTTTTAACCATTGGCTTGAAGTCCCTCTGAATATAGTACTATCCACAGTCTTCGCGTTTATTCTGTAAATTCCTCTAACAAATAGCATTTGCTATCTTATCTTCTACTGAAACTTTTAAGTTTTTGTTTAATTGAGTTGTTATGATTTGGTGTGTTTCTAGATTTTCTTTTATAAATAAGTGAATTATTTTATTTGTGGTCAAATCATCCATATATTAGTAACTAGCAACGTGCCCGTCTTTGACGGGTACTTTTCAAAAATTCAGAGATGATACATGGTATTCCAAAATATCATTAGAAATTATAGAAATATCATTATTAGTACAGTGTTAAGTAAATGCCTCTGTATACACCACATTAACTGTCTGTCATTCAGATTCATGGAAGAACAGAGAGTTGAAGCTCTGACTCTTGAGCAAGTAAACTACAGTTGACCATGCGAGAAAAACTTGGTCTCACTCACTTCAATTCCTGTGGGAGATAGAGTTAGTTTCTCCTTGTGACTTAGTTATCATCACTGCGAAACAGTCGCTGACAGGACTCCCCAGTACCATACCCAGATGTCCACCTCTATAGCGTATTTGTAGAGAACACAAACTCAGAGTCGCTCCTGTTGAATATTTTTGGGGCACTCAAGTTTCGTAACATGAAATTTGTTACAGCTACTAAATTGTAGCATGATTGGTGCCTCTATTTTAAGTTTTTGCACATGTGCAGACAGTCCAGGAGCAGTCACGGATTCAAGAAATTCAATTGGATAATGAACTGCTTCCTCAACGCTAATCACTCTGTTTACTGACTTGTAAGATCTTTCTTCGGTTGATATAGCGTAAGAACTTATTTGTTGATTTTTTCTACCTTTTCATTAGTAGGGGTTGAGAATTGCTTGTTTACCAAGCCATTTATTCTGACTAGATGGCACATCTTGAACTTCGGGAAACACCTTGTCAATTATCTCTTGCTGGGAGTTTCAATGCAAATAAAATTGAAATCAGCTAACAATACCTACTTGCTACACCTGTATATTTTCTAAATAAACATGTCTGTGAACTTAACCAAAGACAGCTTAAAAGTTCATTCCATTCAAAAAACCTTTAAAATGGCTAAATATATTCAACCGAATTTTCTGAATGTATAAAATATATCACAGTGCCTCTTTTGACGAATTAATTTAGACTAAAAGTTCATAGCTGAGATAAGACAGCTGTGAATTTGAAACTGACCTTTCTGGTTCATGATAAAATCGACTTTTTTCAGTTAAAGCTAATATTAGTTTCATAATAATATCAAAATCACAACACTAGAATTTCTAGTTTGAGAGAAAAAAATGTTTAAATCACATATTACCCAATGAAGTTGTTGTAATATGATTCAGTAATGCCGCAAAACCGAGTGTCTTATAATCTATGATCGTAACTAAGATTCGAATCTGGAATCGGTAGATCTAACAGAAAATGCTGTATGTAATGTTGAATATTGGACCATTTAACTATCCTTCAGCAATGCAACTAGAATTACTTGAGAAAACTATCTTTTATAGTATTTTAACGTATAGGTAGGGATTATGAACTATAACTACATTAATAACATTCCAGGGATAGTGAATAATACTCTTCATTTAATTCAATTTTCTCAAGTACGGTGTTAACGCCTTTCCTTTCAACATTTCTGGATTCTTTAGAATCGTCTTAAGTTCAGCTAAAAAAAGAAATTCCAGTCGTGTGTGAGAGAAGAAACCTCAACCACCACGTACATGTAACGGCACTCGACTGATTGTAGAAGAACCCCGTATGTGCTTGTTGGCAAAACTATTATATCGGAATCTAATGGAGAAATAGTTTTAATTTCTAGAATTAAGATAACATTGTCTAAAGGTGATAATAATGTTTTTCAAAGAACTCAGTCGAATCCAATTTTCCCTTGCCATGACAATACAGAAATCTTAGGAGCAAAGATTAAACAAAGGTATAATTCATTTTGAGAAACCTGTATACCAACATGGCTAGTTATATGTTACCCTATGCAGACCTAGACAAAATGAATTGTTGAGGTTTACAAAGATTTACAAAAGATATTGTACATTGCAATGTATTAGACTGAAGTTTTTTTTATGTTCACTAATCAAAAATGTTATTCTGTAGAGAGTTTATTTCAATAAAAATATATATTAAATTTACTCTAATTTTTAATCCTAATGAAAACCATCGTATAGAAGGAAACTATAAGTTAATGTTTTTAAAACGCACACCCAAGGAGTGTGATACGAATTCCTGGATTCGTTTTAGAATAATTTATTTCGTTATCAGAGTCCCAGTGAACAGTGTCCTGTTTATTTGCCAATCAGAGTCCCCGTTGTGTTATGCATCCCCAGTTGTGATTGTTAAAAAGAAGGATGGAAATAAAAGAGTGTGCATAGGTTACCGGAAGTTAAATCGCATCACGGTTTTCGACCCGGAACCCATGAACCGGGCGGATGAATTGTTTACCAAACTAGCTAGTGATAGGTATTTCTCTAAGTTTGATTTGTCAAAAGGATTTTGGCAAATATAAATGGCAGACGAAGATATAGAGAAAACTGCATTTGTCACCCCTGATGGGAAATTTGAGTTCACTAGAATGCCTTTCGGGATGACAAATTCTGGTGCGACGTTGGTTAGAGGTTTGAGAAGGTTACTAAAAGGGATGAAGAACGTTGACAGCTATCTGGATGATGTGATTGTGCATACCAAGGACTGGAAGGAGCATATAACTACACTTGAAGAGTAAATTTGAAAATGCCGGATTTACAACAAAGTGCGTAATATGAGGAAGTACCTTAGATTTTCTAGGACACCAGTTAATTAAATTTACTCTAAAGTAAGGGATACTTGGATTACAGGAGGATAATATAAAGAAGATTAAGGAAGCCAAACGACCTGTGACTAAGAAAGAAGTTAGGGATTTCTTGGATTGCGTGGATATTGCAGGGAATTTATACCCAATTATGCCGCCATAGCTGTTTTTTTAACAGATTTTACCAGGGCAAAACAACCGAATAAGGTACACTGGAATGAACCACAAGAGATAGCCTTCAGAACTTTGAAGATAGCCTTCTGATCTCTCTATCGGTGCTGTGCTTCTTCAGGAGCATGATGGAACGTTGTTTCCAGTATGTTATGCTAGCAGACAGGGAAAGGAAATACTCAGTTATAGAAAGCTTAGCGATAGTCTGGGGAATAAAGATGTTCGAAAGATATCTATATGGTAATGAGTTTGTTCTCCAGACTGACCATCGTCCGCTGGTATATACTACGTGTAAATTTCATCTTAAGTGGGGTCGTGTGATACGTATTCCTAGATTCCTGATGCCCAGCTATTTTAGAATAATTTATTTCGTGATTTAAAACTGGCAACAAGTGGGAGGAAGAAAAACAAAGCAGGTGGTCTCCAGGGAAACAAGGTAAGAAAAGCACAGAGAAGCATGGAGGAGTGAAGAGACACGGAGAAATTTTCTTTTTTTTGTTAGGAGAGAACAGATATTCCATGAACTGTTGTTGTGCTGGAGGCTGCACTCAGTGGAATGAATTATTAGTACAAAGAGTGCCGTTCTACGAAGTGTAATTCATTCATCTAATTAGAATTTAAAGAAGTCCAAGGAAAGGACAGTGGACAAAGTCTGAAGAAGTCACCCCCCCTCTGTTAAAGTGTACATTAACTGCAAGTTTGATTTCATTAACTTGTAAGTTTTCTTTTATGTTTTTTTTTGTGTAATTTTGTTTATATTTTTTTGTCTAATTGTTTGTAAAGAAAACAATAATAAATTTGTAAATACATTTGTAAGTCCTTATCAGTCTGATTTAATTCCATCTTATATAGCTTGTTTTTAAAAGTTAAAGTAGGATATAAATATATATATTATATATACTTTTTCGATGAAAATACCATCCAAAATGGACAAATACAGTTCAATGTACATAAAGAAACATAGAGAAATTAAAAACACACACTTACAGTCTCTAATTTTCGGTTGAACCGTCTTCAGGAGAGATAAGAGAGGGAAACCAAGCGCACTGGTACAGAGACGTTTGGAGACCAACCAACCAACCGACCAACCAGGTTGGTCTCCAACCGTCTCTGTACAAGTGCGCTTGGTTTCCCTCTCTTATCTCTCCTGAAGACGGTTCAACGGAAAATTAGAGACTGTAAGTGTGTGTTTATAATTTCTCTATGTTTCTTTATGTACATTGAACTTATATATATATATATATATATAATATATATTATAATTTATAATATAATATATATATATATATATATAAGAAACTGGGCTTAACAATTGTGACATTGTGTCCAAACTTACAATTGCCCGATATATTGTTACAACGAGTCATGAATTTACTCAGGAGACCATGGGCCTTCTGAGTAAAAAAAATCAATTAGATCTGCAAACAAAATCAATTAACATGATATTGGCCATTTGTGATACCACACAATGAACATTCTCAGTTCTTGTATATATAAAAAAAATAGCTTGGTCCAAGATGAATATAGTAAAAATAAGAAATTACTGTATATACTGGTATCATTTTATCTCTTCTAAAAAGGATTTGACTCTGGAATTATTGAAAATATATATACTCAAGAAAGTATTGAGAAAATTGAAATATTAACTCAATTTATCAATCTACTCAAGAAAGCATTACCCAAGTAGTTGTTCATTGGCTCCCTGGGTAAGAAGTAAGTCATCATGTGATCCAAAATGGTGGAGGTTAATTCTGGAGTTGCTTGCTTAATGGTTACCTTAAGCTTTCGTCCATCTTTAAACCTATTTAGTACGGCCAGACAGTCGTCGTTGGAGTCCATATTAATTTGATAGAAGTACAAAATCAATTAGGAATGTTAGAAATCGGCAAGTGTAAATCTAGTATTGGTTACTAGAGAGAGGAAGCCCGTTGGTTCCATACTGCCAGCAATCCTTCGTCACTGTTATCTTACCTTATCAGTTCACTCTCCACCTACTCAACTGTAAACAATTATTAATGATATGGAACAGATACATCACATTCTATAATCATCTGCAATTCCAGTTATTGTAAAGACAAGTATACTTACACTTTAATCCTAGTTTTATTAAACTACGATTTCATTAATTTAATAAATCGAGTTTTATTTAATAAACATTAAAATTTTATTTAATTTCATAAGACTTTTGGAAAATTCCAGATATTAAATTTGTGATTTATCGGCTGAAATGTATCTAGTATTCCACAAAACTACCAACAGTGCTTTGATAATCAATTTATATAGTGATTTAATTTCAAGCGTGTTAAACAAAAAGATTTTCTGTATAATCTGTGATTCCTAATTATCTTCAGATAAGAAACATATTAGGTTATGTTAGGCTGCAATGGATAAACATTGGCCCTTTGTGATATCACACAATGAGCATGCTACATTGGGAGTCCTAAATTTTGCTAACTTAAGTACACATAGAGTCAGGATCTTTAACGAGTACCAGATATCGAACAGGCTCAGTGCCGACGTGCTTGAATAAATCGAGTGCCCGAATGGGTATTGAACCCTGGATCTACCAGTCCAGAGACGAGCACGCTCTCACTGGGCTACCCTGGCCCTTAAGAAACACCTTTATAAGTATTATTTTACTTATAAAGGAACAGTGATCATCAAAAAATTCTATCTCGAGATTTTGACGGATTTACAAGTTTTGACGTTTTTTCGATGATACTGAGTATGTGTGGGTGTGTATTTAAAAGTTTGAGAGTACGTTACAGGTCACAAGGTTTGATGAATCAGATTCATATTTTACCAAAAATTGGTCATGTGTTTAGATATCAATTATTTTGTCAATTTGTATCATGAAAAGTAACTTTTTTGAGCAAAATATGACTAAAGTCAACATTTATTTCCTCATAAGCTGTTAACTCTAGAGTGCTTAAATTTTGGGATTAATTTGACACTAACAGCAGCATTCTCTGTAAAAGCTGCAGATTTTTCAATAACATTTTGACTTAGGATTCATTCTGAAATCTTGTGTCACGATGTAGATTACACCAATCGGTAGATCATAATTAAATTATATCCAAAAAAGCTACCTTTCAACAGGTATTTTTTTCTTGAAATTACATAAACTGGAGGAGTATTATGGAACGTTCTATCCCAATAGAATTTTTTTTTCGGCAAACACCTAATTATAGAAAAAAAGCTACTGTTTTTGGGTAGTAAACCATTGTCTTTTGGTACTTTTCGATTCGGTGATTCAATAAACTTAAAATTTCGTGTTAAGTATTATCTTGATGTTTCAATATTACTACACTAAAAATAGCAGCTATTCTATTCTATACGATGTTGTATAAGAAGATTTGGTAAATAAATCATCTTCATGAGTGAAAACATACCTAACAAACGGGAGAATCAACAGAATCAGATACATTTTATTACCAAAATAGAAAAATCGTAAGGGCCAAAAGAAACCAATCTGGGCTACTTGTTGGATATAGAGAACACGCCTTTGAATCTATTGATTGTACACCAACATATAGATATCCAGGAATTATAGACTGGATTACAATAATCTGCCGCAAGAATAATTATTGTAGGTGTAGCATCTAACGCAATTGAAATTGACACAACTTATGGCCCTTATCAAGTTCATTAAAAAAGGTGATTTTATAACACACGGAAAGTAAAATGAGACAGATGTAATCACCGCGTGCACGAGACCGATGAGACTCATGGTCTCAGTCCAATAATAATATGTCAGATTGATCTAAAATAGTGGTTAGAATTTTGTATATCTAATAAAATGTGTATAACCACATTGAAACGAATGAACTTATTAAGTCAGTTATTTATCAGATTGACAATACGTCTACACGATAGCCACTTTAAAACAATACTAAAACTCAATTAATTTCCAACGAGTTGAATATTATCTTTACCTATATTAAAGTTTAGTGTAAGCTACTCTCGGGTTTTTAATGTTTGGTCATGATTTTTTTTTTAAAAATAAGCGCTTATCGCTCATTTCGGAAATACATCCAAAGAAGGTATAAGATGAGGTTGTGCTCTCTGATATTTCAAACTAGCTCAGAGCATTCAAATATACCATGTTAGTTGACTTTTAAAGGGTAAAAAGTATGTTACTCTTTTGTTTTATTTGATCATCGTTTTCTTTTGGAATTGTTTTTTTAAAAAGTCGTATCAATTACTTGGTCATTAACCAAGTTATTTTAATACACCAAAATAACTACTAATAGGTTCAATCTATAGAAATATTAGAAGGTTTAGACAAATAAGCATCTTCATAAGGGACAACATACCCATCCGCTGAGCATATCAACAGAATGATACCACGAAATTTTTGTTTTCAAAACAGAAAGCTTTTTAAGTCTAAAAGGAACCGATTTAGACTACTTTTGGCCTACTGAAACAGTTTTAATAACACCGCTTCGAATCTATTGAATCAGAACCAGTCAACAGATGTTTCATATATGAACTATAGAACACATCTCAACAGTCTAACAAGAATAATTAGTGTTAATATAGGATAAACCAAAACTGAAATTGAGTCCATTAAAGCCTGTCCTCTGGGATGGTCAGCTTAGCTACTATTTTTGTGATTTGATGTGGATAACCTACTGGACACTCTAAATAATTAAGATTACGATATGCAAGGATTTGCAGATGAATTCGTTATTATAAGATGAAAAACTGTTGATGGTACTGGATTTGAGTTCATGCAGAAAGTTCTTAAAATTGGTGATCGATGTTAAAGAAGAAAAGTTTGGGTATAAATCCAGTTAGTACTGTCCTTATTCAAAGCTAGAATTCCCAGAAGTATGCAAAAACGCAGTCACATTAGACAAAAATGCAAGGCTTTGCTGTGTGAAATTCTTTGGTAGATAATACAGTTCTAATCCGAATTCTACTTTTTCTGCTCTCAAAATTGTTTACTACAGCAAGAAAAAAAGGTAATAATATATATATATATATATATATATATATATATAATGTAGTTAATAGCTTATTTCCACTGAGGTTAGTAATATTAGAATTAGTAGTAATACGAGTATTAACAGTCGTACCTCGTGAATTGGCTGGAGGGATCGACAGGTTTCGGCTCCTTCTGGTTCCTATCTTCAAGAGCAATGATTGTGGAATTCATGTTTCATTTTTGTGGTGTAGGTCATCAGAAACATGAAATACATAATGAGTTGCTCTTGAAGATTGGAACCAGAAGGACACGAAACCAGTCGAACTCTCCAGATATTATACTAGGTATGTCGGATGAAATTACTATTAATACATATTTATAATGGTTGTAAACTGAAAAAGATACCCAAATTAGCTGTAGTAAACGATAACAAACTGAATGACCACCTGATCCCCCTCCAGCATGGGAAAAACATAAAACATCCACAACTTAGATATTTTTGTCAAGAAATAGACAATTTGCAATCCATTCAGACTGACACGAGATATAAATGTATCAATGAGTGATAAACATTTCGAAAAATGTTTAAAAGGAAAAAAATAATGGTTTGGTTATATGTTGCAATATGCACTTGTCTTTATATAGTACGAGGGTCGTCCAGAAAATAAGTTCCGTTTTGGTCTGTAGGGCGGTAGGAGTGGTTTTTGCCAAATCCGGCAACACTGCTCGAAAGAGGAGAGGTGGGGGAATAGAATGAGAGGTGGGGGACCTCAGTCGGTCAATTACCAACGTCAGGGCAGGTAGTTGAAATGGAGCCCTCCATGTCACGTCCCGCCACCTCGGTCCCGTTACCTCCCGAGTTGTTTTGCGCGGAGTGATTCAATTTCTTTATGCACAGGGTTTCAAATCAGTTCAAATTCACGAACAGCTCATTTCTGTTTATGGAGAAGGTGTAATGAGTGAATCAATGGTGAGGAGATGGGTACGTGAATTTAAGGCGGGAAGACATTCACTTGAGGATGAAAGTGGGAGAGGCAGACCCTCAGTTGTGACGGACGAAATTGTCGCAGAAAATCGACAATGCAATTCGCAAAGATCGTCGTTTCAACCCTGGATGAACTCCACCTGAGTTTCCCAGACATCTCACGATCCTCATCCATGAGATCGTCTCGGAATAAACTTGACTTTCGGAAAGTTTCCGCCCGGTGGGTCCCTAGAGAGCTGAATGTCTTCCCGCCTTAAATTCACGTACCCATCTCCTCACCATTGATTCACTCATTACACCTTCTCCATAAACAGAAATGAGCTGTTCGTGAATTTGAATGATTTGAAACCCATGTGCATAAAGAAATTGAATCACTCCGCGCAAAACAACTCGAGAGGGAACGGGATCGAGGTGGCGGGACGTGACAATGGAGGGCTCCATTTCAACTACCTGCCCTGACGTGGTAATTGACCGACTGAGGTCCCCACCTCTCACTTCTATTCCCCCACCATCTCCTCTATTCGAGCGGTGTTGCCGTATTTGCAAAAACCACTCCTACCGCCTACAGAGACAAAACGGATATATTTATAGTGATAAAATCGAAACCCTTCAAGTAACATTACGTTAATTATAGTCAAAGATTGTTCAAAAATTACAACATAACAATTAAAATCATCATATTATAAATGTAATCGAAACTTTGAAGGAATACCTGGAGAATAAATCAGGCCTTAGACTAACTGTTGAAAACAGTGCTGATGGTCAGCTGCCATTTCTTGATGTTTTGGTCTGAGAGAGGTATAGGAAGTTCAGCACAGGTGTCTATCGCAAACAAACTATGAAAGGGATAAGCGAATGCCCGGATATAGGTAAAAACGTTCAACCATTGCAGCTTATGTAAGAACTCACTGCAGTGAATGGTCAGATGTCCACTCGGAGTTGGAAAGAGTAACCCAGGTCCCAGTCAACAATGGCTATTCCAATAATGAAGTGAAAAAGACCTTCAATCAATGCCTAGATAAGGGTATGGTAACACAGAGGACAAAGATACCTCATACGTGGAGAAGTATGAACGCTGGTTTTATAGGGCATATATGAACACCCAATACAAGCAAGATGAGCGAGCGTTGAGAAATATAGCCTTCAAACACATTTCAACGACGACAGAGGAGGAAAAGCTTAAATTAACCATATTCTATAAGAATAATAAGATCAGTAATATTGTTCTTAAAAATAGCACCCAGTGTGTCACCCCAGAGCTTCAGAAAAGTCATCTCGTGTATGAATATGTTTGCAACTCAGGGAACTATGCAGCCCTGCCTTCTTCATACAACGGCATGACCAAGCTCTCGAGGCGTCTTACCCTACATCTTTCTGCCAGTACACCAAAACGATATGAACAAGAAGTCCATGCTGCTCGTCAGAAGATAGTCGAAGGACTCAAAGCCCTCCAACTGCAGAGTGACCTTAATTGCCTGAAAATCCTGGAAGCACTTCGACTAAGCCAACTTACTTTCTACGCTAAGTCAAAGAAGCCATCACTTGACTGCCAAACGGTAGACATGTTTGTCATTCCCAGCATGAGAAGTATGGTGATAGGCAGAGACTTGCAGCAGGATGCCGGACTGAGTGTAGCTCCGCATGGCGCTGACGGGGGTTTGGTTGATCTGGCGTCTCGGGCTGAAGGATCGGAGGGTGGTGTGTGGTGTGTTTGGGGGCGCTCGGCATCGGGTAATCTACAGCTGTTCTCCGCCTGCTCTTCCACCATTCTTCATACCCCCAACGCTTGCCTGCATTCCCTTACCTACTGCGTTCCTGGTTCTGCTAGGAACAACTTCTCTCGTCGATGACATTTGTGACGTCAAAAGCTTGGGCAACCAATACGCAAATTCTTTTTTTTTCTTAATTTATTCTTAACTATACCTTCTCTATTAATTTGCATCCTTTTAAACGCTTTGTTTCTTGATCTTTATTAATCTATTATCCTTTATTTATTTTAATCTTTATTTACCTATTTATTTAACCTATTAATCTATTTATAACATTGATCTTTTAACTCTTTTATATTAACTGCTTTGTTTCTTGTTCTTTTTTAATCTTCTATTTATTTTAATCTTTATTAATCCATTTAATCTATGCTATTGACTATCTCATTGATTTTGTATAACGTGTCACTTGGCCAGCTCCTTTTCCACTTCAATCCTGTTAGCAGAAAGTTAGTTCGAGAATCGAATCTCTCAGTCTAAAGATTGTGAATGCAGAGGCTGCGGTTCAATTTAATTATACATGTTTGAAAGAAGATCTGCTGCCTATTTATACCAATATTTTACAGAAGTGATCTCGAATCCTCACATCATATGGATACTTCCTCATTTCAAGAAAGTGGCTGTCTAGTCAAAAATTATTATTAATGAAACCAGTAAAATTGATATTAATTAATATTAATAATAAAACAATTGATTTTTAAGTTTGTTATAACTGATAAAATTACTACGTTAACGGAACTGAAATCATTGTTGATTATTTATGTCCACATATTATCAGACAAAATAAAACCAAAACTGAATTACTAGTCAACAAATGTGATAAGTTTACTTATAGCAGAGTTGAGTGTAAGGTATTCCAGAATTTTATCATTTAATTGGATACGATTATTTTCCGTTAGCCACTAATGAAAACTTTTTCGTTTCCGTTCTCAGATCCACTATTCCACAAGTGATGTTAGCTGCTAAAATCACTAATCATTACTGCTTTGTCGGCTAGGGACCTAAGAATATTTTAAACTAATCGAATAATCTTCACCTTCTACAATCTCTCTTGGAGCATTATTTATTTGTAACAGAAAGTGTTTAGTGTACTTACGGAAGCTTCTTGAATACATTTTCAAGCAATTTTCACACTTTCCTCTTTCAATACTGATTTATGTTTAACGGTTTTATTTCGCAGTGACCTCAAATTCCAACGCGCAAATTTTATGCTATTAATTATCCTATAAGGGTTCGTCATGCCTGAGTCCTTCTACTTTTTTGTTCTTTCCTTAAATGATGTGTAATAAATGCACACTATATTTATTTATGTCCTGGTCAGTTTATTATAATATAAATGTGACTGAAAAATTGTAGTTTCTCATTAATATTTAAATTTTTTCACAGGATGTTTCAGTGGTCGCCAATATCTTTTGGAAGTTATTTCAGATCACTGCGCTCCCGACAATGATAATATACTTACAGTTTACAAGAACATGTGACAACGATAAATACTTAGTTCAAGTTATAAGGAGGTGGAATAAGGTTTCATTTGAACAGTTTCATTTGAATATTCATTAAACAAATGATAAAATCTACAATTCATCCTTAGAAGGTAACACTGAGATGTGGTTTTCCTTCAGATTTATGGACCTCTAGAAACGACCTCGTCCTGTATTCTTCTCTGTAACCAACCCTGAGTCATCTGCACCTCGTATGTGCAGATAGGTTAAGCCAGGTAGACCTTGTTGTGATGAGCTCCAAGGAGACAAATATTTTTACTTCTTAAAAACTCAGTAAAAGTTATTTGACTTAGTGTTGTTTAAGTCGGAAACTCACCCTGTAGTTATGAAATTGTACCACATATCGACCGTCTGTTTGGAGAGTTGTATTTCAGCATCAGTAGTAATTGCTGTCTTGGTTTCAAATTCGTATGCGGTGTCGTCAGTATGACAACCACCTTCTGTAAAATGAAAATATCTATTAATTACTCAATTAATAATACAACTCACTACAACAATTTACTCATCTAGATTTAATATCAGAATAATTTAATATAAATAAAGATAAACATTCCTTTTTAGACTATATATAAAAAGATTAAGCAGTTGAACTGTAGTCTGTGTTGAGACGTTAAGTGGAGTTCTCCAGCGTGACCTTACCTGACCCTACTTAGACCCTTATAATCCTCCGACAGTCTCCAGGTCAGGCAAGCTGTCAACTCTAGCCAACTGGGATTTTGATGATCAATTGGTCTAGCTGTCTTCTCAACTATACTCTTCTCAACAACAATAGGACTTTCCACTAAATCTATTGCTGCGTAACAGAACTCAATTTAGATACCTTCGGGTTTCACAACACTTGGGGGTTTCCTTGGTCAGTACACATCAATAATAATAGAAAACTCGCACTTACAGAGAACCACTACTTTTTTTAGCCTTACGTCATTTTTCCTTTTATTTGTTTTTTGAATGAGTTGACAGGGAAGTTAACTTCATAACAGGTAGTTAACTCTGGATTGCACAGTCAAAAATCAGCTCGAGGTCTCCTGAGACTTCATAAAGCCATGGTTTGTGTCAATGAAAACTATCGATAAAAAGTTCAACACTACACACAACACCCAGAAGCCTGGTCATTTTTGTGCAGGTTGAAAGATACCAGATGGTCAACAGTTGTGACCCTCGAATACGAAGACCATTTCGCCAGCTTCCTCAGTAGATGCATTCGTTGAATCCTTCGGTGAATAATGCAGAAAAAATGGTTTTAAATTCTTCCTATTTATCTCTTTCGCAGGAGCCCATCTCTCTCTCTCTCTCCCTCTATGAAGGAAGCCATAACCATATTCATATGATATGCAAAATGCTAGTGCAGACGACGTAACCAATTTAATTCTAAAGCTGAACTGAATTGATAGTTATTATAAATATTTACTACTCACATAGCCTCGAAACAGGCCAAATGATTCTTATTCCGAACTGTGAAAGGATCTGACCCTGCGGAATAACAGCAGGCTTGTAGATTTCCTCAGGTTTTAAACTAATTATTCGAAACGATTTGTCTAAACGCTGAACAAATTTTCTGTGATTAGTAAAAATCCAAACTGAAGGGATAGTTTTATGTTCCTAAACTATTTTTCTTAGCCAAAAGGGAGGGGGGGGGGAGCAACATGGCTCTTGTGATAAGAACGGTTGCAGACCCCTACACTAGATACTTGTAATAATATGAGACAAAACAAATGCAAATGAAAGGTGAAAGCTGGTTGATTGAGTACTGCAACATACAATTGACGAAATTAAAATCAATAGATCGTAATTATTACATCTCTTTCTGTTCTAAAGATTTTTTTAAATAAAAAATACATAGTAAAGAGGGCATAATGCAGATATTAGTTAAATATTCTTTCACCGGAAGGTTCAACATTCAATCAACCTAATCTCAATTTTCCAGTAAGTAGTAAGTAACGTTTTTATAATAAAATAAGTACCTGCAGTAAGATAAAGTCCTTCTAAGTTGGTGAAGGAACAAAGGCCACATCACTTTCTGAAAAGAGGAGACGATGTAATATATTTGAGATCGTAGGAAGGGAGAGATTGTTCCAGATGGTTCTACGGAAGGCGTCAATGGAGAGAAAAGGTAGTAGTTTCAGCCCTATATAAAAAAAAAGAAAAAATTACAATTTCTTCTACACTGAATTTTACTATAAGAAAAATTATCATCAAATCGAACTAATAACCAGTAGAATTGACTTAATTTAATTTGGTTGATTCCATGTTTACAAATTTCATAAAGATGAAATCAGAACTCATAGCTCCTTAAATAATAACTGAAATCTGAATCTCTTGTACCTCCAGTTATTAAACTGCAAAACTTTCCTGAAAACATTACCTCAAAACATGTAATTCCGTTAAATCTCGAGATCGAATTTTTTCACGATCACTATGGTACTTTACATATAGTAAAGTAAAAAAGAAAAATATATGTTTCTTTTGAAGTTATTTTTCAGTTGTGATGCATTCTTATTGAGCATTCTCTAGAGATTCATAATTGATGTACTAAAACATAATAGCTTTTTCAAAAAACTGCTTCATACGGCTTACCTTTGGACATCGGAGAGATCATGTGATAGTAGACAGCTGGCACCACCTGCAGACATAGCAGAGATTGTAATAACACTAGTTGACTTACTTCCGAAGGCAGCAATGTTTTTCTGCACCCACCTGAGGGCATTACTTGGTCCTTCACACCGTCGTATACTGGTACCAAACTCTCAACAGTGGTAAAGAATTTTATTTAAATAAAGAAAATTATTCTACTACCTAGATGAAATATTTTTTTTCTATGACGTAAGAATCTGACCTTAAATGGAGTACAAATTAAGCTTTGAGTTAAAAAACTTCATCAATTATATTTCAACTATGAATATGTTAATTTTTTTTTAATTATAGGAATTATAATAAGTAAATTATCCCTTTATTAATCCAATGATGTATATTTTACTCAAAGACTATATCAGAAGTTATGCAACCAAGGCTACTAGTGCAAATATGCAACTAGGGGATAACCAGAAATCTTTATCTTAACGGCCAGATCGCTATGAGGGCAAATATTACATTTGTTTGAAGTACCAAGAATACGAGTCCCACCCTGAATAATCCTAAACCTCAAGTAGAATTGGACAGCAAGTGCCAATAATGAGTCGCTGGGCTATGAACTCAGCCAACTATTAACCTCTTTTTAGTATTTTTACCAATAAACTTACGAGAAGAAACAAGAACAAAATCAAACCAAAGTCAAACATACCATCAACCGACAACAGAATTTGACAATAAAGCAGAAATACCTTCTATGACCAGGACAACCAATGAACCTGGTCCTATCATGTTCTTCTCTGCTTCAGAGGAAGCGTTAGACAGAAGTGGACGAAGAAGAACTGCTTAAAAGTTAATTATCAATAATACATTTGAGAAGGACAAGGAAAATTGAGAAAGAAAGGGAGGGGAGACCTTTCAAACAGCACTGATAGCTTAAAATTGAAATTGAGGGCGAATATATTGTCGGGGCATAAATGTTGAGTATTCTTTGATCGTTAGGATCCAGGATATATTGTCAATCATATATTTACATCATGTTTAAGCCTTGTATTTCATTTACTTGAACAGTGGGATTGCCTTTATAGTACGAAAAATTTAAATTGTTTATAAAGTAAATAACAAACCATTAAACATAATTAATGAAATAATTTACGTAAAAAATGCTTTCTAACAGGTTTTCAGATCCTGTACTCGTTAAAATCCCTTCTCATAAAGTTGAATAAGGTAAAATGTAGGACTTACAATGCAGAATCAACGGGTAATGTGGCACACCCATAACTAAAATTGATACCTAACAACAAACAAAGCATATATTCAGATTTTAGAACAACGCTAAAGATAAAACCATTAAGGGAAAATGTTTATTTTTGTATAATATGCTTTATCATGTAATTCAATGTGATTTTCAAGAACCTGTTTGACTCTGATTTGCTTTGTAAATTTCGGGTAAAAAAAATTATTGTGAGGTGTAAATAATTAATTTACACTTTATTCCAATTCAACACTCTCAAGCAAATTACTTTTTTAACAGAAACTCTTACACAATGACATGACATGTTAGTGCATGGTCCATAAAAGGTAGTAGACATGAATTTTCATCGCTCCCAATTTCATTAAAACACATCTCTCCATTAATTATCCCTCTTACAATAAATTTTGTTGGAATTAAACTTATTTATATCATTCTATTTCCCCGTCATATCATTAAAATTGCTGATTCATTACTATTCTTGATTTGATAGTCCATATTTCTGTCATACTGTAATGATACTTTGTCGCTTCTTTTTCTTTCACACTTCCTATATTCATATAACGCCACCAAATCCATAATAACACTATTTCCCTTCCGTAACAGATTTTGTGCCAAGTTACTATTGCATTTTTATGTCTCTGTCACAACAGACAAAATAAAATACTCTCAAATTGGTGTTTCTATACTTCCCTCCAATAGAATATGGTAGATGATTGGGAAAAACTCGTGATTTAACCTCTCTTCTCTCATTCTCTTTCTCCCTCTCGCTGTCCCACTCTCTTATTCTCTACCTATCAATCTATCTACCCTATCTATATTACTTTCTATTCCTCTTTGATATGTTCAAACCTGATTCTCCCTCCTGAAAGGGAAAAAGCTGAAAGGTCATCATGATTTTGAAGTAATAGTCCGGTCACCATCAGTTTGTATACCTCTTCAATACATCCTATCCTTTTTGTAAAAAGCTACTCAATTGCTAGGACTATCAAAACTGTATTCGATTGTCTGAGGTAGTAATTAAGGTAACTGAACTACTTATTTGTAGTAACTAGTTACTACGTACGTTATAATTGCTAATTAGTTTTGTTTCAACAATAATTAGCATAACTTTTATCAATTATCTCGAAATATTATTAAAACACGATGGTTCAATATTATGCAAACTCCAGCATCCCTGTCAGGAGAATGGATAAAAACTATCACCTTGGTACTACTAGCTTAGTGTAGTATGCTATACGATTAACACATGCAGTCTTAATTCCTAGTTGTCACATTTATTACTGATAATTAACATACATTAGTATTAATATCTCACTTTATATATTAAAATATGATAGCTCAATATTATGACAACCTCCAGCACCCAGAACTATGGATCAAAACTAACAACCCTACTAAGATCTATATGGACATTTGACAAATTCAGTAACACTTTCCAATTATGACGATTATTCCTGTTAATTATCATACATTATTATCAAATCTCACAATATTATTAAAATAACGAGTTATATGGATATATTATATTCATAATGAATAACCCATTCAACAGAAACGCTTACTTTTGCTTAGTGCTCCACGTATGTGCCAACGTAACAACCCTGCCTGACTCACAACTGACTTCCTAGACGTGAAGTGTCAACACTGAGAAGCCAGTATGTTGCCACAGTGCCACCATACAACATCCATCTAGAAAAAAAAATGATTATCAAAATGAAATTTTTATTTTGATCATTTCAATAATTTAGTCTATCCTTGTTTACTTATAAGTCATTCAATCTTGTTAGGATGCAGTTTATTTCCGTTTAAAAGTATAATGATTGTAAAAGAGGTACATTCAACAAAGTAAACATTTTTAAAACAAAAAAATAAATTAAAATTGGTTTCATTATAATCGAATCAATAAACATGTAATACATATAGCAATATATGTAATTAACCAAAATAAAATACTACCCTATTGATTAGACCATATTTCTGTCACGTTGTAATCACACTTTGACGCATTATTGCAATATATGTATTTCACCAAAATCAACAGTCAACCAAAATAATGATTTATTATTAATTTTAAAGAAAAAAAATAGGACTAAATTGATGACCTTAATGGTTAATTTTAATGGAAAAGAGTATTACTTCGCCAACGTACCTAACCCTTGGCAAAGAGGCCTTCCAGGTATGAAGTAAGTAGTCATAAAAGCTATATAGGGTTCAGTCAAGTCCGGAGTTACTTGTTGAATTCTCATTTTCAGTAGTTTGCAATCTTTTTCTTTCACAACTTCATTATATATACGACTCCCACCAGTAGACATCTGAAAAAAGACAGAACAAATAAATCTTAGAAATTAAAATTCCATACACTTTATTTATGAATAAAAATATATTTGCTATTAGACAAAGTTAAAAAAAATAGTCAACAAATAACGTGTATATTTAATATAAACATGGCAAAACGTTAAAACTAAATGTTTTTTTTGTTCTTTGTAAATACAATATTGAGAAGTGCAATACATTGAAAATAACACATACAACAAACTACTGGAGCTACAAAAATTAACTTTTGGAAAAAGTTCTCAACAGACCCTTTTTAGGAAGCCAGTTTGAACTGTTGTATTGAATTTCACAACTAAGTTAACATAAAGCATTTTACAATTTACTATACGAAGAACATTTGTCCATGATTGCAACCACCTTCTAATTCTGTTTAACTCAAGTTTAAACTTGACGATATCAGAAATGACAGCCCACACGATTTGTGGATTTCTAAGTTTAAAAACAGGTGGCTAATTTCTCTTACCTCTTATATTTACACCTTTGTACCCCCTTAGTTCCCACACATATTTCTTTCTGTGTGCGTCTGGGACGGTGTGTATAACGAAAGTTTCTGAACGTGCATTCCTGTTGAATAGTGCATACGAAATTTTGAGCAGAATGCAAGACTTTCATTACTCTGTATTTCATATATAAGGCAAAAGCAAGTAAAAATTAGATATTTTACGTCCCATATATATCACAAATTTTAAGAGCTAAATTATTTAACATCAACAGAAAACCATAAAACACCTTTCAGATAAACCTAATAAAATCCTATTATTTCAAAAGATGTGAGGTACTCTTTATATCAAAGAAGATATAAGGAACATAGTTTTTATACTTCCAATGCTTTGAACATGGTCTCCAAAGCTTGTATTTCAGTTTATTTTTTTGTATTTGTATGACATGTCTACAATTGTAATCTACGAAATATAAACCAGAAATACTAGCTGGAAAGAATGTTCTTAAATTATTATACTGAACATTTGATCAGATGGTACTTATGGTGTAATACCCTGCTCCTTTGATGATTCCATCTTTAGGTACTCTGGTATCAAAATTTCCAGTGAAAATGCCGAAGCCATTTGGACTTACAGAAACTGAAACCTTAGGCACGATCAGCATGGCACGTATACCACCCAGTTTTCCAAGTTTTGTAATTCCTTTAGCTCCCAGACTTTTTCAACGACTCCTATTAAACAGGGCATACATTAGCATTTAATGAAAATGCAACAATATGTAAGCAATCTATTACCCATGTACATTTAAATCCACCTTAAATCCAATACAATTTATCATTCAGTTCATTTAATATATTTAAAAGTATAATTTTGTTACATACATGCAAATAAGATGAATTTCATATTATTTATTGTGAACAATACTTACCAGATACTAAAGAGAGAACAGGATCACATTCAACTGTTCTAGAAGAACTGCTCAGGCTCAATCTATTTGTTTCTTCTGTTTAATAAAGGTCAACTCTTAAATAGAGTTACTAGTCCCTAACTCATGCTAATAATTACCAGAAATTAGAGAATAGATTTTTTAAATTAGCAATATTGTTTTCTATATTAAAAACAGAAGAGAGATTTTTATATTTTTCAATGCAAATTGTCAGGAAGGCTGTTTCATTCGACACATTTCCATTTATTTTCATTTCATTTTTCCATTTAGTAAACTCTGGACCTAGTTCTTTCCAACCCCTTTTAAAATAATATCTATAACAAATTAATAAATGAGTCTTTAAAACTAAACAAAACAAGTGTAACAAAAAATAAAATAGGAGAGAAAACAGTACGTGAAAGCAACACAAAATAAAAGACAGTAGGTTTAGAGCAGGGTTATAACAACATTCAGGTTGGACCCCCAATTGTTGCCAACCCTACTAAATTCAAGTTCTCCAACAAATGTGTAACTGTTTTCAAACGTGGTGCAGCTTGCTATAACATTAAGTTCATGATTTTGGACGTTAAAGCTGGGATGAATATATTTAATGTGTAGGGCTTCCAAGATAGCTAATCGATCCTTGTCATTGTTGTATTGAAGTGCTACAGTTCCTTCGACTAACATGCCTCTTGTGAGCTTGATACAATGGGCTTCCTCGGTATGTTTCTTGGGGCTCCTGTCGAGAGATGCATGGTCAAACATCTTGAGAGCTTCTTTGCAGTCATCCTAATATACCTAGAATTCAGGGTTGCACAGTCCCCTGTTGAACATGAGTACTAGTATATTAGGTGACCGCGTTGAAGCTCTGGGGTGTCGACTTTTGGTTTATTAGAAATCACAGGTCACTGGTCTTCTTATTTTTATAATATATTCTAAGCTGCAATCTATCAGTTTCGTTAGTGAGCTTTACGTTGTCTTTTATTAATTTGTGTAGGGCTCTTTCATCTTGTTTATATTCGCTATGCATGTATTCACGATAGCAAAGAGTGTAAGGGCCTCACCAGATACTGGAGGCTCTACTTTCCTACTGTACCATTTATCTAAAAATGACTTTATTGCTTTTGTGACTTCAGCGTTGGAGTATCCATTGTTTATAAGTACCTGTGTTGAGTTTTCTATTTCTGGATGTACTAAGGTCCAGTCACTGCAATGGGTGAATGCCCTTTTTATGCATGCGTTAATCGTGGATTTTCTTTATTTTTCTAGGCATTCGCTCTTTCCATTCAAGCAAAGCCCGGGGTTTGATGGCTTTTTATAAGCACTAGTATTAAAATGCCAGGGGTTTTGCTGGATGAGGACATCTAAGAAGGGCAGCTGTCCCTCTTCACTGCTTTCTGATGTTAATTTAAGCCGTGAGACTTCTTCCAATAGTGAATGCAGCTGCACAATCTCCGCTTCACTATCTGCCAAAACGAATATATCATCGATGTATCTAGTGTAGATAGCTGGCTTTTTTATCCTCTGGAATACTGCTTTCTCCACACACCCCATATAGAAGTTAGCAAACAAGACCCCTAAATCGAGCAACGCTACAATGCCAGTACCATTTGAAACTTTCAACAGGTCAAGAAAGTCCGTTGACGATATATATATATATATCAATTTCAGTATAAGTACTATGAGAATTTCAGTTTATTAAGAAATAAGACCGATAATACTGTATAGGGTATCAATATTAATAGTGAGTATACCATTTCAAACAGGGAATAGTACCATAATTCACGTACGTCTCCATACATTTTGAGGCATAGAGACATTTTACATTAGAGATATTTACATTTTCCTGCCTTATAATTCAAAATATGGGATATATTTTTCTTTATAAAAAAGGTTTTATTATAAACATAGTTTTTTTTTATAAACATTATATTTATGTTGGGGAAACGGTTTTTGTCATACCATTTGAATACTACCTGTCATACCAGCAATTAGAAGTGCTGCTGAATAAAAAAAATTCTACCGCAATAAGAATTTTAGCTTGCAAAAAATTGTCTCTTGTTTGTCAGGAACTTTGCTGAATTAAACAAAATCTCATCAAGTTTCTTCCACTACTATAAATTCCGGTATAACAAATCATAAATACATTATTTTCAATTTTATTTCGAAACAAGAATTAAAATTAGATTACAATTTTGGTTAATGCCTGGCGAATCTTCGGAAATACTGTTAACATTTAAGTAATATTTTTAAAAAGCACACATTAAAAAAAATATTATTACATTAATATGGTTCACAAATCTATAGATAAAACAATCCAGATTTGAACAGAACAGGCATCAATATTTTTTTCAAAGTAAATTAATCAAAAAATTATAAGGACCGGTTGCGGAGTGATACAATGCCGGACCTGCTGATGCTGAGAACACAAGTGGGTAGTTTCAATATTACGGCATTCATCATAATTCGCTTGTTACTCAGACCAGTTAGGGTTTTATTAATTATTAAATTCAATTTCCTATTAAGTAAAATATTTATAATTTACTAAACTGAAGGCCTAAATCTCATCGGATCCGTACACTCCGCGTATATGCCGGTCATATTGTACATCCCATTGTTACAACAAAATTGAACTTCAGATTTTAAGTTCTTTAATGACCTTCATAAATTTACATAGAGAAATACTCCTCACTTCTATGGTTTTAGGTTTGATTTGATAAAACTTTATTCTCTCCAGAGCAATTGGCCCACATGAAGGCCTAAATCTTTAAATACGAGTATAATGTGATCAAACGTTTCTATCTATTGTTGACAGAGACTGAATTCTTTCTAGGATGTCAAATACAGTTTCCATTCATAGTAGTTAATTTGAGAAATTTTTAATAGATGTTCTACATATGTTTTTAAACTCTCCCGTTGAAGATAGTATTCCTTACAAATGTAAGTTCAGTAGAACTAAAATTTTTAAACTAAATTTGACCCGGTTGATCTTGCTATTGTTAACTGTTTTCTTCTTAAGTCTATTCGTTAGTTCCACTGCTGTGAAAGATGACATGTGTAGTACAAAATTGCTCTACTGTAAGTTTTTTTGTAAGGTTTTAAACATTCCAAATTGTTTACTGACTCATTCACCCCAGGTTTTTACTTGTTTCAAGGTCCCTACATAAAATAAAATTATTTACACTGTTTTCATTATTAATGTATAATTCGCCATTATTTCGACTAGAGGCTTTTTATTGAAATCAGAAAATATTCATATCAGGTGAATATTTCCGTTTACTTCGAGGCCCCCAGCAAAATAATCTACGAAGGACATTGTATTTGACCAATATACAAGTCTATTAATTTTTTTCACTATATCATTTCCCATAGGCTCCTTCTCATCATGTAAGATAAACAGAAAATTCATCAGATTTGATATAAATACCTAAATGGGAGATGCTCATTAATCTTTAAATCCTGCAGGTAGTACAGGTAGTGACCAGTTATTCCTATTCATACTTGATTTTTTATATCGCACAACTGATGTCAAAGTGAAAATTTCATGATAAATCCCCATATTCTACGAAATAATCTTTTACAGGAGAACATTGCTATTGTTCTGTTAGCCAGAGAACCTGTTGACATGGTTTTCCTAATTTAATCTTTCTACTAAAGAACCTCTAGCAGTATGTCCGTAACTTTGATAGTTTTAGGTTAATCTATTTGCTCCTTTAAACAGGTATAAGAACCAAACTTTCAATAATACGGGGAGCATGCTGCATCATCTGAAATGCAGTACTTTCAAGCATTATTTGTCCTCTTATGAAAGGTCTCAAGCATATCCTTGCGTTTCATAGCCATCATTATATAGAGTATTCAGACATCCACAACTCGCCACTCGAATAGGACTGATAACACGCCTACCTGGCTACATTTTTTATTGTTCACAACTTAAGTTATGATAGTCCATAACTTTTATGCTTAAACTAACAATAATAGTGTAAAATATTCTATAGTATGTGAATTAATTGTTGGACAACCATATCTCATATCATGGAAATCAGAAAATATATGCTTGATTGTCGTTGATTTTTTGTAGGTAACTGCTTTATTCTTCTTACATATCATAACATATTAACTCATTAAAAATTTCAATTCTTCATCATTAAATCTCTAAATAACAATTTCATTTCACTCAAGTCTATGTAAACAATTTAAACAAATCTGACAAGTAAAGCATGTGATCCATTATTAGAATATGCATTTTCTGTTTTTATTGCTATAGTGCCCTTTGCAGTAATCAGAACTTTATGCTTCTTTTGTAAATTGCTAATTTTGTGTTCATTTTTTTCAAAATTTCTCAGTTCTTTAATTAGCGGTTTAGCATTAAGAAAAAAGATTTTCTGAAATCATAGAATATACCTTAATACTCATTCTTGTTGAATTCATTTTTGAAAAAAAAAAACAATCCTTAGCTCTTTCTCATATAATGGGTAATTTTTAGGTATAATTTAATTCTGATCCGTCTAACAGTATGGCTTGTACCTTTCTCACAAGCTTTCAGATTTAATCATAAATCAAAAAGTTTATATTTTATTAAAAAAAAATACCGTAAGAGTTATTTTAAAAATTTGAAAATTTTTTTTATTTAATTCTTCTCTGATTTATATGATAATGCCAATCTTTTAAGGCTCTAGTGTTAGTAGTTCAAAGAAAAAAATGTTTAAAAACACATTTTGGCCAAATTGTGTCTCCGCCATCATGAGATATTCCCCCAAACAATAGTGCACATCTACACAATAAGGCCCACTCTTATGTACAATATGAATTACTTTTATCAAACGTTCTGGAAGGCAGTGTCCACAAGCTTTTGTATTCACATCCCCCCCCCCCCAACCCCCCACATCATCGAAGAAACGTCAAAAAAAAAAGGCTTCTGTGACCCCAAAACTTGTAAATCTCTCAAAATCTCGAGATTGAATATTTTCATCATCACTATACTTACTTATGGTAAGGTATAGAAGAATCCGAATAATTAACAATTTAGGTTGAATTCAAGAGTAGATCTACATAGTTTAAAACATATGTACATACTCTTTTATACTTTGAACCCGTCATCTTTATGTATTATAATGAGTCTTGTACTCTCTTATTAAGCTGGTGATGTCATTAGAAAATCTGGTCTGTAGGGCTTAAATGTTGATTGTATCTCTTTCTCATAACTATGAACATTACATAAAAATATTTGCTAGTTACAAATAATTTTTTCACACTAAGAGAATATCAACTTGGTAATAAATTCTGTTCTAATATAGTTAATAGTAGAGAATTTAGCAAGATTTATGAATAATCTTCCTTTACAAACAAATTATGGTAAAAAGAAAACTACGGATAAATTGTTTTTACTTTATTTGAAAATTAGTGCAATGCATTACTTTTGTCTGTATTTATTTTAGATAAAAATAATAATTCTGTTTGTTATTTGGTAACATAGTCTAAAACTAAACTTGTATATTACAAATGGAATTATATAAATCTGTCTTCGTAAGTTAAACGAGTGGTTTCTTTTCGGATTTCTACTGTTTTTAATAATAACCCGTGGAAGTTGTTTTACCTGTCCTTTAAGAAGAATTCTTAAAAATGGGAGAAATCTAAAGTACTAAATATATTAATCGGATTGATGCGATTCTAATTTATTTCATAATAATGAGTAATTGAATATAATTTCATATAACTATTAATTTTTCTTTTACTATACTTATTTTCTAATTTATTTTATTTAATTTTATTAATACAAATTTTAAGTATTTTAAATTGGAAATCTGTTAAAAATGAAGATAAAGTATTCATTTTAAAAGTTTTATCAAAATTCTACAGTTTTAAGATATTTTAGTTTTAGTAAAGTGGTGCACTGTGCTTAACCGGTTAGTGTTTCAAATTTAAGACAAGTGCATTCATTCTGCTGGTAATTGTCAACAAGATGCAAGCTCCTAGCACTTCGAACGGAACCCTGGTAAGTACAACTTTTCTTTATGATGTACTGACATCACTGTATGAATATACAGTGAAATTAAGTCGTTTCATCATAAACCATAATGTTCATTGTTATTATATTTAATGTATGAAATTATTGTAGTTAATTTCCTTATTATGTAGGGTGGATTAAAGTTATGAAAATGTTCATTGTTAAATTTATAAATACTGTTAAATTGATTGTATTTTAATCATATTCTCAAGGAGTTGTTCATAATTTATGTAAATTGAGTTAATTCTTGTAAATGCTACTAATTTTTGAAATTGTAAGTATTAACGGTGGCTTTTTTAGTGTTGATTGACTTGGTTCATTTTTTACAAAGTGAACATTTTTTTCACAAATAAGTTGGATTGATTCCCCATTAGAGGCACCTTATTATTTCTCCATTATTTTAGACAAGAGTGCTGAAAAAAGTTTCGTTTATTTCATTTTAATTTAAATGCTAAAGCTTTTATAAAGACCGAATACAAGTGATTTATTAGTGTTTTGTGTTGGGTACTTTATATAAATTTTAAACTCTTCTGCTAAATGAAAGATTTTGGCATTTTATCCGTAATTACTTAGCTCTCATGTAAATCAGAAGTCTTTATCAGGAAGTAATTGAGTAATGCATTATACACTGTGTATATGATAGTGTATTTTTACTTCATGTTTATTTCATGATGAAGTAATCACTTCTATAAGCAAATTATAGATATTCAGTAATTTAACAAAATAGACGTTACCATTTTTTTTATTAATTATATCATATTTTTAGAGAAGTACTGTACAAATGACAAATACTGTGACTGTCTTGAATAACTTTTCTTCATAAATCTAAACGCTGAAGAAATATGAATAAAAGTAAACTTTGGACCAAACCTCCTATGATTTTATCAGCATTGTTGAACTTTAACCAAAACATTTCATTATGTGACTGCATTTAATTATAATTTATTCATTGTAAATATATACAAATGCATACATAATATAACATACCATGATGGTTTGTAATGCGCCCCAAGTTGTAGCAGTTGTTTATTCTTGTCACTTGTTAACATGATATCTGAACAGAACCAAACGTTATAATGCTATTATATTGTATTTTAATTATTTAAAAGGATTCGTTACAAAATCATCAGTTATATTACTTCTATTTGTAGAAGCTTTTTTTTTTGTGAATGAATTTTACAACGTAATGTTTTCATTTTAATAATGTCAGTACTTTATTTTTAGGTCACTGAAGAGGATGAATATATTGTAGGTAACCCGAGAGATAAGGGCATACCTCTTATTAGAGAAATCGTTTCAACCATTATTCAAAGAACAAGTGAGAGGAAATCTGACGGCACCCTTGATTGGACTCTTAACGATTTTGACATTGGACGCCCCTTAGGAAAGGGTCAGTTTGGAAGGGTTTATCTAGCAAGAGAGAAAAAAAACAAATTTATAGTCGCCTTGAAGACATTGTTCAAAGAAGAAATAGAAAAGTATGACATGGGAGTTCAAGTTATGCGGGAAATAGAAATCAGTACACACCTCAACCATCCAAACATACTGAACTTGTATTCACTTTTTCATGACTCAAAACGGATATACTTAATCTTAGAATTTGCAGCTAAAGGGTAGTTGTATCAAATCATGCATAAGCAACCCAACAGTAGACTAACTGAGAAAGTCGCCGCCAAGTATATCTACCAGGTGGCGAGTGCTCTAGATTACTGCCACAATAAGATGGTAATTCACCGAGATATAAAGCCTGAAAACCTCTTAGTTTCATTGGATGATGACATTAAGTTAGCAGATTTTGGATAGTCTGTACATTCGAAAAACTTTCGAAGGAGAACACGGTGTGGAACTCTGGATTACTTTCCTCCAGAAATGGTAAATGGCGAGTTCTATGATTCTGGCGTCGACAATTGGAGTCTTGGGGTTCTCTGTTACGAACTTCTAAATGGTTATCCCCCATTTGAATGTCCAATTCCAAATAAAACTTTTGAAAAAATTCTGGGAGTACAAGTGACGTATACCTCACATATGTCTCCTCTCAGTAAAGACTTGATTATGAAATTACTTAAGAGACAGTCGTGTGAACGATTGCCCTTAAGTCAAGTTATGACGCACTCCTGGATATTGAAAACATAAATTATATTTAACAACCAGTTCTAAACTACTGATTTTTACTATATAGCATAAATAAATTGCATTAACCAGTTGTGTATCATGTCTTTGTACCTTTGATTATAATAACTTTCTGTAATTTAAGTATTTTATTACTCTAGTTTTTATCATGATTAATAAGTAAAAATATTTTTTAGTCCAGCACAATGTCAACTTACTATGTGAAACGATTTATGATATTTTAGGAGGTCATTTATTTAATAGTTAGTGATAAGTGGTTTTTGCGTCAATCCACAATAAATTATCATTTAGAGAAACTCTTCTTTTTCTCATTTACTCTTTGCCTTTACAATAATTTATTGTGGATTGACGCAAAAACCACTTATCACTAACTATTAAATAAATGACCTCCTAAAATATCATAAATCGTTTCACATAGTAAGTTGACATTGTGCTGGACTAAAAAATATTTTTACTTATTAATCATGATAAAAACTAGAGTAATAAAATACTTAAATTACAGAAAGTTATTATAATCAAAGGCCAAATCTTCTCAAAACCTTTAGAGGAGGATCCAGTACCAGTTGTTTGATGAGTCATCGCTGCTGCCAGCTTCAGGATAGCTGTTGACCTTGTCTACTTCTGGAGTCACTTGTACCAAATCAGCGGAGAGCGAGAGCACAACTCCACGATGTCGAGTTGGCCCTGAATCGGCAGCAAAAACATAAAGCCCAGGGCCTAGACGGCTTATGTCCTATTTTTATTAAAAAATCTTTCCCTGTAGTTGGGTTATCCATGTTACGTACTTTCAAGACTGTTACCGCTTGGGTTACTCCCCCTCTAACTTTAAGAAGGGAGAAGTAGTAATGCTTAGTAAATCTGGAGTGGCCTGCACTCAACTTTACTATAAGTAAACTTAATATCAATGTTCTTGAGTATATAATATATAATGTCTCATTTAAGTATAATGTAAACATTTAAATGGGAGATGCTTATTAGTCTTTCATTTCTGAGGTAGTACAGATAGTGATTGATCGACTTATCAATATATAAGCTTATTTTTGTACATCCAACAGCTGATCCAAATAATCTCATTGGTATAACTACAGCAGTAATAACATTTTTGAAAAGCCAAAGTGAAAATTTCTTGATAAGAAATAATCTCCTACAAGAGAACATGGAGTTTGTTCAAATAGCCAGTGGATTTCTTATATCGTTTACTTGACCTCTTCTACATTGAATATTTAAGTCAAATTTTCAAATTTAAATCAGAAAAATACTCTTATTTTCTCTGAAAAACATCATAAACATCCAAGAAAAAATGTCGTTTTAAGATAATTTATAATTAAGGATATACAATAATTACATTTATTAATCTTCAAACGAAAGATTTCCATTTTGAATTATGCTTTACATTTTTTGTTTTTCATAGAATTATTATACTGGAAATTTTATGGCGTCATAGTATTTATTAAAATCATTTTCCTTCCCCTTTATCGAAAATCATATATACCAATTTTCTCTGACTGAGTGTTATCTTTTTCCCTGCGTCATGTACTCTGTTATAAGCTTGCTATGAATGTATATTGGGAAAAAATATATTAGTAATTAACCAGTTTACATACTCAACTCAAAATCGAAGCCAGCTATTCAATATAATTTAAACCATTTATAGTTGGCAGCTTCTAATTTTTGAAAATAATAAATATGAACTATTATTCTAGAATAGTCTAATTTTATCTGAGTGGTTTTGCTCAATAAATTTCTAAGTCAATGTAAACATTGTAAAAGAATATCAAAAATTCGACAAGTGTAGCAGGTGATCCGTTAATCTAGGATAAACACTCAGTATTTATAGCTTTATTGCTCTTTCCCGTAATTGAAACTTCATGAATTTTTTTTTATGGATTGTTAATTTTTTTTCCATTTTTGGTCAAATTTTCATGAGTTTTAATGAGCCGTTTAGCGTCAAAAAACATTTTCTGAAAACAGATATCGTACTTTAACGCCTCGTTGGTGAATGTAATTTTGAAAAAAATTATTTCAAATTATTTTCCATATAATGTTCTACTTTTAAGCATAGTTTCATTTTGATCCGTCAAACGGTATGTCTTGTATTGCTCTCACAAGCTTTGAGATTGAATTATAAGTCAAAATTGTAATATTTTATTGAAAAAAAATATTTCCCTTTGTTTCAAAATTCTGAATATATTTTTCTTTTGTTTCATTTGTAACCTCAAAGATAATGCCAAAATTTCAAAACTCTAGGGTTATCAGTTTAGGAGAAAAAAATGTTTTCTAAAAAACAGTTTTTGGCAAAAAAAGTGACCTTCCCGTCATGCATAATTCTTCCCAAACAATAGGGATCTTCTTCCCTATGAGGCCCATTTTTGTGTAAAATATCTACTTGATCCATCAAAGATTCTGGACCGTAGCGTGGTAACAAGCAATGCTAACACACTCACCCATCCACCCACAGACATCATCGAGAAAACTTCATAAAACGACTTCAAGGACCTCAAAACATGTAATTCTGTCAAAATCTCGAGATCGAATTTTTTCACGAACACTATACTTTACTTATACTTAAGTAATAAACTATTTCAGGTTTAAACGTTACGGAAGTAAGTTGAGTAATTGTCTCATTGATGAATATCTGACATCGAACGGGAAATTAAAAACAGCAATTGTCAAACCCCATGCCCACTAAATGATACCATACATATATCAATCTTACCTACAGAAAAGTACAAATGTTTTAATTTCAATAAAAATTTAATTTTTTTTAATAATTATTACAAAGGCATTATACTGGTTTTATTCACTGTGACTAGATTTAACTAACTTTCAATTAGAGAATTCTTGTAGTGACATTTGGTTTTCAAATAAATTTAGATCGCTGAACTACTTGCATAGACCTTTTCATTCAAAAGTGAATATTGGCCTTATCCTAACCAGATTCTTTTAGTTTCTGTAAACGCACAAACTGTGCTAGGTCGTCCATGAATAACACGTCTCTGATATCACCTTGAATCCCATCAGCATTACCATGTATTCCTGTCAAGAAGAGTAAAGTTAATTCTAAAGAACCCAGTATCTATCACCTGTTCAGCAATTTAGATTATGAAAACGGAAATCTTTTTTTTGTATTTCAATAAAAATATCCCTGTTGTTAAAAACGACTAAAACAAGTTACATTGAATAAAACTATATATCTAACTTTAAACAACTAGAACTCATTAGTAGTTAAAAACATTTAAAAAAGAAAGTGTTAAATGCAATCTACACTGAAAAATGGTAGGATGTAAGATGAATAAACACATTGTAAGGTAGGTAATAATATAAACGATATCGTGTATCATGCTATGAGCTTAGAACGTTAAAAATGGCTAGTACAGTACATAATTCTTCAACATTTATAAGATAGGGTAGTATTGAAATCCTGACTCAGAACTTTTTTGTTTAAAGAACGTGTATAATCCTCAGTGATCATTTTCTTGTTACTTATTATAACTCATAAGTTTAATTAATCTTTACAATTAATCTTAATCTACATACTAACTGATATTTACTAGCACTCATAGATAGAATCAATTTCGTGTCAGAATGACACGATTGTTACGATGTTTTAGATAAAAAAAAGATATTTATTTCTATTATTACTTTTTTATAAATTAAATAATGCAAAATTTGTTGAGTCATAATTGATTCTGTCATGTTAGGAGAATCAGTTAGAAAATATTTTAAAAAAAATATAGAAAAAAAAAATTGATTAAATTCAAACACAGGACTGATAGCAACAGCAGGTGGACAAGTGGATTATTTCATTCAACTAAATTCAGTAAACAAAACCGGTGAAAAAAATGATAGCCTCAAAGAACCAAAAAAAGACAGACCGGGAACAACCAAAAAAAGTTCATGGAATGAAAACTAGACAAGATGAAAAAAGACAGCGATACATAAGTGATAAAGAATATATCTACAAATTAGAGACGAAGACTCCGGAAAGATGCCATACCTCCAAGACCAAGGAGGCTGCACACCAATCCAAACAGGAAAAAATCAAAAAGAATGAAAAAACAAAACAGACTGTTGGTAAGTCCCCAATGCTTAGGACTCTAAAGAGATGTAGGGATTCCGAAAACCCTACTACAGAGGAAATAATACTGGAAGAAGCCCAACGAGTGAGGAAAAGAATGAGCCAGAGGGCTGGAAAAATATCAGTCCACGCATTACAAACTCCGCCAGTGGTGATGCACAGTATAAAAATAACGCGCCCTGGACCATTCAGGTTTTCTATGACAAAAAAACATCCATTATGTCAGCATCCCAGTACCCAAAGAATTGCAAAGGAGCAGATGGCGTTCAAAGCTAGGGCAATGCCGGGATTTTACAGAAGGTTAGTCCAATAATTATGAAAATTTGTTAAAACTAAATTCTACGTGACATATTTTGTTTTTTTATATTTTTTTATAATATTATTTTTTACAACCTTATAAAAAATTTGATCAATCAAAACATCTACCTTCAAAAAACAAGTCTGGATTTGTGCGCCAAATGATTTTCTCGATTTTCTTGTTTGGATTGGTCTGCAGCACTTGAGCAAACTCAAGCCAGTTCTTCTCTTTTTTTGTAAGTTGTTTTTATTTTTCCATAATGTATAGTACTAGCCAATAGTGGATAGTATATCATTTAGTCTGTTCAGTTCTATTTCTCTTATAATGATGTTTAAGTTTAAGATAAGTTTTCATTATACATAGTAAGTCAGATGTACAGATCATTTTTGACAATTGTTTACAGATCTCGATTTACCTCAATATCCAACGTTGTTTAAATTATATAGATGTGTTAGATTTAAATTCTAAATAGCCAGAGTTTTTTATTAACATATTGCCCATGTTATTAGGATTAGAAAACACAATATTAAAATCAAGTTGTTTGGCTAATCTTGGAAGGGGGTCCAATGACTCATGATATGGAAAAACTATAGAATTCGACAATGAACGGGGCTCTGTTGAAATATTAGAGAAAGTTTTTTTAGCACCCTTCAAAGCTAAATCAATATAAGAAGAGGGGTATTTTAATGAAAGGGCAATTGACCTAATGTTGTTAATCTCTTCATTAAGGAATTCAGGAGAGCACACTCTTAACGCCCTCAAAAACATATTTCTAAAAACAGAAATTTTAACATTTTTTGGATGGGAAGAATAAAAGTGAACATATGCAAGTACATTCGTAGGTTTTCTATATAAACTAAAGCATAACTCTTTAGGTAACCTTATAGATCAGGACATCTAAAAAGGGCAAATTACCACTTACTTCTTCTTCCATTGTGAATTTGATTTTAACTAATGAACTTAATTTTATTAGGAAATCATCTTTATTTATAGAATTAGGACAGATGCAAAATATATCGTCAACATATCTATATACCATTTAACATATCTAGGCAATATTGAGCTTAACATTTTACTTTCAAAGAACTCTATGTATAAATTACTTAGGAGGGGGGATAAGCAGTTACCCATTGCAAGCCCAAATTATTGTATATAATAATTACTTTCAAACTGAAAATGACAATCTACCACACATAACTTAATTAACTCTATTATAGTGGTAGATGGAAGGGGAAAGGAATAAATATTAATTCCTCCTGGAGTAAGCTCAACAGATCAGTTACAGGTACACTGGTAAAAAGGGACTTCACATCGAAACTGATCAATCTATAATTTTTATTAATGTTTTACACTTTTTAATTTTCTAATTAAATTACATTGTTTTTAATATGGCTGCCAGAAATGTTTCCAATTAATGGGCTTAAAACACTTACTAACTTTTTGGACAAGCCATATGATGCCGAACCAACCGAGCTCACAATCAGACGTATTGGGTAATTAATTATCTTTATGTGTCTTGATCAACCCGTACATATGTGGCAATGAAGGTGATTTTGATATAAATTTAGTAATAAGTTCAGGTTGATTTTTTAAGATAGTTTTAATTTTTTATTAAACGAACTATTGACCCTTTCCAAAGGATTAGACCTTAACTTTGTATACACATTTTCAACTTTTAACATATTCTATATTTGATCGACGTAATCTTTTTTATTTAATTTTACTGTTACTTTAGATTTATCGTCTTTAGTGATATTTATAGTATTATCTTTTTTAAGCTTAGAATAAGCCTCGATAAATCGTCTAGGTACACTAACAATATCATTTTTTTCTGAAAGGCCGTATACCATTCCTTTTAAAATATTTAAATTATCCATATCTATATTATTTAATATTTCAGATTTACAAAAACCCTTAGCCACCTAAACATAATTTAAATTATTACTTTTTAAGGAACAAAATTTAAAGTATCCTAATGCTGCTATTGCATTATTGTCTAATATTCTGTCTGATAAATTATGAACTAATTTTCTATTTTTATTCCACGGGCTATTGTCAATTAAGCTCTGAAGTTTTTTATTATTTACTTTAGAAAATTTTTTACATACCTTTCTAAGTTGTCAATAAAAATAGATTTGACTCTGGTTTTTGACTCTGACGAAGACCGCTGGTTACGGTTGAAAGATCTTAGTTTTGTTTTCCCATTTAATATTGTGGCTTGATCATATAGATATACATTAGTCTTAGTAAGGCCTTTTTCAATGAACCACAAGTAAACTGTATATTTTCAATGACTTTGAATTTAGTTACTACTAATAATATCAAAATATCAGTTCTTATACACTTGTTTTTGTAAATTGTATGATATGTTAGACTATTTAATATTGTATATCTAAAATTTATTATATTTTCACTTATTAAAACACCCGTATTTTATACTGATGTAGCTTTAAAAGGAGCTAAGCACTCTAACGTCAAAGGCAGTATTCAGCGGTAACATGAGTCGTTGTAACCACTTCAGAGACTTGCTATCTTCATTTTTCATTATTATAGGAGATGTACTTTATTGTGTAGACGAAATAACGCGAGTGTTATTTAGAAAAATTGAGAAACTTGTTAAGAAACAGGTATTAGCTAAGTTTGGTGTCATTTTCAATAATGTATGCATAAAATAATATAGTTATTTCGATTCCATATTATGAGTGTATGGTATATTTACATTTAACCATTGTATAAGTATACTGTCATCCACGTAACTAAGAAAAAATCGTTAACCAGTTTACAGAACGAAATACAAATCAATATGTGGTCCAAAAGAAACCAGGTTAGGTATCACTGTTCTAAGTCATAAAAGATACCTAAGTTAAATTAACTGATATTTATTCATCTTTCTTCTCATGTAACCTAACAAATATCTATTAAGAGATAGGGAATGGGCATGTTTCGGAAATATATTTTAAACAATGCAAAATTAAATTTATTAATAAATATTATAAATAAAATTTGTGATTGCAAATGGTTTTTATAATCAATAGCAGGTCCCGTAATTTGTACAGTATGGTCGGTACCTATAAAGTAATTTTCTATAATATGGTGTCGATGACATAATAGTAGCTCGTATACCATTGTATAAGTTCGGCAATTTTTGAATCATAGAAGACCTAAAAGGGTAGGAAAGAAGTAGTGGTTTCGGCCTGAGAAGTGGGTTGTAGTATCGAGATGAGTAAGGTAGTTTGTATGGGAGTGATCTGAATGCAGGGAGTAATGGCAACAGAGGTAGTGGACGGGTCAAAAGAGTACTCCTGGCAATCAATGGAGCAAGCCAAGGGTTTGACATGACTCTAGATAAATACTTATTGAGGAGATACTGCCCCCGCAGTGTCGTCCCAGAGAAATCTAAAACCAAATATCAGTTATAGCAGATGTAAAAGTCAATATTGAAACAAAAATGAAAGTTAGTAAATAATGACCTGGATAACAAGGGCGATGATTACAAACTTAGCTAGCATGTTGAATACTGTGGTACTACAGAAATAGGCGATTCACCAGTCTTATATAATCAAATTTTGTAATAAGAATCAGTGAACATCACGACTGACGTAGTAAATAATAATTAAGTGGGAAGGATGTTTGTACTGTTTTGCTTTAGAATCATGTTCCAGTTTTTGTTTGTTTGGGTGAATCATTGTATGGTCATCTGTGAGCAAGTTAGTATTTTTTTTATAAGGAATTAAACGGATTTTACCTCGACGTTTGCCAGAAAAGAATATTTATTTTTTAAATTTTTTACTTTTTAACTCAGACTGCTTATTTTATACAAATTATTTAGTTTAGATAACCTTACTGTTTTTTAAGAGAAATACTACTTATATGAAACATATTATTTGATCTTAAATGTCAAATTTAATATGATAAATTTATCATTGAGAAAACAATATTTATATCTTTCTTCATTTGATTTTTTTAATTCTCAATTTGTATAAATACTTTTTATTTAATTCCATAATTTGTAAACAAATTATTACTACACTTTTGTTTATAAAACTGTTTCTTGTGCAAATGAAATTTAAGGAACTGAAGTTCACTTTTTTTAGTTAATTATTTCTATTAATTTTATTTCCACCCATTCTTCTCTCAAAAATTTAGAAAACACATCTATTACTTTACTATAAGTAAAGTATAGTGATCGTGAAAAAATTCGATCTCGAGATTATGACGGAATTACATGTTTTGAGTTCCCAGAAGTCGTTTTATGAAGTTTTTTCGATGATGTCTGTGTGTGTGTGTGGGTGGGTGAGTGTGTTAGCATTGCTTGTTAACACGCCAAGGTCCAGAATCTTTGATGGATCAAGTTGATACGAGGTGTGTAAATAAAGTAGTGAGACTTATTTTTTTTAAATTTTCTATTCAAATATAATTACAATGTGATGTTGTCACCTTCAAAATAGTTCCCTTCGGAAGCCACACAGCGCTGGAGACGGTCCTTCCAATCATTGTAGCATTGCTGGAACTCGGATTCTGGAATGGCCTTCAGCTGGTCGGTTACAGCAGTTTGTATGTTTTGTAGTGTCCCGAAATGAGTTCCCTTGAGGTGATTTTTCAATCTCGGGAAGAGGAAAAAGTCACAAGGACTCAAGTCTGGTGAATAAGGAGGCTGAGGAGCAACAGGAATGTTTTTACTGGCCAAAAACTCGTTTATTGAGATGGCAGTGTGACAGGGCGCGTTGTCGTGATGCAACACCCACTTGTCTTTGATGTTTGGCCGCACACGAAGGACTCTTTTTCGAAGTCTTTCAAGGACCTCACGGTAGAAGTGCTGATTAAGCGTCGATCTGAACGCACAAGGTTCCGTACTCTGTTGACATTTTCATCGGTGTTTGCACTTGAAGGCTTTTCTGCTTCGTGGTTCATCTTCAATCGACTCTCTTCCTTCTGAAAATTCCTTAAACCACCGAAAAACCTGTGCCCTTGATAAAACACGTTCTCCATAGGCCTCCTGAAGTTTTTCAAAAGTTTCGGTTGCATTATGTCCAAGTCTGAAGCAAAATTTGATTGCACACCGCTACTCAACTTTGAGGTCACTCATTTTTAAAACGCTCAAGAAAAAACCATTTCACGAAAACCAACGCTACGGACAAACAAATGACTGTGGCGAGTTCAGATTCATACTGGAGGCGCATCACACGTGCACCTGACGCTACTCAAGGCCACGCGTCTCCAGCGTTGCCAGATCGAAAGCGACGTTGCCAGTCTCACTACTTTATTTATACACCTCGTATTATACACAAAAATGGGCCCCATCGGGAAGAAGATCCCTATTGTTTGGGAAGAATTATGCATGATGGGAAAGTCACTTTTTTTGCCAAAAACCGTTTTGTAGAAAACATTTATTTCTCCTAAACTGATAACCCCTGAGTTTTGAAATTTCTGAATATATTTTTCGTTTGTTGCATTTGTAACCTCAAAGATAATGTCAAAATTTCAAAACGTGCTGTTCGACCACCGTCCAAAAGAGTTGCTGCAATACCAGATGATGCAATAGCAACTGCAATATTATTTTGTGATCTTGTAGTTGCCAGAATAATTGAAATAAGAAAAGTTTTACCAGTGCCACCAGGTGCATCTAAGAAATATAAATCATTAGTTGTGCAATCCGTAATTGTGTGGTATTTACTCATTCTGAGGTAAAATGGATAAACCAACAAAAGTCTCCACACAAATGAAGTTTTGTTGAATGTTGTTGAAGAAACGCGTTGAATAAAACTTCATTTGTGTGGAGACTTTTGTTGGTTTATCCATTTTACCTCAGAATAGGAAATATAAACCACAACTCTTGTTAGATACCATATTGCATTTACAATTGTGTCGTATGCTGTTCATTGTTCAAATACCAATTTTGGTACATTTATTCGAACAAATTTTTGTAATTCATTAACATCGAAGTGCGTTTCTCGTTGTATATCACGATCGAAAATGTCATTACCAGATCTATTAGGAGCAATCATTGCAAATTCTGTCAGTGATTTTTTAGATATTGTCAAACATACATCCTCGATTAAAATCAATGCTTTATTGTATATATTTGATGTAAATTGAATGTTGGGATTAGCATTTATTCGACGCATGCGATGTAAAATGTCTTCACTCATATAGTCTTTATATTTCCCCCAAAGGATGTACAGTGTACAGACGGCCCAATGCATCTGTGGAATATAAATTTAATTGTCCTTGTACTGCTTTACCTGGTTTACGACGCTGAAATTTTTTTGTTGATGTATTCCACGTAAAATAAGTTGGTATTTCAGAGTAGAGTAGTGTCCTTGCAAAGCTGTCATTTCTATATAATGCGAAAAATTCAGTTAATGTTTTGGCGGTGGTGACATTGCTCTTGAAAGTATATTTTCAGATGTAAAATACACGCACTGTCCATTTTTAAGATGTACTGCTAAATGAACAACCACTGGATATCGCTCATGAATGGGAAATGATAGAATACGCCATACAGCCTCATTGCTACTTATGTAGCGTCCCAGTTGATATTGGGTGACTTCATCGTTAAATGTAGTTGTATTTTTCACTAAATATATGTTTGATTGGCGCTGATTTTTTACATTTAAGAATTTTATTTTCCTACATGTCATATTAATTCATTAAAATATCTCAAATACATTTGATTAAACGGTCAAAAAATTTTATTATTTCACTCAATTCACTTAAACAATTTCTAAGTCAATATAAACAAACCGACAAGTACGGCAGTTGAACCATTATGAGATGAGTTTTTAGTTTTGTAGTTATATTGCCCTTTGCAGTAACAGGAATGTCTTGAAATTTTGTTTTAGATTACTAATTCTAGGTTTATTTTTTTACAAAATGTCATTGTTTATTGGTTATCTGTTAAGTGCAAAAGAAGACATTTTCTGAAATCATAAAATGTACCATATCAACCTTTTTTAATGCAATTTTAAGAAAAAAAGCCTTCAACTCATCACTACATAAGGTGGCATTTTTAGGTACAATTTCATTTGGATCGGTCAAACTGAATCATTTGAATTCAGCTTACAAGATTTCAGAATCAATCATAAGTCAAGATTTTTATAGGTTTTTTTAAACAAATACATTTTGAGTTGTTTGAAACATCTAAGGTTTTTTCCTATTATTGTTTCTCTTATAATACGCAATGATATGCCGATGACTTTGTTATTATAAGGAGAGGAATGCTCAATCGTATTGGCTTTGAACTTATGCAGGCTATTCTGTACATTGGTAGAAGATGGGTAAAGCAGAATGTTCTGAATATGAATCCATCTATCCAAACTTATTATGCATAAACAATATTTTAAGAAATTTTGTTTACTACTAAAGGAAATATTGCTCTCTAAACTCAAAAGTTTAAGTTGGAATACTGACAACCCGTTTTGATTTATTACCATATACTTGTAGTCTTTTGACCATTATAATATGGAATAATAATGACAACCTGCTGTAATTTTTGGATTTACGAGATTTGGGAATAATATAAATATTTAACAGACGAGATGGATACATGACAGACACACGATGGCTTCTGTGAAAGATATGCTTGAAATGGGACATTATCAAAACAGCTGATGACACAGGAAAGGGATATCACATATACAAGCATGGAAATCGTATTGTAGAGGAGTATTTGAGAAAAAATGTCATTCCATTTTTTGAATCTTAGAAGGCAGTACCTTAGTTGTTGCCTAAAGCTTTAGTCACATTTTCGTCGTCACATGGGTCATTGTGACCCATGCATATTTGGGGGTCATTGACAGGAATTACCTATGCATATTTGGAAAAAGTGTCAGTAGTTGTCAACAGGTAGTTTATTTTGTTGTTCTAATTGGCAAATAATTTTACATCGACCAAATCCATTTGCCAAGTATTGTTTACATGTTTAATAGAAAAGGGAGAGCGTTAAAAATGCAACCTCTGTGAAGTTCTCTGTGTCTAGTAAACTATATCATTTTTTCTTTACTCCTCCGGTATAGACCTCTTCCTCTCCTTCTCGATATAGTTATCACAGTAGGCCTTTGTCGTTTTTCAAATAAACTTTTAATTTTTCGACTATATTTGCGTCGAATATTCCTGTATGAATGGCTAAATGTTTATGAATATAATAGAACCATTATATTATATTGGTTCTATATGTTGCTGGATCCTTTTCTCCTTAAAAAAAATATAGGGGGCTTTAAATCGATCAAAAATGATTGATTTGATTGAAAACATACTGATTTTGAGAAATATAGATATACATTTATAAACTCTAGGACATACAATACATTTTAACACTGTCAGGCAGCACTAAATTCTTAGAAATTCATGGTTTTTAATTTAATATTAGTGTGAGAATGTCTAAGTTATTTTCAAAATTTGCTCAGTAAAAATAAGATAATTCTATTTAGATATCTGGATACAGGAGAAATAAAGGGAATGAGACAGTAGACTGGCTTGAAAAGGTTAAATCCAAATAGGCCTTCTGGGGTATAGAGGCATTTTTTTAGAACACATTCCAGCTCTGTCAAAGATTTAATTCATTAATGAATGAAGAAGGAAGCATATAAAAAGTGGCTAGGAGGACAAGTGTATTTCAGTCTAAAATACACAACTATATATATTAAAGCTCATTCCAACTGAACTTTAATTTGTGAAGAAAATTATAAATCATCACAGAAAAAATTAAGAATATATGTAGAATATCTAGCCGGATATTGCACTCTCAACTACTATTTGTGAAGGCTAAAATTAGCATCAGACGAAGAATGAATCTCTTTAAGTAGGAGGTGGAAACCTTTAAACATATCCTATGTGAATGTCAGGCAAACACTTTAAGTGGCTAACGATTTTTGGCAAAACAAGTCTATATCCAATATAAATGTGAGATACGTCTCCCAGGAGCGTTGTCATTGTGATGGCGTTTAAGTAACTTTTTATTTACATGACCCTAGATACTCGTACACCGTTAGTGTATAGAGAAACTAAACGATCACTGCGCCAATTATTTTTCCATTCCATAGTGCATAAAAAAAACTTCTCCTACGATAATTGCAGTGTTTGTTAAACAACTTAAAATCTAAAGTTACTTTTAGAAACGACAAAGGTAAGCACAATAGGACGAATATAGCTGTGTTGGCACGAGCTTAATGAGACACTGACTTTGAGTTTAGTAATGATTAAACGTTGAAAGCCTCTTTTGATCATATCTGGAGTAAAAATCTTCTGGATAAAATAAGTAGGATAAGCGTTGCTGGGAAACTTCATAAGACGATCCACTTTTTCCTTTCTAAGATATTTATTCGTGTACGACATCAGGGATATGTAGAGTTAATGAACTTTTATACGCTGATGATCGTGTGGTATGAGCGATTGGTAGGTAAGGTAATCCTGCCTAAGTAATGTGTTACACTCTTTCTAAGGCTAAGCGGACCCTAATGAGATGGTAGTTAATGCTAATAAAGTAATGTTTCAACTGTTCAGTATGTATACCAAAAACTCTGATATCAATGATCGACGACAACCATCCTCTAACAAGAACTAGAAAAGTTGAACCACTTGATTTCAAAAGAGGAATGATGACACTAAGTTTATACGAGCGACTTGGAAAAAATATATCACTATACTGGCAAAATTACAGGTCTCCAACGCCTAGATAAAAGACTCAGGACAGTTTATATAACTGATGATTGTCCGGTTTCTCTGCTTCCGTTTCGAAGGTGTTCTAAATTGGAAGAGTTTGCTGAGACTGTGAGATATATGCATCAAATGCATTCGTGGTGATTTTTGTAGACTCACAACTGCTATTTTGGCTTATAATGAGCAACAACTTTAATAATTATAACAACATGTTAGAGTCTTCTAGAACAATGATAACAATTGTCTTATATCTGATAAATTTAATCTGATGTAGTTAAATTTAAACAAATTGTATCATTAAATTGATTATATATGAGTTAGACAATACATTAACAGAGAGTTTGGTATTAAGGCTACGAGAGGGTATAACTGAAATAAAACAGCAATGAAATTGACTGTCGATGAGTTTAATATTATGTTTCCTTATAGTGAAATGTAGACATCCTGCTTTTTTTCTTTACATATATATCAATAACTTAGATATTCGTATCATAACAATTTAGTGAAAAGAGAAGTATGTTGAATGGAGTCTTTTTTATCCAAAGAATACTCGGATTAAATCTTTAATACAAAAAATAATTAGCAACTATTACTTATTAATTTTCAAAATTGTGTATTTATTCTTAATTAAATAAAATATTATTTTTAGTATAACAGATGTTGATAATAATGGATGGAGAACAGAATCGTGTTTCTACTTCAATTTTTTCTTCTAACCAAAAGGTTTCGCTACTTATCCATCTGTGAGGGCAGTCTGAGTGTTTGCTGTTGACAGAGGGTGTATTTATACCCTTTGTATAGATATTTGTCCCTAGATTATTTTGTTTTTATCAATAAACAAATAAGAATATCCGGTGGACAAAAACTAATCAGTTTTCTTGGAAAATCGACAAATTCTGAAACAGACCGGGCGAAGGAGAAATTCTACTTGTAAAGGCTTAAATTAAATTAGCATCAGACGAAGAATTCATCTCTTTCTGTAAGAGGCGGAAACCTTTGAACATATCCTATGTGAATGTGAATGTTATCATGAAAAGAAAGAATTACAGATAAAGTCATTATAATAAATTCATCAACCATTTATTTTCTTTTTTTTATGAAAAAAATAGCTCTATTGTTTCAAGGTAATAAATACATTTTGTTTCTATACTTTCTACTGATGAACAGTTTTATTTAAGTTTCTATCTTTCATTATAAAATTGTTTATGGGAATTGATTGGTAATAATGGTGAGGTTGAAAAGTGCCTTTTTATTTGTACCTAGATTTAAATATAATGCTGGAATATATTGAATGATGGTATAACTTATACAGATACCAACATGAGAATTTTGTTTTGCCTCGTTTTGCTTAAGTTGAATTGAACTCGTTAACAAATGTTTGTTGGTATAAGAATACATTGCAGTTACGATAATCAGAATCAGGGTGATAGCTACTGACCATTGTAATAGTTCATGAACCACATTTAAATTTGAGTATTCACATCTTCTAAAATGACATGGCAAATTTGTGTTCTTAATCATTTTTTTTTATTTTTATAAGTAATTCATATCTTATGATAAAATCTTATAGATCATAAAAATAATATTTACATTTTGAGGAATTAATAATATTATTCTTGTAAAACTTTTATTTTTTCCTCACAATTGACGTATTTAAGGTAATTAATTATACCGCTGTTTTTGACCAGATTTAGTTACCTGGAGGAGTTTGGGTAGTTGCTTAGCAACGACATTGGCCCAAGGTGGGTAGTTAGGAATTAAGAGATATTGAACAGAAGTTGAGTAGTGGGGGTGACTCTCGTCTGATCATGCCCACATCATTCTTCTTCTCGCTTCCAAAATGATATGATGCTGTTGCTATAGCTTCTCTTCATTTACTCCTACTGACCTATATTCTTCTTTGTCATGTATGTTATTCTTATTTTACCGATAATGCAATCATTTGCGAACAGTGATTGGGACGACAACTCTGCAAGTCTTTATTATAGTGGGAACTATACAGGTACTTTTAACAGTTTATTCTTTAATAAAACTGAATAATAATTTACTTAATATACAAATTCTTTGCTATCAGTGTGCTGTTAATTGGTATTTTTTTTGTAATTTTAAATAATAAGGAGAAACGTTTATAAATATTATACTAATTGAAGTAATTACGTCTGATATTGCGAAAATTATATTTAGAAATGATCAATGCTATTTTATGTTGAACTTCAAATGCACATGTACTTGGAGTTTGAACTTGGCTATGTCATTTAAATTTAAATCAGTGTATTGTTTTCATTTTGTTAAAAGTTTTATTATTAGTTATAAGTTTAGTACAATTGAATGATTGATACATGTAAATGTGAATTTAAAAAAACAAACAATTTTCAAATTACTTTAGGGAAAGTTGACAACATTTCAGACTGATACTTGGAAAAAATATATACATGTAAGGGCTATACTTAAATATATCTTTTGTAGTCATTTGACAACAGCTATTTGGATAGCAAAAACTTTGCAATTCTTATTGTAATGAAATTATTATAAGAAAATTATAAAGTTACCTGCCATGAACAAAGTTTTACTTAATATAAAATTGAAAATTGATTAGTTTTGAGAATTTAATTTAAAAAGTAATTACATCGAAAGATTATTCCTTTTTTTGTTCTTGCTATTAAGTATACAGTATAGTAACTAAAATAGAATAAGTAATTTAAACAATAAATTGTTGTGTTACCTACTTCCACATGCAAGCTCTCAGTTTTCATCATTTAAAACATCCTATTGTTCATAGTACTGTAGATATTTTTGAATATTTAGAAATAAATATAACGTAATAATCTCTCTCTCTCTCTCTCTCTCTCTCTCTCTCTCTCTATATATATATATATATATATATATATATATATATATATATATATATAATTATATATGAAGAAATATCACACACGAATTACAAAAAAAGAGTCAGAACAATGTTAACAGAAAAATGAAAAAGTATTAAGTCTTTTCATTCCTGATTCTCAAAGCACTGATTACTGACGAACTGATGAGTGCATGATGAGGCAAGGAACAATTAAACGGTTTTAGAATTTTTTTAGCAAAGGAAGGGATTTTTTTCTTTATATATATATATTAGATTAAATAGGTACCAGATCTTCTTTTAAACATGAATCATTAAAGTGAACCACAGTTTTTGCATTCATGATCTTTTAATAAGTTATAAAAGGAACCTCAGTGTAGCCAATGGTCAGACATCCACTCAAAATTAGAAAGGGTCACCCAGGTCCTAGTTAACAATGGATATTCCAATAATGAGGTGAAGAAGACCATTAATCCCTTGAGAAGTGGTATGGCACCACCACAGAAGACAAATATACCTCGGTGGAGAGATATGTATTCTTGTTTTACAGGACATATATGAACAGCCATGATAAGCAAGATTGCGAGCATTGCGAAACATCGTCTTCAAGCACGTTGCAACGACGAAGGAAGAGGAAAACCTTAAATTGATCATATTTTATAAGAATAGTACGACCAGTGGTATTGTTCTTAATAATAGCCCCCGATGTGTCACCCAAGGGCTTCAGAAAAGTCATCTCGTATTTGAAAATGTTTGCAACTCAGAGAGCTGTGCAGCCCTGCCTTTTACATATATCGGCATCTCGAACACGAAGCTCTTGAGGCGTCTTACCCAACAAATTTCTGTCAGTGCACCAAAGAAACATGAAGAAGAAATCCATGATACTTGTCTCACTCGAGAAAAGATAGTCGAAGGAACAAAAGTTATTGAACTGAAGAGTACCCTCACCACCTGAAATCCTAGAAGCACTTTATATTAAGGCAAATAAATCTTCCCTTAATTGCCAGACGGAGGATATCTTTGTTATTCCTAGCATAAGAAGGATGGCAAAAATACCAGAGCGAATATAATACGAAATAGGACTGATTCTGATGGTAGATCAGTTGAACCGTTGGCCGGTGTGTGCGAGGCTGGGTCTCTGGAGCCGAAGTGCTCGGGACTGGTCGGCTGCACGATGTAGGCCGGCTTACAGTAATAGATGATATACAGGTTACGATATCCAGCTGAACTGTACTTGGCTTCCCCCACTCTCGTTACTCCCGCAACTCGCCAGGCTATATATGTATAACCTTGCCACTTCTCTATTGCTGCTTATTTTCTAAAGAAACCTTCCCTTAATTGTCAGTCAGTGGATATGTTTGTCATTCCCAGCATGAAGTCTATGATGATAGGCAGAAACGTACAGCCCAGATCAAATATAACGCCACATGGCACTGGTACTCATGGCGGTTTGGTTGAGCTGACGGCTGAGGCTGGAGGCCAGCGGCCAATGTACTCGGGACTACTCGACTTGCGATCGGCATTTCCGAAGCCGGTCGGTCTCCGGTAAGAGATGAATTGCAGCTGGCCGAATCCAGCTGAGCTAAAAGATTCAAAATGGCCATTCGATGTAGGTCGGCCTCCAGCAACAGGTGATATACAGCTGACTGGATCTACAGCTGAGCTTCACCTGCTCTTCCCCCACTCTTCTTGCCTCCACTACTTGCCTGCTTTCTCTCTCCTACGCCAATCACGTTCATCGCCCGTTGATGATGTTCGTAACGTTGAAAGCTTGCCCAACCAATACGTATTCTTTAATATAACGCCACATGGCACTGGTACTCATGGTGGTTTGGTTGAGCTGACGGCTGAGGCTGGAGGCCAGTGGCCAATGTACTCGGGACTACTCGGCTTGCGATCGGCATTTCCAAAGCCGGTTGGTTTCCGGTAAGAGATGAAATGCAGCTGGCCGAATCCAGCTGAGCTAAAAGATTCAAAATGGCCATTCGATGCAGGTCGGCCTCCAGCAACAGGTGATATACAGCTGAGCTTCACCTGCTCTTCCCCCACTCTTCTTGCCTCCACTACTTGCCTGCTTTCCCTCTCCTACGCCAATCACGTTCATCGCCCGTTGATGATGTTCGTAACGTCGAAAGCTTGCCCAACCAATACGTATTCTTTCCTTATCTTTAAAACTTACCTTCATCATTTCTAACAATACTCTCTCTATTACTTCTTATTATCTCTCAACACTTTTATTTTACATTAACTGCTTTGTGTATTTTATTTTCCAAATTAATTTCCCTTTCCAAAATAAGATTAATAATCCCTCTTTTTGACTATCTCATTGATTTTGTATAACATGTCACTTGGCCAGCTCCTTTTCCAGTTAGGTCTTGTTATCAGGAAGTTATCGTAGAATCGAATCTCTCAGTCTGAAGATCGTGAATGCCCCGAGACTGCAGTTCAATTTAATGATATATATACCAGAGCAGTTCTCCAACAGGAATATCATGAAAGAGCTCTTAAGAGCATGCACAACAGGCAGTCAATTAACACTTAGCGACGGCACAATGTACCTACAGACGGTTGGTGTGGTCATGGGATCTCCTCACGGGGTTAATTTTACCAACTACGACTTGTGCATCTGAGGGAAAAAGTTGTGGAAACTACCCAAAAACAGATGTATTATCTATGTGTTCAACGACTGCTTTGTCGTCATGGAAACGCCAGAAAAGCTCTCTGAACTTCGATAAAAGTTAGAAAACAATTTTTACTTAAATTGTATAGTTGATTCCCTTCCATTCAAAACAAAATTCGGTTCCTGAACGTTAAAATACATTTTTCTACCAATCAAACAGTAACTTTGACATTGAAGAAAACTTCTAACACTCTGTAGTTCCTCAACTACCTGAGCAAATGTCCTCAGGGCTATAAAACAAATGCCGTTAAAGACCTCATTCACAGAATATTCAAGACAGCCTCTACTTCAATGAGGACATTACTACCATCAAACAGCCGATAATAAATATTGTGTACCTCAACAGATTTTAGACGAATTATTAAAGCACTGCTTCAGAACAAGAACTATTCGGAAAGAAGAATGTTGAACTAGAGGCGCTATCCACAAACTTTATTATAAAAATCAATTCAGTAATTCAGACAGATGAATAGATTTTAAAACCCATCGTTCAAGACAACGTGAAATGCACTACCCCAAAATACCACATAGTCTTAATAATATATTAGAGAACCCAACGGTTAGAAGCCTTATTATTATGAGAAAAACAATTAGCACCAGGACCCTCCGCTGAAGAAAGCAGGCCTGGTGTATGAATGCACCTGTACAATAACAGCTGATCCTTAATTGCTATTAAACCATAGAACTCAGCACAGAACTTTAGTATCCCGAAGATGGCTGAAGAGCAGATAAAAAATTTCAATAACAGAAGAATTGGAGATGAAGAAAAAATTAATGATGTATTATATTTTTTATTTATTTATTTGTCGAGGGTGATTCTAGCACTGCGTCCTAAGAACTATTGTAGTTTCCCCCCTTCTGTACTGTAGTACCCCCGTTAGCTTCAACACCTCCAAGAAGCTCGCACATTTGCTGGGTCCAATGGTAAAAGCTCTTCTAGGGTTTTGTTGAGTGTCCTGAAGCACCTGCTTCTGTGTGACACAGTGGCTTGACAATCAGCCAGCAGATGCAACGGTGTTTCTTCCTCCAGTTTGCAGAATCAGCACAAACCATCATTGATAATGCCCATTCTTCGCAGATGGCCATTAAGTTTGCAGTGACCCGTTAGAAAACCGATTAAAATCCTTAGATTATTCCTGCTCCTTTCCATACAATCCAAGATTTGCCTATTTTCAAACTTATTGAGAAGTATATTTGATTGTCTATGTCCTTGAAGAGAATCCCAGTATTGCTTCCTGTTTTCTCTATCCTCTTTCCTAAGGTGTTCTTGTATAGTGTGTTGTCCTATACCACAATATGGTTCTGGATCTATATGCGGTTTCCGAGCAGCTTCCTTTGCAAGTTGGTCTGCTCGTTCATTTCCTTCTACTCCTGCATGTCCTGGCACCCAGTAGAGAGAGATCCTGTTCCTCATACTTACCCAGGAGATTGAGTTTATTTTTGCAGTTCAGGACCATCTTTGAGCTAATAATGTTTGAGCTCAATGCTTTAATTACTGCTTGACTGTCAGACATTATTGCTATATGTCTATTCTTATATCTTTTACCCATATGGAATTGTGCACATCTTACGACGGCATGGACTTCAGCTTAGAAGATACTGAAGTATATGCCCATAGGTTAGGAGTATTTGGTCTTAGGCCCAAATACTCCAGCTCCTGTACCTTCCGCTGTCCTTGATCCATGTGTATACCATCGGATCACATTTCCTCCAATGTCCTCTTTGTTTTCTTTTCTAATTCCTTCTTTGGTACCAAAATATTCTTGGAAATTCTTTTGGAGTTCAAATAGTTTACACATATCATCTATTGGTCACATGAGTACCGGATGTTCTTTCGCAATAGAGTGTTTATCCTCTCATCCTACTACTATTTCTCCTTGAGTTTCAGTTTTTAAAAGGTTAAGAATAGTTTTCTTTGCTGTCCTTCGAAGTTTTTGTTGGAGAGGTGCTAAGCCCACAATTTTCTCCATGCTGCCAGAAGGACATTATCTTAAGGCTCCTGTCAAACAAAGAAATGAAATAAAACACAAAAGTTAACACTTTTGATATAAACCGGGAGCTGATCGGGCCACCAATAACCATATGTCGGCCTCCTCAGACGCTGTTAAGTTCAAACTACTGTCAACAGTGGTCACTTGGTTAATGATCTGAACACTAAAGCAATCATTGAAAGGAAGGTTATGACTGTTAGAATAAGTAGCTACAGGAAGGCTTTGCACTGATCGACAGAAACCCTATGGCCATTGAAATATATATATATATATATATATATATATATATAAACTTTAAATAAACTGTGACACATAGAAAAAAACACAACAAAGAATCACTTTTCAATATTTCAACCGTTATGGTGTCGAAATATTGAAAAGCGAGTCTTTGTAGTGTTTCTTTCTATGTATCACAGTTTATTTTAAGTGTAATCTGTTCTGCCGGACCGTTTTTCGTTTATCAGGTGTATATATGTAAGCCCACAATCTATGGAAGATATGTCGATGACATTTTCGTTTTAGCTAAAGATATAAATGTAATGGAAACTTTGAAGGAAAATCTGGAAAATGAATCAGACCTTTCTTGATGTTTTGGTCCGACAAAGGTCTGGCAAGTTCAGCACAGATGTCTATTATAAACAAACTATGAAAGGAATAAGCGAATGCCCGGATAGGTAAAAACGTTCAACCATTGCGGCTTATGTAAGAAGGGCTCTAACTCACTCCACTGAATGGCCGGATGTCCACTCGGAGTTGGAAAGAGTAACCCAGGTCCTGGTCAACAATGGTTATTCCAACAATGAACTGAAAAAGACCATCAATCAATGCCTTGAGAAGTGGTATGGCAACACAGAGGACAAAGATACCTCATACGTGGAGAGGTTTGAACGCTAGTTTTACAGGGCATATATGAAAACCCAGTACAAGCACGATGAGCGAGCGTTGAGAAATATAGCCTTCAAACACATTTCAACGACGACAGAGGAGGAAAAGCTTAAATTAACCATATTCTATAAGAATAATAAGACCACTAATATTGTTCTTAAGAATAGCACCCGCTGTGTCACCCCAGAGCTTCAGAAAAGTCATCTCGTGTATCAATATGTTTGCTACTCAGGGAACTATGCAGCCCTGCCTTCTTCATACATCAGTATGACGAACACGAAGCTCTCAAGGCGCCTTACCTTACATCTTTCTGCCAGTGCACCAACATGCTATGAACAAGAACTCCATGGTGCTCGTCCCACTCGTCAGAAGATTGTCAAAGGAACCAAAATCCTCCAACTGTAGAGTGACCTTAATCGCCTGAAAATCCTGGAAGCACTCTCCATTAAGTCAAAGAAGCCTTCCCTTAATGCCAGACGGTTGACATGTATGTCATTCCCAGCATGAGGAGTATGGTGATAGGCTGAGACATGCAGCAGGATGCCGGACTGAGTGTAGCACCGCATGTGTAGCATCTGTTTGTTATCTATTAATCTATTTATACTATTGACCTTTCAATTCTATTATTTTAACTGTTTTGTTTCTTCTGTTTTATTTATCTATTATCCTCTATTTATATTAATTTTTATTATCCATTTAATCTATTAATCTATTTATACTGTTGACTATCTCATTGATTTTGTTTAACATGTCACTTGGCCAGCTCTTTTTCCAGTTGAATCCTGTTAGCAGAAAGCTAGTTCGTAGAATCGAATCCTGAGTCTAAAAATCGTGAATGCCGAAACTGCGGTTCACTTTAATGATTATATATATATATATATATATATATGAAGTTTAAACCACAATTAAAAACAGAAAAAGAATAGAAAAAAATGCTCTGAGGCCTTTCAATGTATGTCATCAGAGAGCAAACAAAGTAACAAACTGAGGATATATAGCTTATAGCTCAGTTTTTACTTTGTTTGCTCTCTGATGACATATGTTGAAAGGCCTCAGAGCTTTTTTTTCTATTGTTTTACTTTATCCATTGTAGCTTAAACTTCATTGATTGCAACACGAGTTTATTGATTTTGATTTTTCTACATGTATATATATATATATATATATATATAAAGATTTCACATAAACACGTGAAATAACAATCAATGATCAAACCACAATTAGAAAATGGGAAAACAAGACTAAGATCTTTCAACCGTAACAAGCGGTCTTCATCAGGGTCAAAAACCCAACTGACAGTTTTTCAGTTCAAAAACCGAACAGTTGGGATTTTGACTCCGACGAAGATAGCTTGTTACGGTTGAAAGATTTTAGTCTTGTTTTCCCATTTGTTATTGTGGTTTGATCCAAATAAAAATTAAAAGAATGAAAATATTTAACTAAAATAAAATTAAAAGCTCATAACAACTTATAGAAAAAAAAAAAAAAAAAAAACAATCAACGATTGAGGTTAAGCCCAGGAGCCGATCTACCGCCCAGAAGACTAATAAGTGCTTCTTCTGAAGCTCTCAGAGTGATTTGCGAATTAGTCTGATCAATCTGCCTCAGGACCTGTATAAATAAAGTTCAATGTAGACAAAGAAACATAGAGAAAGTAAAAACACACACTTACAGTAGAAGCAGTCCAATTGATAAACGCAGTTGCAAGAAGTACAGGAGATTTTAAGAGGAATAGAATAGGTGTCACTGCTAAGGAAGGAAGTAAGGAAGGGTCAGAATGGTGATAAGTGAAATAAGACTGTCAATGTCCACATTGACTCGTAACACCAGCAATATTGAGAGGCTTTATAGAAGGGATAGGTGAAATAAGACTGTCAACGTCCACATTGACTCGTAACACCAGCAATATTGAGAGGCTTTATAGAAGGGATAGGTGAAATAAGACTGTCAACGTCCACATTGACTCGTAATACCAGCAATATTGAGAGGCTTTCTAGAAGGGATAGGTGAAAATATTTTATATATTTATATATATATGACTCAGGCTGGTAAATGGTTTTAACCGTTTTAATATTGACGTTTTTATTTGAGAATATTTTAAAAAAGTGGTAAGCAGAATTATGGGAGTTATTTTCAATGGATTAAAGTAATTCTATATCTATTTTACTATTATTTATGTAATTTTTGTTAGTGAATAATAGAATTCAGCTAATACAAAATGAATTTTGGGATTAAAGATTGTTTTAAATAAATTCTCCATTCCAGGTTACAAACAGCTTTTTCAACGGATAAATGAATACCAGCAGATAAGTGACTGACTATCACTAAGGATTGTTACCCATAAACGTCTAATATAAATTAAAATATGTATAATTTTTACGGTATAATAACAAATTTTCATTTTCATAGTATATAATTTACAGTGTATAAACTAATATACTGTTTTTTATTTTTTTTATAGTAAATAACTCTTTCCTGAGTTAAAAATTAAATAGAGGATGTTGTTTTTCTGAAGTTTAGTCTTGGATCCATTTTGATTTCATCAGAAATAAATACTTCATTAGAATACCATCCGTATCTGAAAACAAGAGTTTTATACATTTTGAAAGGAATTTTGTAATAATGAGAAATTTTTTTTACTACCTATGGCTTTCCAGAATTTCTTCCGATAATATATTCCTTGGGTCTAAACAAAAGTTTTCTTTCAATTCTTCGATACATTTTAGATCAGTTTCCAATTTGTATGCTGTATGGAATTTGTCAGTAATGGTATGCACTGAAATCAGTAATATTATTTAAAACTATTTCTAAATTTGTACACTAACCTATTATTTTGTTGATTATTACTAATTGAAACCTTAGTTTACATGTAATTGTTTTTTTTTTTAATTTACTATAGTGATAATGAAGTATAGTAGAGATCATGAAAAAATTCGATCTCGAGATTTTGACGGAATTACCAATTAATTAATTGCGGTCCCAAAAGTCGTTTTATGAAGTTATTTCGATGATGATGATGTGTATGTGTTTGCGCGCATGAGTGTCTGTATCTATGTGTGTGGGCGTGTGGGGGGGGGGGGGGGGTATCCAAAGTTTGTGGTTACGCTACGATCCAGAATCTCTGATGGATCAAATTGATATTTTACACAAAAATGGGCCTCATAGCCTAGATGTACCGTATAGTTTGGCAGCCATTATAAATGATGGGAAAGTCACTTTTTTTGCCAAAAATTTGTTTTTAGGCAACATTTTTTTTCTCCTACTACTCTCTAAAACTACTAACTTTAGAGTCTTGAAATTTTGACATTATCTTCGAGGCTACAAACGCAATAAACCGAAAATATCCTCAATTTTTTAAATAAAATGTAACAGTTTTGACTTATAATTCAATCTGAAAGCTTGTGAAAGCGAAACAAGCCGTATTGTTTAATTGATAAAATGAAACTATACCTTAAAATAGAACTTTATGTTGAGGATGAGTTGAGATAATTTTTTTCAAAATTACTTTCACCAAAGGTAATTTTGGTGAAATAATTAATAACAGATGTAAATATTTTTGTGTTTATGAATCATAGAATCTTTGGATAATATTCAAGTGTGAGTTATGGACTCTTTTCTGACGAAAGAGCTGCATGATGTTGACAAATATCCAGTTTTTTCATTATTATATTTACAATTGTATTGTGAACAGTACAATTTTTGTTTTCAGAAATTCTTTTTTTTTGACGCTAAACGGTTCATTAAAATACCATGAAATCTTGCAAAAAAAAAATGAACAGAAAATTAGCAATTTATAAAAAGCCTTCATATTTCATTTGCGGCAAATAGCAATAAAACTATAAAAACTGAAATTGATCCTGGACTAATGGCTTACTTGATATACTTGTCGTATTTGCTTATATTTATTTACATTGTTTACAATGAATGACTTTTGAATCTACTGATACAAAAATGATGTTTGTAGGTTTAATGCAAATTTTTTAATTTAGTTATAACTTAATTTGAGATGTAAAAGAATAAAATTATTATATGTAATAAATCAACACTAATCAAACATAATTTCTGATGCTTTCTATGGTATGATCGATTACTCTCACAAAATGTTTTAATCAATCTATATGTTGCACCCTTGAACAAAACATAATATCAGATATAAATATTTTTGTGTATAGGAATCACAGTATCTTTGGGTAATATTCAAGTGTGAGATATGGACTCTTTCCTGACTAAGGAGCTATATGTTGTTAACAAATATCCAGTTTTTTCACTAGTCATATTTATAATTTTCAAAAATTTAAAAAAAAATAAATTATATTATCCTACATCATAAATTAATAATTATCATAAAATAACATTTTTTCTTACATGTTACTGACAGTTTTTCAGACAAAATAAGAATATTTTCAAGTCTTATATGGTATTATATCAATCAGTGGTGGGATATACAGAAATAAGCGCGTATATTGGTAAGTGAATCAATCACTAGACCCTCGAGGAATAAACCTCTCCTATTTAGACATTTGTATTATGCCTAAATGGGACATCCTATATTATATACCGCAGAAGTATGATATTACTGTTGAGAGTAGGCCGCGCTCCCATTTTTTTTTCTTAAATACTTGATCAGTGAACACTGGCAACACGGTTATTATACTTTAAGTCAGATGTTAGTAGAGTCTTTAATAGCTGTATTTATAAAACTCTGATCATTTCCAAAGCTTGCTTGAAACCGTCGCACAAAGCCCTAAACAGAATAAAATTAATAGACTTTCTGTGGGAATCGACTCCACGTCGTCAGCATTGGAATCAGCTGAATTCTGTTTTGTTTTACCGCTTTTGTTTATATTGTTGTCTTTATCCTCTTTTCCGAATGGACTTAGATTGATCTAATTATTTTCATTCTCTCTGTATTCTTCTTATATTTAACTTTAATACAAAGAACTCTACTGGTAGTAAATCCTAGAGTTTTTATGTGAATATGTTAGTTTTTATAACCACTGCTAATAGCACGGGTACACAGACTACCATAGATTATATTTGTAATATTCCTTTGGAAATAATGCAATATTATATTTGAAATGAGGCATGTTCTCCTTCATATCTTCAGTGAACTAACAAATTGACTTGGAGTAGAACAATGTAGTGTGAACTGCACTGAAAAGACTATAATGGTGTTTAAACTTGTATAAATAGAAGAAATTGAACAACTACAGTAGATATACGAGTACTTCAATCGATGTTATGGTAGAACAGATAACTTCATTTTCTTTTAAACTAAACAAACATATTATGTTAATTTTTAAAATAAATAGTTAATAAACGTATAATTTAAAAACTTTAATTAAGTTTTAAAAAATATAATTATTAAAAGTTAATGATATTATGATTAAAAAGTATAAAAAATATTATACCAAATGGCTTAAAATGGATATTCAGGGTCTTAAAATTGCTCCAAAATGTTAAACGATCCTTTATCCAATACTTGACTTTATTGTTGGAAATAATTATTATGGATTAGTTTTACTCTAACTTAATTAACAACGGGAATAGGATTGTGATAGTTAAAAAAACAATCATAAGAAATACCATAGAGAAGAGGTCTGTAAGTGGATCTGTTTGATCTGCCGAGTGGAGTAGGCCTTGAAAAACAAAGCTTGAAAGCAGCCTTCTTGAGTTTTGCTGGCTTTTCTGTAGGATCCATGGATTTAGTTGAAGAAATATTATCTTGAGCTGTTTCCTTTAGAGTTCTATGACAACGGAACAACAACTGCTTCACAACCAAGACCGGTATTGATCATGTCAAAGTAGAGAAATTACTTACTTCTCCTCTTTTCTTAAAAGTATTAAGCTATGCAAAAAAATTAAAAATGATTATAATATGTTGTTAAATTTTATAATACTTTCATAAAATAAATCAAATTTGATGATAAAAAAAAAAAGAAAAGAAGGAGAACTCTCAATAGCGAAGTTGGAACGAATTTATGATGTTTCTTGCAGCAAAGAGGACCCAGTTAAATTTTTTCATGTTGAAATGTATAAACGATTTTATATTAAAGAAGGACTATGATTTATCTTCCTCTTTTATACTTTGTTTAACATCAATAGATTTGAAAATTATATGTACATTAGATTACGCGTGACCTGTTGGGTAATCCAACACCTTCCTTTTTAATGCAATCATATTCACGTAAATGCAGATAAACTCTAAATTAATTCATTTCTAATAAAGAGAATAATGGACATATTTTTAAGGCTGTTTTATTTATTTACATTTCTTGTACAACATGAATTTTCCAAAAAAAAACTTCACGTTTTCTTTCTGTTTGAACTTACTGAGAGCTACATCCCATTGGCCATGTGAAATGCTGTTTTACACAAATGAACTAAAACTTTCTACAGAGTCTCTCCTTGACACCTATGAATGAGTCATGGTAAATGCTCACCGAATTGGAAATTGAGTTCTTAAAAAAGGAATGTTGTCCTCTTCAGATAAAACAATTTTCAATTTGGGAATTAAATTATTTCTCTTGACACCGTGATGCGATCATTTTCTAAACAATGACATTATCATAAATCTCCTCAGTTATTAGTCTTGTTCCATTACATAAACGTGGTGGATCAATGTTTCTCATACATACACATGACATACTTCCTTTTTGAGTTCTAGCTTATGTTAGAGCAATCCAGAATTTTATTGGTTTCAACTCTGTCTTCACCAATATTTATAAGAATTTTGGAGTATTCCTCATCTTCTTCTTGAACTCTCATATTGCAAGTTAAATGGAATTTAGTTAACTCGCGCCACAAGTAAATCATAAACATCGAAGAAAAAATGTCGTTTTAAGAATATTTATAATTAAAGATATACCATTTATTATTCTTCAAACGGAAGTTTTCAATTTTGAATTATATTTACATTTTTAGCCTTTTATAGAATTATTATACTGGGAATTTTATGGCTTCTTAGAATTTAATAAAATAATTTTAATACCCCTTTGTAAAAAATCATATATAACAATTTTCTCTGAGCGAGTGTTATCTTTTTCCAGCCTGCTGTAGTCTGTTATAATATTGCTGTGACTGCAATCTATATTGAGAAAAACTCCTCTTTCTTGAGTAAGGAGGGCATTCCTTACACTTCAATATAATGTAAATATACTATAATTCATAAACACAAAAAAATGTTGTCTGATTTAAGGTTGCAATATATAGATTGATTAAAGCATTTTGTGGATAAATTCATCATACCATGGAAGGCACAGGAAATTTATGTTTATTGCCGGTGATTCTTTACTTATTAAAATATTATTCCTCCTATATCTGTCAATAAATTATTTAATTTTTTCCATTATAAACTTCAATTCTATTTCAGTGGATTTACACAAAAAATGTATAAGCCAATCTAAACAATGTAAAAAAATATAAATTCGACAAGTAGAGCTGGTGATCCCTTAGTCTAGGATAAACATATAGTTTTTATAGCTTTATTGCTCTTGAAGTGATTGAAATTTCATAAATTTTGTTTTATAAATTGCTAATTTTTTTCCATTTTTGCGAAAATTTTCATAGTCTTTTAATAAAGTGCGTAGCATCAAAAAAACATTATCTGAAAAAATAACTCTACTGTAACGCCTCTTTGGTGAATGTAATTTTCAAAAAAAATTATCTCAACTCATCTTAGAATTCACTTCACTAGAATTGTGAAAAACTGGATATTTGTCAACAAACATATCTCCTCTTTCTTTAGAAAAGAGTCTCTCCATTCCTCACAGTTCAATATTATTCAAAGATACTATGATTCATAAATACAAAAAAAAAATTAAACTGATCTTAAGTTTTGTTCAAAGGACAATATATAGACTGAAAAAAGGACCTTAACTCATCCTCCTCAGAATGTTCTGTTTTGTTATAGTTTCATTTTGATATACCATTAGTATGGTTTGTATTGCTCTCACAAGCTTTCAGATTGAATTAGAATCCCACATTTTTACATTTTATTATGTAAAAAAAATATTTTGTTATCATAAAAATATGAGGATATTTTTATTTTATTGCCTTTGTAGTCTCAAAGATAATACAAAAATTTCAAAATTCTTTAATTTGTTGTTTAGGAGAAAAAATGTAGTCTAGAAACAAGTTTTTGGCAAAAAAAGTGGTCCTCCCATTATGTATAATTGCTCCCAAAGAATAGGGCCAAGCTAAATTGAGGCCTATTTTTTGGTAAAATATCAACTTGACCATCAAAGATTCTGGACAGTAGCGCGTCCACAAATTTAGGACACATACTCACCCACTCATCCACCCATGCACCCATACATATGCATACTATTTATTGTTGATCAATTAATCTCGTTCCGAAGGCTGTTTTTAATGATATTTACTTGACTGAATGCTCTCTCAACTTCAGCATTGGAACAGGGTGTGAATCAACATCAATCATGTGTGAATGAGAAAAGGTGGTAAAGAGTTGGGTATGCTTACAAACGGTGATGTGTTATAAAGGAAGCCAGAAAACACTATTGTAGAGGAAAGAGTCCTTTTTTTGGATTAATCACGTCATTTTATAGCAACGATTTGAGAAAAATAAATATGAGTTAAAACAGAACAAGTTACCTTCTCTCTCCGTCTCTCAGATCAAACCGTTAGACGTCGTTTGAACGGGTTTTCAACGAGAACTTGAATGAACGTGATTTAATTTCATTTACTATGAAGTTTGGTAATTTTGAGTAAGTACTATTCACAGAACAAAAAATGTGTATAAAATGCTCAAAATAAGGTAGGTATTAAACTTTTACAGAGATTTTCTTTTAAATACTAAATTTTTTTTAAAAAAAGATTCATAACGGGTTAAATAACGAGTTACATTTTAAATTTGCACAAAAAGGGCTAAAAAATGCGTCAGGGCTAAACTAAAATTTCAAGTGCTAAAAGAGAATGAAAAGGGCTAAATATAGCCCGCTTTAGGATAAATCGGCAGCACTGCTTCGTTAACCCATGATAAAATGGGGCTTTTACATAAAATACTTAAAGCCAAAGAACATCTTGTGATGAAAACGTAAAAATAAACATTTCAATTAGATTTGCATACAACTATGATTGTTCATAATGCAGGTATACATATTTTTACATTACTGTAAGTAAAATATAGGGATCATGAACAAATTCGACCTACAGATTTGGACGTTTCGTTTGATGAAGTTTGTGTATATGTGGGTGGGCATATATTTTACCAATGATTGGGATCTATAGTGCATTTGTTACCGCGTATATAATCTGCTAACCGTCAAGTAGCTAGCTGTTCTTTGCAATACAAATTACTATTAGGTATTATAATATTAATGTTAGAAAGAAGCATAGATTGTTAAGGTAATGATATAATGTGGTAGCTATATATTTCTTTTAAATTTCTGGGAATATGCACATATGACAGTGCACACATAAATATCTTCTGTAGCGTTTTTTAATAGAACCACTGAGCTAAGTACTTAAGTTTATGGGAACAGCATTGCAATAATGTTGCGTTTACCAGGTTTTGGACCTGAATTATTTAGATATCTTCTACTATTTCTATTTATTTTTCTATTTGTGCATCAGATCAGATAAAATATAGTATGATGAAATGGCAATCGAAGAAACATGTGCTTGTTTTTAGCAATTTTTTTTTTGAGAAGTTGAAGATTATTTCATTTTAATATAACTAGTTAGGTTCATTGTTAACCCTTGCTGTAATTCACTTACCAAAAACCTGCCGTAAAGTCACAGTTTTCGATGTTAACTGATATAACATAGCATGGCAAATATAATATTATCAATTTTATTTTTCAGCTGGTGAGTTTCTTGGAGGAGTTTGTAACAAGACGTGCAATGCAAATTTAGCTCATGTTTACTGCGACAGTGACTCTCGCAGGTGTGAGTGCGAAAAGAGATTTCCCGTCAGAATTGGACCCACTGTTGGATGTGCAAAACGTAAATTGTTATACGATTTTTTAAGTCAATGGTTTTTATAATGTATGTCATTTATTTATAATTTAAGTTATGAAATTTAGAAGGAAGTTTATTAATTATAAGAGAATTGTGAATAGTTAAAGCAAATGTAAAAATATCTTGCTTATAGCACTTTACTATAACCCACAAACAGTTCAGAAAAAGTATTGAAACAGTAAATATAAAAGTAGCAATATTGAATACAAAACGGAGAGATATTTACTAAGGTGACTAAAACTAAGCAATATAAGTTTGTCTCTTTTTAAATTTGGTATATTTTCATTTAGGTAAAATTTCACAAAAAATAACTTTTGATCCCAAATGAGATTTAGTCTGACTTGGCAAAATATGAAACTGAAAAAAATAAAGTCATTTTGGTTATATATGATTAATAAATACATGTATCAACTTAATATAGTTGATAATTTATACTTGATAATTTAAAACTTATCAAGTTGTAAATTTTTTGTTGTTTATGACTCACGAACTATGCAAGCAGTTATTTGTGTGGTATTATCTCATGATTAGAAAGAGGAAGAAACACTAAGTCTTCACACAAAAAAAGGTTTTATCAAAGTCGACGAGTTTTGAACGTTTGATGAACACTAAGTGTTCGAAACGCGTCGACGTTGGACAAAATCTTTTTTGTTTGGAGAGCTATTTTTTCTTCCTCTTTCTAATCATTGTTTATAAATCTTTTGCCATTTTTAACATCACTTATAATTGATAACAAAATGAGGAAATGACAAAACATAGCTTGGTTGAAATTCAAAGCTCCTGATATATACAAATCATTTTAATGTAATGTATGAATTATATTTGTAGGAGTTAGTAAAATTTAACAGACAATTTTTTTAAGTGCTTTCCATTTTTAAAAAAAATTGCAACACTCTGGTGTACAGTTTAAGATTTTTCAGTGTTTAAAACATGACCTATCTAGAAAACTAGGTAAATGTAACAAACAAAAACACATGTTTGAATTTAATTTAATTAAATATTGCAGATAAATTCACTGGGTGACTCAATGGGTGCTGATCCATTTGAAAGTATATTAGTAATCTAAGCCAGGAATTGACCAATTCTACCGCCTTTATAATTTTATTAATATAAAATGTAGGCTTTTGTTTATAAAATTACTATGACAATAGTCATATACAATAGTAAATATTGAATGAATTATTATCTTCATTTGCTTTACTTACACATATATATTTTTAAACTAACAGTAAAACACTATGAAGTTCAAAAAACTCTTAAAAATAGTCATAATTGTTGTATATTTCTTTTCTTGAAATATATACACTAAAAAAAATGATCCAGAGTGCACAAATTAACGCATAACTCCTTTAGCAGATAGTGACCGTACAAAATTAGCTTTAAGAAAAAGATAATACATTACTTTAGTTAACTAAAGTTAAATTTTGAAATGGACATAGGCGGTTACCTAGGAATTTTAATGCAACTGTATTTTTTTTCAGCCTCTAATTTGGGTGATCAATGCTTCTATATGCAAACCTGCGAGTATAATGACCAAAATTCAGCCTGCAACCAGATAAACCACAATGCGATTTGTCAATGTAAACACGGATATCATGTCGTATCTACTGATCGTCCTCCGAAGAGGTTGTTCTGCTCGCCAGGTTGTAAATAATAATGCACCTTCTAATATAATGCAAAATCATTATTAGATGTAATATTTACTTAAAATAATTTAATAAACATACTTAAGTTATATTGATTAAAATTTTGAATTAATTTAGAGGCTAGTCTTTTAACGAATGCCAGAAATTTGTCACTATTATATTATTTGTTCCACTAAATATTTATTTCAAAATCACTTCAAAAAGTTCTTATTAAAATATATAGTTATACGAGACAAATACATCAAGAAATATGTAGGCGATACTAATACATTTTAAGATGCGGTACAACTCAAAAAGCTAATAAAGTTTTCAATTAAAATGCCTGGATAGACTTACGGACCACAAAATCTTGTTTGCCTTTAAGAGTAATAATTATGTTAATTCACTTTTCATGTTTTTATTCAAAATTTTGTTATATTAGAGGATTTTTAGAGTGTTTTTAAAACTTTTTTTTCACCTAAACTACTAAATCTAGAGTTTGAAGCTTTGAGATAATTGTAAAACTGACAATAGCATTAACTGAAAGGAACTTGAGATTTATCAATAACTAAAATGATCAGTGTTCTAATAGAATGAAAAGTTTTTGATTTATGATTCATTCTGAAATCCTGTGGGCGCGATACAGGCCACACCCTTCAATCATATAATATGCAATGCATTAATTCACAAACTATAGAATAGATCACAAAAGAATAATTAGTGTAATTAGTGGATCTATTTCAATTTAAATTGCGAGCTCCAAAGGCTGCCCTCAGGGAGGTGTGCTAGTGTCCCTATTTTGATTAGTTGTGTTCTAGGAAGACAAGCTTGCTTTCCAGTCTACATTAACAACTTTCCCCTCCCAATTGCTAACGAAGTGAGATATCTGGGGATATACATTGACAAACGACTGACGTGGAATCCACATACAAGACTGAAACGACAAGACTTAATGAGACAATATAATTAATATCAGTTGTAAATTATTTTGTGTTTATGAATCATAGTATCTTTGGATAATATTGAAGAGTGAGGAATGGACTGTATCTTCAAGAAAAAGGAGTAATGTTTGTTGACAAATATCCAGTTATTTCACTATTCTAGTCTACTAGTTTAAATCTATTATTTTCAAAAATTAGAAGCTACCAGCAGTAAAGGTTTTAAATTATACTGAATAGCCGGTATATACGATGACTTCAGCATTCAAAACTGGGAAATTTTTAATATATTTTTTTACAGCAACCTTATAACAGAGGTTTTTCCACGCTGGAAAAAGAAAACAGTATGTAATAGAGTATATAGGGTATATAGTATATAATGTTCCATTTAGGTATAATATAAATGTATAAATAGGAGATGTTTATTAGTCCTTCATTCCTGGAGGTAGAACAGATAGTGATTAATCATTATTAATTGAGTGATTGATTGATTATTTTTGTATATCACACCAATGACGCATATAATATAGTTAGTATAACTATAACAGTAATAACATTTTTGAAAAGCGAAAGTGTAGATTTCGTGTATGAAAAATATAATCTCTTACAGGAGAACATGGCGTTTGTTCCAAAAGCCAGTAGATCTCTTTCATAGTTTACCTAACCTCCTTTATTGAATATTCAAGACAAATTTTCACATATGTTGATATTATAAGCGTCATTAGTGTGATATACAAAAATAACCATATTCATTTTGATCCGTTTATGGCTTGTATCGCTCTCACAAGCTTTCAGATTGAATTACAAGTCAACATTTTTACATTTTATTTAAAAAAAAAATACATTTCCTGTTGTTTTATAAATCTGAAGTAATTTTGCATTTGTTGCTTTTGAAGCCTCAAAGGTAATGCCAAAATTTCAAGACTCTAGAATTAGGAGTTTAAGAGAAAAAAAGTAGCTTAAAAACAGGTTTTTAAAAAAAAAGTAACTTTCACATCATGCATAACTGCTCCCAAACAATAGGGCTCATCTACACTATAACGATATTTTTGCGTTAAATATCAGCTAGATCCATTAAAAAATTTGAACCGTAGCATGGCTACAACTTTGGATACATGCCCACCCACCCACTCTCCCACTAACAGACATCATCGAAAAAACTTCATAAAACAACTTCTGGAACCTCAAAACATGTAATTCTGTCAAAACCTCTAGATCAAATTTTATCAAAATCACTATACATTACTCATAGTAAAGTAAAAATGTATTTATTCAGTACTCAGATTTTACTTTGTAATAAATATTTAATGTTTTTCTGTTTTAGATTCAGTTGTTCTTACATCTGATTTAATGTCCCTTTTGGGAGTTGCTACTGGGCTAGCTGTTTTTACTTCGCTAATATGCTTCGTTCTCAAATTGTTTGTGGGATCAAGACCAAGGCGATATGCTAATGATAATGTATCTCATCCTCTCCTCTTCAGCAGCCAACCAGGTGTGCCTTTATTTACTGAAGGCAAAATTGATATAGAACTTTATATTGATTAAATCCTGTGTACTTGTACCTATACTTGTGTACAAGTTTTATTGGTATGCCTACAAATATACAAATATTTAACAATGTAGTTTCGTATATAAGTAAGTTAAACACATTTGAACTAATTTGTTGCTCGTACATAACAAGATATATCTTTTTTTGTAATGGTACATCCTGATAATGCCGGATATATTAATTTTATTATGTAACTATAGATATTTGTAAACTACATTCAGTCCTTCTTGAATGCATTCATTTAAAAGTAAATGTCCGATTTTACATTATTTAGTTTAGTAGAAATTTTTTTAATTTTTTAAAACACTTTTTCAAATCTAGGTTGCGCAGCTCAAAAATTAACTCACCATATTTCTTATTAATAAGACTAAAAGAATTGGAGTAAATATTATACATGATAACAGCTATAGAGGTTAGACTGTGGTTCGGGGAATCACATTTTTAAAGTCAGGTTCTATTATTGGTCATGAAATGACCAATGTTTCTTCATTTTGCGTGTCTTGATGCACTTGTGCACTACTTCTTCTCTCAATTTGTTCTGTTCCTTTGTTTTTGGCATGTATAAGATTTCCGAACAAGCGCAGCTGGTTACTAAAATTGTCTCTCGGTTCATTAATGCTTGGACATTTCTCTAGGATGTAAAGCTCTTCTAGTGTTCTTAGCCTTTTATGGTCTTTTCTCTGGCTATTATTTTTGTGTTACTAACTAAGATTTCTCTGCTATTTTTCTCTTATGAACCTGCAAGTGGTTTTTTGGGGTTCCTGAAGCCAGCTGCATGGTAACCCTCCTATAAAGAGTGGTGACAGTCGATCCTATATATGAGGAATTAAGGAACCCACAGTTTCCCAACAAACACTTAAACTCGTATATTAGGTTCATCTGCTTCAGGGGCTGCATTTCTTCCTGTTGATTCTTAATTATTAGTTGAGTCGAGGTTTTACTTCTATAATTGATGATTAGCCAGAGCTTGTCTCCCTGTTGTTTGCACTTTCATTTTGTTAAGTAGAATGGTTTTGAGTACTTTTTCATCTGTTTTATAGTTTTCAGAAATCAGATTTTTATAATATATCTTATATGTAGTGTGATTTTTCTCTTTTTTTTTTATAGAGCTATCAAATTCACTATAGCTATAACCATTGTTTCACATTGTTCACTGCATTGTTGAAGATGCTCCAATTTAACGAGATTCTAAAGGCGCTATCTATTAGAGTTTATTAAAAAAGATATATTTCCTGTAGTTTTATAAATCTGAAGTTATTTTTGGTTTGTTGCGTTTCTAGCCTCAAAGCTAATGCCAAAATTTCAAATCCCTAGAATTAGGAGTTTAGGAGAAAAGAAAGTAGTCTAAAAGCAGGTTTATGGAGAAAAAAATGACTTTCCCATCATGTATAATTGCTCCCGAACAATTGTGCTCATCTACACTATAAGACTCATTTTTGTTTTAAATATCAACTTGATCCATGAAAAATTCTGGACCTATCACTATACTCTGCTTAAAATAAAGTAAAAATTAAAATAGAGTTAGTTAAATTAAAAATAAAGAAGAGATATCTGTATAAATAAAAGAAAGGTTTTGTCTCTACATTGCTTAAAACTGATTCATTTCAAGTTAGCTATACGTTTCATACATTAGAAAAACTGAATCCGCCTTTAGTTTTTCGATTTAGGTTTTCGATTTGTCAGCAAAATTTTGCCGCAGGTAAACTCAGCCACCATGAGACATAGCGAGCTGAACTGTGACACTAGATTTGTCTAACTTAACTTCTAAGTTTTGAATGAATTGAAATTTCAAGGTAGAAGCGAAGCTATAAACTTTTAGGCCGTGTTTTGCTACCTCCACAGATATGTTTATTTTGAAAATATACAGATATAGCAAGTAGGTATTGGTAGTTGATTTTAATTCCATTTGCGTTTAAACTCTCATCAAGAGCTTACTGACAAGGTGTTACCAATAGTTCAAGATCTACTATATATTCAGAATAAATGGTTTTATGAACGAACCATTCAGGTCCCTTAGCTTTAAATTAAACTCACATTGCGGACGTTTTGGTTCTTATATAAAATCTTTTTCATAAGCCTATAAAACAGAGGAAATATCTATATAAACAAAAAAAAAAGGTTTTGTCCGTACATTGCTTAGAACTAACTCATTTCAAGTTTTCTTTACGTTTCATACATTAGAGGAACTGAATCCACTCTGAGAAAAATTTCTGTCGGTTTGTTCGCAAAATTTTGTCAAAAGTAAACTCAGCCACCATTAGACATATTAAGCTGAAACTTTGATAGTTGATTTGTGTATGTCTAACTTAAAATATAGGATCTGAATTAATGGGAAATTCAGCGTAGAAGCAAAGTGATGAACTTTTAAGCTGTATTTTGCTAACTTAAAAGATATGATTATTTTGAAAATATACAGGTTTAGCAAGTAGGTATTGTTAGTTTATTTTAATTTCACTTGCTATATGAATATATTGAGTATTTGAGATCACTGAAAAGGTATTTCCCAGAATTGAAGACGTACTATCTATTCAAAATAAATAGCTTTGTGAACGAGCAGTTCTCAACCCTTACTAATGAACAGGCAGGAAAAATCAACAAACAAATTCTTACACTATATCAAGCCATGAAAGAACTTACAAGTCAGTAAAGAGAGTGATGAGTGATGAGGAAGCTGTTCATTATCCAACTGAATTTCTTTACTCCGTGACTGCTCCTGGACAGCCTGCTCATGAGTAAATACTTAAAGTATGAGCACTAATCATGCCGCGATTTAGTGCAGTAATAATTTCATGTTACGAAGCGTGAGCTTCCCAGAAATATACAACGGGGCACGACTCTGAATTCGTGATCTGCACAGATATGCCATAGAGGCGAACATCATCACTGAGTGTGGTACTGGGGACTGTGTGTGTGTATTCTACGCATATCATTGATGCCGAGCCACTGTCCGTTTCCATTCAAACAATTGCGATGTCCTGTCAGTGTCTTTTGCAATGACGGTAAGTCGCTTGATCAACTGTAGTTTGCTTGCCCAAGTGCCGGAGGTTCCAACTGTTTGTTCTACCATGAATACGAAGGACAGACAGATAATGTGATGTATACAGAGGCATTTGCTTAACACTGTACTAATAATGAAATTTTCTATTATTCAATAATTTCTAATGATATTTTGGAAATTAGGAAATATCATGATATTTTGGAGTCCTGATAAACTTTAATTTTGTTTCTATTTCACGGTCTATACTTTTAGCAATATATATATATATATATATATATATATAACATTCAAAGATGGGTTTCTTGAGGATTTTGGTATAAATTACACTCCTGTTTATACGTTGACGTTTAGCCATTTTGAAGGCTGAAAACAATTTATTAACGACATAAGTAGTGAAAACAAATACATCCACGGAATATCAACGAACAGAAAACAAAAAAACACAAAAAATCAAACCATAAAACACCAAAATACAGTAAAAAGTAAGCAACAAAAGAACCACAAAATAGCCAGTGTTGTTTTTTTTAAAAAAACATGTGTTCTTTAAACATAATTACTTATTATTAATTATTAAGACAATTTGAAACAGATAAACAATATTAAAAATTAATTCTGCAAGAATACCTCTAACAAAGCATTCAATGAAAACAGACACACAATAATGAACATAGTAAGGAAGGAAATCACAAAACAATAAAAATATACAAAAGAAAAGAAAGTAAGGGGAAAAAGCTACAAAATTATTGCATTTTTTTGAGGAAGAACCTTGTTTCTTATAAAAATTATTACCTTGTTTTTTATAAAAAAATAATAAAACTGGCAATTTTGTGGTCCTTCTATTGTTTTCTTTTTACTGTGTTTTGATGTTTTATGGTTTGATTTTTTGTGTTTTTTTGTTTTCTGTTGGTTGATATTCCGTGGATGTGTTTTCACTACTTATGTCGTTAATAAATTGTTTTCAGCCTTCAAAATGCCAAACATTTTTTGGTGAAACGTCAGTGTATAAACAGGAGTATAATTTCTTTAGACCAAAATCCTCAAGAATCCTATCTTTTGAACTTTAATATCAGTGGTCGAGAAGCTATATCAATATATATAACTTTAAATTACACTAAGCACGACACAGAAAAAGGAATAATAAGCACACTTAGTGAATTTTCAATATTTCGAACTGTTGTTCGTTATCAGGTGTAAACTAGAAGAGATCTCTCTCACTTCGTCCTCTCTTCTAATCTACTCCTGATGACGAACAACAGTTCGAAATATTGAGAATTCACTAAGTGTGTTTTTTATTCCTTTTTCTGTGTCGTGCTTTGTGTAATTTAAAGTTTTATAATCCATATGGACTGTTTATTCAATTCAATATATATATATATATATATATATAAATGTGCAAAGAAATTGTAACACAGTATTGAATTATTGAAGCATACATTAATTTATTTGAATATTTAGTTTCAGTTCTGCGAGGAGGTTTTACTGGTAGAAGCAGCCAAGTAATGATGCCTTCCTCCCGCGCTGGGGCAGCAAGAGCAGCCGCAATACTGCTTATCTCTTGTCATCTACCCCCAAACGGTTAGTATATCCAAATAAATTGAACGAAACTTCAGAGAATTAACAATAAGTATACATATGCAACAATCAATAGCTTGTAAATATTTGTTCAGGTTCTGACTACATGGGGACAGTTAAAGGCAGTTCTTCTGTTTCCGTTCACAGTAGTACTTCTTCAATCAAAAGCTTCAGTGCTCGACAATTTGAAAGAGAAAGAGAAAACCGGCTTGCCGCCCGAGCAAGAAGTAGACGCACGGATGGAAGGTCCCCTAGTCCAAGGTCTTCCGACAATCTCCTACTCGACTCAACGAATGCCGTCAGTGCCTTTTAAAGGATTCCACAAATGGCATCCTCTTTTACTTTTTAAGTGATGATATATTTTCCACTTCGTAATAAATTTGTGATAGTTTCATTAAAACAGTTTGTCAACTATTTACTACTTTTATTAACTATGCATTTTTAGAAAAGTGAATTTATATTACCTATTACGTTAAAAATCTTATTTCATAGTATATTGAATACTTTGCTGGTCATCTATCAAAAGTATTTTATATGAAAAGTAGTTTTAAACGTTATTAAATGTCTCCAAATGGTAAAAAGACATTTTGTTTAATAACTCACACTTGTAAAAAAAAGTTAAGATAAGCTCAATGCATGGTGTTCCTCATGAAGGAGATATGTACGAGAGGGGAAATCGATGAGGTCCGAATGCTCTCCTCAATTCAATACCCTGGGAAGAAGCCATACATAATTAGACGCTTATTGTATGACTAGTTCATTGTATGAAAGTTCATTGGGTTAAAGCAAGATTCCTGCCTGCTAGTAAAAAATTTCTTCTCCAACCCATGAACCAACAAGTCAGCTTGAATTTCAAAAGTGCTAAATAAAAACTCTCTAACGAAAGTGTTTTTAAGTGACCAACGACACTCAGTTATGTAAGGAATACTACTTCAATATTCTGATTTTGCTTTAAAACAACAAAATCTTGGTCAGACTCTGTAGCAGATCAAAACTCGAGAGTAAATCCTACACTGGTGTTGGAGAAATTGCTCTCGTTGATGAGATTGTGTTAATGAAAAAAAGTATGGACTCAAAGTTGAAATGAAGATATCGGCAAGCTTGTACACAGCTGGTTTATAAAAATAATCCTTGTTATCCCTGACGTAGGGCTCTTTAGTTACTCTAATAACAGAAGCGACTAAAGAATTTTAAAGATAGTGTGTATCTGATGAGAATGTGAGAAAGAAGCCTGTTCCGAGTTCTTTAATTAAGAAAATTTGTGCAAAATGGGATTAAATGCTGTTTCTTATAAAAAAATGCCATCCAGATACAGTATTTTGCGCAGGTGACAACTGAGAAACGTTGATATTAACAATCACTCTCTGACATGAGATGAGAGGTGGATGGAAGGTTTAAGAGATGACAAATAGTTAGCTGGTGGGTGCAAGGAGGACAGAGTTAAAAGGGAGCCTTGAAGTGGAGGAGACATTGTTTTGAGTGTGGTTGGTAAGAGAATGAAGTGGTTAAGAACTATAGAGAAAGAAGTAATTTAGGAAGAAGAGAGTATAATGAAAGTGAAACGCTATTTGGGTTAAACATCTTGATGTACAGTTAGGAAGGCTTATGGAGGAATCAGAATAATCCCCCTTTTCTTGAGAAAGTATATTCTGAGCAAACAGTGTTAGCAAATGAGGAGTGGATATTTTCAATGATATGTCACACTAAGAAAATTCTACAAAAAGACAAAGACGACTAACATTGGACAGGTTCTTAGTTAAAGAAAAGGGAAGCCACTTCAGGGAAAGAAGCTTCCACCGAACATAAGAGACAAAGGAGGGGAAAATCTCAGAAGGACAATTACTTGGTATTTTATGGCGGATGTAAGCCATTAAAATTAATCAATATTACTTTCATTATGTTTTTTGTATTTACATTTTATATGTTATCTATTGTCTAAATAAAAGTCTTTACACATTATAAGTAACTCACATAAATGGGCATTCATCTTATGGTCAAGAACGCATAAATTCATAGTAAAATATTTCTTGTAGGAAATATTGTTTCAGTTTTCAAACAAACTGGTTCTCGAACATCATTTTGGAATAAATGCATTCCAGGACCGAAATTCCCAGTATTTAAAAAAACTTTATATTTACAATGTGTTTGACCTCGACGATGTTGGAATGTTCTCCGCACTCAAACACCACTCAGAATTAGGCATTTATTGTAAGAATAGTTGAGTATATGGCCGGACTTGAGAACAGAGATTGCTGTAACAAATATAATTACAAAAAAAAAACTTATTTTTAAAATTCGTAGTACTTAATACTGGGCGCGCATGCTCTGTCCCAGAAATGTGACTCTTGTAGTATTCGTATTATTTTACGAATATTAAGAAGTATTTAGTTTAACTTCAGTTTTTTGTTTAGGAGGGTCAAGCAGAAGACTGTGAATTTCCAATAATGGTTAGTGAAGAAATAGAACAAGCCAAGTATGCTGATGACAGTTCTTCGGAATCCCAGGAAGATGTTGTCATAGAGATGAAGAGTGGATCCAGAACGGAGTCCGAAAGTCAACCCCAGGATACCACTGAAACATCGTTTATTTCAAAAAACTAAACACGCTTATCAAATTGACCAAGTACGGAAGATTTACTGCAGGGTTCCCTTTGAGAATTCTTAAAAAAAAGTCATTGAACTGAGAGATATCCTTCTAATTTGCATATCAAAATCATTTTATCGATTATTCTTTATATATGTCTCAATATCATAAAAAAAATGAAAAAATCCTAATGGCTTCCCCTTGTAAGATTATGTATAATTGAAAGGATACTTATATTTTAATAAACTCATAACTACGTTTTAGTACAAGGATGAACCCTTGTTACCTAGATGTAGGCACTATAATTCGATTGTGGTAGCTAAATAAGTGCTTGAAGTAAGTTTAAAGTGTCCTTAATGCGAACATCGCTTATTCTTCCTATACTAATAGTTAAGCAAACCATATATCATTCCTAAATTATGGAGGGTCTAAGACTGTAACCCTGTAAATAGTTTCATTATATGACATTGTACCTTGGTCCTACATTAAAACAGAAATTTCTTTTGCCTCAATTTGTATCAGTAGTATTGGTTAATATTAAATTAGCTCTAATTACTAAGGTGCTTTGACATTTTTTTAAAGATGTGAAAAAACATTTTATTCAGACATTAATAACTTTCAAAAGAAATAATAAAACTAATTAGTAACTGAAAATGTTTGTCTAATTCTGACTTGATTATAATTACATTTAATTTACAATTCCATTGCCTAATAGAAGATCCCTAAATAGAATTTGTATTAATGAATTTGAATAAAAAATAAAAAAGGAATTTTAAAATAGTTTTATCAAAACTTGTAATTAAATTAATTTTTTGATGAATTTAATGGGAACCTTTAGTAAAGCTTCTGATAAATTGTTTTAACGTAAGACTGATTTTTGATTAAAATTTACTTACATGTTCTTTCTTATTTAAATAGGTTGCTATAAACATTGTTGAACAATCCGTAAGTGTCTTTTCACAGTTGTTACTCAAAAATGTAAAGAATCGAATTTATATATGACTTTTATTTCCGTAAGACCACCACCACTGTGTTAATTCTTGTAAAATTTTGTTCAAATTCAGACCTTTTTGCAAAGAATTTTAAAGATATGACTTCAATTAATTTTTGTTTGAGAGTTTTAAATTTTATGAACCCAAAAATTGACAATATATTGCCATGTAAAGTTTGATTTATTTTGTATGGCTTCAACAAAAGACTGATATATTAATAAAATTGGAGTCCCAATTTTAGGAAGCATTAATAGATTTTATTAGTGAGACTGTACTTCGTTTATGCAGTCAAACAAACAATCTTTGGCAATGTTTGTTACGACTGAACCATAAGTTTAATGGTTTGTTTATGTTATATAAAAGAACACTGTGTAAAAGTTGGAACCTTATTTTCATTTTTAAATTTTTATAAAACAAATTTTTAAAAAACCAAGTATAAAACCAATTTTTTTTGTACTTTATCCTACTTCCGGAAATAATTTTTGGCTGTTATACTTAAAGTTGTTTTAAGTTTCTTCAAATATTGCGAAGTAATGTGAATAGTAAGAATTATAACTCGTACATATTTGTAATTTTCAGGTTTTAATAGTGGTTATCTTACAATCAAGTAAAATAATTAGTCAACACCATACTTCTTATTGTATTAAACTGTTATTATTTCATGATAATTTTAATATATTTTTTCTATTTTTAGTGTACAATGGATCATGAGTAGATTATTGTATGTTGAACTAGAACAGTCATACTGTTAAGTATAGTCTCTGTTGAATATAGTTATGTACCGTTATTTATAAATTTATTATAATTTACATAATTGCTATTGTATATACAGTAATTCATTTTGATGAATGAACAAAATTATTGAGAAAATTTATCTTTGAGGTGTTTTGAACAAAATGGTTGTATTTTTAAACTCTCATGAGTGCATTAACAAATACAAATTCAATGAAGGAGATAGTGCATTGATTCCTCTTTTTGAATCAATGAATTTTTAAATAAAGAAATAGATATTCTTTTTTGTCTTTTGATTAAGCATATATTGATGATCATATCATAACTAGGTAAATTCCGATAAAATTCTTTAATCTATGCCATGATGACGTTATCACTCGCTAGGGGATCGGTTTAAAGAATAAAAAAATAATAATACGAAGTGAATCATAGTAAATATCGTGTATAAAAATGAATGCTTCAGCAGGTAATGACTTGCTTCAACTGACTGATACCTGATATGAGTTAAGAAAAACATTTCAGTAACAGGAGATAAAATACTAGTAAAATCACTTGACCATGGCTCTATCGGTTAGGCAACTCGAAGCAATGGTAAAATGAATTACAACCTCCATGCAGTTCCATTGTAAAAGCAAAACCTTTCTATGAGTGAAAGGTTTTACCATAAATGGTTGATTTAATAGTGGCTTGTATATAACTAATTTATGTAATTACACATTGGTGGTGGTGCTTCAGGGATTGTTCAACTTATGAGCAATTGTCCTTGGCTGTTTGAAAAAGAGTAAAAAGCAATGGTCTCACTCAACTTGTAATTCTCAATTGTCTTTGTGAAGTTATAAGGTTGTTGTTATTAGTAACTAAATATTTAGTTAAACTCTGAATTAAATTTTAAAGTTGGTAGAAACTCGTGGACAAAGATTTGAGCAGTATAATATAGTTCAAAATATACATAAAAAGGACATATTTAGATCATAAACTGTCAACGAGTAGTAAAATACCTAAATTTGTTGAAAGTTTATCATTGAAGTGAAGTTCTTGTAGTAACTATTCTTAAGGTAATATTCCATGTACGCAGGGTTGAGTAAGGTAATGTCAGCACTGTGAAATAAATGGAAATATGCTTTATGAATGATCTTCATTGCAAGTCAACAAAACATTTTATGCAGTTTTGTCGTTATCTTTAATTTCAAATGTTTATATCCCGAGTAAAACATGTACAATCATATTTTACACTAGAAACATATTAATATATGTGTTAAGAAACTGTGTTAGCTATTAGTAATGCGTAGTACTTGTTATGAAATGAAACTGTTTGATCTGTACCATTTGATAGTCAGAGCTGTGCAAAGGGCCAGAGCAAAACCTGAATTAGCCGCCAACCACCACAATTTCTTCTTATAGACTTCATCAATTTTTACCTAATGATGACTATTATTGAAAAAATGATATGCATAATAGCTCTTTTAATAGGAATACCGCAAATTAGGAATTGGGAAGATCCGATTAGAGGAAGAATACTGACCACTACAGTATATATATGTTATATAAATGTTATTGCTTATGTAAGAACTATATTCATCAGTACCCACGAAACTAGATGAATATAGTTTCATATAACGCAAGGATGCATATAGAAAATTTAATACAAACACAAATTTTAAAACAAACAAATAATTAATTAGTTTTGGATAATTATGTTTACAACTCATTAGTCAAAAAATATACTTAAAAAAAAAGAGTAATTATCTCCGCATGAAAGAATCGCAAAAAAAACAGTTATAATCTTAATCAGAGCAGCAGGGGTTAAATGATAATAGGAAACCATACCTCTTATATACAATCTATGAATCTTTCCTGTTGTAGTAATGAATCATTATTTTATGTACATGAAATACAAAGTTATACTAATATGTTAGACATTGTTGAAAATTAGACCATATTTAGCTGAAATTTACTTTTTCATAAGTTTCTCGAGTTTCCTGAATAACAATCTTCTTACTTTATCCACAGAATATAGTAAATTACAAATCGACATGGTAAATAACACATGTTTCTGCTGTCCTCAGCCATTATCAAGATATGAATGCATTTTGAAGATCAATGCTTTATATAAAAAAAGTGAAATGTTTTGCTGGAGTTGGGGGGGATTAAAGCTGTTTTTCTAATCGGTGAGGGTTGAGTGACCTAGGGTGTCGTTGCAGCTACGTGGGAGAAGCCCTAATTGTCTTGAGATTGATTTAAACAATTTCTCGCTGAGAACAGGAGAAAAATGTGTTCATTTAACATGTCGATTGGTAATTTACTATATTCCGTGGACGCAATAACAAGATCGTTATTCAGGAAACTCCAGGAACTTATGAAAAAGCGAGTTTCAGCTAAATATGGTCTAATTTTCAACAATGTGTGCATACAGGAAGGACTGCTACCAAAATTTATTAATATGTCAAAATATATGTATTTTTTTTCGTTGAAGTGAACTGCAGTCTCGGCTTTTATAATCATCTGACTGAGAGATTCGATTTTCCGAACTAATATCGTGCTATCGAAATAGAAGTTGGCCAAGTACATGTTCCATGGGAATAAAAGAAGGTTATGATATATATTTAGATATAAAGATTATAACCTTCTTTTATCCTTACAAAACATTTCACTTGTCAACTTCCATTTCGATTATACTCTGACAGCAGGAAATTGGTTTATAAAATCGAATCCCTTAGTCAGAAGATCATGAATACCGACTATACGGTTCACTTCAATTAAACATGTCAAGTTACAGAAAGAACTCATTGAAAGAACTGACCAAATTCACTTCTTCTATATTTCAACTATATTTCTATGTTTTCTATATTTCAACACTCATGGTCATTGGAAGTAAAGGACTGCTTGAAGGTGAGGTAATGACTTATATGTAATATATATATATGTATATTTGTATATTTGGGAGCAGGCCTTCATTTATACAAGTTCTATTAAAACCAATGCCTATTTCTAGTTTCATACCTTTTCTGATTAAACAAAATTGGTTTTAATAGAACATATATTTATATCACTTGTCTCATCATCAACCAGAACCGTTATTTTACATCGACTGGGAACAATCAACTTTACCCTCTCTCCTTTACCAGTTCCTGAACATCCAGCAATTGCGTTTATCGTCTGGACTGCACACAATGTGACTTTTTCTACGTGGGCTTGACTTCCACGTCACTCAGCCTTCGTATGAATGGTCATAGGTCATCCGTTGGTCAACGCAAACAGCTGGCTGTTGCTATCCACATCAATGTATATAGCGTTCCGTTTAATAGTGTTTTAGGGCCAGATTTTGAGGCAACTCTGAAATGATGACACCCAGACTACTTTACGGGCTTCTGAGGAAGCCTTCATTTGGTTATTGGGTGCCAGAAGTTCTCCTGGTCTTAACTTGACTAGAGACTTCTTCTATTTTATTTATTTATTATTTTTATTTTTTATAATTTTGTTTTACGAGTATTTTGTTAACATCAGTCTTATTTCTTATTTTTTTAATTCTTTATTCAAAAATTAATTTTTTTTCTTTCTTTCTTCTTTCCTTTCTCTCCTCCTTTCCTTTCTCTTTCATTTACTCATAGCTTTAACTGATCCACTGTGGCTGCACTGTGTATCACTTTGTATCGGTCGGTGGACACATTCACATCTCCGCCCTTGTGTACCTTCTTCTTTTTCCTTACCTCTCCTGAAGACGGCAAGACAGCTGAAATGTTCAAGAATCGTGAGTGTTAGCCTCTTTTTTGTTTCGTAGTTATAACTTTAATTATATATATATATATATATATCCACTTAAAATTCGAAAAAACGATCCAAACTGGACGCCGGAAACTCAACGGCAGGAAAACGGGTTTCCTGCCGTTGAGTTTCCGGCGTGTTTGGTCGCCCATTCTCTCTTTTCTCCTGAAGACGGATCATCCGAAAATTTGAGTTTGTAAGTGTGTCTCTTTCTCTGTGTGTTGCTTTTCTTCGTTTGTGAACTGATATATATATACGAGTATATACATAAAAGATTTCACATAAAAACATGAAATAACAATCAATGATCAAAACACAATATGAAAATGGGAAAATAAGACTAAGATCTTTCAACCGTAACAAGCAGTCTTCGTCAGAGTCAAAAACCCAACCGAAACACTAGATTCAGAAAACATCTGGTGAGGGGTTGAGAAGAGTGGGAGGACAGAGTAGTACATATTTTAAAAGGGTGAAAGTGCAGGAAAGGAATGTCCAGAAAGGGATGTTTGGGAAAACAAAGGAGTACAGTAGCTATCAACCCTCTTAGAAGAGGCTATTACCCTCGATAGTATCAAGTTTGAAGAGATCGTTACTAATGTTTATAATATTTGATCTAATAAATTTAATTAGAGAGGATTCAATAATATTTCTAAACAACATCGATTTCTATCCTTAACTTTGGATATATTATATATATATATAAACTATATTCACAAAAAGAACACTCAGAAATGAAACAGAAACTCACTACTACTATATTTGGATGGCCTTGTCATCAGGAAGTTAGGAAGTTAGATGTGAATTGCTCCTGATATTATAATATCAGTAGTACCATCATTATAATAATTGCCATCCCTCTCATGTAATAGTTGGCTCTCCTAGATTTTTTTTTTAATAAAATGTTAATAATTGTAGTATCCGAATTAAGAAAGGAAAACAAATTTTCTTAATATAACTATCCCTCAATTTCATTAATAGTCGTACAGTACCTGCTGATTTGAAGGGTTTCAGTGACACTACATTTCTCAACACAACTTTTTTCTTGGTGCTCATAGGTTTTACAGGGATTTTGAGGAGTTTAGCTTATACTGTCTTCTTGCTCGTGTACTTCTTTAATCTTTAGAGAGGCACGTTTCATCTTTTACCGTTAACTTCTAAACGCCAAATCTATTTATATATATATATATATATATATATATTTCTTTGACCAAAGTTCCTTATAGTATTGTCGGTATGGTTCAGTTTTGAACATGTGAACATGGCTGTTTCACTTGGCCTCTCGTGAATCCTGTTCCTTCCTTCATATACATATTTCCTTAACCATCACACAGCAACCCTATTCTCCATAAATCCACCCGTACTTCCTATAACTACGGAAGTACGGGTACTTCTTTAGTTATAGGACATCCTTGTACTTCGTTTATCAATTTTACTGGGACCAATGTCATGCTTTTATATGGGTTCGTCGCACACAATATGAGCTTCTGTAGGAATCTACACAATATTCCGAATATTCCAGCCACATTTCCATTGATATTCATGTAATTCTTATAGGCTCACTTATAACTACTGTTTTTAAGCTCAAATTGTTCAGGATATCTCTGATTAATGTGAAAGTCTAATATCACATTAAGAACTTCAGTGAAAGCACATATTTGTTACTTTGAAGGTAAATCTGCCCTTGAAATTAATGTTAATCAACTTTTCTTCAGTACTCATTTTTATTAGTTATATATTTTTAATTTTCTCGTTACTTCATTTCATTTTTATTTTTTATAATTTTGTTTTATTTTGTTAACATCAGTCTTATTTCTTATTTTTTTAATTCTTTAATCACAAATTTCTTTCTTTCTTTCTTTTTTCTTTCCTTTCTCTCCTCCTTTCCTTTCTCTTTCATTTACTCATTGTTTTAACTGATCCACTGTGGCTGCACTGTGTGTCACTTTGTATCGGTCCGTGGACAGATTCTAGATTTTATCTTCATTTATTATACATACTTTTTGTATAACTTTTTTATGTACATAAAAAACGCATTATATGTTATATGCAAACGTGTTATAAGATTACTGTATATATAAAGAACTAAAATAAATCATGACTTGGTAAGTCTGCAAGGCACAAATCAAACTCTCAAATGCAGACGTTTCGGATTTTATTTTTTTCGTAGCCCTATAACATAAAGGAAACAACAAAATTATACATCAAGGGTCGATAGTCTTATTAAATAAGAATAACTAAGAACTTTTACATTACTGTAAAACAAACGTCGTTAATGGTACTAAATCTTCTATTAAACTAGTATTAATAAAGCCGTAAATATAAATTGAAACATCAGCGCAATACTAAGTAAACATAGAAACAACTTGTTTTTAAGCATCTCATATTTTTGACAAGTATATACTATAGCAAGATATATATATCAATCTATTACATAATCAGCTTAATACACCTGAATAAATATGTTCAAATTTTATATGTCACATTTATTATTAATTGAAGTTTGTTCGTTTTTTATATATAACGTTTCCAATGTTCATATCTTTTGTAAATTTTGCTCTTTATCTACAATATTTGTGTTCTCAAAGTCAAAAGCTTTATTCTTTATTGAGAATTTTTTGACCTCTTTATTCGATCTCTTTTTTTGACCACTTTTTTTTAGGATTTTTATTTTTTAATTTTTGTTTAGTTATTTCTATATATTCCTTATTACTCCTGTTCCGTAAAAGTGTCAAAACTGCTGAGTGCGTTTGTGCAATTTGATACGTTTTCGTCAGTTGGCTTCTGCCGCTCGAACATTACCATACTAAGGTAAGGTGATGGATAGCGAAATATCATAGTAACATTTCCTTGTTACTCTCTGTTTTTATTTTTATGTTATTGAGTTTGTAGTCCAGTCGAATCATCTTATTTTGATATTGATAAATTGAACTGTTTATGAATTGATGAATAAGTTGACCAGTTGATTTTTATTTCTCGTGTCTATTATGAAATCTTATGTATGTATATACATACACACTAGGGATATGTTTAACTTGACTAGATTTAATCATTAAATAAAAATACATTCTTTTCAGCTGTTAAGTTCCCTTTGCACGACTTTGACGATTGTAGGTTAACAATAACGATCTCTGTTTTTGGATAAATAGTTCATAATTATAATAAAAACTAAATAAGGGACTTGCATTTTTTAACGAAATTAACATTTGTAGAAGAATTATAAAACGCTAATAAAGTTATAATTTTAAATATTCAATGAACATTATTTTTAAAAATCCTTTTTTTTTTTGTTCCATAAAATTTTACATTACTAGAAGTAAAGTACAGTAACCATGGAAAATGTTGACGTCGGGAAGTTGAAGGATTACACTTTTTGAGGTCCTCTGAGTTAAATTTTGACTTTCGATTGGCACAAAAAGTTCATAAACACGATACTTGAAAACACTGTTTGATTGGTCATAATGAAATCAAATTCACAATAAACTCCTTATAAGAGAATAAGCTTTCTAGTTTTTCTTATTAAAATTCTTCTAATAAAAAAAGCGGAAATTTCGGTACATACTCGTATTTATGGATTCAGGAAATACTTTTTTGCAAAATTATAAACATATTAAATTTTTCCATGTAGCATCTACCATTAGTGTCTGTCAAAAAAAAACTGCAAGGATTTGTGGAATATCTTTATATTAGCTCAAACATTTTTTATCAAAATCAAACTGAGAAAAATTTATTAGAGCTTTAATTTTTTTTAACACAATTACATAGTCTTAAAATAAATTAATTTGATATCTTAAATGGATAACATTTTTACCTAATGGAAATACTATGTGTAATATGCATTTCAATGTACAGGTCCTGTTGGTTCTTGTCCCTTTGGCAGGGATATTATATCGTTTTTACTGTACTTTACTAATTTAGTTAAAAGATGATTGAATAAATATAAATCTGTATAATACATATATTTATAAGTTCGAAACATAAGTATGTTGTAAGTATACTGTGATCTATGATCATGGAATAAGAAATATTTTATGAACCAGTACAGTTAACGATCTTTTTTAACTTCTTAGCATATATTTTCTCTTTTAGCTTTATGATAAATAATTATAGAAAAGAAAATACAACAGTTTATGGTTTTAAACGCTTCGAGATATACTGAACCCATATTTGATGTGGTTTGTTTATGTATGACTTGGTGGGTTTTTATCAACAATTTATAAGTCAAACCATTTGATAATCATAATAATTTATAAATTATGATGTGGTAAACAACCCAAATGTTTTAAGGTAGTATCAAAAATATCAAATTACAAACAAGTATTGTTTGAAAATGAATTATTGTATCATAAAAATACAACTTTACTCAACACAACATTACTATAAGTAAACATAATATCAAACTTCTTGGGTGTATAGTATATAATGTCTCATTCAGGCAAAGTAACTCAATTGTGACTCTGTGGGTAATGTCCCAAAGTAAAGTAAAAATAACATAAAACCTAAATGCAATGTCAAGAAAGTAATTAAATGAAACATTATCACTTTAGATTAAAGCCAGGTGCACTACGCGCATTTAGCAAGCAAACATGAGCTTCTTCGGATTGTAGGTTATGAAGAATAAAATAAATAACAAATGAAAGTATAATAAAGAATAAAGGAAGGTAAATAAATTTGGACAGAAAATAAAGATATAAAAAGCAGTTAACTTAAAATAAAAGAGTTGAAAGAAAGCAAGAATTAATAGAGAAGGTTTAGTTAGAAATAAAGAATATAAATATGTATATATATATATATATACTTTTTCGTTTCCCTCTCTTCCCTCTCCTGTTGAAACCGAAACAGTTCAAACCAAAAATTAGTGTCTGTCAGTGCGTGCTTTTAATTTCTCTGCCCTTCTTTATGTACATTGAACTATATATATATGTCTTTTTTGTGTGTGTCTATTTGTTTTCCTCTTTCCTGTGTGAACTATAATATATATATATATATATATATATATATATACACAATTAAAAGAAACGGTCCAGCGGACTTTTTTACAATAAAATAAAAAACGAAGGAAACACACAGAAAGACACAGACATAACTCACATCGATATTTCGACAATCGTCGTCATCAGGAGGTGCGAAGAGCAAAGAGTCCCGTAGGAAGACAGGGCGGTACTGAACTCGGAAACCGCAGCCAGTACCCCACCACTTACCACCAAGCGGGGGAAGGGAGGGAAGGAAATGAAGAGCCAAATTAAGACGTAAAAGGAACGAGTAAAAATTATAACTATAAAAAATTATAAAAAAAAGTAGATAAATCAAATTAAAATTAATAAAAATAATAAATAAAAAGTAAAATAAAAAATAATAAATAAATAAATAAAAAATAATAAATAATTAAATAAAAAATAATAAATAAATAAATAAATCATAAATAAATAAATCATAAATAAATTATCGGTTGAGGTTGAGTCCGGGGGAAGAGCGAGCATCAAGTAAGCATATGTATGCCTCCTCTGAAGCTCTTAGGGTAACTTTATTGTTGGATTCGGGGATCTGTTTCAGGATCTGAACCCTGAAACAGTCATTGAAACTGAGTCCATGCGAGTTCGCATGGATGGCTACAGGATAGTTACTGCGTTGACCGACTGAAGCCCTATGACCATTCATACGAAGGCTCAACTTATTAGAAGTTAAGCCAACGTAAAAGGAGCCACACTGAGTGCAATCTAGTCGGTAAACACAGTTGCTCGAGGTACAGGAGGAATTGACCTGAACCGGGTAGGAACTATGGTGGAGAGGGGAATCGAAGGAAGGATTAGGATTTACAATCAGGCAAGTTTGACAGCCACGGCGTCCACATTGTTTCATTCCAGGAACAGGATTGGAAGGCTGAGGGGAAATATGAGAGAAAATGCTTTTTAGATTGGCAGGTTTACGGTAGGAAATAGAAGGGGGGTGATTAAAGATGGAAGAAGTAGAAGTAGAAGTAGACAGAATCGGAAAAGACTCCTTAATAACAGCACGAAGCTTATAAGCGCCAGGGAAGTAGGTTGTCAGGAAGAAGGAAGTGTTACTTCTATCCCTCTTGGGTCTGGGTTGGTGGGAGATGTCAGCCGGTAAAACACGACTATCAATGAAGGAGCGAGGATAGCCTCGTTCAGAAAATTTGTCCTTTAAGAGGTTAAGGTGATGTCTGCGGTCTTGGAGATTATTGCAGATATTGTGAATACGGAGGGACAAGGATCGAGGTATAGACTTTTTAACATGGGATGGATGGCAACTATTGTAATGGAGGTACTGTTGGGAGTTGGTGGGTTTTATATGTACGGAAGTCAAGAAGTGTCCATTGTCTAAAGTAACGTCAACGTCAAGAAAGGTGATAAGTCTGTCGGAGATGTCGTAAGTGAAAGTGATGGAGGGGCAGAAATTTTGAAAGGAGTGTAGGAAAAGTTCTAAGTTATGTTTGCCATGGGGCCAAATGAAGAAAATATCATCAATATCCCCAAGAGGGATAGAAGTAACACTTCCTTCTTCCTGACAACCTACTTCCCTGGCGCTTATAAGCTTCGTGCTGTTATTAAGGAGTCTTTTCCGATTCTGTCTACTTCTACTTCTACTTCTTCCATCTTTAATCACCCCCCTTCTATTTCCTACCGTAAACCTGCCAATCTAAAAAGCATTTTCTCTCATATTTCCCCTCAGCCTTCCAATCCTGTTCCTGGAATGAAACAATGTGGACGCCGTGGCTGTCAAACTTGCCTGATTGTAAATCCTAATCCTTCCTTCGATTCCCCTCTCCACCATAGTTCCTACCCGGTTCAGGTCAATTCCTCCTGTACCTCGAGCAACTGTGTTTACCGACTGGATTGCACTCAGTGTGGCTCCTTTTACGTTGGCTTAACTTCTAATAAGTTGAGCCTTCGTATGAATGGTCATAGGGCTTCAGTCGGTCAACGCAGTAACTATCCTGTAGCCATCCATGCGAACTCGCATGGACTCAGTTTCAATGACTGTTTCAGGGTTCAGATCCTGAAACAGATCCCCGAATCCAACAATAAAGTTACCCTAAGAGCTTCAGAGGAGGCATACATATGCTTACTTGATGCTCGCTCTTCCCCCGGACTCAACCTCAACCGATAATTTATTTATGATTTATTTATTTATTTATTATTTTTTATTTAATTATTTATTATTTTTTATTTATTTATTTATTATTTTTTATTTTACTTTTTATTTATTATTTTTATTAATTTTAATTTGATTTATCTACTTTTTTTATAATTTTTTATAGTTATAATTTTTACTCGTTCCTTTTACGTCTTAATTTGGCTCTTCATTTCCTTCCCTCCCTTCCCCCGCTTGGTGGTAAGTGGTGGGGTACTGGCTGCGGTTTCCGAGTTCAGTACCGCCCTGTCTTCCTACGGGACTCTTCGCTCTTCGCACCTCCTGATGACGACGATTGTCGAAATATCGATGTGAGTTATGTCTGTGTCTTTCTGTGTGTTTCCTTCGTTTTTTATTTTATTATATATATATATATATATATATATATATATATATATATAAAGATTTCACATAAACACGTGAAATAACAATCAATGATCAAACCACAATATGAAATGGGAAAACAAGACTAAGATCTTTCAACCGTAACAAGCGGTCTTCGTTAGAGTTAAAAACCCAACCGAAACACTAGATGCAGAAACATCTGGTGAGGACTTGAGAAGAGTGGGAGGGAAGAGTGGTATTTTAAAAGGGTGAAAGCGCTGGAAAGGACTAATGTCCAGAAAGGGATGTTTGGGGAAACAAAGGAGAACAGTAAGAAAGAGTAAAAAACTATCCACTAGCTGTCAACCCTCTTAGAAGAGGCTATTGCCCTCGAAAGTATCAAGTCTGAAGAGACCGTTACTAATGTTTATAATATTTGATCTATTAAATTTAATTAGAGACGATTCAATAATATTTCTTAACAACATCAATTTTTCATAGGGACTCGGTCAGTTCTTCAGGTTCAAATTAAACTCTCATTACCAACGTTTCGGTCTTTATTTAAAACCTTTTTCATAGGCAGAAGTATATATTTTGAAACAGAAAAACTAAAAAACTAAGTATTACATTACAAATTATTTTACAAAGAAAAATGGTATGTGGATTTTAACAACAACTGTAGTTTGAATGAACATATGACACTGAACTGTTCAGTACCGACGGGGTCTCCAACAGTCGCTTCACAAGTGCACTTGGTGTCCCTACCTCAACTCTCCTGATGACGGTCAACCGAAAATTAGTGACAGTAAGTGTGTTTGTTCCTTAGTTCTGTGTTTGTGATTCACCGTGAAACGTTTGTTGTCCTTTTGGATCGTTTTCCTTCTTACAATATATATATATATATAAATATATATTCATTGTTGAAAATTAAACCATATTTAGCTAAAACTAGATTTTGAAAACAATTTTGTTATTGTATTCACAGAATATAGTAAATTACACTTATAAATGAACACATGTTTTTGCTGTCTTCAGTCATTATCAAGATATGAATTCATTTTGAATCATAATCCCCCCCCCCCCCCCCACCCAACCACAGGAACACATTCCACCTTTCTTATATAAAGATTATGTTTGAAAACTCATTCATATCTCGATAATGACTGAGGACAGCAGAACATGTGTTCATTTAATGTGCGATTGGTAATTTACTATATTCTGTGGATACAGTAACAAGATCGTTATTCAGGAAACTCGAGAAACTTAGAAAAAGCAAGTTTCAGCTAAATGTGGTCTAATTTTCAAAAATGTGTGTATATAGGAAGGACTGCTACCAAAATTTACAAATATATATATATATATAAAGATTTCACATAAACACGTGAAATAACAATCAATGATCACTAAGTTTCCTATGACTAAGTTTCCAATGTACCGTACTTTTTGTCAGCAATGCTGTGTGTATTCATTGTATTAGTACTTCCTTGTGCTGAGCAATCATAAAACTGCTGCGAAGCAGCAGTCACTAAGTGAGGTATATAGTCCACCTGCCTCATGGTAGAGGACGCTTGCGACTGCAGGGATTCTTTTTGTGAAAGACAAGACTAAGATCTTTCAACCCTGGGTTTTTGACTCTGACAAAGATCGCTTGTTACGGTTGAAAGATCTTAGTCTTGTTTTCCATTTCATATTGTGGTTTGATCATTGACATATATATATATATATATATATATATATATATATATATCAGGGACATTCATTCAGGGGAGGCAGGTGAGGTAGTGTCTCACCTGACAATCTTGAAAAGGTAAACATGTAAAATGAATTATAAATATTTAAATGGTTATATTTATTGAGTGAATTGCACTGTAAAAATATTTTTAATTTCACTTTACAAGTTTTAGACTGTTTTTTATTCAAAATCGCTGGATTTTCACATTTATTGTTCTGATTCTGAAAAGAAATAATGAGTTGAGGCTGCCACCTGCTGTCACTCAATAGATTGCACAATGACTATTTAGTGTGTTGGCATGCTGTCAAGTGATACCGTATTTCTGTCTCTCTGTATGTCGCTATTAAAATGTTTAAACACTTTTGCTACATTGACTAAGTTTCCAATGTACCGTACTTTTTGTCAGCAATGCTGTGTGTATTCATTGTATTAGTACTTACTTGTGCTGAGCAATCATAAAACTGCTGCGAAGCAGCAGTCACTAAGTGAGGTATATAGTCCACCTGCCTCATGGTAGAGGACGCTTGCGACTGCAGGGATTCTTTTTGTGACTTGGCAATAGAATACAGCTGTCAGCGACAGAAGGCTAGAGCTAGCAAATAAAGTGCAGCCATCCATTTATTTTTTTTTCTTCCTCACTTTCAAAATGGAGGATTACAAACATAAAGCAATGATACGTTTTAAAAGGAAGTTGATATGAGATTTTAAACATAATGCGTTAACTGTTGCCAATAAAATGTTGAACATATGTAGGGTTCATATGTTAGTAAATCTGACTGACGGATGAAGTCAGTGCCTCACCTTCCATGGACCTCACCGCGCATCACTAGTATATATATATATATATATAACTATTTTTAAAAGAACCTGTATGAGTCTTATAACTGGAACAGCGTGTATTGACTTGCATATTAACAGTAAGGTCACTATACTCACCAGCAGAAGGGCTATGACCATTTATATTAATATGTACTCAGCTAAATTGAAACCAAGCTGATTTGAGAACATACACTGAATCCAGAGTAGTCGATTGACGCAGTAGTGGAAAGCACATGATTGAATTGATATTGTGATAGAGAAAGGATGTAAAGAATGTACACGGGTTAGTAATACGACCTGTCATGATTGAATTAATACATAAATTACTTTAATATTAAATTTCTTAATACAAATTATTGCTATCCTAACTTTTGTTTCACTTGTCTGTCATGCAATCCTTACACATATGAAATCAAATGGACAAAAAGATAATCAATAAGGTATCAGAGTTTTTGTTTATGCTAAGCAGTATGTTCGTGTTTTGTTTCTGAATATATATTCAGAAATATATATCGTTCACAATATGCATTGTGAAATCAGAATGTATATTACTGTATTCAGTTTTGTAAAATTTAACACCATAATATTTTTATTATCACCAATGTGATATAAAGCTCCTGTTTTTTTCTTAATGTTCTTAAATACTTTACAGGTAATGATAAAAATGCCAAAAAATGTGACTCCGAAAAGTTTTCTTAGTGATCTGTTCAAATAAAACCACAAATGGTTCTTTAATCATGTATTGAAGGAAAAAACGAAACCACTATCTCGTAAAATTTAATCTGTTAGTTTCCTCATGTAAAAATGTATTTATTTTTACAATTTTTGGAAGTAGGGCTGCATATATCATTGCAAAATGAAGTCCCCAGTAAGATATTTGTTCCAGTTGCACATTTCATTGCTAAGCTAAAACAAAAGATACATTAATTACCTGCTCGAAAATAATACGGTATAAATAAAATATTAAAACTAACTCACCTAGTGTGATTTCTATTAAATGAATAATATGCCTTATGATGCATCTGCGCAAAGCTGTGCCTTTGTAGCACACGAGAAAGAAACTGTAAAACAAGAGGAATAGTTTGTTTCAAATCAGAGTTTTTTGAGGGGTACCTGGATAATGTATGACAGGTGACAATGGTATCACTAGGATTTGATGCGACCTAGCGACCAAGTATCGTGAATGGCCTTAGAAGTTTTCAAAGTCCAAGAAATTTCCACTGCATGGCAAAAGGTTATTTCTGTAACAGGACTACCTCATAATACCTTATCTCCCTTTCCTTTTGAGCTTGAATGTCATGAGTCTTCTAAAACGGCCATCAACAAGCGTTAGTGTTTTTGTGCAATACATAGTGTAGATGTGCTGTATAGTTTGGGAGCAATTATGCACGATGGGAAAGTCACTTTTGTCCCCAAAAAGGACTTTTTAGACATTTTTTTCTCCTAACCTACTAATTCTAGAGTCTTGAAATGTTAATATTATCTTTGAATATACAAAAGTAATGAACGAAATATCCTCAAATTTTTGAAAAAAACAGGAAGATTTTTTTTTAATAAAATGTTGAAATTTTGACTTATAATTGAGTCTGAAAGCTTGTGACAGTGATATAAGTCATACCGTTTGACGGATCAAAATGAAACTGTAACTAAAAATAGAACTTTACGCAGGAGATCAGTTGTGATAATTTTTTTTTCAAAACTACATTTACCAAAGGGCCGTTAGAGCACATTTTCTGTTTTCAGAAAATGGTTTTTTTACGCTAAACGGTACATTAAAATACGATGAAATTTCGCCAACAAAGTGAACGAAAAATTAGCCGGCTTAGAATTTGATTTGAGTATTCAAAACTGGATAATTACTAATACATTTCCTTCTCAAAAAACATTTACAGCAACCGTTTAACAGAGTACAGCACACAGAAAAAATATAACACTCGCTCAGAGTAAATTGGATTATTATGATTTTTGACAAAGGGAAAGAAAAGTGATTTTTTAAAAACACTAGCATGCCAGAAAATTGACAGTGTAATAATTTTATAAAAAAACAAAAATGTAAAACATTATTCAAAATTGAAAACAATCTTTGAAAAATAATAAATGGTATTACTATATCATATATTAAAAATTATCTTATAACGGCAATTTTTCTTACATGTTTCTGACATTTTTCAGACAAAATAGGAATACATATAAGTTTTAAATAGGAAACTTTGTCCTTAAAATTACATTGTCAGGATTACTGAAATGTAAGGTAAATGTAGCACCCAAATTAATCAATAAATTGATCGTTCATTATTTCTGATGATGGGTTTACAGTTTATTAAACTCCAGATTTGTTCATTTACCTAAAGAAGTTTTGCATTAATTGGAGCAATCTTTATTCCAACCTTTCAACTTGACTTTTCAGTCAATTAATTGGTAATACATTCTATATTAAAGATAACAATCTGGTAATTTGGACAATATAGCTGGTAAAAATTCACAAGACTGTCTAACCCAACCTCCTGATCTTTTTCTATACTTTATGTAACCATCCTACATCAGAGTAGATCTACAAAGTAGGAACAAGTTACATTTAAACAATAAAATTTAAAACACTACTTAGAAGCATCTTGAATTTGAAAAAGCGTACATTCCCCAATGTCATTGTAACAATATATCGGGCAAATGTAGTTTTTGGCACAACGCCACGATTGTTACAGCCCAGTTTCCTTATGTATATATGTATCCTACTTTAATTTTTAGAAATTAACTATATAATATGAATTTCAATCGGGCTGATAAGGATCTAAAAATATATTATTATTTTCTTTACAAACAATTAGACCAAAATAACACAAAAAAATTACACAAAAAAAAACAAAAGAAAACTTACAAGTTAATGTACACTTTAGCAGAGGGAATGACTTCTTCACAATTTGTCCACTGACCTTTCCTTGGACTTCTTTATTTTCTAATTGGATGAATGAATTACAGTTCGTAGTAACGGCTCTCTCCTTACTAATAATTCCACTGAGTGCATCCTTCAGCACAATAGTTCATGCAATATCTGTTCTCTCACTCCAAAAAAAAAAGAAAAGGAAAATCTCTCCGTGTCTCTTTACTCCTCCATGCTTCTCTGTGCTGTTCTTACCTTGTTTCCCTGGAGACCACCTGCTTTGTTTTTCTTCCTCCCACTTGTTGTCAGTTTTCAATAAAGAAATAAATTATTCTAAAACAACTTGGCATCAAGAATCCAGGAATTCGTATCAATCATTTAAGATAGATTTCTCTAAACTTTAAATTATTTAAAATTCAAATAATATTAATGATTTTCCTGTCAAAGTTAAATAATTTAACTATAATAAACAAGTACAATAAATCACTTTTATCCTTCATGTTTCAATGTATAAAAATTGGCCACTTCCATTTTTGCGGTCTAATGTGAATAATATGTTTGACATTAAACTGTATTGGCCACCGTTTATTAATTATTAATTTTTTCCCCTCTCTTGAAGCCAAAAATAATAACTATTCCACTAAACTTTTTCCTATGTAAATATACCAGTTTATCTTTGCAATTGTCATAACCACTTGATTAATCTATTATGATTTTATTGTTTACTCTAATGTCTTATTCAAATTTTACAAGAAAATTGACTCAAAAAAGAATTTAAAATTTTGAAAATAACTCTCTATACGTTGCTCATAATTACTTGGTAAAATAGCATGTACACTATAACAGAATAATCAACAATTTTACTGCATCTTATTTGTAAAACATCTAAGCAAATTCATTTATTTGAGCTTATTCTAATGATATATAGGTGGATAACATTCATAAGGCAAGGAACCACAGTTGAGGGAAATCCTATAATCTTAGCCTTATTATAAAATTCAAGACAATTTTAATTAAATCTTAAAATTAGTAAAAAAAATTAGTGATACGTTTAATTACAATTTAATTAATATGAGATAAAAGAAAGCATAAATAAAAAGAATAATTTGAAGGAAAAAAGTCATTATGACTTTAAAATTAATTTATTAAAATATTTTACAAAAACGAATTTCATTTTAAAATCCTACTGTACATGGAAACAAATATTTGAATTTAATATGAATCTTAGGTTTAATGTAAATAATGTTTATCTGAGAAGTTTCCTACTCCAACATATATTAGTTTTATTATTTAAAAAATAAATATATATTGACAACACTAACAATTGGTTTCATTTAATGCATTAAAAACATTTTCTAATTGTATATAATACATTATTAAACAGTATAATAGTAAATACAACTTATAATCAATTCTAGTTGCAGTCATACTAAGAATTTTCCAAAAGTTGTGATTTTTGAGGTTTATAACTTTATTCAGTTAGTGTTTTTATTTACATCATATAAATAAACATATTGATCTCTATTGGTGATAATTATCCTTATTAATACCTATCATAAAATAATAAAATCCACTACAATATAACTATTTGGAGGTATCAACAAAAAAGAAAACATAATCTTACTTAAATCCTTATCTTAGCTGCTAGAAGAATTAATCTTAGCTGTAAGTCATTAATGCAGGTTAAAAAAATACAGATATTAGTATTTCTGGATTTTGGCACTCTCATATAGAAAGGTAAAAAACCTTCAAAGGACCCAATACAATTCTACAAACACAAATATAAATAAAATATTGATATACTTAATTCATAATGTAATATAACTAAAACCATCTTGAATTTGTTTCTAAAAAGTATACCTAATAATTTGACTACAAAAGAATAAATGTTATTCATAAATAAAATAGTGTGGATATTGTCTTTAAATTTTTTTGTATTTTTCTTTCTTATATTTTTTGTTTAATATATGGATGATAATTTTTGTTAAGTAAATATAAATATTAAAATAATAATTCCAGAAGACAGGACGAATTAAAGTCTATAAAATAAGTGATATAAATGTATAAAAAGTGACAAATAAAGTGGTCATAAATGAAATATTTACAAATTCAATAAACATACTTCGTTTTATGGATGTGCACATTTTTATTTAAAAAATCATATATATATATATATATATATATATATATATATATCAATGATCAAACTACAATATAAAATGAGAAAACAAGACTAAGATCTTTCAACCGTAACAAGCGGTCTTCGTTAGGTTTTTGAGCCTGACTTTTCCTTTTTCATATTGTGGTTTGATGATTATTGATTGTTGCTTCACGTGTTTATTGTGAAATCTAGTTATATATATATATATATTTATGTAATCATATTGTAAGCCTCCTTAGTTTCTGGACTGACCGCTAGGGGTTAGAGAAGTATATTATACAACCTTAACCTTTAAAGAGTCAATATAATCTTAAATTTCGTTTACTTTCAGATAAACTATTTTCATTCTTATTTTTATATATTGTTTGTATAATCATTATATAATTATTAATCAAATACATTCTTAACTTAACAGCAAATGTATTTAAAGGTTTAAGACTGAAACTATTTCATCTCCCCAACCCAAAGGTAACTTATTATATAAACGAAATTTAACATCCTATTCACTCTTTAAAGTGTAAGGTTATACAACATACTTCTCTAACCTCTAGCGGTCAGTCCAGCAAATAAGAAGGCTTAGAATTAATTACATATATATATAAAGTGTAAACCACAAGGAAAAAGAAATAAATCATCTGATTATTTCTTAATTTACTACAAAGTAGCTTTCTTACTTGTTTGTTCTCTGATGACATAAAGTGAAAGGCCTCAGATGATTTATTTCATTTTTTTTCTTTTTCCTTGTATTTTACAGTAGTTCATTGATTGCATCACATGTTTAACTGTGATTTTTCTGCACACACACACACACACACACACACACATATATATATATATATATATATATATATATATATATAATATTCCCTCAGGACAGGATATGTGCTTAAATTATTAATCATAAGTTTTAACAACCTAAAAAAATAATATCATTAGGCTTTGCTATGAAACGTTGTTAAATTACATCAAAAGTGAAATGCTAACTGAAATCATGATTATAACAGAACTAGCTAATATAGTTGCAACTGAATTGTAATAGCCACCAGAGACTTGCAGATTAGCTGTTTCAAGACTTCTCTTGCAATAATCGCCATCTGAAAAATAAGAATAGAGTTCCAAGATTTCCTCAATTTGCCAAACATCCAGTTGAGTTATTATATATTATTATGTAAACCATGTTATTATTAAATATAAATTAAAAAAAAAAACTATACCATTTGTGATCCAAGATTTAGTGTAGAAATATATACTGTTAAAAAATTCCTGTTAAATTGCATTACCTAATCAAAATTTCTCATAAAAAGTTTCAGGTTTTAGAAAAAAACGCATTTATGATAAAATAAATCAGTTCATTTTTTCCTCAACAAATACGAGTACATAAATACAATGTCAAAGTCCTTGTGTTTTATTTATATAACTCTTAATAAGAATAATAACTCTTGTATTAAATATGTGTAATTCCCTTGATTACATATATTATATGTAATTCTCTTAATTACATATACTATTTGTAATCATAATAAATATTACAAATAATGTAATTACTTATACTAATTAATGTAAACATGAATATTATTATCAATGTTTAATTGATTATTCATATATATATTAAAAATTTTAATCTAATAATATAATATGTAATGAAATTCATTGATAATAAATATGTTCAAATTGAAATGGTGCAGTATAAATTGGTAATAAAATTGATATAACTATTATTATTTGGTGTTCTGTGGCATATTTGTCATGCTGTAATTGCTTTCAATCGTGTTATATTGGGCAACATAAAACTCTCTTAACTTTGAGGTCCCTTATAAACTTTGAGAACTTTTGGATTTCTTGAGGTATCAGAATAGCTTTGTCCAAAGCTCTAAACTTTCTATGGACCAGTTGTTCCCAAACTTTTTTCACTCCTGCACCCCTAAACAATTTTGCTGTGTCCTCGCACCCCGTACATTTTGTACTTTGTTTAAGGATAGAAGATGTGGAATCATACTAAATTTTATCAAAAGTACATATTTATTTCACTTTTAATATATGTAAAAAAAAATTAAATTTTTATACAAGAAACATCACAGATTGATATTAGAATAAATTTTACGAAAATAATAACTCTTGTATGAAGTATACGTAAAATAGTAAAATGAAGCACTAGCTTTGAAACGTTTAGAAAGGAGAGTAATAAATAGTTCACTTTCTTAAACGAGAAACCCTTTTTTGATTTGCCGACTTCCCCTACCTTTTAATGATTAGAGATCCCCAAAACTCATATCTAGCAGGGCCAGGTGTCACATTTTGATTTTTATTCTGAATCATGAAATTTACGTTTTAACCAAGAATGAAAATACTATTAACTTCCATGACGTTATCAACATCAGCTTTTGAAAATTTCCTTAGAATTTCCTTAAAAAATATCATATTCCTAAAAGTGCTGAAATTTCCTAAAAGTTGTAACTTTTTTTAAAAGTGACAGCCCTGGTTTTCACACCCCTGGTTGGGAACCGCTGATATAGACGATTGATTCAGAGTTACAAAGTAAATTCTCAGAAGTTACAAGTTCTACATAAAGTAAAATATGGTAGAAACAACCTTTTTTCTCCTTAAAATTTATTAGCTGGTGGTATTATTCTTATGTCTCTATTCATTGATTTGTTAATTGCGAACTCTAGAAACTTGAGTAGCACCAAGGGGCTGGGATACCCAGAAGCATTGACCAGCTCCTTGGTCTGCTACTTAATTTCTCCCAATTTGCTCGTGACCATAAACTCATAGAAGAGTTATTTTTTTTATTTATGGCTAGTTTATTAATATAAATTAAACATTACTATCCTCTTTTAATTTAAAAATCATTGAATGTAAAGCATTTAAAGTTGTATGTCTATCTAATGCAATGTAAATAAAAGATGCTTGATCCCTTCGTTCATTAGGACATTTGTGTTCCTCATTATTTTATTATAATCATTTCAGGCTAACAATTAAATATGCAAATAACTTAATGTGAATTTCCTAAAACTTCAGAAATGCTCGATATAAGTTGTTTAATATTCATCAATGTTTTACTTGTAATTCTAGATCCATCACAATGGATAGTGATGTTTAAAGTGTATCAAATAACGTTGTTATCGTTTGATAAACGATATAACAAAATAGTCCAAATCGCATGAACTACTTTACACATAAATTGGAGGAACAAACTAAACACTGTTGCTGGAAAAATGTTACCATAAAGCCAGCCGACATGTTCCCCTGTCCTCAAGTTTTCGTTTCTCAGCCATTCTTCAAGTGGTGCAAAAAATTCTCTTATGGCAGAACCATCCAGTCTGTATTCTCCGATCACATCCCCTAGAGCTTCTTGCCAACGTTCCGATGATCCCTTTTCCATCAGTTTACTAAAATAAATATGGATTGGGCATAGCATATTTATAGATTTCTAAGTTTCATATAGTTCAATATCTTTTCACATTTATGATTCAAAATTTTAAGCAACTATTTTTAATTTGTGTTGATTTTTGGCTTACCATCTTCACATTTACACCTAGTACACATTACATAATAATTTATCTTTCAGACTCGTCTATTTCATTGCAATAGAAAAAAATTGTATGATTTATTATATTTCATAAAAAGTTAAGTACGTATAAAAAAGAAAAATATTTGGGTATAAAAGATATAACTCATGGGTTATGAGTACCTTACTGCTTTAAAAGCTGCATACGACAACAAGATTATGTAAATAAGAAATAAATTTAAATTATATTATTTCTTATAAATTGTATACATTTAAATAAATAAGAGAATGCATCAATTTCAACTAACAATATTTATTGAAACATTTGCTATTAATTTGCTATTAATGCCAAATTTCCTTTGACCACAAATTGTTTCTTAAAACTGAAATAGAAAAATACTCGTCCTTAATTAATGTACAATGTAATAGATAAATTAAACATCTTTGTTTTTTGAGCATAGTAAGAAAAAAATGTAAAATTATTTTAAACATACGCTAATATTCTTCCTGCCGAAGGGCTACGATAAATGTCGCATTTGTGAAGCACAGTGGAACCGAGATGGTGGTCCCTGGCAGCAGCCTTGCATAAAGCCCTGTGTACCTGGAACTCCAGCACTGTCCCCACGAAGTACCTATAAATAATAGAATTCACAGCGTGTTACAAACATAGCATTACAACGTTATTGAGGAAAACTAAGTTTTATTTGAGAATTTTATTATATGAATGTAAATCTGAATGTATGCTGATAAACTAGTTATTTATATACGAGTACTTATGATAACATTTTTACTTCAAGGGAAAAGGATTTAAAAAAGAATAATTCATAGCAATAATTTTTGAAAAACTGATGAATTTTTTTAATTTTGTTTTGTTACATCACCTATTCTGTATTTGGAATATATTAATAATAACTGAAATAACAAATCATACTTACGTTTCGTTAATTTATGAAACAATGCATCGTTGATCTAATTTTTCCTTCTCTGTTAAATTAATCTTACGATTTTTATAAAGAAATTTTATGATGGGGAATTTCAAAATTTACGTCTCAACACAAAGAAGAGTTTAATATCAAAACTAACAACGCGTTTCGAACACTTCATGTTCTTCTTCAGGTTTACATTAAAAAAAACAACATTAAGTGTTCGAAACGCGTTCTTAGTTTTGATATTAAACTTTTTTTTGTTTGGAGACGTAAATTTTTGATATTCCCTATCATGAGTAAAAATCTCACTATAACAGATTGCACTTGTAATGAAAGAAATTTTCTTTCTGAAACTTCTGTGTTGTTATATTTGATCCTTATAAAATCTTTTTGGTATTATTAATACAAAAATACTAATAATACATTAACTTCATAAAACATTGACATCAATAGAATGTTAGAAACATTCGAGAATACCATATGCATCGCATGAATATGAAATATACTAAATAGAGACCTTCACATTACATATATACAAATGTATAACTCATGCATTTAAAGTACGACTAATTGATTATGTCACTCTTACGAGGACCTTTACTGGTCGAAAAATCGTGGTTCAAATTAAAAATATCGTATTGTGCTTTGTGCATTGATTTTTACTTCATGTGTTTTTGTGAGCCCTTATATATAAACACACATATATATGTATATATAATATAATATAATAAATAAATATATATTTATCAAATGTTTATAAAAAAATTGATAAATTTTTGTGTTCATTTCTTTATGTTAAATGTGATTACAGTCTAATCAGACTATCTATTTATGAAGTTACATATGTATAAGTGTATGTAGGTATGAGATATTCCTTAAGCCACGTTTCATTAAAGTGAACCGCAGTTTCGGCATTCATAATCTTCTGACTGAGAGATTCGATTTTCCAAACCAATTTTCTTGTATCACTGCTTAATCGAAATAGGTGTTGTCCAAGTGAGATGTTTCATAAGGATAAAAGAAGGTTATACATATAAATAAGATTATACAGGGTAGAGAGACCAAAGAAAGAAAAAAAAGTAGATGCATGAAGTGAAAAGGAAATCTAAGAAGGGATTATCTTCAGCGCAACAGAAAAGAGAGAAAAAATATTACACCGGAATGTTTAATAATGATATAAGACAATAAAACGATATAACAAAATAGAAGAGGAAAATAAAGTTATAACCAAGGTTAAATGAGGGAATAAAATAGCAATTGAACAAAAATATTGAAGAATAAAGTAGGTTGGAATCAGATAGCAATAATAATTTCTCATGCTGTTTTGTTTTAAAAAATCTAATGTCCTTTTCAGTTATTACTTCTTTTAGTTCCATAATGATCCCAACATTTCAAGACTCTAGAGTTAGTAGTATAGGGAGGAAAAAATGTCTTAAATCACTTTTTGGCAAAAAAAAAGTGAATTTTTTATCATGCAATATTACATCAGAAGAATAGGAAATTCTACACTATACTACCCAGTTTTTTATGATATAAATTTGTGGGATAAAATCAGACAGTGTAGCCTGTAGTATGTCTACAAAGTTTTATATATGGTATACACCCACCCACCCACATGTCCGTAAACATAATTAAAAAAATTGAAAAACATGTAAATCCATGTTTCCATGGATCGTCCAAATTTTTGAGTTAAAAATTTTTCATGATTATTATACTTTAGTTATAGTAAAGTAAAAATTTAATCAGTCCCATTTCACTATATGCTATTAAGTACGAAAAATTACATTTACGTCTTTTAAATAGAGGTCAAGGTTTAAAAAGAGAATTATGTCATTATTATTTTGCGTTGGAGAGACCTTTGTGAAACAAGGCGGAAATGTGATATGAAATCAGTTCAAGAGATATTTATCAAGCTGTTAACACAATGGCTTTAATTTGATCTAACAAATTAAGAAACCTTATAATTTTGTTGGGTTTATATACCAGTAAAACATAACAACTGATAGTAATGATCTTTAGAAAATCAACATGACTAAAATTCTTTGTGTGAATTGCATAAAACTGAACGTAAATACAATTTATAAAATATTAAAATATGGACAGCTTCATTAACTCAAAAAACCATGCTTTATTATTAAAACTATTCATTTTAACCAAATATATGCACTTAATTCATGTTTCTTTTAATAATTTACTTAGTATAATAAATAAAATAACTATATGGTATCTAAACTCTTTTTATAATACATATAGAATATCATACTGAGGAAGTCACTCTTATTATTAACAATCAGCTTTATTATCAAATATCACAGAAGCACACTTTTTCCGTGTAAAAATTTCTTATATTTGAAGTACAACCCTAAAAATTAACTTTCCAAATACTGAACACCAAACAACTTTGCAAAAACAGAAAGTAAAATAGAAATCAAAAAGAAAAATCGTAGCCTATAGTATAAAAATATGAATATTTGAATTAAAAAATAGAAGGTCCTCACAGATTACAATTATGAGAAGATAGTTAAAGCTCAAAGTAATGCAACAGGACGAAAATGAACAAGAGTAAGGAGATGAAGAATCCCTTTGCCTCTTGTGGATCTCGACAGACAGGACCAGAAGGACACTGCCATCAGAATCCGTCAACTAAGGCCCAACTCTAGTAATGCAACTAGGACGAAAATGAACAAGAGTAAGGAGATGAAGAATCCCTTTGCCTCTTGTGAATCTCGACAGACAGGACCAGAAGGACACTGCCATCAGAATCCGTCAACTAAGGCCCAACTCTAGTAATGCAACTAGGACGAAAATGAACAAGAGTAAGGAGATGAAGAATCCCTTTGCCTCTTGTGAATCTCGACAGACAGGACCAGAAGGACACTGCCATCAGAATCCGTCAACTAAGGCCCAACTCTAGTAATGCAACTAGGACGAAAATGAACAAGAGTAATGAGATGAAGAATCCCTTTGCCTCTTGTGAATCTCGACAGACAGGACCAGAAGGACACTGCCATCAGAATCCGTCAACTAAGGCCCAACTCTCCAAGCGACAGCTATCCAGAAACTCAGCATTTTGAAACTATAAATACCCTACAAACATAATATAGTGGCCTCGGGAATAGTATTTCAGGATAGTTCTTGTTGCAAAAAAAATCATGTTACCGTTTATTCATCAAATCCTAGAAGATGTAATGCTCTTTAGAGTAACATATTAACAGCATTTGTATGCACCATTTAATATTGCTCTACAGAAGTTTGTAATAACACATTTTTTTATGAAAATATGTTTTACATATGAATGTATGTAACATTAATACATATATAATATTACATTACTTATAATATATTTAATTTATATACATAATATAATACGTATGTAATATTAATACGTAATATATGAAAGTATATTACAATATGAATACTTCTTATTGTATTATCTTTAATTTTATTGGGCTAAATGAATTTATTTAGGGATATTACATTGGAATCATCAAATATCAAATCATATACAGTGACCATTTTAAATTGGGAATAACACGGAATTTAGTAACTAAGTTTCGCATAAAAATAACACAGAACATAAATAATTACAGTTAAAAATAACTGTAAGTTATTTGGTAGGTAAAATTGTCATTACTCCTTTTCAAGATCTTGTTTATTATTTGTAATCGGCACAATGACAATATATGTAGAAAACATTGAGAAGATTTTTAACTAGTCATCACTAGTTGGTGTAATTTATTAAAGGAATTGAAAATTAAACAGGGCATTATAATGGAAGTTCAAGAGATTGCATTTTTGATTCGTAGAAAATTGTACAACACAAGGGGATTGTTTGAGAGAAGCCATCGTCAGCCGGTGTGAATAAACCCGTTGTTCCATTATGTTACGTCAGAGGTCCGTTCAGTGATAGATCTCTTATAAAGCCAACACGCGTAACCAAACCGGATTGCCAGCAAATCGGCTTAGTTCTCACCTACGAAGCCAGTCGTGTCACTAAACGTTATTTAATCATGTACTTCGTTACAATAAGGTAAAATATCTAGAAATCTATTGCAGGGCAAACACTAAAAAAGTATTGATAGCTATTTAAACAAGTGGTAAAATAAAGGAATAATTCTGGCAAATAGCCTATAAGGAACCAAATTTTAGCTAAAAGATCACTAAATGATAAATTAAACCCATTTTACTCCCATTATTGAAATTAAGGGAAAGTTGGTGCTTATTTATAAAAATATGCCAAGCGTCAAAAGATTTGGCATGATGCCTTTCATGCACATTTAAAAATACGATGCAATTTCACATTTATATTTCGATATTATTCCAAGTATCTTTTTATTTAACTACTTGCTGACATAATAAGACATTATAACAGTAATCTGCCAGTTTGCAGATTATTGTGGCTGGCAGCCAATCAACGAATATTGCGAATTAATCAAACATGCTGAACCATAAACCTCTTATCAATTTCCTGACAACTTAAATAAATTGCATAAAAAATGTAACTGATAAGTTAAATTTAAAGCTATTAAAATGTAACATTTAAACATTAATGTACATGTAAACATGTATAAACTATGTTTAGTCTTTTGAACTAAATAAACAACATAGTCTATTATGTAAAATGAAAGACTAAACTTATACTATATGTCAAAGGAAATCACATCATGTTATCAAGAAAGATAATGAAAATTCCCATTCTTTGTTCTTTTAAAATCCATCTTAAGACAAGTTTGTCCTCAAGAGCACATGTAAGTCAAAAGGCCCTTTGTAATACCACAGAACAGAACTGATTCCACAACAGCAATCTTAAACTCTACCTTACTCCAGTTTATTAGTGCAGGGATCCTTAGTGACTGCACGAAATCATGTAGCCTAAGAGAAGAAGGGTTTATGCCAAACTCTCTGGAGTTTGGCACGCACTAAATTTTCTATTCCCACACTTGTTAAACCTTTGCTAATTTTGAACTCCATACCTTTTTTATATGTGATTATTCGACTAATTATTGGACTACACCTCAACCCCAGAATTTATCTTACCTAATCAATACTTTAGGCAAAAAAAATAATAAAAGTTTAACGTGTTTCTATTAAAGAAAATCTCATAGTATCCCATTTATGAAGTGGTAAAAAATGTGTTGCTTATTTTGATTTTCAATTAATTTAACTAATTAATTTCAATTATATTGAAGTTAGTTACAAATATTTATTTGCTGTTGAGAACAATTGAAATACTGCAGAGTAGTTATCAACAACTCAGTAATTGTTATTAATAGAGAAAGTAAGTCTTTCAAAATTGAATTGTAGAGACTAAGATATGATGATAATAGTCTTTTGAACTAAAATCAGTTAAAATTAGTGATAACGTGATATTTTTTGCTCATAGTAAAGTTGAGTGTAGGCCACTCCGATTTTATGTAATCAGTTCTGGAAAATATTCAAATTTAAACATATATGCATTGTGTAACAGGTGCTTTGATTTGATTTACTCCTGTCAATTATATGCTTAAAAAAGAGAGTAGCAAACAAGTGGACGAGCAGGAAAACAAGTTTTTATAACCAAACTCTCAGAACTTGTGCTTCTTTAAAACAAGAAAAGTAGGAAAAGCGTAAGAACATGGAGGGCTAGTGGCTAAAAACTCTATGTATAGTGAATTTTTTATGAATAATAGATTATTTTTTTAAAATTTAGCAAAATTTAGTCAGGTAAAACTTAAGTCATTCAAACGTTTAATATAAACGATGAAAAAATAGCTCCTTAACAGACTACATTTTAAAATGATCATTTGAATGTTTATTTAATTTCATGTTTGACAGCCTTATGTGAAACTGGTACTGTTCAGTGATGAGTGAAGTAATCTGTGATGTAATTGTCCATCACCGCCAAGAACTGGAGTTCCTTCCACTTCCAACAGCATTCTTGTAGGCCTTGTTTTCACATAACAAAATGTAGTAACATTACTGTTGATTGCTAAATCACAGTTATTTTACTTTTAATGAGGAAAACGAGGGAAACTATACCAAAGTTATCAACGACTAACGTAATACAACTTATTACATCAATCAAGAGCGATCTTTCAAAAAATCATTTGAAAATGATTATTGAAAGGTATTAATTATAACTCACAATAAGTTATAACATTCAAATTAAAGATGAAAGTAATTAGTTATGAGCTAATCCTGACAAAGATTTAATCTTATATTAAATTATCAGAGGATCGTAAAATATTTCTACTTCTTCTCCTGATGACGAATGAAACCGCAAATTTGAATCTGTAAAAGATTGTCTTTCTTTATTTATCTGTCTGTATTTGTATGACACTATTGGTAGTAGTTTGGGATTGTTTTCTCATCGATCAAAGTAATAAATATATTTTATATAATGTTAATTATAATGTTACGGAACTGGGAGTAAGAAATAACAATTAAACATTTTGTTTGAGCTTCTGGACATTTCATTAGAGCATAGCAGACACATGAATGATAATAATTGTTGAATGACAAAACGCTGATAGTTGATTAGGCAGTGGTAGGCTGGAGTAGGAGTGTGTGTGGTCAGAAGTGGGAGAAAGACCATGCAAAGGAATAGCCTCAAAAAATTGATCCAATGGGATATTGTGTGCATTGATTGACGCAGAGGAACGATAATCGTTTACTCTGACTGAAAGAGAACACTTGGTTTCTTCAATGTAGAAGTTGTTGCAATGCATATAGTTTATTAAGAAGATAACGTTCGGCATTCATTTGTCTTGTCTGTTTTGTGATGTCAGTTGACCGATAGAGCTTTTGGACGACGTCTATAACAACCGCTAGGTTTTTGTGGAGAAGAAAAGATTTTGGATGAATGACATCTAAAAATATTGGTTGATTTGAATATATCATTCGTTTTCTAGTCCAAACGATATTTGATCATAAATCTAATTATATACGAGTTAGATTTGGTGTGTGTATGATATTGATATAGCCTATTCAGTTGGTCTATTAACAATCTACATATGATATATCCTCTTTTCTCTAAATAGTAGAAATTTATTTTATTAAAAAAATAAAAAATTTATTTTATTAAAAAAGTTCCTCCCTTTGAAGATCTTCGAAAATTAGACTTCTCCTCAAAGACAGAAAGTATGTGTGGCTCTTTTTTTCTGATATTGGATAAGTACCATCAAAAGAAGTGGAAACACTGATGTTTGTTTGTTGATTTAAAGGGAACTGATTTGAGGATTTCATCCTCAAAGATTTTTAAATCAAAGTTTACAAATGTTGCTTCATTAGGAAGGAAATTCCATATAAATTTTATAGGGAAGAAATAATTTAAGTTTTTTAGGAGGCTTTAAGACGCTCTCCACAATAAGTTGAACAGATGAAAATGTAATGGATAAATCTAAGCCAAAGTAATGACTGCAAATTAAGAGAAATCGGATAATTTACCACTTATTCAAAAAATAAATCAAATAATTATTACCATTATTTGACGGATTGATTACTTTGTGCATATATTATATAATTACATATATTCTTTAATTTTTTTTTGTATGATAATAAGTAAAAATAATAAGATATATATATATATATATATATATATATATATATATATATATATATATATATATATTGATGATCAAACCACAATAAGAAATGGAAAACAAAAGCTAAGATCATTCAACCGAAACAAGCTGTTTTCACCAGAGTCAAAAACACAACTGAGGTTGGGTTTTGAGTCAAAACTGTCAGTTGGTTTTTGACTCTGACGAAGAGAGTTTGTTTCGATTGAAAGATCTTAGTCTTTTTTTTTCCCATTTCTTATTGCAGTCTGATAATTGATTGTTATTTCACATGTTTATTGTGAAATCTTGTATTTCTTTTATTTAGAAAACTAAGTTTTAACTTATCCTTTACTCTAATCATCTTCATTATTATTATTATTATTTAATATTCATATTGCCGCATTTTCTTTAGTTCAGTTATTTTCCTCTTAATATTTTTCATTATTATTATTTTTTAAGTTTTTATTATTTATATTTCCTCATTTTCTTCAGTTTCACTTATTATTTCTCAGCTCTTCTCTTATTAGTAGTTTATTTTTCTTTCTTGGCTTGAATCGTGCTCGCTTGTGACAATGCTGTTGGTCTCTAACCGTCGCTTCGCAAATGCGCTTGGAGACTATAAGTATGTTCTATATATATATATATCATGATTTGTTTTCTTGACCCAATATTTATATGATGTAATTTTTTTTGAGGTTTGAGGTCCAATGATTTTAAACTTGTCATTTTGCCGACGTTTCGACATATATTTATGTCATCTTCAGGGCTACAACATGATTGTTTTGTAAAACTATCATGTTGTAGCCCTGAAGATGACATAAATATATGTCGAAACGTCGGCAAAAGGACTAGTTTAAAATCATTGGACCTCAAACCTCAAAAAAAATTACATCATATATATATATATAAGTCTAAACCACAGTATGACATTAAAAAATGTGACAAAGATCTTTTAAGCAAAACATCTCGTCTACGTCAGGGGGTCACTCATGTGTTACCTGTTCTGGAAAACTAACAATGACTAGCAAAAACTTCTTGACCAGTATCAAAAGAAGATATTCCCACATTCGACATGGAAAAAGATTTGAAGAAAAATATTTGCTTGTATTAAAGTGAAAAATTGTAACAAAATTAGAAAAGGTTAAATATTGTCTAATTATCTAAAAAAAAAAGAAAACAAAACGCCAGCAAAGAGTTGTGCTTTAAACAAACTTGAATGGTTTTAAAAGAACATAAAGATATGGTTATATGTAAAAGTGATAAATCAGGTAACACAGTCATAAAGAAAGAAGAATTTCAAAACTAAAATGAAAACCTTACTAGAGGATTCAGAAACGTATTCCTTTTCAGGAAGAGATTCATCTTCAACTTGACCCACAAAAGTAAGTAATATTGTTGATGGACTTAAAAAGAAAAGGAGGATAGATCTCCGTCAAGCGTCATTAATGAAATCCATATAATGGAATAGCTCCAAGAATATATGGCTTAGTCAAATTGCATAAGCCAAATTGTTCATTCCGTTAGATCGTGTCGTTCATAACTCAACTTATAAACTTTTCAAATGTGTGAAAAAATATTTCAGTAATATTGTATTCAACAATTAATTTAATGAACAAAATTCATTGCAATTTAAGAAAGTAATTGTAAGTTAATAAAAGTAATTGGATATCTAGAGAAATCTTTATTACGTTTTCACAAAGTTCTTGACAAGTTAAGTCTTCTTTAAATTAAAAGTGGTTTATTTAAATCGCATTGGTCCTCAAGGAGGCGCTTTCTATTCCGTATCGCAAACCTACTACTCTCAGATAGCAGAAAGATAACTGAAATCTATCTTTTCACATATCTTTCTCCAAAGACCCAAAATACTGCTGGTGGCATGGGTTCAATGGGGACGTTGTGGCTGATGTACTTGCCCTATCATCAATCCTGTTATTTCTTTTAATTTTTTCTTAGAAATCATACCTACCCAATACATCATAAACCGCCTGTACTCTTTGTAACTGTGTTTGTCGGGTCGACTACACCCAATGCGATGCTTGTTATGTGGGCTTTACTTCACCAAGATTAGATTGCATATGAAAAATCATGTCTTCCTCTGGGAAGCACAGTGATCCAGTTACCATTTATACCAGCTTAACCTCAATCATTAATTATTCTTTATTTGTTTTAAATGAATTTACTTATTTACTTTTCGTTTATTTAGTTATTTTTTTATTAATTTTTAACAATTACTAATTATCAAATTTTTTATTAATTATTTTTTTATTTATTTTTCTTATGTCTCTCTCTTCGTAAGTTGGCAACACTGATTGGGATCATTGTTAAATTCTATAGTTTTACTGTATCATGGGTCATTGTACTCTCTCCCTAGGCTAGCGCTTAAACTGGATTTTAATATAGCGTTTTCTGTTCGTAATAACGTAGGAACTATGTTGATAAAAAAACTCCCAGGGAACTGGAGTCAGGTGGTATTTATAAAATTCCGTGCAAAATTTGCCATAAGATTTATATTGGTCAAACTTGTAAATCTTTAAAGCCACGTATAAAGCAACACCAATACAACGTAAGTAGACAAGAAACAAGTAGCACTATATTCTTGAATATCAATAATATAAATGATCATATTGATTGGACTGGAGCTAAATTTATTGCCTATGAAAAATCAGTGTTGTTAAGAAATATTATCGAATCCTCTCTGATTAAGTTTAATATATCAAATGGTATAAACATTAGGAACTGTTTGTTCAAACTTGACTCAGTCCTAACGAGGGCAATAGCCTCATCTAAGAGGGTTGACAGTTAGCAGATAGTTTTTACTTTTTCTTTCTGTACTCCTTTGTTTACCCAAACATCCTTCCCTGGACTATTGTCCTTTCTTGCCCTTTACACCCTTTTAAAATACCTCTCTTCCCTCCCACTCCTCTCGGCCCCGCACCATCATGTTTCTGCACCTTACGTTTCAGTTGTATTTTTGACTCTGACGAAGATTGCTTGTTACAGTTGAAAGATCTCAGTCTTTTTCCCCATTTATTATTGTGAGAAATATATAAATAAGTATATTTATATTATATATATTTAGATATATATAATATATTTGTTCCAAACTTAATTTCGATACATTTTTGTTTTTTTCTTTAGATAATATTTGTCAAAAATTTAAGGAAAGTTTTAATTTTACAGTGTTTTAAAAACCAATATATTTGACATTATCAATGCCAGATCTGTAAATACAATCTTGACTAACGACGCAGTTGGAGGAACACTGTCACACTGATGATACAGTCTGATGATACGCACATATGTGTCAGGCACTGATGTTATTTGGCAGCTCTAACACTTCATTTGGAGAACTATAATCAATGGATCATTATAGGAAAACTTGTAAGGCTCAAATGTCATTGTAAATGACTATTGAAAAATTAAATATGTATTATACTAATTTTAATAGGAAGATATTAAAACATTTAAAGTAATATAATTTAATGAAACAAGAGTTATAATAATCATGATGAAAAATGCTAATATTAATATCATAATTAATCAACCTGCTTTGTTAGAACTGTCATTACATTTTATTATTCAACACGGCTATTAATAATTGCATAATAAAAAAGTCGGCTATCAAGCAGACAGTAACTTCTAAACCATTAATACTGTGTCTCTTAAGCGCTCTTTGTCCTCATGTAATTTCATTAATCGTAATCTTTTAAAAAATTTCCAAACACATTTCAACTTTACAGAATATTTACTAACACTGCATTACAGCAAAAGATTATTTATAATTTTAGAGTGCCTAAACAAGTATACCCATTTCAAATTATTCATTCCAAGATGTTAAAACATAATTTTGATTACACATAGTGAAACAGCTATCACAAATGATTGAGACCCGCATTTAAGAGACAGGTACCAAAATTATAAAGTAGCTCTAATACCATGCTGCCACGTCAGATGGATTTCCAGCAATATGCCAATAGCAATATGCCGCACCCAAATAGTCGAAGAGATAAGTATTCTAATTGAAAAAAAGTAATTAATTGTCAATTCAGGTGAGGTTAAATAAGGTTAAGAAAATAACTATTAAATGCATTGATAATAATTTTAGTACTATTGATAATTGGACTACTTTAGTTATGATATAATAACGTTGAAGAGTACGTCAAAAGTTGGAGAGTGTCGACACAAAGACAAAAGACAACTTGCTAATGCATGCATTTGCAACTGAATGATCTTAATGTTTACAGTTACATGGTTTGAATCTATGTAGTCTAAAATCTATACTGTGAGCTGAAATGACAGTTGAACAATGATAAATGTCAATGAATAAAGATGTTGAGAAACAGTCGAAAGAGCTGAGAAAGAAGCTGGAGTGTGATTTCCCACGTGGTCACGAGCAGACCGGAGCAGGATTAGGGGCCTGCCTGTCCACATCTGGCGCAATTTCTCGTTTCAAGTGGAAGCGCTTAGCAGACGATCGCACGTTGTATAATGCTGTTCGATCATTCATGTAACCCTCTGCCTCATTATGTACCAACCTTCTACCTCTTATTTCCACTCCCTCCAAAATGTAAAATCGTCAAAATCGCAACCACGTTTGTCAATTTATAACTTGTGTCACCACCAATGTCAAAATAATTTTAAAACAGTATTACAATGATTACTTAAATTTACGAGATATTGCCATCTTCCTATTTGGGGGTTAACTTTTCTCCCAATATCTCATACAGAAATTTCAATACTTCACAGAAATAACACACATTTCACTTATTACGAGAAGTACAAATTATCATGTGCAATTTTAATTGGTGTATTTAATAAGGTGAAATAGATTAATCCTTTGAATTAATTTAATTTAAATAAGGTAAGCAGAACCTTACCACTTAAGTGCACTTGACATTCATAAATTTCTTTATGCACTGGAATCACTATTTGAAGAATTCAACCTTTACGGAACTTGAGTGGTTCTCACAAACCAGTTCTAAGTAAAACATAACAAGAAATGTTACTATCAAACAGAAAGTTTTTTGTACAGATATTATATTAAAATGAAATTGTATATTGAAATACCTCTCTGTTCAATCAACCCATTCGTAAATGTTGAGCACAACTTTGAATAATTAAATTATAAAACAATTGAAATATGCAGTTGCTGCACTAGAATGGCAAAATAAGAAAGAAGATTTTGTTATAAATTTTCGTGAACAAACTATTACAGAGAAGAGTAAGAACAAAGGGATAACAATACTAAATATTATTAAACCACAAATTTGTAAGAACTAGAAAAACATTTCATGGAGCTGACTAAATATTCAACACACAGACTATGTCAAACTAGGGCAACACATACACGGTAATACGTAACCTAGTTCATAATACTAGTCATAATATTAAATCAACCTAAAACTCAATAATTTGTCCCTTAACTCCAGGGTACATAGACTCGTAATTTATGTTATAAATGGAAACAATTATTTCACCAATTTTAATAAAATAAACTTTGTATCCTGTAATGCATGTTCAACTAGTTTCTCCTTCAAAATACATTTTTATATATATTAATTATAATTGTTGTTTGTATTAATCTAATTTTAAAAAAATATATTTATAATTAAATAAATTGGTTTTCGAAACATTTTAACTGTTTCCTTACGTCATATTCTTGTTTTAAATAAGATATGGACTTGAATTATGTAGTCAAGAAAACATCATAAAAAATTAAAAAAAGCTTTGAAGCACTAAATCTAAGAAAACAATATTACTTTTAATGATTTGGGACCGAAAATTACAGATTATTATCCATTCAATTTATAAAACAAATTATTTATTAATAACTTTTTACTTTACTGTGAGGATAGAATCCTGAAAAAAATACTCTCGAGATTTTGATAGATTTACATCTTTTGGGTTACCAAAGTTATTTTTTGACGTTTTGTCAATGATGCCTGCGTATATCTGTATATGTGTGTAGGTGTATATCCAAAAATTTATAGACATGCTACAGGCCACAGGCTAAATTCATATTTTACCTAAAAAAGGGTCTTATAATGTAGATGTGGTCTATTGTGAAAAGGTAATATTGCATGATGAAAAAGTTACTTTTTTGCCAAAACTAGGTTTTTAGATACGTCTTTTTTTTCTTCTAAACTCGCAACACTAGAGTGTTGTAACTTTGGGATTATTAGAAAACTGACTTAATTAGCATTAACTGAAAGAAACATTCAAAATTTTTCAATAACCAGAATGGTCAGTTTTTTAATAAAATTAAAAACTTTTGAGATCTGGTTAATTCTCAAGGTAAGTGAGTGTGATAGAAGTCACACCGTTTGACAGATCGTAGTTATTTTGTACTCTACACAGGCAATTAGCTTCATTAACAAATTTTATGAAGTTTTGAATTGATTGGGTTGAAACATTGCAGGAGTGTAAATTTGAAGGCCAGATTGCTAATAGTGTTGTAATAAAAACAAATACCTAAACTTTATGAAAATATTGACTATACCCAACAATAATATGTCTTTTTTTGCTGTCAAGTACGACATCCGTTAACATACACTAAGAGAGGCTTGTGTATATTTGTTTATGAGTGTGTTGTTTGTATGAGCAAGATATCTCAAATGCCAAAACACTAATCATCACCAAATTTCATATTTAAGATACTGTTATCCCTGACACAAAACATCCTCAGCACGAATATTTCACATTTCTCTGGGTCATTTTATAAGGAGAAAATTTGTTTTTTTGAGATACGATTTTGATTGAAATCACTATGGCTTGGGTTTTTTAGTTCATATTTCATATATTTAGTGTGCCATCCATGTACAAATTATCCTGCAGGAAAAGTTTAAAAAACAATTACATACACTTTTTTTATTACTATACTACCATATAAGTAACACATAGTGATCGTGAAAAAATTCGATCTCGAGATTTTAACGGAATTACATGTTTGGAAGTTCCAAAACTCGTTTTATGAAGTTTTTTCGATGATGTCTGTGTATTTATGAGTGGTTGGTTCGGTGAGTATGTTAGCATTGCTTGTTACCACAATACGGTCCAGAATCTTTGATGAATAAAGTATTTTTTACACAAAAATGGGCCCCATAGTGTAGGTCATCCCTATTGTTTGGGAAGAATTAAACATGACGGGAAAATCACTTTTTTTGCCAAAAACCTGTTTTTCCTAAACTGTTACTCGTATTTCAAGAGTTTTGAAATTTTGGCATTATCTTTGAGGTTATAATGCAATAAACTAAAAATATATTCAGATTACAATAACAACGGTAAATAATTTTTTTTCAATAAAATGTAAAAATTTTGACTTATAATTATTCAATCTCAAAGCTTGTGAGAGTGATACCAAGCCATACCATACCGTCTGACGGATCGAAATGAAAGTACACCTAAAAATAGAAAATTATAAGGAGGATGAGATGAGAAAAGTTTTTTCAAAATTACGTTTGCAAAGGGGCAACAGTACGATTTCTGTTTTCATAAAATGATTTTTTGACGCTGAACAGCTCATTAAAAAAACATAAAAATTTGACCAAAAATTGAACAAAAATTAGCAATTTATAAAAAAAAGAATCATTAAATTTCAATCACGACAAAGAGCAATAAAGCTATAAACACTGTTTGTTTATTCTAGACTAAGGGAACACCTGCTATCCTTGTGGAATTTTTGATATTTTTTTACATTGTTTACATTGACTTAGAAATTTGTTGAATCAATCCACTGAAATAAAATTGATACTTATAATGAAAAAAATTAAATAATTTATTGACTTGTTTGAAAAATAGGACGAATAATATTTTTATAAGTAAAAAATGACCGGCAATAAACGTACGAGTAAATTTCCTTTGTCTGCCATGGTACGGTGAATTTTTCTCACAAAATGCTCTAATTAATCCATATATTGCAACCTTGAACAAAACTTAATATCAGTTGTAAATTATTTTGTGTTAATGAATTATAGTACCTTTGCATGATATTTAAGTGTGAGGAATGGACACTTTCTTCAAGAAAAGGAGGTATGTTTGTTAATTAAGTATCCAGTTATTTCGCTATTCTAGTCTAATAGTTCATATTTATTATTTTCAAAAATTAGAAGCTCCAAACTATAAAAGTTTTAAATTATACTGAATAGCCGGCTTTGACTTTGATTTGAGGATGTAAAACTGGCTAATTACTAAAATACTTTTCTCAATATATATTCACAGCAACATTATAACAGAGTACAACACGCACGAAAAAGATAACACTTGCTTAGAGTAAATTGGTATATATTCATTTTTTACAAAGGGAAAGAAAAGTAATTTGATTAAATACTAAAATGCCATAAAATTCCCAGTATAATAATTCTATAAAGCACCAAAAATGTAAAACATTCTTGGAAGAAAAATAAATGTAATTATCCTACATCTTAAATTAAAAATGTTCTTAAGACAATATACTTCCTTCGATTTTTCTGATGTTTTTCAGAAAAAATAGGAATATTTTTTTGTTTTAAATGGGAAAATTTGTCCCAAATATTCAATGTAGAAGGAGGTCAGATAAACTATGTAAGTGATGCACCGGTTATTGGAACAAAATCAATGTTCTCCTGTAAGAGTAATATCGTCATACGAAATCTACATTTTCGCTTTTCAAAAATATTATTACTGCTGTAGTTATACTAAAGATATTATAGGCATCAGTGGTGTGATATACAAAAATAAGCGTGTATATTGATAAGTGAATCAATCACTATCTGTACTACCTGCAGGAATGAAAGAATAATAAACATCTCACATTTAGACATTTATAAGATATTTAAATAGAAAATTATATATTATATACCCAAGAATTATGGTTACTTATAGTAAAGTTGAGTGTAGGCCACTCCAGATTTTTTATTAAAAATATAAGTGAACCCTTATTATAAAATATATATTATAAAAATTATAAAAACTCTTTTAATGGGTTATTATTAAGTTGATTGGGATATTAAATAAAATGCAGTAAAATATTGATAATGGATATTAAAATTGTTCCAAAATATTTAAGTAATAACATGAATCGATTTCTTCTTTGATAAATAATAATCTATCAAAACTACCTAGTGAGAAATATTCATTGAATCTTAATAGAATAATGGTGAATTTCTGATTATTTAATTCACTATTGTCACATTTTTAAAGTCATAATTCTTCGTTTTGGCTAGATTATCAGTAAAAATGTGTTTTTTTTTTAAGGACTTTTAATTTAATTTCCGATGCGGTGCATATTTATAATTCGACAAATGAAAGTCGTATGGCGTTTCATACCAGTTTTTTTTTAATGTTAAAGAAAACAAGGAATGAAATATGAACTAATTTGATTATTAATGATTAATTATTTAGAGATATGGAATGAAACAGATGGATGTGAACTGATGCAACAGTGCTAGATACAAAGAGTACATCAGGGAAGTTTTAGGTAGTGGGTAAGTGGGTCCAGATGTAGTCTACCCCACTTTCACTGCTTCAGGTCAAGGGCACGCTTCGTACGTATTTATTTCTAAATTGAACTAATAAAGGCTTTTCACAGTTAGTAAACCTCAAAACTTGAGTCAGCAACTTCAAAAAACAATTTTTTAAACTCATACAAATATAAACTATTATGAAAATTGCAGATTATTCCCGGGTTTCACAAGTTGAAGAAAAAACATTCAAAATCATTTCATTCTACTTTCCAAAACATGAACTTTAACACAGTATTAATATAATACTTTAAAAAATCTGGAATGACCTACACCGAACTTTACTAAAAAACATAATATCAAACTTGTTGAGAATGAATGTGGCTATCTAGTAGACATAATATAAAACTCATAGACAATCAATAACGATTTCGTTTGTTTTCATGTAGTTTTGTATTTTATTTTTATTTGTATGATAAAAATAAAATTTTTATTTGTATTCTGTATTTTATCTGTTATAACAAGCTTCAAATAATTGATCTAGTACAACATGACATGTTGTAATTATTATTATGATTAATAAACTGAAGGCACTCATGTGCGTCGTGGCCACATCTTCGTATTGTGCATTCTTTTGTCTTTTCTAGTTCAAGCTCTTTAGAAAACTTCATAATTGTGTTTAGAGACAATCTTCAACCACTTAAACGCGATTGCATCGCATTCATATAGAATGTGTTCATAGGTTTCCATCTCTTCCAGACAGAGTCTGCATTCTTCGTATAATGTTAATTACGGCTTGCATAAGCGGTAGTTAACAGGACGATGTCCGGTTGGATATTCCACATATATTTCTAAATCCTTCCTTTGAAGCTAATTATTTTCTTTGCAAATTTAAGTTCAGTTTAAATGAGGCTTTTAGCAAAAATTAAACGCTGTTGTACGAATCACCTTGTATCTGCTTCCTTCTTCATCCATTCTGCATTTGCATCCTTTAGACAGCAGTGGTGTTATGCAAAAGCGCTCCAGGCCACAGGAAGTTTCTTTTGTTTCAAACCTTTCTGCTCTGTCCACTGCCTCATTCCTTTATATACCCTTACACCCACATTGGAGTTGACTTACTTTTACCTATTTTATTATTATTGATTCTTGACTTGATAGTATACGGAAGAGAGCCTTTTTCTTGAAACCAGGATGCTTTAAAATCACGTCATCATTTGCGGTCACATTAACACCCCCTTAAAACTGTACTATAAAATAATAAATAATCTATCTAGATAAAATAATCTATCTAGATACACATAGGGTCTCTCTTTCTTGATAAAAATATTTAAAGGCAGAGGATGAGAACTTTAATATTTATCTATGCTGGTTTTCGTTAATCATTTTTATTAACAAAGAGAACTTTGAGACCTAATTTTTTTCATGTTAGGAAAAGAATAATATTTTGGCAGAATTTAGACTTCCCCGCTCTGTACACATAATTCGCCAAAATTAAAATGTATTCGTATGAGCTCAAATTCAATGTCATCAACCATTCTTCTGTTTCTAATAACTAGATCAATCCTTTGTACTGTAACCTTACTTATTTAGAGTATCCAGTAGGTCACCCACAACTTATCATCACAATAGGGGCAATAGCACACCTCCCTGTGGACAACCCTGGGGTTACACAATATCAGTTGCGGTAGATACTAACTTACACTAATTATTCTTGCGTTATATTGTCGTAATCCATTCTATAGTCCTTGGATTAAATCATTTATCAATCATTTCTGATTCAATAGATTTATCTTAGAATCAATCTTATCAAAACAACTGCAATATTCACAAGTCCAGTGTTATTTCATTAAGACTTAAAGCGAATAAGTATGTTGTCCTTCATAAAGATGCTTATTCTCCAAAAGCTTCTCATATTACTAAAGAGAAACAAATAGTTGGTAATTTTAATGTAATGTTACGCTTTTCATATTTTAGGATGACATGCTTAGATTTGCTTCATCTCCCACGTAAAAGAATTGAAGACTAGAGTGAGAACCAAACCCGCATCTACCAGTCCTGAGACGAGCGTGCAAGCCACTGGTCTACCCTGGCTCCTATCTTTATAATTTTTTTGCTTCACTAGATTCTAAAAAGTGTTATTGAAAGCTCTTTCAATATCGAAGAAAACACCCAGAGTGATTTGTTTAAACCTAGGGTGTTTTCTATTTTTTTAAATGAAGTTTTTCTGAACTGTTTTTGTTGACTTGCCTTACTGATATGTATGTTGTCCCTTGTAAAGGTGCTTATTTACCAAAAATTTCCATATTACTACAGGTTAAACAAATAGTTGTAATATAACTATTCCAGAATTTAGGGCATAAATTATTTGTAGTAAGGGAAATTTTATGTCCCTTCAATCGCTGGAGATGTGGCATGAAAATAGTACCACATTATCATAAAGACCGAACAAATAACTTTCCTATACTCAATATTATCTAAAACTAATGGAGTTATTAAAATATCCTAAAACTATTTATCTGACGATTAGATATGTAAAGAGCGCAAGGTATAGAGATGTACCCTGTATTACAACGCTTTCACTAGACAACTATCTTCCACCCTGAAAACCATAATAAAATATAACACTCTTTGGAGTTTGATTTCATAATTTTAAAAATATTATTGTTTTTACATATCATATTACCTCTTTAAAATATCTTCAAATTTCTTGTATTAAACCTTGAAACAGGAATTATGCTTCACTAGATTCTGAAAAAAATTTCAAAATCAGTGGACATTTGACCTTCTGCTATCCCGGTTTATAAATCTGGATTCCTAAATCATCTTGACTTAATAGAGATTTTTTTAATAAAAAAAATCGGGAGCAATATTTTTTACATGACTTTCATTTACTCTATTTTAAATAGTCATCGGGGCATCGTATGGGTGTACAAATATAATGATAATTAATTTGACAATTTTACTTTAATATAAGTAAAGCATAGTGATACTGAAAAAATTCGATCACAAGATTTTAACGGAATTACATGTTTTGAAGTTGCAAAACTCGTTTTATGAAGTTTTTTCGATGATGTCTGTGTATGTGTGAGTGGGTGGTTCGGTGAGTATGTTAGCATAGCTTGTTATTGACTAAGCTTGCTATCCCTTAGCAATTGACTAAGAGAAAGAAAAGCGAGTTTTTAAAAAATCTAGCATGTCATAAAATTCCCAGTATAATAATTTGATAAAAGAACAAATATGTAGAACATTATTCAGAATTAAAAAAAAATCTTCTAAAAATAATAAATGAAATTATCCTACATCTTAAATTAAAAATTATCTGAAAACGACATTTTTTCTTACATGATTTTTGACATTACAGACAAAAACTTTGTAATGTTTTTAAAATACTTAAAATATTTTCAAGTTCAAAATTGAGAAACTTATCCCAAGTATTAAATGTAGAATGAGGTTAGATAAACTATGTAATAGATCCACTGGCTATTGGAACGAAAGCCATGCTCTCTCGTAGGAGATTATTTCGTATAAGGAAATTTTTACTTTGGCTTTTCATAATATTATTACTGCTGAAGTTATACCAATGATTGTATATCCATTAATTTGTGACATACAAAAAAGGCTTATATATTGATAAGTAGATCAATCACTCACTATCTGTACTACCTCAGGAATGAAAGACTAATAATCATCTCCAATTTAGATGTTTATATTATGTTTAAATGATACATTATATATTATATACCCAAGAAGTTTGATATTAAGTTTTCTTATAGAAGGTTGAGTGTAGGCAACTCCAGATTTTTAAAAATGTTTTTACAGCTGTAGTTATAATAATGATATTATATGTATCAGTGGTGTGAAATATAAAAAGAAGCACATATATTGGTAAGTGGATCAATCACTATCTGTACTATCTCTAGTAATAAACATCTCCCATTTAGACATTTATATGACACCTAAATAGAACATTATATATTGTATTCCCAAGAAGTATGGTATTATGTTAACTTATGGTTAAATTGAGTGTAGGCCAGTCCAGATTTTCTTTCATAATCTTTACAATTAATTTACTTCTAAATTGTTAACATTTAATCTATTACTTCACATTTATAATAGTATTCTTTTTTCTTCTTATAATATTAAAGACAGAATATAAATTTTACTAAATTAATCAATAAATCTATTTCTACAGAAATTGCTTGAATATGAACAAACTATTCTAATATAACTTTAACTTAATGAGTGGTAAAACATATTTTTGGCAATACCTAAAGAAGTAATATAATGTGTTATAATGGCAGGAAAATGAAAAATAAATCATAGTTAAAAATGAAAATTGAAATATTGTATGGTTAGCACCACATCAGTTGAGAAAGAAATTGAGAGAGAAAAGATATTGTGGTGAAAGGAAGAAAGAGGCTTGTTGATGGTATTTCCACATACAAGAGGAAGTTTCGTCAGGGAGTGAGCGACTCCAGGGCGGATCTACGCCTGGCCCACCCACGCGCAACAAGTCTAATTAAATATCTAAGGATCCAAAATAATAAAACACATATCCATGAGTCAATATTCTTGCCAAGTAATTAAACCTACTTGAATTTCATTGTTGATGAAAAAATTGCAACATTTCATTGTGAAAACCTATAGTCACAGAAATAAGTTAGTCTGGGTAATTTTGTTTCGTTTGGATGATTCTTTTGAATATCACTTAATAAATTTAAATCCATTATTCATATATAACAACTGATGGAGACATTAATAACATATTAGTAACCTATATAAATAAAAGAAAGGTTTTGTCTGTACCTTGCTTACAACTGACTCATTTCAAGTTATCTTTACGTTTTATGCATTAGAGAAACCGAATCCACCTTTAGACAAATTTGTCTGTTTCTTTGTCCAAACATTTTGTCACAAACAAACTAAACCACCATAGGTTATAGCGAGTTGAAACTTTGTCAGTAGATTTGTGTATGTTTAACTTAAAAGCTAAAATTTGAATGGATTTGAAATTCGAAGTAGAAGTAAAGTTATGGACTTTTAAGGGTGTTTAGCCAGCTAAATAGGTATACAAGTCTATAGCTAAAAATATACAGGTATTTTTACTGCAGTAAGTAGGTACTGTTAGTCAATTTTAATTCCGTTTGCGTTTGTAATAATTTGCTGGCTTTAAAAAAGTGAGTTCTACCCACTAAATGAGAAGTATGCCTAGAATAAAATCAGTATGAGTTAAGTTAACATATATGAGTATGTTACGTTAAGCTCAGTATGAAAAACTGCAAAACATAAAAGAAACTCCAGATCTCATGGTAGTTATGGACTGTACTGTTAATGATATTTTCTGTTAAGAGCTATTCTATGACCTCTAATAATATTTTGAAATACGCCGTCTCTGAATTTTTTAAAATACCCGTCAAAGATGAACACATCTTCTAGTACTCTAAAAGAAATTAATTAATACGAATATTAGAATAACATCTTATTTTAATCAGTTTTTTTTTCTCTTTCACATTATCAGGCACTAAGAAACAACTTACTCTGTCTGTACCGAAGTAACTTGTAATTTCACTAAGTATTTTAAAGCATCAGTTAGTAGAAACCCTCTGAACTTTCGGAAACTAATCGCAAGGACCCAGTTGCTCACATAATATTCCACAATTTTCAATTTTATGCATAGTGGGTCTTCAATGATTCAATTATCTCAGGACACAAATAAACAGTATATTTCTATCATTAGCTGTTTAAATTACATCGAGAAGTTAATCGAGATCTTATTCGGTAATCCTGTAAATTCATTGCATCTTATTTTACCTTTGCAATATTTTACCTTTGCATATATCATATTATTTTGATCATTTGTTTATTCTTAGATCATTTGAATATAACTTATAATTGTAGAAACACTTGTTTATCTTCTTTTTGTAGTTCATTTTTTCGTTTAAAAGAGTTATCCGATAATTGGTGACGTCCTTGGTAGAACATGAATTCAAGGGTCTAATCTCATTTAGTACGTATTCCATAACGGGGCCAAGAAAAATCTCCCCAACTCCATATCTGATCATGAATTACACATAGCTGTTACCCAATATAGTTAATGTATTGTCCTCTTTAAAGCAATGTCAAATATTCTACTGCAGATTGTTCGACTCTCGTTCAGTCTTCGAATAAATCCTACAAGAAAAGTGACTCAAATACTTGAACAAGAAAATACCTGTTCACTACATGTAAACCAAGTCGAATCAATCAATAATAATCTAATAATCTTCGCCATTATATGTATATTTCTTTTTTCTGTTATTACCTTTATATTTTTTCTTTTTATTTACTATTTACTATAAGTGAAGTATGGTGAACATAAAAATAGTCCACTTTGACACTATTAAGAATTTACATATTTCAATTTCGATATCTTTTGGTGATGTTTGGTTGTGTTAATCTATAACTATGTAATCGCTCTATAAATCTCATAGTTTGACGTATCATAGTGACATTTATAAGATATAATGTCACATGGAAATGAACCCTATTGTTTTCGCCAATGTTGAATTATAGAAAGTTACTTTATCGTACTTTATATTCAAATTCGTACTTTTTTTTTTCTTCCTTCTGAAAAATTCTAAGAACGCCAAAATTTCTGTTCAATTGTACTTAAATACTATATTCTTATGTTATATATATATATATATATATATATATATATATATATATAAAAATTACTAAAATTCCAAACCGGGCAGGTAAATAACTGAAAAAAAAAACACAAAGAACGAGAGCACTTACTGGATCAATATTTGGAACCGAAGTTCGTCATCAGAAAGAGAATAGAAGGAAAGAAGAAGGGTACGTGCGTCAAGGCTGTGGGTGGAAGAAAACTTCCAAAAACTTGTATAAATCTGTCAAAATCTCGAGGTCAATTTTTTTCAAGACAACTATTTTTTGTTGATAGTAAAGTAAAAAAGACTTTGGGTTCCTAAAAACACGTAAATCCGTCAAATATCTCGAGAAAAAAATAATAACATTTTTAGATTATTTCAAATGGAAACAGAGCACGAAAAATTACTACAATAATCTGAGTACAAAATTAGTTATTAATTAGCCGTAAATTTCTTCTTAAAATTAGGTTAATAATTATTGTTTAATATATTATATATACAAAATATTTAACTTTAAAATTTAGTATCATTATTTACACAAATTGGCATCCCAGTTACATAATTTAAAATAAAATATACTTTACAAATATGAAATCAAATGAAATAATTTGTAGTTAATTTATTATGTTTATTTGTTACATTTTTGTAATCTCTATCATATGCTTTGTATTTTTAATACGTTATATTTTTTGTAATAACTAAAACAAATTGATAGTACAATTAAATGATACTATTAATTAATATGATATAATTAATGAATCTAAATTTTACTACTGATAATTGACATCACATATCCTTATTTCCTTCCTTAAATTTAATATTAAAAATTTTAATCAGTGTTGCAAATCTAATTTATTAGCCATGGTTTCTTGCGTGATAGTATGGCTGACAATTTAAATGGTGGCTAATGCAACCAGTTTTCGTTCACTTTTGAATCACATCATCAAGAGCAACTTAGCTCCAAGCGTTCTAAATTGTTCTAAAGAAACATATCATTTACACATTTATCATAATTGGCTAAATGCAGTAACTACATTAAAATGAATTAATTAATTAAATGGATATAAGTAAAGTTTTTAGAGCAGAACTCTTATACATTGAGTAACAACTACAAAATGTAATTCAAATGATTATAGGTGTAGTATACTTCTTAAAGTATATTCTGATCATTGATCAATATTATGAAGAGTGCCAGATATTTTTTCTCTGTAATTTTAATGAAATTGATATATTTCTGAATTATAGATGCAGAAACATGATTAATATCGACAATTTTCTTAATTTGTTGTAAGCAGGTCGAGCACGGATACAATGCTTTATGTGAACAGCTCTTATTTCGTAGTTTTATGTAACATTGAATTACAAAAACAAATTCTGTCATACCTGTGAGGTAGCAAAAGTAGACTACCCTTAGTAAAGCAGAGCACAGTCTAAAAATGTAGTCTGTGAGACATAATATAATGTTTGTCATTCAACAGGTCGAGACGTTACGACACATGGTAATTATCAAATGTACATACATATACAAGGTACATATCGTATTGATATATGATCTCACCGAATAGGTGAATTGCGAGTTGTAGTGGCTCCTATTTTAAGTTCCTGTCAAGAGGAAGACAGTGCAAAGCGAGTTTTTGGAAATTTATTTTCCTTTTCGGTTTTAAATAGGAAGTACTAGTGTCTAACCTTTCATCTTATGGTAAATATCATGTTTTACCATTGGGAAGTAAACTGCCGGAAATTTGTGCTTTTACTTAAGTCTACAAAATAAAAAGTAGCCATTCCAGATTCAAGTACTCGAGAAAGTTGCTTCCCCACTGTCGTTCTGATGCAACATAGTTTGAATTAAATGTAATATATACCTTTAAGGTCAACAGTTCTGGAATCTATCTTTGAAAGAAACTATCTCCAGTATAAATTAAGATGACCTATTCTAAATCTGTTGCATACTTATTTTAAACATGTGGCAAATATTATCTTTCAAAGATGATCATAACAAACTCGACAAACCTATTTAATTTTTAGAGTATTCTTTGCAGTAAAAGTGATCGCTCAGCTGAAGTGTAAAACATGGGGTTTTATAGTTTACTATAAAAACCATTATAGTAAAGTAAAGTAAAGTATAGTATAGTAAAGTAATACACTGACAACGTGACGTCTTATATCGATAACAAGAACATTTGATTGTAACAGGAGAAATGCACGTCTCGACCTAGATGAATTAATAAAACGGTAATGCAGAAGTCTTACTGTCTGCATTATTACTGTATTCTACTTTACCGAGATAGACTCATTTTCCTACTCCTCAAATAAGACAGAATTTTGTTTTTGTAATTCAGTGTTGTATAAAACTACCAAATAGTAGTTTGCAGTTGTTCACAGGGAGTATTGTTACCATGCTCAACCTGCTTATAACATGTAAAGTTTCATGTTGTTAAGCCGATGCATTGAGAAAATTTACTACATGAATCATGTTTCTGCATCAATAATTCAGAAATATATTAATCTCTTTATAATTAGAGGGAATTAGAGACTATTGGGTAAGTTCCACTAGCCTGGTTCATTTTGTTTTTCAGGCTATAAAATAATGAGAACAAATAAACGAACAGAAACCAACAGACGATACAAACGCCTTATAAGACTCTTAGATAGAAATCAAAACTCACACTAACAGATAAACGCCACATATACAACACAATCTTGAAGCCTTCTTGGGCTTATGCAATAGAACTTCAGGGTTCTGCCAAACCTTCAAATATTCATCCTATACAAGACATTCAATCAAAAATACTTAGAAAACTCGCACATCTCCCATTTTACGTTCCAAACCTAATCATTCACCGAGATCTTAAAGTCCCCTTCGTTCACGACTATGTAAAAGACCGCTACAAACTATTCCACAGTAAACTCTCAACTCATCTAAAGCAACATGCACAAAATCTTTCCTTACTAGTGATCCCCACAAACCCCCAAGACGGCTAAAAGGCATGGCCACGTGACCTTCTGTAGTCATAATGATTAAATATAGTGAAGGAGTGCCACCAATGAGTGTCCACCTGATTTCCTGCTAAAGCACAAACCCTGAAGCATAATTACTTCTAAATACATGAAATTGTAGTCGAAGTAACCAAAATTAAAAAAAAAACCTGGAGTGGTCTACATTTGAGTTTACTATAAGTAAAAGTAATATAATATTTCCTGGGTATATTTCCTTGGTATATTAGTATTCTATTTAGGTTGATATAAATGTCTAAATAGGAGATGTTTATTAGTCTTTCATACCAGAAAGTAGTACAGATACTCATTCATCCAGTTGTCAATATATACGCTTATTTCAGTACATCACACCACTGATGCATATAATATCATTAGTATAACTACAGCAGGAATAAAATTTTTGAAAAGCAAAAGTGATGATTTCATGTTACGAAATAATCTCTTACAGAAGAACATTGCCTTTGTTCCAATAGCCAGTGGATCTCTTACATAGTTTACCTGACATCCTTCTACATTGAATATTTAAGATAAATATTCCCATTTAAAAGTTGAAAATATTCCTATTTTGTCTGAAAAATGTCGTTTTAAGATAATTTCTAATTTAAGATGGAGGATATGTAAATGTATTGTTATTCAAAGAATGTTTTCAATTTTCAATTATGTTTTACATTTTTGGTCGTTTATAGAATTATTATACTGGAAATTTTATTTCCTAGTATTTAATAAAAATCACTTTTCTTTCCTTTTGTCAAAAATCCAATTTACTCTGAGAGAGTCTTATCTTTTTCCTGCGTGCTGTACTCCGTTACAAGGTTGCTCTGAATGTATATTGAGAAAAAATATATTAGTAATTAGCCAGTTTACATACTCAAATCACAATCAAAGCCCGCTTCTCAGTATAATTTAAAACTTTTTTAGCTGGGAGCTTCTAATTTTTGTAAATAATAGATATGGTCTATTAGACTAGAACAGTGAAAAAACTGAATATTTGTCAACAAACATAACTCCTCTCTATTGAGAAAAGAGTCCATTCGTCACACTTCAATATTACCCAAAGATACTATGATTGGTCTTTGACGATTTGCAAGTATTTTTTGATAAGGTTAGAAAAATTAATTTTAAAATATAACATTAATGGAATTAAACTGAACAGAGGTGTAAATGAGAAACAAATTTTTGAACGATATGTGTTCAAGAAAAAAAGACAAACAACATATTTAGATGTTGTTTTATTGTTTTTTTTTTGTTTTTTTTTTTGAAGAGCTTGCAGTTATATAAGATGCAGTATGCTACCTTGAACCATGGCAAATATTGTATTCATAATATGCATTCTTTCAGGAGAAAGAAAACTTAGAAAAAGCACATGTACTTACTTCAGTTTCCTTATTTCAGTATCTTCCCAAATGAAATGCTTCTCAAGGAAACCATTATTATGTTATATCAGACTTCACAGCCAATTCACGGTCATTAATGTACTATTAATTTTTAGGTAATAAAGTTTTTTGTTCGAACACTGTTTACATTACTGATAACTAAAGTATAGTTAATGAAAAAACTTTATTTCCAGATTTAACGCTTCAAGTTCCTCTGAGTCCATTTTTGAAATTATTTTGATTATTTGTGTGCGTGTGTTTGGCAGTAGTGAATGGGTGGAAGGGGTAGGGTACATCCAAAAGTTAGTTGTCGAATATAGTTCACACTATTTTATGGATCAAATTGATATTGTGTTGATGAGCAGCATTATTTTGGAAGACATCCTGACAAGGTCTAACCAGTAGGCTCTTAAAGATTGACAAGAGGTCGTTGACGAGGTTAGAAATATACGAGGTATGATGGTTATTAGTGTAACATGATTTTATAACGTAATCACGTGATTATATAGCTATATAATGTAAAAGCTAAGTGCTAAGGCAACAAAATCACTGAACTCATCAAGGAGTTAACAATCAATTTTGTTATCCTGAAAACATAAAAAATACGAATTCAATCAAACATATTAACATATAAAAAAGTAATTAAGGATTTCTTCAGACATGGAACCATAAAAGTAAAGAAAAGGTTGCTTCAATTTTACTACCTACCATAACAGTCTTTGACTGCACACTTTTGAATCTAAATGACCTTCATTTTATGTATTAAATTATTTACTTTAATTTTGTTGTATTAATAGAGACTTTTTTGTTTACAAAATAATGCAGTTACACATTTTTTTCAAAAATACAGTAATTCCAATGATAAAATTCAGAATTACTTTAATTATTAAGTTCAAAGTTAAATTTTAATATGCACAACTCGTTCATTGTATAATTAAACTTTATTATATATTTTGTAGGTATATTCGACTCTTAGCTTTCACATGTTTCAATTTTATAAATATTTTTGTCCTAATATTAATAATATTACTATAATGTACTATACAATAATAATAAAATATAATAAAAGTTATGCAAATTATTTAAATATATACTCAACGAATTAAATACTACAATAAAATTATATTTCATAGAATTATTTAATTAAATTATACATAGTAAATGATGCTAATATGTATTTTTTTAGTCCAAAAATTGTAATTAACATTTACCGGTTTAAGAAGTATTTTTAAAATGGAATCATGCGTAAAATGTATAACTTATATAAAACCTATAATTTATAGTTCAAATCCTACATTTAATCAATTAGTTAAAGAAAGATTTGACAGCTTATTGAAAACCATTTAATATTATTGCAGAATTTTTTAATCAATATTCTTTCAATTTTGGGTCTAACGTATATGAAGTTAAAGGTTTTGGTCATTTGTCGATTTGATTATTTCTAGTTGTACAAACTGACGACTTTGAGACAAAATATGAAGTCATGCAGATGAGAGATTTTGTTTTCAATGTTGCTTCTAAAGCTTTTGAGAAAAATATAACTCTGAATTCAATGTTCTGACGGTATAATACTTTTTTTTTATAAATATGTTACTATGATATTATTTCCTCATGTTTTCGTGTCAAGTTTTTAAAAACCAGTACCTTTATGTTAAGACTGATGTACTGTGTAAATATCGCTCGTTTGTGACTAATGATATTTAGGTTTTTTGTGATGCATTCAACACTTTGAACTCATTTTGTCGTTTTTTAAAATTTAAAACGTAGATATGTAAACCAGCCCCTCTCCTAATGTAGGAGATGTATGATGAACAGTACAGATCACAGCTAGATGCAAACTCAACGACTTGGACTTCTATGTAAAGTTTAAATACCCCATTAAGATGGATCTTGTAGAGAGAATATAAAATCTCTCACTCTCTCTTTTTTTCTATATATAGTCAACAATTATCAACTAGTTGAGAGCTGGCGGATTGTTTTTTACTCTTTCTTACTGTACTCCTTTGTTTCCCCAAACATCCCTTTCTGGACATTTGTCCTTTCCTGCACTTTCACCCTTTTAAAATACCACTCTTTCCTCCCACTCTTCTCAACCCCTCACCAGATGTTTTCTGCATCTAGTGTTTCAGTTGGGATTTTGACTCTGACGAAGACCGCTTGTTACGGTTGAATGATCTTAGTCTTGTTTTCCCATTTCCATACTGTGGTTTGATCATTGATTGTTATTTCATCTTTATATATATATATATATATATATATATATAAGTTCACAGAAGGGGTTCTTGAGGATTTTGGTCATAAAAATTCAACTCCTGATTATATGCTTACGTTTCGCCAAAAGTTGTTTGACATTTTCAAGGCTAAAAAGCAATTGATTAACGACATAAGTAAAGCAGGACAAATACATCCACGAAATACCAACCAACAGAAAACAAACCAAACAAACAAAAAATTCAGTAACAAGAGAACCACAAAAGGATCACAAAATACCCAGTGTTCTTATTCATTATTTAAAAACGAACATTTGCTGTTTAAACCTAATTACTTATTATTAGTTATTCAGACAACAAAACCCAATTTTCAAACAGATAAGCACACTATTACAAAAATAATTCTTTGAGGATACCTCTATACAGAGTACTCAAGCAAAAAAAAAACAGACAGTAACAAACATAGTACGCCAGAAAATTACAAAACAATAAAAAAAAGAGTCAAAAAATAAAATAAATTACGGGAAAACGAAAACCTGCAAAAATTATTACCTTGTTTTAGAGGAAACACTATTTAACCGTCCATGTTTTATCTAGCAGCATCAAACAGATACGAATATAAAGGGAGGTTACATAACCATAAAAACAGAAAACAAGCTACTTCTCCAATGTCAACATAAAAACAGTTCAATGGAAACTATTGAAGGAAATTGGAGTAAATTAAACTAAGAATGGATATATCAGATCTCTTATTCCATGCAGTTGGTGTATTCATAATATTTATCATTTCTTTTAAATTTTTCTTTTTTGTGTGTTTTTCATATTTAAGAATTTTGGTGCCGTGAAACGCAAACGAATGTCACTTTTTACATGTGTAATTGGCTAGAGCACAAACTGTTCTTTTTGTGTTTTTTCAAGACAAAAGAGTTGGAACCTCTGACTCTTTGGCATGCAAACTACAGTTGACTATGTGAGAAAAACTTGGTCTCACTCACTTCAATTCCTGCAGTAAATAGAGCGACTTAGTAGTGTCCTTGTGATTTAGTTACCGTTATTGCGAAACAGAGGCTGAAGGGACATTGCAATTGTTTGAATGGAAACGGATAGTGGCTAGGAGTCAAAGGTGTGCGTGGTATACACACAGACACCCCAGTACCACAAACAGTCATGATGTCCGCCAATATTTGGTACCTGTGCTGAGCACGAACTCAGAGTCGTGTCCAGATGCACATTTTTGGGGCACTCTCGTTTCGTATCATAAAATTTGTTACTGCACTAAATCGCAGCATGATTGGTGCTCCTACTTTAAGTTTTTACACATGAGTAAAAACTCATGACTGGCAGTCCAGGAGCAGTCACGGAGTCAAGAAATTCAGTTGGATAATGAACTGCTTCCCCACCACTTATCACTCTGCTTACTGACTTGTAAGTTCATTCCTCGGCTTCATATGGCATAAGAACTTGTTTGATGATTTTTCCTGCCTGTTCATTAGTAACGGTTGAGAATTGCTCGTTCACAAAGCTATTTATTCAGAATAGATAGTACATCTTCAACTCTGGGAAACACCTTGTCCATAAGCTCAAATACGCTATGTATTCATGTACCCAAATGAAATTAACTAACAATACCTACTTCCTACACCTGTATATTTTCAAAATAAAAATGTCTGTGAAGTTAGCAAAATACAGCTAACTAACTTCACTTCTACGCTGAATTTTCAATCCATTTTGAGCCTATATTTTAAGTTAGATATACACAACTTTAGTGTCAAGGTTTCAGGTCGCTATGCCTCAGGGTGTCTGAGTTTACTGGTGACAAACGTTTTTGCTTTAAACGTCCATAATTTCATTTCTACATTGAATTTCCAATCAATTCAGACCCTTATTTTTTAGTTAGTTATTTTTAGTTAGACATACACAAATCTACTGTCGAAGTTTCAGCTCGCTATGTCTTATGGTGGTTGAGTTTGCTTGTGACAAAATTTTGCAGACAAACCGACAGAAAATTTTCTAAGGGTGGATTCGGTTTCTCTAATATATGAAACATAAAGAAAACTTTAAATGAGTCAATTCTAAGCTATGTACAGACAACACCTTTCTTTTATTTATATAGATTACTTTAATACTGTTTTATTATTGTTAAGTGCATTAGTCAAGCATTAACTGTCAAGGACATACACACACACACACACAAACACATATACGATCTTCCTGATAATGTGTGAAATTCGTAAATATATCATGATTAATTTGAAAATTTTATTTATATCTTTATATTTATTCATATACGAAGCTATATTTTTAAAAAAAATTCAGTTATGTTGGCAATAAGGAGCAGTTAATTATAGTATTTATCTCATTAATATGGTTAAGTAAGTAGAATTAATGAGGTGAGCGAGTATGAAGGGTAGGATGTAAATTGAAAAGTCTGACTAAGGAGATGAATGCGATTTGGGGCACTAGTTCTAATGGAGCCAGTGGATGGTGCAGGTCGACGAGTTAGTTACGAAACTACTGCACTCCAGCCATCAACCATTACATAGCCCCCCATAGCTCCAAAACTTCCTGCCGACCCCCTTACTACTCCATCTCGACCCCTCTTAATAGCCTTCTTCTAGTTGGATAATATTTACTCCTAAATGACAATATGTAATCCCATCAGCGCTAGCTCTCCAGAGCTGACTTAACCTTTCTAAATCGGCAGCTCGTTCGCACAGTCATCATCACGACTCCGCATGTCTATAGTCCCATCTTTATCTTTTTTTTCTCTATAGAGTCATTAAGATTTTTCTTACTGTTAATAACGCATCATCTTATCTCTATTGAAATACGACTGTTATACAGTTCAAACCATAAATACAACAATCAGCTGAAGTAGAAAGTTATTATAAATCGAATTATTTTGAAAGATTGTTAAAGGTAAATATAAAAAAAAAATAAACCTAGAACCTTCTAGTAAAAATTAGGCATCCTAGTTTTACTACTATTTATTTCATTATTTTATTATCTTTTAATTCAACCAATGCAGTACAGTTGAACAATCTTGTAAGACATCTGACGAAATTCGTATCCAAGGTCTGCTAAAGCTTTGTGATGTACTTTCCTTTCAAGAGACATGCAGTATTCAAAGCAGAATAGGTTGACATGCTTAATGACTGCTTCAAGCAATTGAAAAGTGGTTAGAATGGGCAAATTTTACGGATTTATATAGAGAGAGTGAACATTTGAAAGGAGAAAGGTCCAGCTCAAGGGCATTAATTTAGTAATGTTTCATTGAAAAGAGTTCTGTTGTGCGGTGAAACGCATTGTCAACTCGACATGGGTACTTACTAACTTTCCACCACCTAGTAGCTTCGCACATAATCAAGTAGTTTTATCATAATATCTACTTCAGTTTGTCTTTATAATATAAATATTTATATGGCTTTATTAAAAAAATATCGTTTTAAAGTTATTTGTAAACATAATTGAAATAACGTTTTTACATCAGGCTTCATGAGACACACTAAAAATTAAGAATATAATTTAGCTGAAAGCCAAGTCACCAAAATATTTGCTGCAGTATGACACTAAATCCAAAAGACCTCACTAAACTCTGCAGATTTAAAATTGTTGATAGGAACCATATAATAAAATATATATTGTCTGCCCTCATAATTCAGAAATCATCATTACAACATATATTAACGACTCTAAATACAGATATGTCTGTATATATCCATTTAGTAATTTTTTTTTTGGAATCATTAATTTTCAACTGAAAATTAAAAACTGACCGAATCCTAACAGAATTGTTTGTCCTATTCTATTTAATTGTCAATACCTTTATCGATATAATATACTACATATACTCGCTTTAAATTCGAAAAATTGATCCAAGTTAGACAACACAAGTTTAAATACGAAGAAAAGTAGCACACAGAGTAAAGAAACGCAAATACTAACTCTACTTTCCGGAAATCGGTCTTCAGGAGAAAAAGGGGAGATGTCAATCAAGCACCCCAGAGCTCTGCGGAGGTGCAATAGAAGGTCTCACTCTCCCTTCTCTCTTAGAGACGATTTTTCCAAAAATTAGAGTTGGTAAATGTGTTTCCTTATTCTGTGTTACTTTGCTTCGCAATTGAACATATATATACATCTATATATGAGCCGCTTATTTTGAAAGTGGCCTAATTCCATTTATGTTAAAATCGAGATATTTAAGGGTTTGCGTTTTACAAAAATTTAAAAATATTGTCATTTTATTTATCAACTAATTTTTGTTATAAAAATTCTTAGTAATTTTAAATAAATTTTGTACAATTTGCTGCAAAAGGTAAAGATAACGTAAAAATGTAATTATTTAAATAGCTAGCTAAATTTTTTTGGAAAATGGAATTAGGCCACTTTCAAAATAAACGGCTCATATATGGGTTGTGACTTGTCTTTTGAGCGACTCACTTTTTTATCTCTCTACCTGATAACGACTCGAAATATAGTAGTGAGTTGTTGTTATCTGTTTTACGTATGTTCTTTCCGTGAATTTAGTTTAAATATATATATAAATATGGGTGTGTGTGTGTGTGTGTGTGTGTGTGTGTGTGTGTGTGTGTGTTGGTGTTTGTTTATGTGTGTGAGTTGAGTAAAAATAAATGAAATTCAAAGAAATATAGAAACACCTAAGTTTAATATTTATATTTTAAATATACTTATTTTGACCTTCTGATCCAGTAATTAACAATTTTTTTTAAATATCAAATTTCTGTATGAAGAAAGGTGTTTAAATAACGCTGAAACTTTTGGACCATAAAAACCGATTGAAAACGTTTTAGACGTTTGTGTCATTAAAACGTCCTTAAGCACGGTGTTCAATGTATTATTTTTTTTATTTCATTATAAAGTTTACCTAAAGTCGTATGGACCTTTCATTTGATGTTATATATAACAGTTATTTAATTAAGGTAGGCTTCTAGGAATAATATTAAGATAACAAATATCAATATCAAAAGCATTGTAAATTCTTTTGTAAATACTAATTAATAGTATAGCACCTAAGATAATTTAAAATGCTATGATCTTAATAAATTTAAGAAATAAGTTATAATATTCTTTGGTAATTAATGTTGTGTGTAGATGATGCCAAATTCTTATAAATTCTCTTCAACTATTAGTTATATATATATAAACCAAACAAAAAGAAAATACTTGGAAAACACTGCATGACTTACTTCGATTTTTAGACAAATCGTCATCAGGAGAGGAGATATGATTTGCTTGAGGAGCAAAATCACATTGAAGAATCCCTTAGTTGTAGTTACGCTAAAATTGCTGCCAACATACACAGGTAGGGGAAGGGATAAAAAATAGTAAGTAATAATTAAATAATATGAGTAGAACAAATATAAAAATAATATAATAAATTCAAATAAAAGAAGCAGGAAAAATCAAAAGAATAAAAATATAAAAAAATGAATAATACTTTCTAAATAATAGAGATTAATAATAATTTAAAACAGATTTAAAAAATGATAAAACTAACTAACGTTTGATCTTGAGTCCAGGAGTTATTCCTGGAGTTATTGAGTCCAGGACCATAAAGACTGAGACTAGCCCCCTCAGAAGCACTTAATGTAACCTTGGAATTGGAATTGGGGTCAGTTTAAGATTTAATATTATATTTCACATTAAACACGAGAAATAAAAATCAATCTTTTAAACCACAGTAAGTATTACTGTTTAAGTGAGACTTTGACGAAGACCCGTTGTTTTGGTTGATCAAGTAACAAGTGAAAAAGCACTCAATATAGTATTAGGTACCTAAATGGATTAAATTTTGATATTATTACTGGCTTATTTCTATTAAAACAGTGTTTTTTTACTGCCAACTTCTATACTGTAACAAGACTGACAAAACTGCTACCAGTCAAAAAATTTAATTGCTTCATTAGAATTTCAACTCCACATTTATGCATTGATTTTTAATTCCATGATTATTGCCAAATCCTTACACACGAGCTGCTAACACTATGCCAGACTACTTTTTACAGCATTCAGAAAAAACACCGGATATTTTACCTGTTTCTGTTGTTACATCATCTCTTCAGTCGCTTTCGTAGATATTTGTTTTCCTCCACAAAATTAAATTTTTGGAAATATAGGCAAGCTGTATATTACGAGCACAATGCCGCAATAATTTTTTTAATGGTGTGTCTAGTTTAATTTTTAATAAAACTAGATAATGGAAGTATTTTTTTTTTGGCAAACTTTTTAGGTATTCTCTTTAAATTTCACTGATATAACATTATTGAAAATATAATTTAAATTGAATGTTAATGTATTTATTTATTTAAAATTAATATCAACTTATTAGTCAATTTTCATCAAAATCATAAAAGTGGAACTAAACTGGAGAACACAAGTTCAAATACGAAGAAAAGTAGCACACAAAAAGGAACACACTTTACAACTCTAATTTTTGGAAATTCTGTATTGAGATGAGGAAAGAGAGGGAGAGCAAGCACGCCAGAGAGGTAACTGATCTCTCTCGCTTATCTCTCCTAAATACAAATTTTACGAAAATAAGAGTTAGTAAGTGAGTTTATTTATCCAGTGTGTTACTTTCTTCTTATTGAACTTGAATATATATCTAATTGATGGGATAATGCTTAATTCACGTCCCACTTACATGAATTTATGTAAATTATATAATATAATTTCCATTTTGTCTTTGCTGAAAAAAAAGCACAAAAAAACTGTCAAAGCACTGCCTATTAAGTTAGAAGGAAAGAGCATGCAGGATTCCCTAAGATTATAGCTCAATTGTCTAAATACGTAGTTTGAATAATTTTATGACGATCTATTAATTTAAACTGAATAAAATGTCACTGAATTTTGTATTCATTTTATGTCCAGGAAAGATTATTTTACATTAGGTGATATGAAATTCGGCCCATACGTTAGGTTAGATTGCAGAGGTAGACTCACAAGAGAACACGAATAGATCGAACATTGATACCACATAATGAACATTCAACATTGGGAGTTAAAAAAAAAAACCTAGTTCTAAATTTTACCTAACTGAAGTGTACTTAGAGTAGGGATCTGTAATGAGTCAGACAGTAGGGATCTGACATGTTTCAGTCTCGGAGCCGACGGCTTAACATCCACTACAAAATATTACGCGCTCAGAAACTCTGGCCTTTTATAATAAAAGTTTCAAATCTGATGTATTCAAATCTGAAAAAGAAGATTCCAATAGTGAAGTTATTCATTTTAAACTTCAAATGTAAGAGTTCATTGTCCATTAAAAGAGGTATTTTAATTATTTTAACAAAAAAAAACATGAGAAAATATTTCTGAAAATAAGAAAAATTATGCAAGAAGTAAATCCAAGACAACTTAGGAGAAATGTTTTACAATATGTGTTCTTTCTTTTACAAAAGAAGAACTGCTACCAACTTTTACTTATATTCCTAAGTACGATCCACCGATTCGTAAATACAATTTTACTGTAGAGTGCAGAAAAAAACTTTATAATATGAAAAATAAAACTTTTCAACTACTAATCTCGATTAATGAGGAATAGCATCATATTTTAATGAAGAAACGAGGAAAGTCTTCGAAAAATTGGAAAAAACAAGAAGAAAATCCAAGCTAACTGTGAATACTATTTAACTATATACATAAATATGACTTGATATTTACTTAACTTATACTTACTTAGCTTAACTTATGACTTAAATATTTACTTGATGCGCAATCCTTCTTGAACTAGAACTAGAAATTCAATGAACTAGTTCAAGGTGAGTTTTTGAGTTTAATTGTATGTCAAAGAAAAATACACTATCTTTAAAATATTTTCGTCGGAAAGATCAAAGGGAAGATCACCTTGTAAAGGGTATTTGGAAATAATCAGTAGTCCTTTGTAAAGCCTACGAGGAGTTATGATGTAGGGCTGTAAAGTTTTCAGTTTGCAGAATACAAATTCATTTTCTATTTCCTACAGTGTGTCAAGTACTCCTTTGTATCAAATTTTAATATAATTTAAAAGAATTTTCACATTTCGTGTTTCAAGTGTTGTCTTTTCTTAAGTTAATCATAAGTTGGAACACTATCTACTTAAGTTCATTCATTTTACGTTGCATAGCATTGATATTTCTCTTATACTGAGTTACTGATTACTTACTATGAATTATTGGCTAGTTGTTTTTTTAAGTCTCCTTGATTGGTTTGAACTCAAGAGAATATTTTTTCAAATCTACCTCAATTGCTAGCATCTAAATTACCAGTTATGAACTTTATTTTTTGTCCAAAGTCCACTTGTAATACCTCTTTTTGTCCGTCTGTTGGATTGATTCCAAATGCAACTTACTATTTTTTGTTAATCTGGTCACATGTGAAATTTATTAGTTTACAGTAGTTTTCTACATAGTAGTTTCTTCCTTCTTTTTCTTCTCCAAAACATATATAAAATTTGTCCATAATGAACCTGTATTCGTTGAATTTGTAGTTTTAATGTGTCGGGTCTACAATAGTGGGTTAGTGCATGCTATCTGTTTAATTTGGAGTCTTGTTGTGAGTATGCCAGTATTGGACGGAGAGACGGAGCTAAAACATTAGTGAATTTGTAATTTTATGTTGCTCTTCTGATATAAGACAAATGAAAATGTTTATTAAAATATGTTATAGTGCTGCAATTCTATGAGAGCGGTTTTTAATTTTTAGTTAGTTTTTTAATATTTTCTTTATTATACTTTTTAGTTTTAATGTTTTTGTTTGTTGGCAACATATTCCTTTTGTGAAATTTAGGGTAACTTTTGACATCTTACATAATCGGGACCGACTACTTAACGTCCTTTCCAAGGGACAATGTGATCAGATTTATTCACCTCCGTGAATAAATAAGATTCAATACCCAGTATTGAATAAATCGGTTCAATACCATGAATAAATCGATATTGAACCACCCGGAGCAGTCCAGAAGGGGGGCACGTTACTACTGGGCTAACCTGGCCCCTAAAACCACTGTAAAACGACACTAAAATCTGTAAACAAAAATGTCAGGTTCTCATCAGTTATCGGGAAGCTTGTCAGTCATCCTCAGGAGTTTAAGTGTGACTCTTACTGTGATTTAGACCTATATATATATATATATATATATATATATATATAGGCATTTAAATAAAACGATTTCGCGAACTAAATAAACTAAATTCTCAGAAATGACACACATAAAAGAGATCACAAAAAACTTCTACTTGATAACGAGGCAGTCGAAATATAGTGTTGAGTTTTTTTGATTTTTTTGATAAATTTACATGTTCTTTTATATGTTTACATGTTCTTTCTGTGAATTTATATATATATATATATATATATATATATATATATATATATAGAAAGAGAGAGAGAAAGTAAGAAAGATAGAATGAGAAAGGGAGAGATAATAGGAGGATCTAATAAAGTGTACAGGGATTAATATCAGGTTCTCGTACAATAGAATGTTAGTCTAGAATCTAGAACATAGTAAGGAGGACAGAAACTGTGCCGAAATTCGTATTATTACTCCCAGTATTGCAGTGGACATGATGTAAGCTAAGGAAGCTAATAAGTTGTCCTTGAGGGGAGAGCAGCACAGTCGTCTTTGCCAACAAGTGGTCAGCCATATCTAATGGTCGATCGGTGAACGAAACAAGCTAATGTTCATCGCTTCTAGTTGGACACAGCGATCCGTTCAAGTGAACTACACCACATTAAACTGGAGCGCATTTTGAATGACAAAATGTAAGAAGTGTTATAATATTAACCATTTCAATCTCTCTATAGAAATTAAAAATTTTATTCATATATCCCTATTTAACCATTATTCTCAAAAAATAGTAGCTGCCAGAATTCTACCCAAATGTTACATCAATATTTCCTTTCCAAATGATAGTATTAATATATACCAATCTTAATAATTACTGCAGCAGAGAAGAGGGAAACAAGAGAAAAACAAAAATATTTGGTTTCCAAACTTGATGTTACTACGCCTCCCTTAAAAATATTTAATCATTTAGCGTCCCCCCCCCCTCCTGGAGATTTCATAAAATAAAAAGACAAACATTTTTACTCTTATAAAATTTATTCATACAAACTAATGGAAAACGATATATTTTTAATGAGATGGATGTGCTTGTCTATTAGCACAAAGTATATAAAATCTTGGGGTTTGTGACGATATAGCTACTCGTAGCTATTTTTCTACAGCTAAACGAGCTCAAGATTTAGATTTCATTGCAGCCAAGTCAGAAAATCATTTTTTACATGGAAACTTTAGCAGTAATTTGGAAAATTGTTCACTGTGACTAATTTTTGCGGCTCCCTTTAGACTAGTCCTCGCCTCCCAGTTTGGAAAATACTGGCATAGACTAAGCGTTCACCTGCTATACTTGTTGAATTTTCTAATATTTTTTTACATTGTTTACATTGACTTAGAAATGTTTTAAGTGAATCCAATGAAAAAAAAATTGCTGTTTAGAAGTACATTGAAAAAATGTACATAATTTATTGTTCTTATATGAGATATAAAAGGAGTAACATTTTACATGTAAAAAATAACCGCCAATAAACAGAAATTTCTGTTGCTTTACATGATATGATGGATTTGTATCACAAAATCAATCTACATATTGGACCCTTGAAAATAACTTAATAAGAAATGAAAGTGTTTTTGTGTGTATGAATCATAGTATATTTGGGTATTATTGAAGTGTGAGAAATGGACTCTTTCCTCAAGAAAGAAGAGTTATGTTTGTTGACACATATCCAATTTTTTTCACTATTCTACTCTAATAGTTCATATCTAGTATTTTTACAAATTTCAAGCTGACACGTAGAAATTTTTTAAATATACTGAATAGCCGGCTTTGACTTTGATTTGAGTATGTAAAACTGGCTAATTACTAATATATTTTATCTCAATATACATTCTCAGCAACCTCATAACAGCATAAAACACGCAGAAAAAAGATAACACTCCGTCAGAGTACTTTGGATTATTATGTTTTCTGAGAAATGGAAAGAAAATTGATTTTTATTAAATACTCTGAAGCCATAAAATTCCCAGGATTAAAATACGATAAAAGACCAAAAATGTAAAACATAATTTAAAATTGAAACCATTCTATGAAAAATAATAAATATAATTATATAATTAAATAAATTATTAAAAATTATTTTAACATTTTTTTTTTATTTTACTATAAGTAAAGTATAGTGATCCTGAAAAAATACGATCTCGAGATTTTGACAGAATTATATGTTTTGAGGTCCCAGAAGTTGTTTTATGATGTTTTCTCGATGATGTCTGTCTGTGCGTGTGGGTGGGTGGGTGAGTGTGCTAGCATTGCTTGTTACCACGCTACGGTCCTGAATCTTTGATGGATCAAGTTGATATTTTACATAAAAATGGGCCTCATAGTTTAGATGATCCCTATTGTTTGGGAAGAATTATTCATGACGGGAAAGTCACTTTTTTTGTCAAAAACCGGTTTTTAGAAAACATTTTTTTCTCCTAAAATGTTAACTCTAGAGTTTTCAAATTTGGCATTATCTTTGAGGTTACAAATGCAATAAACGAAAAATATATTCAGAATTTTAAAGCAACGGGAAATATTTTTTTTTCAATAAAATGTAAAAATTTTGACTTATAATTCAATCTCAAAGCTTGTGAGAGCGATAGAAGTCAGACCGTTTGAGGTATCAAAATGAAACTATGTCTAAAGATAAAACATTATGTGGAGGATGAGTTGAGATAATCTTTTTCAAAATTACATTCACCAAAGGGGCGTTATAGTACGATTTCTGTTTTCAGAGACACATCACAGTAGAATCACTCTTTGGATGCCACCTATGGCTGGCACCTATGGATGCTACCTGTGGATGCCACCTATGGATGCCACCTGTGGATGACGCCTATGAATGGCACCTGTGGATGTTACCTATGGATAACATCTATGCATCACACCTATGGATGACACCTGTGGATGACACCTCTGGATGCGGATGCTACCTGTGAATGCTACCTATGGATGACACCTGTGGATGACACCTATGGATGGTACCTGTGGATGACACCTATGGATGTCACCTATGGATCACACCTGTGGATGTCACCTATAGATGTCCACTCGATTCCTGTTAATCCAATAGTTAAATCACGAGGCCAGAGTCATAAACACTTCTACAATACAAATGATTTGTAGTACAAGTAAAACATTATGCTTAAATGAGACATTATATTATATACCCAAGAAGATTGATATTAAATTTACTTACAGTAAAGTTGAGTGTAGGCCACTCCAGATTTTTCTTACATGATTGTGACATTTTTCAGTCCAAATACTAATATTTTCAAGTTTCAGATGAGAAAATTTGTCTGAAATATTGAATGTAGACTGAGGTCAGGTAAACTATGTAAGAGATCCCCTGGCTATTGGAACAAAAGCCATATCCTCCTGTAAAACATTATTTTGTAACACGAAATCTACCGTTTCACTATTCAAAAATGTTATTACTGCTGTAGTTATGCTAATGATAGTATATGCATCAGTGGTGTGATATACAAAAATAAGCATATATTTGGATAAGTGCATCAATGGCTATTTTTTTATTGTTTAAACCGATCCCCTAGCGGGTGATAACGTCAGCCGTTTACTGTTTGTTTGCTTGATCAGTGATTCTACAGACTCTACATTGGGAGTCCTAAATTTATTGTAACTCAGGTACATTTCGAATAGGGATCTTTAACGAGTACCTGACATCGTACAGGCTCGGAACCGACGGCTTAACGTCCTCTCCGTGGGACGACGTACTCAGATTTATCCACCTCCCGCGTGTATAAATCGAGGACCAGGTGGGGATTGAATTGAACCCCTAACCACCTGCCAGAGGCGAGTACGTTAATCACTGAGCTAACCTGGCCTCCTGATCAATGACTATCTGTACTATCTCCAGGAATGAAAGACTAATAAACATCTCACATTTAGACATTTATATTATACCTAAGATATTGGGAATATTATACACCCAAGAAGTATGATATTATGCTTACTTATAAGAAAGTTGAGTGTAGTCCACTCCAGATTTTTTTATTTCAAATTAAAGTCACAATTTAATACTAAATTAAATTAGAAGTTTAAATGAAATAATACTGCCTTTACATGCTCATAGATGTATAAATCTGTAGAACAAAATTGAATGTAGATCTCTCTATTCTTTTTCACTGTTTGGTGTCTGAAGGGCACCATATTTGTATATCTATATGCGGTAGTTAACAGATGTATAAACGCAACTTTGCGCACTTATACATAAGTGCTTTTACAAAAAATACAAAACCAATACAGGTATTAATAAATACTTACACAAGTAAGCTTGAACAGAACGCTGTGGATTTCATATGAGGTCCTCCAAAGTTGTTTATTTCTAACAATTTGATGTGAGGTTTTTTATCACCTCCCTAATCTACTTTCTACTGAAAACGATAAATGTAATGGTACAAATATTTTGAAGCAATTCTTTTGAATTACTTTTCAAAAGTCGTATTCTTCTTAATCTACTGGTGTTTACGGTATTTTTTTCTATATCCCTGATCAGCTTATGTGAAATAAAAATATTAAAGGGTGTCAGTTTTCATTTGTATACGCTTGAAAATCAGACCTTCATGCTGAGTCATAGGCATCCTTGGTTGAGGCCTACGTTTCTTTGGGGGAATTTCTTTAGTTCGAGGTCTTGTTATGTAAACAGTCACTACATACAAGCTACATTCAAATTATTCTTTGATGCTGTTTTCAATATAGTATTTATTCACTTTTCTTAAGTAGAATATTTGTTTTCTTATTTTTATTTTATTTTTTTTTAGTTTGTTCAATTTACATAAAAATATTGATCTCTAAACAACTTCACTATTACGAAACCATAGAATTCTCAATACATTCTCAATATCCTAACAAATTTACACAGATATATAAATTAAATGTCTAACAAAACACAAAGAAAGGATTTTGAAATGAATTGAATATTTACGTCATTATTGTCAAACAGTCATTATCGTTTGACAAACGTGATCTAGTCTTACTAACCTAGTGAGGTCATAGTTTCTTACTTCAATCCATTTCTTAAGATTTGCTATAACTTATCTTAAGAAATAATCAATGTTAGTATCAAAAAAATGCAAAACTTAAATGACTATAAAAAAATTTACGTATCAAGTATGCATGAGTTAGATAAGTAAATTATTTGAAAAAGATAAATTAATCGAAAAATTTGTTTAACCATTTAAACAATAAAAAAAATTAAATAGCAAAGAGAAAAACTTAACGAAAATTGAAAATGGATGTTCCGAGACCGGTTGAGTGGAGTTGAATATTTTCAGGGAGTAATAAAATTACGATGTAATAATACTTCGTTTCTATGGAATATTTTTATTTCATACGTAAACTTGATTTTATTATTTAAATAATTTAGGTTATTATTTAATCTAGTATTTTATGGATAGCATCGAGTTTTTCTTCTAAATGACTAACATAAAGCTTTCCTAGGGCTTTCTGATATAATTACTACCATTGGATTCCTCATTCCTAATCCATCATTTGATGAATAGAATTTATCATAAAATTTAAAAAATTCTGTTTAGGGATAGTTTTGTTATTCTTATTAGTTCATCTATATTGCCATTTTGGTTACCTTTTTTAGTCATTTTAAGTATTATTTATGTATTACATTCAATGATCAAACCACAATAAGAAAATGGGAAAACAAGACTTAGATCTTTCAACCGTAACAAGCGGTATTTGTTTGTATCGAAACCTAAAATGAGTTTAGGTATTGTAAATGTTACTATCAAACTCTATTGTAAAAGTTTATTCAAACTTATTGACTACCAATTAAGTAACTTTTCATTTTAATATGACTAACATATCGATTGGTCAGCTGTAAAAAACATGTAATGGCTGTTATAGCACAATCTGATAAGTTCCTGAAAGTGAAGTTTAATCGTTGTCTCTTTAATTGTAATATTTTCGTTCAAATGTTTTAAATTTTTTTCTAAGTTTTTTTAATGTAAATTTATATTAAAAGTTATTTTAATTGCATATTTCAAGTTTCTGGAATGAACTGAAGAGTAGGTTTAAATTAGTTCCCTCTTTGACAGTACCATCCCTTTCTCATGTTTTAATATTACCAAAAAATAATAGGAAAATTTGCCTGACCAAGAGCTATTTGCCTATTAAATATTATAAGGATTTGTCAACCTTTAAATATTTTAAAGGATTTTAAAATATTTGTCTGACTCCCAAGTCATATGCAGAATAATCAAAAATGGATTGAGATAACTTATTCACGGGTAAATCCAGAAAAACAAAAAATTTGTCATGATCTCTATAATAATATATGCTAACCAAATAAAAAAATTACTATATATGATAAGAAGCAAAAATCTGAGTACTGATCTAAAGGTATAAAATATACTGTATCAACGTCCAAACACAGTAAGAAAATGAGAAAAAAGACTAAATCTTTCAACCGTAACTCTGTCTTCGTCAGAGTCAAACTCCCTTGACGGACACCCCTTGTTACTGTTGAAAGATCTTGGTTTTTTTTTTCTCATTTTCATACTGTGGTTTGGACGTTGATTTTTTGTTTCATGTGTTTGCTGTGGAATCTTGTTAATATATACTGTTATTATATTGTATAATTATATAGTATAATTCATACTGTAATTATGGTATGAACTATACTATAAGCATAACTATTTATATCATACATATTTATAATTTCCTGATATTATTGAACCAAATTAGTACAATACAATAAAGAACAATATAACTCTAATTGTCCAAAGTGCACATGCAAATACAAGTATACAATAAATGTTATCCATCTGTATTATATTTTCTTCAAAACATCAAAAGAATTCTACCATTTTCATATTTTAAATTAACTATTTGAAAGTATTTCAGGAAGTTTTAAAATAATAAAATTAAATAAATTCCTTTGATTGAATTCAGACAAGACAATTATTAAAATTAATGTAAACAAATCCAGCAAGTAGAGTACCTTGCCATTATTATAATTGAATTCTGCGTTTTTAGAGCTGCATTGTCTCTTTCAAAAGCAAAAATTTCTTGATTTTATTTTCTTTTAACACTACGTTAAGGTGAGTATCAAATAAAAAATTTGGAGTGGCCTACACTCATCTTTACTGTAAGTAAAATTAATATCATACTTAATAAGTATATAATATATAATTTATCCATTTAGGCATAGTATAAATGTCTAAATGAGAGATGTTTATCAGTCTTTCATTCCTGGAGGTAGTACAGATAGTGATTGATACACTTATCAATATTTATGCCTATTTTTGTAGTCATGCATATAATACCATTACTATAAATACAGCAGTAATAACATTTTGGAAAAGTAAACGTGTAGATTTCGTGTTACGAAATAATCTCTCACAGGAGAACATGGCTGTTGTTCCAATAGCCAGTGGATCTCTTACATAGTTTATCTGACCTCCTTCTGCATCAAGATTTAAAACAAAGTTTTCCATTTAAAACTTGAAAATATTTTAAAAACATTACAAAGTTTTTGTCTGAAAATGTCAAAAACATGTACGAAAAAATATAGTTTTCAATAATATTTTCTTTGCTGTAAGTAAAGTATAATGATCATGAAAAAAATCAAGCTCCTGATTTTGACGGACTTACATATTTTGAGGTCCCAGAAGTCGTTTTATGAAGTTTTTCCGATTATGTCTGTGTGTGTGGGTGAGTGGGTGAGTATTTATCCAAAGATACATTAAGAATCTTTAATGGAACAAGTTAATATTTTACACAAAAATGGGCCTCCTACTGTAGATGAGCCCTATTGTTTGGGAGCAATTATGGATAACGAGAAAGTCCCTTTTTTTGCCAAAAACATGCTTTTAGAATATATTTTATTCCACCTAAACTACTAATCTACTAAAGTAATAAAATTTTGGCATTATCTTTGAAACTAAAAAAGGTAATAAAATAAAAATAATCACAGATTTTTAAAACCACAGGAAATATTTTTTTTCAATAACTGTATAAATTTTAACCTATAATTAATCTGAAACATTGTGAGAGCCATACTAGCCAAACAGTTTAATGGATCAAAATGAAACTATACTTAAAAATAGAACTTTATCTGATAAATGAGTTGAAATAATTTTTTTTTAAATTACATTCACCAAAGGAGCATTACAGTACAGTTAAATCATTCTGAAAAGAATAATAAATGTGATTATCTTACATTTTAAATTAAAAATTATCTTACAATGTCGTTCTTTCCTAGATGCATCTGACTTTTTTTAGACAAAATAGGAATATTTTTAAGTTTTGAATGTTAAAATTTCTCTTAAATATTCAATATGGAATGAGGTCAGATTAACTATGTAAGATATCTCCTGACTCTTGGAACAAAAGCAATGTTCTCCTGTAAGAGATTATTTCGTAACACTAAATCTACACTTTTACTTTTCAAATATGTTATTACTGCTGTAGTTATACTAATTATATAATATGTATCAGTGGTGTGATATACAAAGATAATCATATATATTGATAAGTGGATCAATCACTGTCTGTACTAGCTCCAGGAATAAACATCTCCCATTTAGACATTTATATGATACATAATAGAACATTATATATAATATTCCCAAGAAGTATGGTATTATGTTTACTTACAGCTAAGTTGAGTGCAGGCCACTCGAAATTTTTAATTTAAGATATAGGATAATTTCATTCATTATTCTTTAAAAATGTTTTCAATTTTGAATTATCTTTTACATTTTTGGTCTTTTACAGAATTATTATACTGTGAATTTTATGACTTCCTAGTATTTAATAAAAATCACACTTCCTTCCCTTTGTCAAAAATCATATATACCAATTCACTCTGAGCGTGCTGTAAAATTATCTTTTTCCTGCGTGCTGTACTGTTATAAAATTGTTGTGAATGTATATTGAGATAAAATATATTAGTAATTAGCCAGTTTTACATCTTCAATCAAAGTCAAAGCCGGTTATTCAGTATAATTTAAAACTTTTATAGCTGGGAGCTTCTAATTTTTGAAAAAAGTAGATATTAACTATTAGACTAGAATAGAGAAAAAAACTGAATATTTGTCAACAAACATAACTCCTCTTTCTTGAGGAAAGAGTCCATTCCTCACACTCCAATATTACCAGAAGATATTATGATTTATAAACACAAAATAATTTACAATTGATATTAATTTTTGTTCAAAAGTGCAATATATAGTTTGATTAGAGCATTTTGTGAGACAAATCCATCATACCATGGAAAGTAAAAAATATTTATGTTCATTGGCAGTAATTTTTTACATATAAAATCTTTGTTCCTCTTATATCTCATATAAGTCAATAAATAATTTAAATGTTTCCATTATAAATATCAATTTTATTTCAGTGATTTTACTCAAAAAATTCTAGACCAACGTAAACAATGTATATAAATATCAATAAATTTGATTAGTATAGTAGGTGATCCGATAGTCTAGGATAAACAATAAGTTTTTATAGGTTTATTTCTCTTTCCCGTGATTGAAATTTCATGAATTTTTTTATTAATTACTAATTTTTTGTTCCACTAGTGGGGAAATTTTCATGGTTTTTTGCGTTGTTTAGCGGCAAAAAACATTTTCCGAAAACATAAAATGTACTGTAACGCACCTTTGGTGAATCAGCATTTTTTGTGTCAAATTTTTTTTGTGACAGCATTTTTATTATTTTGAAAAAAATAATCTTAAATAATTTTCCACAGATTTTTCTATTTCAGGTATATTTTAATTCTGATCCGTTAAGCAGTATGGCTTCTATCGTTCTCACAAAGTTTCAGATTGAATTATAAGTCAAAATTTTTACATTTGATTGAAAAAAAATAAATTCTGTTTTTTTAAAAATGTTTTGATATTTTTCCTTTATTTCTTTTGTAGCCTCAAACGAAATGCTAAACAAGACTGTAGAATTGATAGTTTAGTAATAAATAACGTAGTCTAAAAACAGGTTTTGAAAAAAAAGGTCATTTTCCCGTAATCCCTGATTCTGCCTCAACAATAGGGCTTAACTACACTGAGGCCATTTTTGGGTAAAATATCAATTTTAGCCATCAAAAATTCTGGACCGTAGCGTTCCACAAACTGTGGATAGATACTCACCCACTCACCCGCACATACACCACATCATGGAAAAAACTTCATAAAACGACTTCTGGGACCTCAAACATGCATTCCTCAAAATCTCGATATCGAATTTTTTCACGATCACTATACTTTTCTTAAAGTAAAGTTTCTATTTTTTTAATTACCTATTTTTCTAGTTTTAGTAGTAAGCTAAATGAATAGTTTAAATTCACAAAATATACCTCCATGTCGCTATTTCTGTTGGAACACAACTATACAACAACTGTACAGTGCACCTTCGTATAAGGAGCGATTTTTGGGTTAAATTTTTTAATGCTTCAAATAATTGTTTGACCAGTATCTTGTTCAGTTTTATAGATGTAATTATAATCAATTTATAAAATCGAACAAATATTAACTTCAAATTACAACACTCCTTGAAATTTTAGCTCAGGGAGGGAAATGGTATTAAAAACAACATTTGGCTTATAAAATAGATATCCCAAGAGATGATATTGTCCAAAAACCGTAAGGGTCATCTACAGTATAATAGCTACTTTTAGGAGTAATATCTATTTGATCCATCAAATCGATATTTGTATGTGTTGGTATACCAACACATACATACATTATTAGAAATCTGAAAAATCAACTCAGAGAACCTCAAAACTTGGTGTAGGTCAAATTCTCAAAACCTGATTTCTTCTTGATTACTTTGATTTGTATTTTTCATTCTAATCGCTGAGTTCATAAAATTCCAAACTCTCTAAAGCTAAAGCCTTATCATGTTACCAGGTTTACTTTTTAATGTTGACTATTCTTTAATTATATAATTATATAGAGAAGAATTATATAATTTGGATATTACCTGACCAAAAAAAAGTTAACTGTATTATTTAAGAATATCATATTTCAAAACAAAGCTATCGGTATCTTAAACTACCATGAGTTAGACTTAGAACCACTACGAAAAGAGTTATTACCAAACAAAACATTTAAATTGTATGCAATTAGTTATTTGATATTGCTTTTTAGTTACATAACATCACAACTTGAAAATTCAATAATTTCAATTCGTTTAGAATATCCGTTAGGTCAAACCTATAAAAACTACTTTCTCTCAATTTTTCAATAATCTTGTCATATTTGACACAATTCTCAGCAATCATCTTCCAGACAAGTTAACTTACTATAAGAAATTCTATTTTTTTTAATATATTTAATATTTATGAATATATAAAATATAATAATAATCTAAAATATTAGTAGTCTATTAGTGACTACAATAAATATGTTGCGATATATTAATACATAGTAACAAATTCAAAACTAAACAAGTGTATTAGAATGACTGTATTAGAATGGAATTTTCTGTGCATTAGAATGGAATGTATTAGAATGATGTCCCATGGTACATACTATACTGGCTAATTAACCCGAATTCTTTGGGAGTTTGAAAACATATAAGAATTAATGAATCAAGATATAAAATGTCATAGCGGAACTGTCGTTAGCATTGTTCTAACAATACTCACTCACTCACTCATATATCATTGATAGTATAGATACATAGATGAAGTGGTACGCTAGATTTTTTGAAGTGAGTCGGCTTTGAACTTTATTTAAGAATGCAAACGTGGCTAATTACCAATATATTTTTTCTCAATATACATTTGCAGCAAACTTATAACAGAGTACAGCACGCTGGGAAAAAATAACATTCGCTCCGAGTAAATTGGTTTTTTATGATAAGGGAAAGAAAAATGAGTTTTTAAAAAACTCTAGCATATCATCAAATTCTCAGTATAATAATTTGATAAAAGACCAAAAATGCAGAACATCATTTAGAATTAAAAAAAAATGTTTTAAGTATAATAAATGAAATTATCCTACATCTTATATTAAAAATTATCTGAAAACGATATTTTTTCTTACATGTTTTTGACATTTCAGACAAAAACATTGTAATGTTTTTAAAATACTTAAAATATTTTCAAGTTCTAAATGGGAAATTTGTCTTAAGCATTAAATGTAGAAGGAGGTCAGATAAACTATGTAAGAGATTCATTGGCTATTGGAGCAAAAGCCATGCTCTCTTGTAGGAGATTATTTCGTATAAGGAAATTTTCATTTTGGCTTTTCATAATGTTATTACTGCTGAAGTTATACCAATGATTGTATATCCATTAATTGTGTGACATACAAAAATAGGCATAAATATTGATAAGTTGATCAATCACAATCTGTACTACCTCAGGAATGAAAGACCAATAAACATCTCACATTTAGACGTTTATATTATGCTTAAATGAGACATTATATATTATGTACCCAAGAAGATTGATATTAAGTTTACTTATGGTAAAGTTGTATGTAGGCCACTCTAGATTTTTAGTAATTGTTATTAAGAGAGTAGTTCCTAATTTAATTAATAATTAAGAACTAATTTATTAATAATTGTTATTGTATTAATAATATTTCAATAGTTAATTTCTTTTAAACTAACGATTTTGTTTGAACTGATAGTAGTATTATTGCATAAATATATCCAACAGCCTTTTTTTAATTGAATGAATCATATAATCAACACAGAATAGCGGTCTGCTTTCTGTGCACTGGAAGTAGCACTGGACACTGGGTTAACTAGTTGAAATTCGCAATCGTTCATGAGAGACCAGACCATGGTACATATACACCTTGCAATTAAATCCTGTCTTCCCACTAACTTTTTTTTCACTTATTGTTACGCCACAAATGATAATAACACACTTTCAACAGCCAGATATACCTTACCATTCTACTGATATTTCCCACATATTATCGTCAATAACAACAGGGAGCTTTGTTAAGTACCTAGTGTAATACTGTGAATGTATCTAAGAAACACAGTAATCGACAGCTCTAAGTGTGCAATAAATTAGCAAGATTTTAAATGATTTATTAAGTAATGAAATTAAAAATTTTTTTTATTAATATAAAACTATATTTTATTTTTGTTTAATCATGTTAAATGCATGTTTAGCCAATAAGGCTCTGAAAATTCCATGTGGGTACAAAGAAGCATTAACTAATCAAAGGACAACTATTAATTTTTAGAGAGATACTATATAAACAATACAATTAATTAATACATGTGTACATGTTAAATTTTTTTGGGCCGACGAAAACGTCATGTTACTCATGAAAAATAAAATTCATAACTCAAGCCTTACAACTACATTTCTGTTGATAATTCTTTTTCTCTTGAGTGGGAAGATTGGAAATATTATCGGAGTAGTTCAAATGTTTGTATACGGACTTTTGTAAATGCGATTTTGAAAAACATGCGGAGTTTTTGTAAAAACATGTGAACTCTTTTTCGCATTTATACAAAATTGGCAGTTAAAGGTTAAGCAAACAATTATTTTCAACCTTACATGTTATAAAAATTAAATAAAGGAATAATTTGATTGAGTAGAATCTGTAGTCTTGTTTTAAGTTATAAACAGCAGCTTAAAAACCTCGTTTGTCTAAACTTTTCAAAGAAATGCAAAGTTTGAAATAAAAATAGTTTAATAATAATAATAATAATAGTATAATATTTTTAACAATAATAAAACTTTTTTTAGAGCATGATATCTAGTTTTATTCAGGGTGCGCATTGTAATATACTTTGTTTATAATGGGGTTCTTGCTGAGGCTATCGGGAATAATTTAAATCTCTGAACTGTTTGGCTCTTTTAATAATGACTTTACCGACCGCTAGCTTAGGAAATTAGAAGACCTCCTTATCTCCTAAGGTGATAACATAATGTTTAAATATTATAATTCCAGAATTTTTTTATTTTTAGTACTCGACTTCTTTAGTGAACTGTTATGTTTTCTATTGTACTAATTGGTCATCCATGAATTATAGTACAGATGAAATTTTCCAACATAAAACATCCAGCCCAGAATCCAGCCCTTTAAAGAAGATAACCTTAGCTACTAAAAAGTAAAGAACACTGTACTGACAAGCTTTGTGGCTTAGTCGTTAATAATCTTAAAATTAAAGTAAGAAAATAAAGAGCAATAAATATTTTAAAAGACAAGGAAATGATATTTTATACTTTGTAATAAAAAATGAAAAAAAAGTGAATGCGAGGTTTAAAACATTAGATAAATATATTTTTTATCAAGTCATTAAACCTCGTTATGGAACTTGAGAAACTTAATATCAGAATAACAACCAAATAAAAAGACTTGAGTTTCTCAAATACATAATCATATGAGCAGAGTGGTCAACTTCCAAATACAATTTATTTTCATTCCTTTTACCTTAGTTTTTCCAGTTTTAAATTCAAAACAAACTTTAAAAAAAATTTTGAAGAAATTTAGCTGTTAATGTATTATTAATATAAAATTAAGAAAAACTTTAGTATAAATAGTAGAAGAACAGTAATATTATTTTTCTATTATTAAAAATACTTGATGACACTGTATAACCTCGTTGGGCTTCTGAACCTATGTAGTAATAGTTAATACAGTTTATGGAACCAAATCATCATCGAAAAAACTTCATAAACTTGTGAGGACCTCAAAACATGTAATTCCGTCAAAATCTCGTGATCAAATTTTTTCACTATCAATATACTTCACTTATAGTAAAGTAATAGGTATTTATTTTGCGTTTAAGCTATTAACTATTCTACTCTGGTAGTGATAGACTATAGACTATAGCCCGTCAGCACTTTGGTCAGGTGTTCTGCTCACCAAAGAGAGTGTTTGAGTATCGTAACCCTTTGTCGAGTTGCTCTTGTCTAGATTTAATATAGTGGCTTACTTACCACGGAGTTAATAACTGTTCATGTTGATACTACAATTATTTAGCACATTAAAAAGTAGTCATCTTGTGTGGATATTTGACGTTCAGTACAAGGAGTGGTGAACACAAAACTTTTTAATTCTCATTTAGTTTTAATTTGAACAAAATCGATGATGGGAACGAGCTACGACGTTGGAACTCTCCGATACCAGCGGCACTCAACACCGGCCATTAGCTAAATAATAACAGCTACACAGTAAGTTCTGCTGCTAACTAGTCTTTTCCCCTATTATTTCATTTGCTCTCCTTAATTACGAACATACCTTTTATTACACAAATAAACATTAACAGTAATTAAAAGTAGAAAAAATTAAAAAAAAATTGTATAGAATTTATTTTTGCCGATATATTTCTCTTAAAGTGCAACTCTTTTCTTAATTGACATAACAATTCCTGCCTTATAGAAGGAATTTGGAATTTATTGATTGGTACTACTGGAGTATTGAGTGATACGAAGCATGACTAATTTAAATATTAACGTTTAGGAAGTGAGTCACTTCATGTGACCACATCCATTATCAATGCCGACATCCGAGGATGGTCACTTCAACCACGCACTAACTTCTCATATTTCTGCATATTTATTTTTAAATAAATAGGCATCTTTTCCACAACTACTCTTCTAGATGAAAAAACTTCAATTTCAATGTAAAATTTTTAATTTGAAGAAAAATTTATATTTTATATAAAAAGATTTCACATAAACACGTGAAATAACAATCAATAATCAAACCACAATAAGAAATGAGAAAACAAGACTAAGATCTGTCAACCGTAACAAGCGGGCTTCGTCAGAGTCAAAAACCCAACTCAAAGTCAAGTCACTCAGAGTCAAAAAACCAAAGTTGAGTTTTTGACTCTGACGAAGACCGCTTGTTACGGTTGAAAGATCATATTCTTATATTTGCAAACATGATTCCATAAATCTCATTTCAGTTAACTAGCACATTAAGCCCACTCAGACCTAAATAAAAACAATTAGATAAGAAAAACAAGACCTAAAGCAACTACGCATGTTTATTTTTCTACTTTAATTAATCAGGTTTTCTATTTCTTTTTGTACGTAAGTAACGTCATCTGATGTCAGAAATACAAAACTTGGACAACACTTACAAAGGTCGAACTTACGCTCGTTGCCCAGTTGTAATCCCAGCCCCGACCAGGCCTTCAAACCAATATACATTTCTTACGTGTGCAAGTTCAAATCAGTAACTGTATTACTGAAGAGACTTAGATAAGACCATATTAAAGTAAATGTATATTACATCATGATTATAAATGCTTTCTTATTCTTTTTTATATAAATAAAATAGTTTATATTACAGTATTATTCATTGTAGAAATAACTTACATGGTATATAAATTATAGTTTAGCGTAAGGTTTTGCTTACTAGACTCTATTAAAGAACACTTGTGTTTGAAACTAGAACCGTTTGGCTTGCCCACAGTAAACTATCTACATAAAAATCAAATCCTTGAAGTTATTTCTAAATATTATTTATATTTTTTCATAGCTAATATATTTTAAGCTTGTATCACTTTCTAGGTCATTTTATGAAAGCTAAAGTTGTTTATTAACGAAAATGACAAGCAGACTGGGAAAAAATCGTGACCCCTGGAGAATTGAACTTTCAAAGTTACCATTCTTTCCTCGACCGATAAAAAAAATTGATCAGATTAACTTGATATGAATTATATTTATAACGCCTTACGTAAAATATTTTAATATCAACTTGTAATACAAATGATTTACATGAAAAAGAAGAAAACGGAGGCTGTGTTTAAAGTTTTTTTTTATTTATTTATGAAATAAATTTTATATAAAATTCAGATATAATTGAAGAAATATATTTAATATTACGATGTAGTGACTGTCTTCCTATGTAGTAACGCCATTCAATATTGCATATAGATACCCTGTACATTAGACCAAGAGTGGACTAAGTTTTCAGTTGAGGGCAACAATAAAAATATACATTTTTCAGAGAGGTGCATAGATTATTAATCAAAATTAATAACAGTTAATAGCACAAACAAAAACTTTTAAAGAAAAAATCTTTAATTTTATATAATTTTATGAAATAATAAAACTGAGAAGCTTCATTATGAGTTGAATAAAAATTAGAGTTTAAGTTACTTGTTCTTGTCTTCAACAGTGATTATGATTTATTAATCTTAACAAAACTTAAGATCAGTAAATCTTAATTTGTGTTGTTCTTGTCAACTTTTCACAGAACACTGTGAGAAGTTCTTTCCACTTGTTATTTGTCTTTTAACCTTCACTACAGAAAAGTTTAAATCAAATTATGCCAATATATTTCTAACAAATTTTTGAAAGTATTCAGATTAACTCAATATATTTTTTTTAAACTTTTGTAGAAAAATGTGTCACTTTCAATACTTTCTTCCAAGTTAATAAAACATATCACTATTATTCTCCTTTTTGAAGTCTTCTATAAGAAAACTCTCAGACAAATAGGTACATCTCATCTTTTTTAGCATTTATTAGGGCACTAATTATGAAAGCCAATATGTTCCACGAAAACCTTTGTCAGGCCTTAGGTGGTCAATAATTACATTAACATATTCATTTTGAAGTTAATGTGAGTCAGTTTTTAAGAACACACTGAAATAGCCTAACTTAGGTATGGTTAATTATGAACTTTTTAATTTTGTAATAAAGTGTTTGCAAAACTTTTTCTACCGAAAAAATATCTATGTTCTTTAATCAATTGCAATTTCATTGGTGGATCACGTTTGAAAGTGGATGAAGACTATGATTATTTATGTTAAAGGTATATATTGTTACTGTTTCTCTTAACTAATTAGAATAAATTCATTATTGGAAGTGATTAAATTAGCATGTCTTTGTCTTAAAGAGGGAAGAAGTACCTTTCAAATATTACCAAAAAACAAAGATTATTAAACATATTAAGAAATATATGTCTGACATTAGAATTTGCTAAACCGTTTAAATACCATCCATTATTGGAAGTGATTAAATTAGCATGTCTTTGTCTTAAAGAGGGAAGAAGTACCTTTCAAATATTACCAAAAAACAAAGATTATTAAACATATTAAGAAATATATGTCTGACATTAGAATTTGCTAAACCGTTTAAATACCATCCATTATTGGAAGTGATTAAATTAGCATGTCTTTGTCTTAAAGAGGGAAGAAGTACCTTTCAAATATTACCAAAAAACAAAGATTATTAAACATATTAAGAAATATATGTCTGACATTAGAATTTGCTAAACCGTTTAAATACCATCCATTATTGGAAGTGATTAAATTAGTATGTCTTTGTCTTAAAGAGGGAAGAAGTACCTTTCAAATATTACCAAAAAACAAAGATTATTAAACATATTAAGAAATATATGTCTGACATTAGAATTTGCTAAACCGTTTAAATACCATCCATTATTGGAAGTGATTAAATTAGTATGTCTTTGTCTTAAAGAGGGAAGAAGTACCTTTCAAATATTACCAAAAACAAAGATTATTAAACATATTAAGAAATATATGTCTGACATTAGAATTTGCTAAACGATGCGACATATATATTGATTCCAACAGTTCCGTTTAAATACCATCCATCATACCCATGAAAACACCATAAAATTTATTGTTGATTTGGGTTTGATTTTTATTGTTTTAATAGTTTTATTATTCTTGCATACCATATAACTTTTACAAGTTATATTTAAATATAGTTATACTTAACTTTTAAAATTTTTTTATTTAACTGATAAATAACAATTCCCTTTGATTCGATTCTGACATATAGTAGATTATCAACATTCCAAGTTTAGTTTTTAGAGCTATATTACCTTTTAATTATTAACAAACAGTAGGTCATTTAAACTCAGTTTGTAGTTATGAGTTCATATTTAAATTTTTTTGGTACATATTAGGAAAAATAATAAAAGTCCCCCTCTGCAAATTATATATATGTAAAAAAAATGTATATGGAACAGATAAAACTTTTCGCATAGGTTACAGATAAAACTTTTGGCAATTCAGTTTCATACAGATATTGCAGTCAACTGCAATGCCATACATTGCTATACAATATAGTCTTATAACTTAACAGACTTTTCTACAATAGTCTTTTAGTAATTCAATTGTTAATATATTTTTGCTGAATGGCATTGCTTATTAGAACAAGATAATTGAAAACTTAATAAACTTAAGAAAACATTTTTAATAGGGAATGTTTTGATGAATAAACGAGAAACTTAATACAGAAGTAGCACTTTAAATAAAAAATCAAATTAATTTAAGCAACTCGAATGATTATTTCTTCCAGATATCATAGCTTCATCAGCCAATGGTAAAATTACACATTGCTTTTAATGGATTCCCATTGACCGCGTGATATATTACTCTCTCAAGTAATCTGAAAAAGTTGTTGAACATTTAGAAGCAAATATGGCATGATACGGGATGAGTTACAACACCATGGGGCTCCAAACAACCCATCAAAATTACCCCGATATAAATCGTATATACAATACGTATATATCGTATATATACAATACATTGCTGTTGGAGCACATGTGGACCATATTGTTACTAATAACTATCTGTATAGATTCATTTTGAAAGGCAGTCAGTGTGGTTTAAATCTCCTGGAGTGTTCAGAAGTGTCAACAAGAGAGTATATTTTGGGCAAACTTGGGGAAGAAGAGCCTGGAAGAGGTGAAACTTCTGAGGTCAAGCCTTCCTGGCTGATAGCTTTGTAACATCGTAATAAGAACTATGCAAAATTCATCAACGTCTTCATCATTCCTTTTAATTTTCTACATAGTTCTCAATTGTGAATGACTTGATGGAATACTCGAGTGGGTAAGAATGGATACCCTACGAGCATTATTTTCCTACGAAAGAGAGACCTATGGATTTACTCTGTCATATATATCGTCCAGGTGGTGTTTAGCCAACGATGGGATTTTAATCTCTCCAACTTTTCACATGATACCAGGTCGACCCACATTGAGCCCGGATAGGCCAAACAAATATCATTGCAACCCCTGATCCCGGGTACCGAGAAACTTCCCTCCTCGGAGGGAGACGATCGAATCCTTATAGGATCCTGTGGTAGTCCAAACCTGTAATTTGTAGGAGTCGGAATAATTTAATGACTACCAAATATTTTAAAATTTAAAGCAAATCATTATACGGATGATTAGAACATGGGGTCCAAAAAGCATCACATAACCCGATTACTCTATATAAACAATATTTCAAGTATTATTAAATACATTGGTTGAACATGTACCATATTTTACTAATAACTATGTATAACATTTTGAAAGGCAGTCATGACTTGGTTTAACATTCCATGAGAATTGATTTCAGATATGTCAATCGATAAATCATATTAAAAATTGGGCAAATTGGGCAAAGAAAGCCTGGTAAGAGTAAATTTTGAGGCAAACTTCCGGCTGATACTTTGTAACATCTAAAAAACTTATAAAATTACTATAAGTGAAGTCTTCATATCATTTCCATTTTAATTTTAATAAGTTCTCAATTTGAAGATTGATGGAATACTACAAGAGTGGGTAAGAATGGATACCCTACGAGCATTATTTTCCTACGAAAGAGAGACCTATGGATATAATCTGTCATATATATCGTCCAGGTAGTAGGTAGTAGTCATATATATCTTGAGCAGGGACAAATTTAGCACTCCAGATGTAAACAAGCTGGATTATATAGTATTTTGGGAGCTAGTAAAATATTTCAAGGGTGACCTAGTTTCCAGACTACAACTTTTACAAACAGTTGATTATAGTTGAAATTTTCAAGGAGTATCTAACTTCATACATGCTCAAGACGTAGCATGTATACAGTACAGTCTCTCCAAGGTCGGTGTATACAGATGTTTACATCTTTCACTTGTGAAAATCTATGCTCAGAGCTACTTTAGAACTTGTCATCTCCAATACACAGTAAAGATTCTCACCTCTATTCCAACCTGACTTTCTAAAAGGATATTTATTTAAATTTTAGTTAATTCTAAACATTATGACATCAAACTACTAGTCCTTTATTGAAATATAATTTTGAAAAACTCTAAATGACCTAACTTATTATTATCATGATTAGTTTATTACTTCGTTCTTTCAAAAATTCGTTAACATTTTTTCATCTAAAGCCGTAATATATTGAGTAAATGTTTCACTATAAAAAAATTAATTTATTAGTCATTCTGAAATCACTAAAAGGTTTTCAAATCTACAAGATACAAATCATTTGTAAGCGCGGTTTATGATTCCGAAACACCTTGTCACTCTCGAGAAAGTCACAACCACTGGCGACATATAATAAAGTACTAAAACCTATTCCTTGTAATATTTAAACATTATTAACAAATAAAATTTCTCAAATTGGTTACTTTTGTATAGGCATTATCATAGCCATTAACATTTAGATTACCGCAATTCAATATTAGTACCCATAATGAAGTTATAGTTTTTTAAGCTGTTGGACGTCAAAATTAAACGTTAGATTTCATTGAAATAAACTTTACCCTTTTTTTGCTCCAATACTTATATTTTTATCTTCACTTATAGTTTTATTAAATTAATAAAATGTATATATTCACATTTGAATTAAAATTAACAGCTTCAAATTATTGTGAAATATATACAAAATGCTTAAAGAGTGAAATTCTTATTATTTTCTTTTTCTTTATTAGTTTATAAGTTAAACATAGTGATAAACATGATTCTTATTAAATGTTTGAAAGTTACTCATTCTGTCAATATAATAGAACTACAGAAAGATTATTATCATTATTAACCTTATTTTACTTAGAAAGTGGTTTAACATTTATCAGACGGCATACATAAAAGGTCAGGCGTCAGTTACCCATATTAATACGAGCGTTAGCATTTGTAAACACTTTTGATAAAGTTTATAGATTTGTTTTCAAATAAATTCGTTTAAATAAATAATGAATTATTTTGTTTCAAAAATAGCTGTCAAAAAGTTTCTTGTAATATTTAGAACTAAAACACCAGGGAAAAGTGGTCCCAATAAATAAGAGAGTATTTTAGAAAGATTGAGCGAAAGAAAATGTCCAGTAAACTTTTGACTACTCTATATTCTATACATCATATAGAATGACAAGAAAAATTAACCGTTTTTATTTTAAAACTTTTTAAAAGTGTATTGAATACAGGTAACGAATACATTTGTAATCTTAAACAGAAATAAAACAAAATGAACAAATAAATTACCAGACTAAGAGTTTCGACCTCGTCGTTATCAGGAGTATATGTGTGTCAGCCGCAGTCTTTACCTGACGGTCAAATCAACGTACAAACCAGAAATAATTCAGAACAAGCAAAACAACTAGTCATTGTCAGAGTCACAATTGAACCTCAATTATCAAATGTGATACAAAAAAAATTGAAAACCCCAACAACTAACTGATTAAACTTCTTAGACAATACTTTTCTTCTATTATTGTTAAATTTAATTTTAAAAAATCTGTAGTGGCCTAAACTCAACTTTACTATAGGTAAACATAACATCATACTTCCTGGGTATAGAATATATAATAGATCCATTTAGGTATAATATAAATGTCTAAATGCGAATGTTTTTATTCGTTCATTCCTGGAGGGAGTACAGATAATGATTGATCTATCTTTTGTCATGAGAACATGACTTTTGTTCCAAAAGCCAGTGGATCTCTTTCACAATTTACCCGACCTCCTTCTAAATTTAATATTTAAAACAAATTTTCCAATTTAAAACTTGAAAACATTCCTATTTTGTCTGAAAAATATCAGAAACATCAAAGAGAAAATATCATTTTAAGATAATTCTTTATTTAAGATCTAGGATAATTTCATTTATTATTCTTTAAAGAATGTTTTCAATTTTATATTATCTTTTACGTTTTTGGTCTTTCATAGAATTGTTATACTGTGAATTTTATGGCTTCCTAGTATTTAGTAAAAATCGCACTTCTTTCCGTTTCAAAAATCATGTTATCAAACACACACAAACACACACACACACACACACACATACACACACACACACACACACAGGAGGGATTATCGAAAAACATCATAAAACGACTTCTGGGACCTAAAAACATATAATTCCGTTAAAATCTCGAGATCGATTTTTTTCACAATCACTATACTTTACTTATAGTAAAGTAAAAAATAACACTGGAGTTTAATATATCTGTTCAATTTAAAAATGATGATTGGATTACATTACATATTAGCCTCTGTCCAGTCCTACAGTAATTATCAGTATGTACGAGGGTGGATTGATAAGTTAGTGACTTTTTGAATTTCCCGCGCAGTTACTCCAAATGCAACAGTACTGCCGTCATCTGTAATCTATTAGTGGACAACTATCTAATTATGAGCCAGCTACAACGTGCAGTCGCTGTTTGATAGTCATTCAAAGCAGACAACCTCGTATACCCGTATTTTTCTGAAAATGGAAAAAAAGTTAATTTCGTGTGCTGATTAATCATTACTTTTTACATAAAAAATCCATCACTGAAACTAAGGAAAGACTTGATAAATACTACGGAGACTCGGCACCATCAATTTCAATGATTAAGAAGTGGTTTACAGAGTTCCGTTGTGATAGTACCAGCACTAGTGACGCCGAACGTTCAGGTCGACCAAAAGAAGTGATCACGCCGGAAATCGTCGATAAAATCCATGAAATGATATTGGAAAGTTCGAGAGTTGGCTCATGCTGTAGGCATCTCAACTGAACCGGTACATCATATTTTACACGAATATTTGGACATGAAAAAACTCTCCGCGAGATGGGTGCCGCGATTGCTCACACTTGACCATAAGCGCAATCGTGTGACTACTTCATAAGAGTGTTTAGCGATGTTCAACCATAATCCGGACGAATTTTTGCGCCGTTTTGTTACTGTGGACGAAACATGGATCCATCACAACACGCCAGAGACCAAGGAACAATCGAAACAGTGGGTTACTGTGGGCGAACGTGGACCAAAGAAAGCCAAACAGAGTCTGCCAGCCAACAAGGTCATGGCCACAGTTTTTTGGAATGCACCTGGTGTCATTCACATTGATTACCTCGATAAAGGTAAAACGATCACCGGTGAATATTATTCAAAGCTTTTGAACAGATTCGACGTTGATTTGAAGCAAAAACGGCCGCATTCGGCAAAGAAGAAAGTGCTGTTCCATCAATGACAATGCACATGTGCACATTTGTCTAGTCACGATGGCCAAAATCCACGATTTGAGATACGAACTGCTACTCCATCCAGCATATTCTCCTGATTTAACCCTCTGCGACTATTTTCTGTTTCCAAACCTAAAGAAATGGCTGGGCGGTAAGAGATTTGAGTCGAATGAACAAGTCATTACCGAAACAAACGGATATTTTGAGAGCTTTGAGAAAACGTACTATTTGGAGGAAATAAAAAAATTAGAAAAACGCTGGGCTAAATGTATCGAGCTAAAAGGTGACTATGTAGAAAAATAAAATGTTTCTTTGCGAAAAAAATGTGTTTTATTCAAAAAGTCACGGAGTTATCAAACCGCCCTCGTATATACAGAAGTAAGGGATTAAATTTATCAGTTCTATTTATTAATTATATTGTACAACATGCAATTCTATTGACTTAACAATCTGGCCGGTATATATTTGTAACAGCATTTATATGTAAATTTATAAATGCCACTACACTGTAGTTTTCTAGAAGAGTTAGTAATCACTTATTACCCTTGAATTAGAAAAAAATATATTACCGTGAAGATTACTAGTAAGTTTAGGAAATACAAACTACTCATAATATGTCAAAACCACGACATTTGACACAAAAATACTTAAAATTTTAATGACATATGTTAAAAGGTTTCATTCTTTTTATAGTAGTGTTTATATGGGTCTGTAAAAAAATGTAAAGGAGTTTATTTGGAGTTTTTCTTGATTTACAAGTCATAAGGGGCCATGTCGCAGTGGAAACGTGCTCACCTCTGGATGGTATATCCGCAGTTCAATACCCACTCTAAAATTCGATTTATTCACGCGGGAAGTGAATAAATCTGTGCATCTTTGCCCTCGGAGAGGAAGTTAATCTGTCAGTCCCGAATCTGTACGATGTCAGGTAATCGTTAAAAATCCCCACTCTAAATACACTTGAGTTAGGCAAAATTTAGGACTCGCAATGTAGGATGTTCATTATGTGGTATGACAAAGGGCCAATGTTTGGCCTATATGTTCCCTTGTGAGACTGTCACTACAACATAGTCCTTAGAGAGAAAATGTTTTTCTGTGACATTACAGTATCCAAAAGATGCTATACCTTATAACAAAGAAAATAATAATTACCCGCGTTATTATCGAGACTTGAAATTTTGTGTTTAATATTATATTATGTGAGTAATGCCTGATAAGAAACTCCATATATTGATTTATAAGGTAACTTAAGTAAGTTGAATCACCAAGTTACATTTGTATTCCCTGGTCGGATAAATTGTCGGATAATAATAAAGTTGTTTATCTCAACTTTACTAAAATCTCATATTTTAAAAAATATAATTTATTAGAATCAAATTTTTTTTAAAATTCCAAATAATTTCAACATTAATTATAAATTAAAGTAATAAATGTTTAATATAATTAATTAGAAATAGTTACATTATTAAAATAAAATACTAGAAACAACTGAATGAAATAAATGTTTCTTAATAATTTATCACGAGTCTCCACAGATTATTTTTAGACACATGCATAAAAAGACATTTACAATTGCCTCATTTTATATAACTATTAATCCAACATTTATCATTTCATTTCATCTAACAAGGCGAAATAATTCATTCATTGAAAAAATAGTACTTATTTAACTACTCACTTTACTATTGATTTAATATACTTTTATAACAAACATATCTCTCAAATTATCACCAAAACAATTGGCAATATACCCAAGTAGAGTGCACTGCCAAACCAAAGGCTACCATAATTAGTACATTCGTACTAAACGTGGTACATTTTGCTTTGGAAGTTTGATACTACTTCCACTTAAACATGAATTATTGGGCACCATTTAAAACATAAAACAACCTCTTAATAAATAGTTTAGTTTATATTCTAATAGTTGTTCATAAGCTGCACTATAGAAAATATTATAGAGCGGTATATAATAAGTTTGTAATGGAATCACTGACAAGCAAGTGAAAGAATTTAAAATGAAAATTCTGAATTTTACATACAGTTAACAATGCAGATGTTTGTCAGTTTTTTTTTTATAGTAATACCTTTGAAACACTGGAATTACTCGAAACAATGGACCCCAAAAATGTACCAGAAGGGAAACCCTTATCAACTGTCCCATTATCTTTAAAATTGAAGCACATATTAGAAGAGGAACATGAAAAACTGAACACACAATGGAGAGAACTAACTTTAGAAAACTATGATGGATTTAATGAAAAGGAACCAGAGAGGTTTTGATATACTATTTCACAAGTGAAAAGTGAAGCAAGATATCCTTTATTATCAAAGCTAATGCTGGTTTGCTTGCATTACATTTTTTCATTGTTAAATAATCTAAAAAGAAAAACTTGATGTCGTTTGAAAACTCACACGGTCAATGAATGCACTGTTATATTCAAAGTCTTTTTTTTTTGAAAAATACTGATTGCACAATATGGAATCCTGATGAAAATAAAATGACTGGAAATTTTATTTGCTAAATTGTAGAATTTAAAGTAATACCAATACTACCTTGTCCATGGCATTACTGAATCAAAGTATTCAAAAGATGCATCCTTTCAAACGTTAAAAATTATGCCAAATCCATTTTCATTAATATTGGCAAACTAGAACATCCACATTTAAATATATAAAATAACTAAATTGATTTTCATAATTTCTCACAGTAAATAGATTGGTTTAGATTACATTTCTTCATTTACAGCAAAGTTCAGTTTATTTAAACCACAAAATATTTAATATTTAGATCTACAAGGACTATAGATTTACCTGATTTGTAGTTTTAATAAAACAATTCAACTACATTTTGTGTTTCACCATTTTAATATGAATGAGAAACCTTTAAAGAAACAAACTATTTACTGTTTTTCAACAAAACATAAATCAGGACTTTTACAATATTCTATCATTGTAGTTATGTGATTTTTTTTTGCATTGACAAAATTTTAAGCAATTTTTAACCTAGATAATACTTCAGTCAATACGCCATATACTCGTATTACTTCTGCTACTAAGAAAGTTTTAAGTCAAAGTAAAATATCAGATTGGAGAATTCGATTTGAATCAGAAAACTGTTCAAATCCAGAGGTTTTTTTAGAAGTCTTATTCTATCAGACAGTCGATATATCTATGAAGTATATGCATTTGCAATAAAAGAATGAAGGCAATCCATTTATGAATTTGTAGAAAAGAAAGGTCATTAACTAAAATATTTCGTGAACGATGAACAGAACGACCTACAACTTGGTTACTTATACTCGTAGTTCACATAAACACGTGAAATAACAATCAATGATCAAATCACAATGTGAAAATGAGAAAAAGACTAAGATCTTTCAACCGTAACAAGCGATCTTCGTCAGAGTCAAAACTCAACTCATATGTTATCAAACTATTAGAATAAAAGAACACGTAGAAACAACACACAACTCACCTCGTCGTCATCAGAGGAATGAGAAGAAGATGATGAGTCCTACTCGGCTGGCAAACAACAATATATATCTCAATGTACATAAATAAACATAGAAAAATTAAGAACACACACTTACAGTCTCTAATTTTTGGTTTGAACCGACTTCAGGAAGGGAAACTAAGCGCACTGGTCCAGAGACGGTTGGAGACCAAAAATGTTGCCGAATTGCTGTCGCAAATTGATTCCTGTTTATCTTATTCTCTGCGACTGGGCTCGCATGGGGCTACATTGTTGGTAACAACCGTCTCCGGTTTCCCTCTTTTATCTCTCCTGAAGACGGTTAAAACCAAAAATCAGAGACTGTAAGTGTGTGCTTTTAATTTATCTATGTTTCTTTATGTACATTGAACTATATTTATCCGTTTCGGATCGCATTTTCATTTAAAAATTATATATATATATATATATATATATAATATATAAATAATAAAGTCAAGACTCAAAAGTTTTTACCTGACGACCGTGCAGGCTACTTGTATTCCTGATGACGATACTCGAAACATAGCACTAAGTTTTGTCAGTTCTTTCTATGTCTTATATCCTGTATCTAGGCATATATTTCTTATCAACTCCAATTAATAGTTATGATATGGTAAATATTAGCAATTATACATGATATGATGATCATTTCTAACAAACATTTAAAAGAATGTATTATTATTTGTTCAAAAAAAATTTATAACTTAAATAGAAAATAAAGTTTAGAGTTCATCCAGAACAAGAACTCCTTAAATGAATGTACCTTTAATATATGGACTATAGTTTTTGTTTTTTTCGTTTTTTTTTATCTCTGCTGTACAAAATTAGGATATCACAAACAACCAAGCGTTAAGATATTAAATCACTGACTCCTTTTTGTTCAGGTTGATAAAAGGGTTCCACTTCACGGCCAAAGCCATTGAGACGAACTGTATGTTTATTTTTAACAAAAGTAAATACGGTATTCATTATTAATATTAATATTAGTAATAATACAAAAGTAATACAGTATCTTTATGTTTACAGCTAATTGTTACAAATTGTAAAATGCTGCAAGGTACCGTACGTTTGCTTAAGAGACGTCCATTAAAAAGCTAAGCAAGGTTTAAACCTAATGTAGGCAAAAGCAACATAGATATATTTTAATCAAAAAATTGATTCTAAGTAATTATTATTAACAGTAGCAATATAAATCGGCTGTATTTATTGTTTGACCATCATCAGAAAGTGCTCGAAGCACTGTAAGAATTCACTTCACTTTAGTAGTTCACTAATCAAACAGTAAATAGCAGTTAGTAAAGAGACCAATTCAGAGGTTATAGAACTACGTCATGGCACAAGTTGAAAGAAACGTTCAGAAGGCTCACACGAGGCAGTGTAAGACAAGGGTAAAATCTCGTCATTCTTCTAAAATTGGCTATTCAGGGGTTCTAAACAAATAATTAAATTTAATTTTGACAATTCTAGATTGACAGTTGTCACTAAAAACTTCCATAAAACCAATAATTGGCATAATTAAATATTAAATTATTCAGACAATACTTCGTAAATCATGCAATATTATATTAAGTGGCATTAATATTGTCACATATATGTACTTTAATCCTTCCAACTTCTTTTCAATTCCAAGAAAAATGAGTTGTAATGTATGAGGGTAGTTGGTTCGTATAGGGATATCAAAGCAGCTTGAAGTGGGGGGTTGGTAGAAACAGAGGGTTGTGCAAACGCAGGAAAGCACTCCCCTCTTAAGACCCCATCTCAGTCCTATATAAGAATAACTGAGCCTTCTATTCAACAGTTACCAACCAGTCCTATACAAGTGAAATCTACTGAGATCAAGATGAGAGCGAAGGTAGGTCTTTCACTGTAGAGAACCACTGACGCCAATACCCAAACACCCACAATTTACTAAGCACGCTCTGGTCCAACTCACTACTTTTCTGTCTACTACAAGGACTTAATACTGTATTAGCACATTTTCTAATCAAAATGATCAAGTAGATAACTAATATACACTCTAAGTGAATATATTTACTGAATGTATAATTGAAATTCATTCAATTTGTGCCTTAATTAGTGTAAGTTTTTCAATCCTTATATTACATATTCCAGTATAAAATTATAATTAAAGTTTAATTTTACTTAAAAATATTGAATAAAAAAACATCAATTTTTACGGAAAATTCCAAAGGAAGAAGTTGTTTCTACATAATTTTAAATAGGTCAAATCAATAAAAAATTACATATTGTATATAATGGAAACAATCACTATAATACCGTCTCCCAATATATAAACATTAATTACTGATTAAATCTTATTTTATTTTTTTTATATCTGTAAATGATGGACTTACCATGTGTGTTTAACTTTTTTTTTTACAAAACAACAGTTATAGGAGTGAAAGTGAATGAACATTTTAATCTTTGAACACTTTCCAAAATGCCCAATTTAAAAAAAAATGATTCCATTTATTCTTCTTTTTCTATGGTCTAATATAATTCAGTTTGTTTGTTTTGTTTTCAGTCAAAATGGTATCAAAAAGACCACTTGAAAAAAGAATGACCGATGAAATCATAAGCCATTGGGCATTGGTCCCTGCTTAAACTAATTTCAATTAATTTAAAAATACAAAACTAACATATATTTTAAAACAAATTACTATTGACATTGATATTAACTAACACAACACTTTTGTTTCCATGTAACTGAAGTTAATAAAATCAGGAATATTGTATATAATTTGTTGTCCGCTATCTTGAAAAAGTATTTCTTTAAACGGATACTTTGTAGGTATATGATTACTTCTTGAAGCGCACTTTTTTTAAAATGCTACCACAAGAAGAAATTATCTTTCAATAAATTAATTTCATTCAGATTATGAAGTTCAAGTAATGCTGAAGTAGACTAGGAAAACTGAATTTCTCGTTTTTTGCCTCAGGAAAAATACTAATTTAAAAAAATATACATTCAAGTCTTTTTATGTATTTTTAAAGAACTAGTGTGTTAACCTTGTTGATGTGCTCAATCATTAGAGTCATTCAGTATTAGATCCTTAAGTAATTCAGTTAATTTAGAGCCTTTAGCTCAAGTAAATTAGAGAATAAAAAAAATTATAAGTAATTAATATTAATAACAATCCTGGAATACTAAATTAAAATTATTGGGTCAACATCTAAGGTTATATAAACATTAATTTCTGATTAAATCTTATTTTATTATTCTATATCTGTAAATGATGGACTTACTATGTGTGCACTTTTTTGACTTCAGAATTCAGAATTTCATTTCAGAATGTATAACTGTTGTTTATACGTATATCTATATATAGCTGAAAAAAACAATACACATAAAGAACGGAAACACTTAGTAGTAAGTGTTTTCGTTCTTTATGTGTTGTTACTTTTACTTGTTTATCTGTCCGGTTTGGACCATTTCTTTATTTCATTTATATATATATATATATATATATATATATATATATATATATATATATATATGATTCAAACCACAATAAGAAATGGGAAAACAAGACTAAGATCTTTCAACCGTAACAAGCGGTCTTCGTCAGAGTCAAAAACCCAACTGAGTTTTTTGACTCTGTTGGGTTTTTGACTCTGACGAAGACCGCTTGTTACGGTTGAAAGATCTTAGTCTTGTTTTCCCATTTCTTTTTGTGGTTTGATCATTGATTGTTGTTTCACGTGTTTATGTGAAATCTTTTTATATATATATATATATATATATATATATAATATGATCAAACCACACTATGAAATGGGAAAGATCTTAGTATTGTTTTCCCATTTCATATTGTGGTTTGATAATTGATTGTTTATGGGAAATCTTATATATATATATATATATATATATATACGAAATTCACAAAAACTCTTATATATACTTATATATATTGTGTTCAGAGATAAACTGAAATATGTACATAACTGAAGAAGACACAGACAATTCCTAATTTCCGTTTGAACGGTTATCACGACAAACTAGAAATTATAGTTTATCTACTTCTGAACATTTTTGTCTAATATTTATCACTATATTGTCATTTATTATATATATATATATCAAGAGTTATTTGTATTATTTAAACAGTTACGTTTAAAACTTCTATTTGTAGACATAATCTTTTTAAAACTATAATGTAATATTTTCGTTGGTTTTTATTTTCATAATTTCTTAATTCTGCATATGAAAAGGTTTTAAATAAACTTTGGCTTTGAAAGTTAAATATCTGGAAAGGCGATTAATTTTTGATAATCATTTTTATTCTATTCTTCTACGACCCTGATACCTTTATCAAACGAGATATATATATATATTATATGATGTAAATAAACTAAATTTGCAGAAGGACATAAATAAAGGAGTTCACAAAAACTCACTACCATATTTCGACTACTATATAAGTCTAACTCCTCACTTGTTTTACGTCTTTGGGGGGACTCACATCTTTATACCTAAAGACAAGGCAGTCAAAATATAGTAGTTTTTCTGATCTCTTTTTTGTGTGTTCTTTCTGTGCATTTAGTTTATATATATAAGTATATATATATATTACAATAAACACGTAAAATAAACATCAACGTCTAAACGACAGTAAGAGAATCCGAAAAAAAAACTAAGATCTTTCAAACAAAACAAGTGGTGCTCGTTAAAGATCTTAGTCATTTTTCTAATTTTGTTACTGTGGTTTGGACATTGATATTTACTATTAACGCATTTAATAAAATAGTATTGAGTAGTGATTGCAAGGCAGTAAGTATGTGATATGATATTATACGATGGCAGTTTCGTGTGGCACATTAGAATGGTTGCCTTGTAGATTGACTCATTCTTCAATCACAGGCCAAGATATCTTTTAATCATCTTGCCAAACTCACCACAGAAAGGAAGTACTTCTTTCGCCATACATGCTATGAAATACCGCTGAATTCTGATGGCAGAATTCCTGTTCTACCGGACTGCCTTCCTCTTGCTTAATACCAACGATCCAATTCCCCTTTAGACATTTCAAAATAGGCAATATTTCAAATGGTTTGTCACAATTTCATGAAAATCTCTACTCACGTGCGGTTTTTTCCCTTTTAAACTTAATCATTTAAATTTAATTGAAAGAGTATATGCTAATAGTAATGAGTGAACGTATTTAATAATAATGTAATAATAAGTAAACATAACTTTATACATTAATATATTTGCATATACTTATAATTACATGAGCATCTCTAATTATTATTTTAAATTAATTAAATTAATAATTCAAAAAGTTTTTAATGCATTTCAACAAATAGTTTAGATTAGTTATTCCTTTCTGCACTTTTCAAAGCGCTGTTCCTTTTCGGCTTTAGCACTAAATTCTTTATATTTTAATTTAATGGATTAATTTTTAAAACATAGCAATAATTGTAATAATTTAATAATATATATAGTTATGATAATAATAAGCCACGTCGACTAAGACCAACTTCAATGTTTCATCATCAGTCATAACAGGGCGAAATATGCATGGCTCGATAAAAACATCAAGACTCCTTAATGGTTTAAAATTGAAAAAAAAAGCCTTTTAATAGTTTATATTGTTTACCCAGGTTACCAGTTTTATTAGATTCTACAATCTTAATTCGTTGAAAATGTATTCATAAAAAAAAATTAGATATTAAAAGTTCATTGATGTAATATTATTGACCTTTATCACAGTATGGTAATAGCAAACTCACAGTCGTAAGAAAGTTGATCTTCATTTACGTATTTGATTACTTGTGGGGACAGATCTTCTCTTCCTAGTGTATAGACAAGACTTTCTTTAAGTCGGAGCATGTCACATAGTTTGATAATCGTTTGTAACATGTTCTTTAACAAAATACATAGCATATTTTACTGGAAATGATTCATAATGAATGCTTATATTGTTAATTTCTTACATTTATATATTTTGAATAGAATTTAGGAGTCATGTAAAACATTTCAGCCGACATTCTTGCCCATTTCTTCGAGTGCATACAGTAAATCAACTGATAGAAGTAACTTCTTAACCGACATGACAGATATCAAGCACTTACAGTCCTAAACACTTACAAAAAACAACTGAATAACATTATGTGTAGCAAATACTGTTATTTTCCTATATTAATATTCTAATTAGGAATAGTTTTATGATGCATTTAAGCCATCTTAATTTCATTTTCTTTTTTATAAAAAAACCTTCTTTTGATAAAATTTTAACTTTAATAGTTTTCGTACGATTTTCAGGCAACTGAAAATATTTTTATACTATGAGCTTGTTATTATAATTTTGATATATTGTCTGTTCATTCCTAAGAATCAAGTTAAATTAGATACTGTACATTAGTTGCAGTTGATGTTTGAAGCAACAGTAAATATATTTCTACTTTACTAGGTTTAATAAACTTAAACTAAAGTATAAAGTTTTGTTTTTAGTGGTTTGCGATGCTGTGCTTCAGCCTTCTGGCTTACTCCTTGGCAGCTGAAGAGGAGAAAAAGGCCGAAGAGACTAAGGAAGCAGAGCCTAGCGAAGAAAAGAAACAGGAGAAACGAGGTTTGATTGATTTCGGTTATGGCCATGGAGATCTTCTGGGAGGGCATGGAGGATATTCCTTAGGACATGGAATCGGGCTCGGACTAGGTCACGGAGGTGGGCTTTCTCTAGGTCATGGAGGCGGACTCTCCCTAGGCCATGAGTACAGCGGAGGATACGGGGGTGGTTATGGTTACGATCATGGCAAAATCAAGCAGGTTACCATAACTAAGGAGGTTGCTGTTCCTTACCCTGTTCATGTTGAGAAGAAAATTCCAGTTCCAGTTAAAATTCCAGTTGATAGGCCATATCCCGTACACATTCCTAAGCCTGTACCAGTTCCCGTTGAGAAGCACGTCCCATACCCAGTCAAAGTCCCCGTTCCCGCACCTTACCCTGTTACCGTAGAAAAACATGTTCCCTACCCTGTCAAGGTCCCCGTTGATAGGCCCTACCCAGTACATGTGCCCAAACCTTACCCCGTAGTCGTAGAGAAGAAAGTTCCAGTTACTATTGAGAAGCATGTACCTTATCCAGTAAAAGTTCCCGTTGAAAAACCCTATCCTGTCCACATACCTGTTGAAAAGCATGTTCCTTACCCCGTAGAAAAGCCTGTCCCTGTACCAGTCAAAGTCCCTGTCGACAGGCCCTACCCAGTACATATTCCTAAGCCATACCCCGTACCTGTAGAGAAGCCAGTGCCCTACCCAGTTGAAAAGCCTGTCCCAGTACCAGTTAAAGTTCCCATCAAAGTACCAGTGAAAGTTCCCTACCCAGTTGAAGTTAAAGTTCCTGTCCATATTCCCATCCACGTGAAAGATCACCATTACGACTTCCACCACGACCACCACGGCTACTAAAAGACTTGCTCAACTCTCCATCCAGTTACCCGCCACAAATTAAAATGCCTTACAATTTGTTAAATCTTTACTATTGTGATCTATTTTTATTTAAATATATTTTTATTTTACCATTTTTGTAAAACTTTGTTAAATTTATTATGACTACCCATATTCTATATGTTATTAGAACAGGAACAGAATAGCAAGCCATGATAGATAAAGCTCTATGATAACTAAGTCGTAATAACAATAATATTCGCATTTTACTCTAATGCCCATTAATTCTTCTTAAATAAATTAATTAGAAAATATAATTAATAGTAACATTAATGCATGGACCTTGTCTGTGTGGCAGACTCTGTAATTACTATAATGTTTTAGTGTTTAACTATTATTCACCCTTTCTAAATAAAAAAGATTGCACACGTCTTGTCAGTGAATAAAAAATGATACTCTAGAATAAAACAATACTTTTCTTATTGCTACAGTAGTCCGTGCAATAGTAAGTACCATGTCACTTACGACGACTCTGGAACATTTATTTTATAAAATGTAGTCAAAACTCTTTACTTCTTAATAATCAAACCCTATGACTTTTCTTCTTTCAGCTTTGGCTTTAATATCTCTCCTCCCCCCTCATAAATTATCAAAATTTTATTATTTTTTTTCTTTATAAAGAAGTATTATATCGTGGAATAAAAAATACTTTTCTGTTAACTTTTTAGAATATTCTTTTAAACTTCGGTTATCTAGATTTTAGTATACTTCATCAAACAAAACAACACTTTGAAAATTAAAATACTTGAAACCCTTAAATTTGATATTAAGAAGTATGTTTAAGCAGTAATACTAAAGCTTTTTGTAAATAATCCTATAAAGATATAATAAAAATAAATAAATACGGTATAAGAGGAAATTTGTCTTGAGGAAGTAGAAGAAAGTATGTAGTTGTAAACTGATGATAAATTCAAGCAAGATGTGTCGAAACCAGAGTGGCGCTTTGTGAATTCACATAGTATATCTTGATTACCACAACATTTAGTCATCAAAATGATTATTGAAAGCGTAATAAATATAAGGCATTCTAAAAGGTTATGGTTATCAGGGGATTCATACCAAGAATATTAAAGGATTTCACCTCCTTAAGATTAACAAATATTTCATTCAATATCAAACGTGAAGAGTATGTATCAGTATCAAACAGGGGATGTATCATAGTATTTTGTAAAAATTAGGATTTTAGTAAATTATGCATAAATATCATGAAATAAATAAAAAGTTACTTTCTTTCACTTTAAAATGAGTAAAAAATACATTAAGATAACATTTTTCATTAAACAATTATGATTTGTTTACCAGATCTAAATAGATATTTCATAAAAAAAAAGTTTTTTGATTAGTGGATGTTCTGGTAAACCAAAGACAAATTTAATGCAGTAAAATTATCTATAATTAATTTATTTCTGGTGTAAAACACGAGATAAATGAAAGTCTAAACCACTGTAAGAAAATAAAAAAAAAGTGACCAAGAATTTTCAACCAAATGGTCTTTGTCTCAGTATGATTGAAACTCTGACGAAGACTGCTCTTTATGGTTGAATGCCTTAGTCATTTTTCTGATTTTCGTACTGTGGTTTATACGTCGACAGATATATATATGTTTCTAAAAATTTTATGCCAATTTCATGCTTGGTCACCTTTTTGGAGAGTTACTCTAATGTCCTACAGGCTCTACTGAGTTTCTCGGGGAATAAAAATCAACTGGCCCAAACTTTTCCTCATTAACAATATATTACTACATTTTTACAACTAAATATTATTTCATAAAACAAAATTTTTTGTAGATATCGGCTAAACCTAAAGTATATATATTTCAATGAGTAAAAACTAACTAATTTAGTTTCGGTTGTAGACATCGTAGGTAAGAGTTACGACTGAAGAGATAGAGTCAGTTTCAATGTAATGGTCATGCTCAGTGCTGAAAGTCAATGCACGAAAACTGAACTCTTATTTAACTTTCATTATTTTATCGGGGTTTTCGTAGACATACAATGTTGGTATTATTCGTAAGTTTTATGGTTGTCTCTTGCATTATTTAGTGTTTTCAATGCCCTCAGGTCTCTATTTTCGAATAAGTATTTGTGCATTTGCGATATAACCATTTGAACTCTGACTAAATATTATAGTAACTTTCATTATTTATATGTCGGTGGATCCATCATAGGGATTAGCGAAGCTTACTATTATTCGTAATCTACTTTCATCGTTAACTCAATGCATGAATTATTCTAGTTTTGAACATTTTGCAAGAGGTTGTACAACGGTTTACTTTTAATATTATGTATTATGCTGCATATATATTCCTTTGTGCTACTAAATGATATGATATGATTGTACGATTACGAATATCGATCGAGATGGATCCAGATACAGTTGAAGGATTGCAAGGAACTACACATATCACGTTTTCTCTGAATACGATGTAACCAGATGAAATTTGATCTGTAAGTTGTTATACTTTTTCTCCTGAAGACGATTGCTACCGAACCTTGACTAAGTGTGTTATCCCTATATATTGATTATTTTGTAATCTCGAATGATATATATATATATGTATATAGGTGTACATACAAAACTGGAAGACATAGAAAGAATAGAACAAAGTAGTTACCAGAACCTATGTTTTAAACAACAGTTCGTCGTCAGAAGGAGATGAGAAAGAAAAGCAGAGATGTGATCACATTCGAAGAAGTCGAGTCAAAATTCTTCATCATGTTGCCTTTGACTGGGCTTCGACTTGCCAGTCATATATCTCTCCTTCTTCTTTCTCTCTTCTGACGACGAACTGTTGTTTAAAATATTGATATTGGTAAGTGCTTTGAACTATTCTCTGCTCTTTGTAATTCAGTCAGAGATGAAATGCAGCAGGTCAGGGTTGTGTCTTTACAATTTAAAAGTCTTAAAAAGGATAATAGTAATTATTTTTGAAATAATTGATTAAAGTACTTTAATTCAAGTTTCATGAACTACTAAGTCACGCTGGTTGTCTACATATTCTTTTTTATTAAAGCAAAAACACGTGTTGTATAAGTTTATGAGAAGTAAAAAGCTAAACATGTTGAACTCTAATCATTTACGATAAAAATAATCCAAAATAAGTTACTTCCAAATATAAGTAAATAGTGTACCTGATATAAGGAATGTTAGCGGGAACATGATACTTGGAGCCTGGATCGAAGTCCACCTCTGATCTCAAAACTGGAGGCTTCACACCACCGTATTTCTCTCTACCAACACATAACAATTTCTACACAATTCAATATAAGGATATTGTTAATTCATCAGAAGTTAGCATATCGTAAATTATAATCACATAAATTTGTCTACCTTATATGTTCTTAAATGTGCTTAACCGGTTCAAGATGTAATCCACCTTAAAGAGCAAGTCCTTCGGACATCATCAAAACTTTTTGGAAATAAAAACTTAGCAGGCAATACAGATATTATTTTGTAATTGTAATTCACAATAACAAAATAAATTTTCATAATTATTGACGGCTTTTTAAATAGTTTTCTGATGAATTAGAGTATAGTAGATGTATTTGTTCCCAATACCAGAAAAGTTTTACTCCAGCTGATGAAAGTAACATAGAAAGTGATAAAACTCCAAGCAATACCACTTTTCACTGTCATACGAAAACTAGATACACGTCAAGGGGTTGTTGGACCAAAAAAATAAAAAACATGAAGACGAACTCGAACGATAATCGAGAAGTACAACACTTATATGATTCTTTTTTCAAATTTCCTACCCGTTGTTATTATACTTTCACGATATATATATATATAATAGTATAAAGGTTAAAAAAAATCAAAACAGCATAAATAGTAAAAAAAACTCGTATCAATTTACTCGAATAATGAATTAAAGATGACCTCTTCTAAAACAGAGAACACTTTACTCAAGAATTTACAATTTGGCCGTTCTTAAATACTTCTCATGATTTTCTAATCAAAATAGAAAAAACACAGAGCAGCATACAACAATATCTACTTAATAAAAATAAAGTTCAAACAAGCAGACGTTAGCATAAAATAACATAATTAGCATAATTTTGATGATTTTGTTTTGATTAGTAATGTTGTGGTGTTTCTAATCAACAAAGTCATCATCAATATTAGGCTTCAGCTGATAAGCTGAAAGCAGTCTTAACGAAGCTTGCCAAGTGTTCATCAATAAGCCGTGATCTTAGTGCGGACTTGTTAATCTTCATGGCTGAGAAAAAAATGTTTACATCAATAAGTTCTTCCTAACATTCGTAAAAAGAAATTCTCGCTAATTACAGGAGCTGTAGAGAGTCGATATGTGGCATAAACAAAGATTTGTAGTTTAACATGTTAGCAAACGCAAACAACTGCATTTGAGCGAATTTATTTAATAAACTTGTTTGAGACTTCTGTTTTAGAACAAGCATTACATGACGTTATTGAGATAATTATCGGAGAGATTATTTTCTGTAATTTGTTTGCTAATTAGATCGTCATTCAAGTTAATTGACAATGAGATTTGATTCAATCCAGTGTCATATCAACGAGGATGACGCGGCGGTTTATGCTTGGTCGTTATGTATTAGTCGGCATGTTTTTATTTAATTGTAATTATTTTTAATGACACAGTTGCAGACTTTCACATTCACTGTTGCTATACTGCTGGAAGGTTATAGCAAGTTAACCTAATTACCTGCTAGTCGCGATATCCTCGAGTGTATTTAATGTAACTTGTGTGTAGTGGCCATGGTAGCCCAATGACTGATGTGCTCGCTGGCTTTCATACTCTGATATTTTCGTATTATGAATCTGTCGGCTATAATACTGCTTGTACATAATGACGTGATGACTTTTATGTTTTTACGATGTGATGCATCTTAAGAAAAGCTGAAGATACGGACAGCAAACTTCCTTGGGTACGACCAAGGTGGACATCGCAGAAGCTAGTTTTCACAACCGTATATGATACACAAAGGAAAAAAAGCCATTTCGAGTATATGAACAAATGACATTAAAATGAGTCATGGCTTCATTGACGTCTTGTACTAGTTTATTCCTACAACAACGAGGTTTTGGTTGCCTATTTATTCCTCTTATCTTGTTTTATATATATATATATATATGTATGTATAATTGAAACATATGTATATATATGTACATATGTATATATATGTATAATCTCTAATCTATAATTGAAACTGTTATATATATATATATATATATATATCAAAGATTTGACATAAACATGTGAAATAACAATCAATGATCAAACCACAATATAAATGGGAAAACAAGACTAAGATCTTTCAACCGTAACAAGTTTCCAACACAGTTGGGTTTTTGACTCTGACGATGACCTCTTGTTTCGTTTGAAAGATCTTAGTCTTGTTTTCCCATTTCATATTGTGGTTTTGATCTTTTATATATATATACTATATCAGTAGCAGTTTGCTTCTCAACGCGAGTACTTCGCACTTCTTCCCGATGATGATGGATGTCGAAAGTCACACAGTGACTTTCTGTGTTTTTTCCTATGTGTTAAAGTTTATATATATATATGTCAGTGATCAAACCACAATACGAAATGAGAAAACAAGACTCAGATCTTTCAACCGTAATAAGCGGTCTTCGTCAGAGTCAAAAACCCAACTGAGTTTGGGTTTTTGACTTTGACGAAGACCGCTTGTTACGGTTGAAAGATCATAGTCTTGTTTTCCCATTTCATATTGTGGTTTGATCATTGATTGTTATTTCATGTGTTTATGTGTAATCATTATATATATATATATATATGGATTAATTTACCACAATTAAACTAATTTGGAAACAATGCTCTAAGGCCTTTCGTTAAAACATTGTCAGAGAGCAAGTGAACTAAAAAATAATAAATACTTGTTAACCTGTTTGACCAGGTTATAAGTATTTATTATTTTTTAGTTCACTTGCTCTCTGACGATGTGTTGACGAAAGGCCTTAGAGCATTGTTTCCAAATTAGTTTAATTGTGGTAAATTAATCCATCTATTACATCAACTGTTATTTTGATTATTTTTCATATATATATATATATATATATATATATATATATATAAAGATTTCACATAAACACGTGAAATAACAATCAATGATCAAACCACAACCCAACAAACAATGATCAATAACAATCAATGATCAACACGAACCCAACTTCAGTTGGGTTTTTGACTCTGACGAAGACCGCTTGTTACGGTTGAAAGATCTTAGTCTTGTTTTCCCATTTCTTATTGTGGTTTGATGATTGATTTATATGTATATATATATATGGTTTGGTTTCCCTCTCTTATCTATCAAAAAAATAAAAAAAAATAATTAGCATAAATAACAAAAATAATAAAAAATTCATCCAACTAAAGTTTAGAAACAAATTAAAAAGACACAAATAATACAGTAACATAACATGCACAAAATGTATTAATTATTCATTTGTAACAATAAGTAATCTAATACTAACATTAAACCACAATTCTTTAACAATACACTTTAAACGAAAATTTGGAGTATCCTATCGAAGTAAAAATAAATGTTAAAGTTGTGTGTTTGTAACAAATATTTGTTTATAAAGTTTGAACAAATGATAATAGTTTATAGTTAATCAAGTTAAAAAAACAACAAATTTGTTTTATAAAGAGATAAATTATACATTGTTCAGACTTTTACTTGTTTGAATGCATATATTAGAATTAGAGCAACTGGAGACATGGAAGTGTAGGATGCTAGTGGGCCAGCCGCGTCCCTGCTCCAGCGATCACAATAATTACCTAATGCCTTTTGATTAGTAAGTGAAACTTCTTCCGATATAGTATTATTATGTCTTAATAATTAATATGATGAATTATGTTTATTAAATATACATATTCAAGTACAGGTAAATTAAAATACATAACTTTTCTGCAACATTTACTACAGAAAATTATATTTGGTAAATCCGAAATAAAACAGTAAAATCAAATTTGAGTCTCCAATGTCCTCAACCATAACGGTTTTCAGGCCACCTTTAACACATTTGTCTTAGCAGAACAAAGCACACACACTTTTTGGTTTGTTTTAGCACACACATACACACGCGCACACACGCGACACACACACACACACACACACACACTCAAACTCTCTCTCTCATACACACACACGCACACACACACGCACACACACACGCACGCACACACACACACACACACAGATATCATCGAAAAAACATCATAAAACGACTTTTGGGACCTCAAAACATTGAATCAGAATCCGTTAAATTCTCGAGATCAAATTATTTCACGATCACTATACTTTACATATAAGAAAGTAAAAATGTCAAGAAATTCTGATCACTCCAAATGGTAGCTGGTAACTGTTGTGCTTGCGGGATTTTGTTCAATGACTTAAATATAGAATGCCTTCAATAAAAATCAATTCAAATATAATTCTTCTTTTAAAGTTTAGTGATGAAAGTTCATAAGATTTTATAGAGTTAATACCATATGTCAGGACAATAAAATATAATGCGAAATAACTATATAATTTATTATGCTCACCGGCATGGAGAACGGGTTTCTGGTGAATGTGTTGCATTAAACCTTCTTGCAGCACTCTTTTACATAACTAATTTTCAGACATGTAATTCTTAGTATCGTTACGAACTCTATTAGTTTCAGTAATATCGGAGTATGGGAAAGGATCTCTTCGTTATTTATGATAATACATATTCGACTTTTATACCAGATCTCCAGTGATTAAACAAACATAAAATATCGTATTAATTATTATCTTATTAGGAATACTTCATAACCTTACATATCGAACAAGTAATATTACATTGAAAATTAACATTGCTTTCAGAAGTGCATTACATTTTTTAATTGAACCTGTCAATAATAAAACTTGTTTGAAACTTTAATAGAAAACATCTGAAGATATTTTAAACAGTTAATATGATATGTACGATCAATAAAAATTGTAAAACAATTAAAAAAACGCCAAACAACTATATAATGTATGATCAAACCACAATAAGAAATGGGAAAACAAGACTAAGATTAAATTTAATAGATAAAAAATATTATAAACATTAGTAACGGTCTTTTAAAACTTGATACTTTTGTTACGAAGGAAATAGCCTCTTCTAAGAGGGTTGACATCTAGCGGATAGTTTTTTTACTCTTTCTTAATGTACTCCTTTGTTTCCCCAAACATCCCTTTCTGGACATTAGTCCTTTCCTGTGCTTTCACCCTTTTAAAATACCACTCTTCCCTCCCACTCTTCTCAACCCCTCATCAGATTTTTTCTTCATCTAGTATTTCAGTTGGGTTTTTGACTCTGACGAAGACCGCTTGTTACGGTTGAAAGATCTTAGTCTTGTTTTCCCATTTCTTATTGTGGTTTGATCATTGATTGATATTTCACATGTTTAAGTGAAATCTTTTTATCTATATAAGGTATGATGCTCGCCAGGGTGAAGAATGGATATCTATCAAATTTGTAGCAATAAATCTACGAGTAGCATCTATTTACATTTCTAATTAGCAGAATATTAAACTAATTAGATTATAAAACTAATGTTAAATTTAGTTTGATTAAAAACTTTATTCTTATCGGTAATATTCAAGCAAGGGAAGAACATTTCATTGTTTATGATAATATAGCTCTTATTTTCATGCCACATCACTGGTGTTTGAACAAACATAAAATATCGTTTACAGTATTACTTTACTACGAATATTTTAAAACATTACATTACATTAAAAATGATAAATGCTTTTACTAGAGTAATATATGCATTGTAGGCAAATAAGAATCTCTATGAAGGACAACATATGTATCTATCATAAGGGCAAATCATTAGCATCTGTCCTAAAAATTTCGTGAACAAAATATAAGTCTTAAAGCCTTAAATGAATCACTCTGGCTTGATTCTTAGATATGAAACGAATAATAGAAAAATCAGCACTAATATATAGTAGTGATTAGTTGTAGATGACTTCTGTCTGTAGATGAATCTTCACACTCATCATTATGATACTCAACATAGGTGATGACCTTGTGATTAGAAGAAAAGGAATGTTTCATGGTACTTCCTTTGAGATTATGCGGAATACTCCCAAAAGTGTTGAAAGGCGGGGTATAAGAGAAAGGTCTGGATATATATCTACCTAAAAGGTTCATATACCTTTCTCAAGAAGAACATCTATTAATCTAGAACTATCACAAGGTATGGATATATTCTTGGAGTCTATTTAGATGAAAGACAAAACTGGAAAAGCCATGTAACAGATACATTTTATAAGGGACAAAAACTATGTTTTGTTGTAACATAGTAACAGATTCTTTGGTAGAACGAGGAGTCTTAATAACAAACCTTCACTTTTGATTTACAAAAGAATTTATTATTACTGTTGCGGTAAAACTAGTGGTATCTTATGCATTGATTGAGAGATTTAGAAATCAAGCATTTCTAGTGATGACTGGAGAAATGACCACATCTTCGCCCCAGGATGTGAAAAAACTAGTAAACATTTTACACTTAGATATTTTTATCAAAAATGATTATTTTCATTTTATTGACTATGGTACCAAATGAGAAGAGATATATGGGATATAAAATGTACAAAAATTGAATGGAACAAAACATAATAATTTCCAGATAACAAGATTCCACAATAAACACGTGAAACAATAATCAATGTTCAAACCATAATAAGAAATGGGAAAAAGAGATTATGATTTTTCAACCATAAACGGTTCAAATAAATCAGCACTGTCCTGAATCGATAAAGACTGTCCTTAGGGAAATTTTCATCGTTCCTATTGAAGCGATTAGTTGTAAAAGACCAATTAGACGTTCTAAATAATGACGGTCATGATACTGACTTCGTGATTTCAATGAAACCAGTCTCAATAAGTTGACTCTCATGTGGATATTTGGAAACACAAGAATACTGGGAATAAGACAGTGGGTCGCTGAAAATGGTTGAAGCCAAACAAACATCCTCTAGTCTCGAGCCATTCTGTACCACAGACAGCTTTCTCAAGAATGCAATTGAAGAATGATAAAAAAAAAAGCAGATAAGGTTTTAACGACCTGCTCTACTTAAGGTTAAATAGCTCATTCCAACTGCATTTACAATTGTAAGAAAATACTATATTTTCTGAGGAATGATTTTTAAATATCCTATATCCAGAAATTCCTTCTTAATTACTACTTATGCAAACAGTATCCGAAAAATACAGACTCTCTGTTTAAAAAAGTGGAAACGTTTGATCATATACTACCAAATGCGAGGCAATCGGTTTGAAGAGGATAAAAATTTTGCGAAAATCATACATAATATCAATAAAAATGAGGGATGCTTCTCGAGGGACGATTATTTAGTTTATTAAAGAACCTAAAAAAAGAAGTCGAATTTACAAAGAACAATGCTATGCACAATATTACACATATAGCCACAGAGTGCACGAGTACAACGAGATTCAGGACCTTAGGTTAATGATGGTAATAACATGTCAGATTGATCAATGATTTCAAATATCGTGTAAGTGATGAAATGATTATAGCTACGTATAAACAAATGATACACTACTGAATATCATTGAGTTTGATATTCTGTCTACACGATAGCCACAGTGAGATAAAATCTAAACTCAATTATTGTCAACGCGTTTGATATAATGATTACTTATGGTAAATTTGAATGTACACCACTCCAGATTTTTTTGTATTATTATTAGAACTACTCTTACAGGAATAACGACTAATATTGATCTCTGAAAAAAATAAAATAATAATACGAAAACATTGCTATTCTTCTGAATTAATTTATAAATTGACAACTTTTGATAAACTATTTTAAAAACAAACTTTTTAGCATTCACTACTTCTCTATATTTATTTTGTAGTTATAGTACAGTCACATACGAGCAAAATCCTTGAGTAAAGGATAAAGGTTTCATTTTTTGTTGTCAGTATCATGGTGCTTTTAAACCAATTCTTAACTGACCAATAAAAGGATCTTCAAAAAGACATATTTTCGCTGCACAAAAAAGTTATTACATATGAATTATTATTTAAATGGTTACTCTATTTAGTTTTGAGCTATCTTTAAAAAAAACATTATGATTGTAATTAGTAACTAATTATACTAATTAGTAAATCATATACAACATTTCATAACATGTTCAGCACAATAACACAATTAGAAAGAGGTAGAAACACTAAGTCTCCATATAAAAGAGTTTATCAAACGTCGACGTGTTTGGAACACTTAGTCTTCATCTTCATTGTTTGAAACGCGTCGACGTATGACAAAATCTTTTGTCTGGAGAATTAATGTTTCTTCCTCTATATAAACATGTGTAAGTATCACACAATAAATGTGCATAGCTCTGACAAAATAGCACGACTTGAATTTCATGTAAATTGAAAAATTAGAAGTTCAGAGACTGTATTTGTGTGTGTGCAAGTATGGTATGTATGTTTGAATATGGTATACGTGTAAGTATGTGTGTGTGTGTGTGTGTGTGTGTGTCAAAAAACTTGTAAACACGTTACACTCTTACAGTAATATTCACTAATCAATGAACCGTAAAATAATTTACATTTGAAGATAATTGAACACAAAAATCGTTTAACTATTTACATCCTTAAGAATAATATGTATGTCAAACGTACAAAATCACATGGAAATTTATTTATAATGTTTGGAGTTAATTTCCAAGAACTCATTTTGATCCCTTTCCTTCTAATCAATGATTAAATCAATAAAATATATGAATACGTGTTACTAATATTAACTATTGCTACATTTTCTAGTGTTCTACCTACTACAACATTATTGTGATGATTTGCAAATGGAGACAACCACATTGAAATAAATTGTTTCACTAAATAGTTTTCCTTTGGGATTGATGATATGTTCAATTCTAGTGAATTTAATTGTACAGTATAGTATAATTTGCAATCAATAATTACTCAGTTTACTGCAGGTTATAACTTATTTACAATATATATTTACTTATTACTATTGGTGTCATAGTTTAAATTTTGTAAAAAGAGAAAAACGCCTTTGGAAGAACTGCGTAAGACGTAGAAGAAACACTTCCATGAACTGGAAAGAAATGATTAAGAGTAAAATGAGTGGCAGTTGACACAGATGGCAGGAAGAAGAATTTCAATGATTCAGGAGATTCCAGTGTCCATCATGAATCAGTATCAGTCAAAGGGGTCAATTCTGTGGCGTCCTAATTAGGCGCGCTTGACTGGTCCCTAAACCAAGTCAGACTCCAGTTACATCAGTGTGTGCTGATGATGGACCCAACGAAGTCCTTACTCTCCAGCCTTTCAAAACTCCTTTTATAGGCAGCTTTGGAGACGTAACATTCAACCACTTTCTTTTCTTTTACCTTAAGTTCACTAAAAGCCATTCCAATCAAGCATTGTGGGATATTAGGTAAAATACATCACTAAATAGTACAATATTTAGCAAATGCATTTTTACAAATATGAGTAATTACAGTCAACAAAGCAATAAACATAAGCACCGCTCAAACATTGTTCATGAATTCATTGTTCACAACTGTTAATTAATGTAATTAATCTAAAAGAATATTCACATAAACATGACGCCTACTGTAATCTATTTTTATGATAAAAATAAATATATTAAGTATATATACATTAAGTTGATAAACTTATCTAACACAAAACTTCTAAAACAAAACATTTTTAGTTTAAGCAAAACTAATGTTCGATTCAAAAACACCAGTTAGAACATTAATTAAAATCTACTGAAATTTCTTAACCATACTTCTATTATTCTTGTTTTTTTCGATACTAGACAACACACATGCTCATATAAGAAAAGAATTATCCCACTTGTGACTCTGGCAAGGACTGTTACTTTGTTGAAAGTAGGTTACATCTTTCAGAATTTATTACCCCAGTTTAAATATTCATTTTTATTTCATGTGTTTATTATGAAATACTGTTATATATATATATATTCTTTTTCTTTATAGTGACATCTAAAAAATGTATACTCTTGTTATAATTAAATTCTTCTGTAAATTTCAGTTTTGAGTTCAATTTAAGGGTAAATTTTAGCTCGTTCTTGCTCAACGACTAGAAAACAGTCATCTAAGTACCTATAATAGATTCTCAGCTTGCATGTGGATCTTGGCCCAAGCACTTTATTTTCTATGTAGCACATGTAACAGTTGGCAAAGGTTACTCCTAGAGGGGAACCCATGGCCACGCCATTAGGTTTATTGGCTCGCAGGATTTCTACCAATTCATCTGTTGATTTGATTAAAAATTTAGCTGGTAGTTATGAAGAAATTATATCGTTCAATTTTTTAGCTACTCTGTAAGTGGATGTCATCTCATTACGAGACATCTGTGTACGTGAAACCCACGCAAGGGGGAATTTATTTAAATGCTATAAGTGAGTGTCCACTGAGGTACAAAGATGGCAACATCAAAGCCCTATTACATTGTGCCTATAAGACCTCATGAAATTGGAATATTTTTGACCTAGAAGCTCAAAGAATAAAGCAAGTATTGATAAACAATGGGTATAGCAATAGACATTTTGACAATATTCTCCATACATATTTAAATGGACTGAACAGTGGCAGAAAGCCTTCCATAAATGAACAAGGTCAAACAAAAGTCATATATGACCTTAATCAGTTTTCTAGATCATACAAAACTGACGAACGTGTTGTGAAAATTATCATTAAAAATAACACCTCCTGTGTGAACCCCCAGGACAGATTAAAAATTAATATATATTACAGAGGTTTTAATACTACTAATTTAATCATCAGAAACAATTCCCAAATGAAACCATTACTCCAACGGACCAATGTGATATACCAGTATAACTGTATGATAAGGAGCTACAAACCCTTGTGAAATATTCTATTAACGGCATTTTATCTGGCAATATACATGCCAAATTTTAGGCCCCATTTTAACTGTTGAACTATTTGTCTTCCATAGAGACATTTCCAGCCTATCTATTTTGTACCAGTTTCATTATACTTCGACTTAATCATTCTTTACAAAAAAAGTAGAAGACGTATATTAATTTTTCCCTCTTGTATATTGGACAGATGGTCATTGATCCAGTTGTCACTACCGATGTACATTATACCATACATTTGTACATGATACCATTGATGAACCATACCAGTAATATAATTTTGCAGAACCTAAATGAAGATTTGGTATTAAGACCTCATATTGTACAAAAGCATTTCTCATACCAAAATATTGCTTTTTTGTCCTTAGACAATGTGTTATTACATTTAGTTTTTCATCAAAAGAAACTCCAAGAGTATGTCTGTATATTTGATAGTTCTAAATTAATATTTTTAATGAAAGTGTTTCTCATATTTACTTTCATTATCCTTGATAAATGTAAGAACTATTTGAATTCTATCATGGCGCCTTTCATACCTAAACATCAAGCCAAAGTGATTCCTTTATGGCTTCAAGATTTTTTTTATTTTGTTAAACAACATTTCTAGAACAAGTTCTGTGACAGATTTGTTGTCATTTATGAGGTTTTTTATTTGACTAAAATTAGTATATAACTGTAAACCATTTATTATTTTGTATGTAATATTAGTCGTTTGATAACTAAGGTTAAGAAATATTCGTAGTAAAAGAATACCTAATACGATATTTAATATATATGTTCAATCACCGGTGATATAACATAAAAATAATACCCCCATTGTCATCAACAACCAAAAAGTTCCTTTCCCATACTCCAATATTACACAAACCATTAGAACTGTTAAGTGCACTAAGAACTATAATTTTAACTAGAAGTTATGAGAAAGGTTATTAGGTTAGGTTAGGTTGCAGTGGCAGCCAAACAAGGGAACACACGTAGACCCATCATTGGTCCTTTCTGATACCACACAATGAAGATTGATTCTATAGTGAGAATACTAAATTTTGCCTAACTCAAGTACGTTTAGAGTAGGGATCTTTAACGAGTACCTGACATCGCACAGGCTCGGGACCGATGGTTTAACATCCTTCTCCGAGGCACGACGTGCTTAGATTTATCCACTTCCCGCGTGAATAAATCGAGGGTCAGGTGGGGATCGAACCCCGGTCCTATTAGTTCAGAGGCGAGTACGTTAACCACTGAGCTAACCTGACCCCCTGTGAAAGGTTGTTACACGTAGATTTATTTCAACACATCCACTAGACAATCACGCTTCTACCTGGCAAGAATCGGAATTATATGGTTCTTTTTACAGTTTAAAGTATTTAATTATCCTTACACATCATATTACTGTTTCAAAGATCTTCAAATATATTCTATTATATCTTAAAATAATGTTTGACTTGATTTTGAGAAAAAATATTTTTTTTTATGAATTACTAATTTTATGTTTTACGATGTCATTATTCTTTAGTTAGTCGTTTAGTGTAAAAAAATCTTTTTCTAAAATAATGAAACTCACTATGACGCCCAGTGTGTCCAAGTAATTTTGACAAAAAGGCATTTAGCTCATCCTCCTCTCAAAATACGCTATTTTTTGGTATAATTTCCAAATAGAGGACAGTATTTCCTCTATCCCGCCTACAAACAATCAGAATCAATCATAGGTCAAAAATTTTACATTTTATAGCAAAACTAACTTTTCAACTCATTGAAAATTTTTTAATTTTTTTCAGTTTTTGCTATTATTAGTTTTATAATAATTGAAAAGTTTTAGCACTCTAGAATTATTAGTTTAGGAGAAAAAATGTTGTTTAAAAACACATTTTAGTCAAAATAGTGATTTTACTCAACATGCAGTATTGGCCAAACAACGGGGTGCATCTAAACTGCATGACCCACTTTAGTATAAAATTTAAATATGATCTATAAACGGTATTGGCTGCAGTTACCCACAAACTTTTACATACTTAGGGCTTTATCGCTGCATTGTTTAAATCCCACCCCCAAAACCTACGTGAGGGAAGTAGGTTTAAACGATTCAATATACCGATCTATCTCAGCTACGGAGAGTTCGGTCATAGCCTTGAGCAATAAATAAGGAAAATACAAGATTGTTGATCTCTTCTCAACGTAAGGTCTTATTACAAGTAATTAAGGGATACAGTACCGCCTTAGATCTGGCTGAACCGATGATTGCGGGACAAATGCCTATTGATATTTTACTAAAACTTATGGTGGAGAGATATTTATTGAAAAGAGGAATTGCTTCCCACTTTTCGTGAGTACCAAATGAGGGTACAGACATGTGGTTGCCAGAGAGGCCTTAAGGTGTTCGACCCATGGGTCTTCACATGCTTATGCAGCATGCTCTCCAAATTAGTGAATGATGGGTAAAAGAGAAAGGGCTGGATATAAATTCATAAATAAATAAATAATTAATTACAGACTAATTCATATTTATAAAACAATAATTAAATAACGCATAGAAATAATAACACTAATCCAATGATAAAGAATAAGATGATGGGAGTGGCGTGCGCTAGTGACGTCATCCTCAACCACTAGGTCAAGAGGAACAGACCTAGTCCAACATTGCCTATACGAGAACATCCAATCCTTAGAAAGTGAAAGTGTCTTTGGGTTACTACTGTCTTCCTACTAATATTTAGTGCGATGTAGTTCATACGCAGCAGTGCACAATTGTTACAACGCAAAGTACTTTATATTTATAATTAGTTCCTTAATTTAATTTTTTCAATTTTTTTTTATAAGATATCCAACATTTAAAAAAAAAAGGAAGGGTAATGATCAGACTGCTAAAAAAAATTACAAACCAACTGTAAAATTTAAAAAATATTGTATGTAATAATAATTTCCATGAATTTATACAAAGACAAACATTAGTACACTCTTTGATAAGAAATACAAAAAAATGCTTAAACATTACTGAAAGATAAAGATACTATTAATATATTGTCACCCTATATATATTACACCCTACTATTGTCACCACCAGCAATAGATTCTAGCCTGAACTTGTACCTCTGTAAAAACCAAATACATTTCATTATCTCATTACTCTCAATTTTCACCTGGTTAATATACACCAGCGGACCATGGTCAGTCTGGAGTATAAACTCATTACCACATAGGTAGATCTCAAACTTCCTTACTCTCCAAACTATTGCTAAGCCCTCACGTTCTAAAACCGAGCATTTCCTTTCCTTAACAGTTAACTTCTTACTCGCATAACTGACGGAAGTACAGCACCGATAGAGATATGAGATGTATCGGTGTGTAAAACGCAGTTCTTTCCAAAGTCTGGTAGATGCAGGATAGAACTACTATACAAGGATGTCTTCAAAGTTCTAAACGATTTTTCTTGTGGTTCTTTCCAATGTACCTTAGTTAGGTTACTTCTTCCTAGTCAAGTTTGTCAGGGCACCAACTATCGTAGCATAATTATTTAAGTTAATATATACCTTGCGTTAGTTTTTTGTAATTTACTTTCTCACAAAATTTCAAACTCAAATTTACTTTCATAGTTTTATTAATTAAATATTTCTACATTTCTACGATAATTCATTAACTTATTAAAATAGCGTACTTTTTTTTACATCAAACATTTAAATAGTAATTCTATTTAATATAAAATAGTAATACCAATTACTATTTAAATAGTAATTCACATTGGAAGTGAATAAATTTTATCAGGTAGTCCCTCGGAGCGGATGTTAAGCCGTCGGTCCCGAGCCTGTAAGACAAAAGTGGGCAAACTACAGCCTTAGGGCAACATCCGGCCCATTGGTATTTTCAAGCCGGCCCGCTAGTTCTTCAAGACTTATAGCCCATAGACGCAATCTAAATTTTTGGGCGTGTATTTTTTTCTTTTTTTTACCTTCCTTTAAATATATGTAGAACTCAGTAAGCATTAAGCTGACTTAATCGTGTTTTTGCATAACGAAAAGACCATCTTACTTGTGAAAAATATAAACTACAAACAAAGCTAAACCCTCGAAGTGGTTTAACTTCGTAAAAGTGGTAGAGACGTTGATCCAAAAAAATACTGAAATGAGTGAATATTAATTATTAGTACCTCGATTTAAGTTATCTTTGAGGTCATGAGACAAAATGTGAAAACTGTTAAAAGTTCATGAATGCACTCAAGGCCCTGTCCAATGTTTAATACGATGAGTTTCCCAAATTACTGGGAAAAAATAATATTGTTGTTAAGCTCGCTGAATGCCATCGTGATAAAGGCGTGTGGGTTTCAAAATAAAAGGAAACGAGTGGATAAAATCAAAATACCAATATGATGAAGTACAGAAGACTATTTTTTAGCAATGAATCATGTATGTTTAAAAGAAATTGGTCTTGCAAGGAATTTCAAATGAAATTACTCTGTGTTTTTTATTTCTTATATTTATTAAAAATGAGGGTAAAATATAAAAAATAGAGCTCGTGCATATGGATTGAGATCCGTCTTTTCACTCCGGCTCGCCTGATAAATTGTTGAGGTCAATGTGGCCCGTGAGCAGGAAAGTTTCCCTATCCCTGCAGTGCAATATCAGATACTCGTTAAAGCGCCCCTACTCTAAACACACATCAGTTAGGCAAAATTTAGGACCCAATGAAGAATCAGTCTTCTTTGCGTGGTATCACAAAGAGTCAATGTTCGGTCTATGTATGTTCCCTTGTGGGGAACTGCAACTGCGACCTAACCTAAATAATAATTCTGTTTGCCTCGATCTATCTGTCTATATAAATAAAAGAAAAATTATGTCTGTGCATTGCTTAGAACTGAATCATTTCAAGTTATCTATACGTTTTATACATTAGAGAAACCGAATCTACCCTTAAAAAAAGTCTGTTTTTTTTCTGTTTGTCTGTTTGTTTGTACGCAAACTTTTGTCACAAGTAAACTCAGCCACGATAAAGCATGAAACATTGACAGTATATTTGTGTATGTCTAAATTAAAATCTAAGATTTGAATGCATTCGAAATTCGTCGCAGAAGCGAAGATATGAACTTTTAAGCTGTGTTTGGAGAGCTAACAGACATTCTTATTTTGAAAATATACAGTTGTATCAAGTAGGTATTATTAGTTGATTTTAATTTCGTTTGCGTTTATGCTCTCTGTAAGAGCTTATTAACTATGTTTTTCCCGGAGTTCAAGATCTGCCATCTATTTAGAATAACTCGCTTTGTAAACGAGCAATCCTCACCCCTACTAATAAACAGGTAGAGGATATCAACAAACAAGTTCTTACGCTATGTCAAACTGAAGAAAGAACTTAAAAATCAGTAAACACAGTGATTAGTGTTGAGGAAGCAGTTCTTTATCCAACTGGATTTCTTGATTCCGTAACTGCACCTGGACTGCCTGCTCATGAGATAAAAAGTAGGGGCACCAATCATTCTGTTACGAAACTTGAGTGCCCCAAAATTTTTGTAACGGGACATGACTCCGAATTCGAGCTTTGTACAGATACGTAATAGAGACGGACATCATGACTGGTGTGACACTGGGGAGTCTGTGTGTAACACACATTTACTGCAATGACGGTAAATAAGTCACAAGGCCAAACTCTGTCTACGGCTGGAATTGAAGTGAGTGAGACCAAGTGTTTCTCACATGGTGAACTATATGTTACTTGCTCAAAAGTCAGAGGCTCTTTGTTCTTCTAGGCACCTGAAGGATAGACAGCTAGCTCATATGGTGTATACAGAGGCACTTATTTAACACTGCACTAATAATAACATTTTCTACTGCTCTATCATTTGTAATAATATTTTGGAATACCACGAACCAACACTGAAATGTAAAATATCCGTCAGAGACGGACATCTGCAAATCTATGTAATTATAAAACCCCATTACCCTCGTTCATATGTTTGCACATGCTCGAAATCGAATAAAGTATTAGAAATTTGGTGAGCCTCGAACCCACGACATCGGCATTGGAGTTCTGGTTAGCTACTGTTATGCCAAAAGGACTGCTGAACTCTAAACTTCCCATAACTGATATAAATGACGTCGAATATTAAATAATAGTTTTTCGACAAATTATATTGATTTAATTATAATAAATTTAGAAAGAGAAAATTTAATGAATAATCGACGAGAATATGAAATAATTGTTTAATATATCAACAAATGATATTTATTATAGTTAACAAAAATTTCAGAAATTATCAAATTAATAAAAGTAAATATTAACAGCACACAATTATGTCCGTAATCAAAAAACGATTTGTCATAATGCCTATATTTTCTTCTTTTGATATATCTATTTCAATAAAATGATAGAGTAAGGCTCCCGATGCATGGGAAGGTACAGGAAAGTTCTAAATAAAACTAGTTCTCTCTAAATTAAGGAGTTTAGGACTAATTGCATTGGCTATAGCATCTCAGGAATTAACAAGTTGTCAAGAGAGGAACTGATGCTGATATCCATAATGCTTGTATCAGTCTTACTTGTGGTGCAAATTTACTAAATTACATTTAACTAGCAATATGAAAGTTCAAGAAGAAAATGAGGAATACTCTAAATTTCTGAAAAATATTGGTGAAGCCAGAATTGAAAAGAATGAAAACAAAGAGATTATTACTGCCTGAAGACATGTTTATCCATGCACATAATGTTGATTAGTGTATTGAATACATTTGCTCTTCATTCGGCAACCAACAAATATTGTTCACAGAAAATTCTATATATAAGTTCCAATTAACGAGACATACATCGAAATTAATCACAGGTTCATTGAATAATTCATATAAGTCGTGTGTGTTTGTGTAGGAACAGAACCCACACATTACCCTCAAGAATTTCTTGACTCACTAGAGTTGTCTGGATTGCTCCAGCATAAGCTAGAACTCAAAATGAAAGTTCCTGTCGTATGTATGTATGAGAAACATTGATTCACCACGCTTATGAATGGAGTAAGAGTAATAACTGAGGAACTTGATGATAATGTCATTGTTTATAAAATTATCACATCATGGTGTCAAGGGGAAATAGTTCTAATTCAAAAATTGAAAATTGTTTTATCTGAAGAGAACAACATTCCTTTTTTAAGGATTCAATTTCCAATTCAGTTAGCATTTGCTATGACTATTCATAAGTCACATGAGAGACTCTACAGTATTTAATTTGTACAAAAAATCTAAATAAAGAGAAGTGTCTTAAAAATATGTTTATTTTCCTCTTTATTAGAAATGAAGTAATTTAGAGTTTATCTGCATTTGTGTGAACATGATTGCATTAAAGAAGAAGGTGTTGGATGACCCAGCAGGTCACGGGTAGTCTAATATATTTATAAAACTCTGTTGATCTTGATTGCTTGTTTGTTTACACACAGGTGAAACTTGGAATTCCTGTCAATTTCAGTTCATGCCGAATTACTGATATAAAGTTTAAAAAAAAACAGTCAGTAATATATATCCTTACAAATAACGGCATTAAAAAGAAAGAAAACAGGCTTTATTTGTGTTAAATATACTTGATTATGCTAAAATTAACACGGATATAAATAAAATGGACGCCGACATAAGTAACATGGATCCAATCAAAAATGGATTTGAAGGTTTGAAGGTGGGTTTGAAGGTATTACAGGTGAGTGGAGGAATGAGCAAGTGGGTTATCAGAAGCTACAATAGGATAATTATGTGCTGATAAAATGGCTTTATCATCAGCACATGCTGCCAAGAGAATGAAGGTGTTACAGGTGAGTGGAGGAATGAGCAAGTGGGTTATCAGAAGCTACAATAGGATAATTATGTGTTGATAAAATGGCTTTATCATCAGCACATGCTGCCAAGAGAATGGATGGATGTTGAGGTAGATGTGCCGTATCTATATTATATAGAATGGGAGAAAGTATACTGCCCTTGGGAAAGCCTGCTTGAATGTGGCAAACTGGTGATAAACTTTGGATACATACTCACCCACCCACATAAGCACAGACATCATCGAAAAAACTTCATAAAAAGACTTCTGGGACCTCAAAATATATGATTCCGTCAAAATCTCGAGATCAAATTTTTCACGATCTCTATACTTTACATTTTGGCAAAAATATGACTTTCCCATCATATAATATTGCTCAAAAAGATTAGGGCACATCTACTCGAGAAGAACAATTTCTGGATAAAATATGAGTTTGAGCTATCAAACCCTGTGACCTGTAGCCCACAAACTTTTGGGAAAACGCACACCCATATACATCAATATAAAACGTCAAAAATGGATATTTGGGACCTCAAAACCTGTAAATCCGACAAAATCTCGAGATCAAATTTTGTTGGGATCACTATACTTTACTTATAGTAAAGTAATAACAATAGACTTGATCATAGACATCTTCTGAAACGGGACGAGTAAAAAGGGAAACTTGACGATCATAGATAGGATTATACATTAATAGTATAAAAAAAAGATATTCCACCTAAGGAAGAATTTAGCTGCAAAACATTCTTTTCATTATCTCATTACCTTAATATAACTGGATTACATGAGTATTTAATTAAAACAAATATATAGAAATGTAACTAACCTGTAATCCCACCAGTGACAGTTGTAACGGTCTTTCGAAGTCGTTCCATGAAATACATCCCACCTCCACATATCTAAGGCCAGACTGAATGGTAGAAAGGGCAACTTTTCGAGGGCAAGGGAATAAAGGTAGTTGATATTGTAGGCGGTGTAGTCCTGGGCCGTGAATGCCAGTCCAAGAGTCTGTAAGTGTTTAGGAGAACCAACAGAGAGAGCTACAGCTTCACTTAGCGCTTCATGAAACCCTGTCAATATTACATTTATTTAATATAAAAGTAAATAATTATTAAAGTTCAATATATTTTGAACAATGTAGAGAATACATTGTTCAATATCCGAAGTAATAATTTATTAAAGCTGTTAAAAGACTAAAGTAAGTACTCCAACAAACAATACAATGTTACAGATATATGTATTGTACACAAGCATGATGATTTGTCCAACAAACAGCAGAAGTTGATATATTAACCATAATAAACATAATAGGTATTATTTTAAATTCTTTGTACTTATATTTGCATTGTCTGTATTATATTTCTGAAATATTATATCGGTTGCCATCCCTTCCTCCTTTCAAACCAAAAACAAAAATCTTCTCTGTCCTTCATAGATTCAGTTTAGTGGTGATTTTAGTTTGTTATTATTGGGAACATGAATGCATTGCAAATGGAATATGGTCCACATTCCCATTACATTACTAATAATCCAGTTTGTAATTACGCTTTTGATTTATTCAAACAACATACTGAATTTCATAACTTGTATTGTGTAATTTCAATTTTTAAAGGCACACAATTCAAAACTTTTAAATTTTATTAAAACATACAATTTCAAATGAAATTTAGAAGAAATAATGAAGATAATGGTTTGCATATTTACCTGGATTAGCTCCATCTCTAAAAACTTTTGGTTGGTTTCTATATTGAAGGAAATATTGAACATGACCCATTTCATGATGAGCGGTCACTAAATCTTTTACATTGACTCTGGTACACATTTTTATTCTGAAATCAAATAATCAATTCACAAAATCAATTCTCCTTACTTAATTTTTGTAAAAAAACTCATTAACTTTTCATACATGTAGAATTTAATAAATTATTCAATACATTCTTTCATGAATATCAACGATATCATAACATATTTTGTAGTTTTTATAACCCCAGATCTTTAATTCTTATTACTTGGCAACTTCATAAAATTAATTATGAATTCATTATGTGTTGACAAACTTATAAATTGTTATTTTTAGCTTAAATGACAGCATATTTATAACTAAAATTATTTTCATTTGATTTCATTCGATATCAAAATTTAATGTTTAAATACAAATAATAAAAAAAATAGCAATAAATATACAAAACTAAACAATAACAATATAAACTCAACTATAATCAAATAATCACTTGCTTAACGAGTACTAAAACATCAAAAAACTGGTACTTTTGTACCAACGAACAAAAAACTACTAATAAAATATAAGAAACTCCCTTTGCTAAACGAACAAAATTTTTTAAACATGAAATGCTAATTTATTTTTAAAATGTTGTTCATTATGCAAACAGTCGTTTATTTTTACAAGGAATTTTGTATTTTTATGAAAATAAGTACAGTAAGGTGGCGGAGTTTATTCGAGCTGAGATCTCCCTAAAAGGGAGGAATATGTAAATTTCTTTAATGATAGGTTTTAATTCATTTTGTTCTAATTTAAATCGTAGACAGATCTAGAAAGTATTTTTGTAAAAAAATGACCCAAAAAGAAGTGAAAGTGGCACTACAATATTTAAATCTAGTGACTGTTACGCAAGAATTGTTGCAAGAATCCTCTTGCGTTGTTTAAGAGGATTCTCTATTTTCCCTTAAAAATAGTAACTCATATATTCATGAAATACACCCTTCATAGATTAATTTACAGTTTATGGGGATTAATTTATATTAATACTCTTTTCATTTAACTAAATAAAATTTTTTCAAACATCTTTAAACATCATGATAAATATTAGTTTAACTATTAGTTAAAGATGAAAAAATTGTTTATTTTACATGGGTTCGTATGAGAAATTTTGTCTTGCTCAACGAACAGTTTCACAATGAAACAATTCTAACAAAAATTTCGTTTTTTTTTTGTGCAGTATTCGTTTTTTTGCAAAAATTTTCGTTTTTGTGCAATATTCCACAGTAGGAGGAATGTTATTCATCACAATTATTAGAATAAAAATTTATGAGATGGTTTTTAAATTCTAAATCAAGATATACCTGAAATCCCTACTATTGCAGAAATCCCAAGCTGATGGTTGGCATATCACTGGTCTGTTAGGAGGTTCTTCAAGAACTGAATGTTGCCAAAAATCTGGTGGCATACCACTCATATTAAGTGATAAGAAAAATTCCTCAGCCATGCGAAACATTGTAAGCGGAGTAAACCCCTGTAAATGACACTTCTTAATCACTGAGTAAAATGTATTCGAACTATTTGAATATAACCAAGTTATAAAGCAATAAGATATTAAGTTAATAAACAAATAAAGTTACTATATTATCTTAAAGGTGTACTGAAAAATGTGATATTTCTTTTAGTTAATAAAGTACTCACAAAAACTACTTTACATTTTGAATTGTTTATGTTGTTTCATGGAAATCTTCTTTTTTTTTTAACACCCAAGGTGATTGGGTTATTCTTGTTTACTTATTTTTTCAAATAAACTTTTCTTGCTTCAATATTCCCTAATAACTAAAGTCAAATATAATGTAAATATTTTTCAACAATTTTCTAAATCTGCCAGTCGCTATAAAAAAACAGCTTTATATACCCAACTAAGTAGTTACAGGTAAATGCATAAGAGTAATTATTTGTTTAAAGAAATAATTATGTAATAGCAAACCTGATGAATCATTTGAGGTGTAACGTCAGAATAAGTTTTCCCTGGGTAAGGAATTGTAATGTCCAGAATATTTCCCCACGACTGAGCCCACATATTACCTGCAAAAAAAAAATTGTATTAACTTTAATTAAATATAGTAGTTTTTCGCTATAACTCAACTTCTTCTCTTATTAAGGTATATGAAACTTTTTTTAGACTTGAAAATATAAAGCATGTCTATGCAATTGTTGACTCACTACATTTAGCGGTGACTGTTGTTTTGAGACCAATAAAACATTCTACGAGGAAGGTAAAATGCTTCATTTGAATCATCTTCTTTTAGATAATTTGAAAATGAAAATAACATAATAATCAAAATATACTTTTTTCATACTAAAAATATTTTATTTCTTTTTTATATATCATAATTAGTAGTGCCCTACTTAATTCAATTTTGTCTAGTTTTCTATTTTGTTTCAAACAGCTGTTTAATGTTTCAATAATCAAATTTATTCTAATATTGAAAAAATATTATAATAATTTATCCTTACATTTTTTATTGTTTAATATAAAAGCCAAAATTTATTTGATACATTCTACCACCATAAATGAGGTAATATTTGTAAATGTAATAATCTCTGAATCAGTAGACGTTGTCAAAATAGTTAGAGGACCTACAGAAAATGGTTGGTCATTGTTTTAACATTCTGTTCTTAAAAAAATCAAATGCAATAATGCAATAAAAATCAAATGAATACAAAAACGGACATAATCAAAAACTTTCACAAATACATTTGAAATAGTGTTTAAAAAAATCCTTAAAAGACAGTCTTTCCAATTTGCAATTGTTATCTCAGACATATCTATAATAGCCAAGCACAGCTTTATTGGAAATGTTAAGAACATAGTTTTACACAAGTTTAATTTATATAGTGTTATATTTTATAAATTTATATTTGTATTTGCATTACTTTATTGGCATTACACTAAGGATTATGCAATCTCAAAGTCTAAAGCACAATGGTTCATCATATTGACTGTTTCAAACATTAATTGAAATCCATTAGGAACAGAAGAAGCTGCAGTTCAGCAGTGCATTTGCACAAGTAGCCAGTGCTCAGTATAAATGCTTTTGTACACAAATGAAACAATTTTTTAAATAACAAAACTGCCCTAAAATTAATGTGTAATATATGAAATTTATTAAACTGTTTGCTACTAGACGAACCCGTAACCTCTTGTGTCACTCAGTGTTATGAAATTATAGCAACAGTTAATAACATGCATAAACCGAACGTGATTAACAGGAATAACTGTTGTTGCTATTTCTTGTTATTAAGACATGAAAATAAAAATTCTTATGTGGCCCAAGCTTTTGATATAGTATTCCTAACAAGATTCAAGATATAGACACAGAAAGTATATTTAATAACAATAATATCAAAAATCATTTAAATGTGAAAAATTTCATTTAATTTTAAAACATAAATAAATAAAACATCAATTCAAGTTATATAAACACTCAAGCATATATAAAACAAACAAAACCTGTAAATTGAATTATTCAATTAATTTTACGCAACATGAAATAACATTAATGAAAGGTATGTCTTTTTATAATATTACCTTAGATTATTCGTATTTATGCTGACATTTGTGTTCAAGTTTATGTTCATAAAATTATTCATTTTAAACCTCTAATGTAATAGTTTATTATACATACTTTCGGAATGTCATACATCTTGTTAACACGAAGTTTCCAACTAGAATTTTAAATAAAAACGTTGGCTTTCAAAGTTTGACTTGAACCTGGAAAACTGACAGAGTCCTGATAAATAAAATTTAGTTTATATATATGTATAGCAAGAATTAACAGGAAATGCGTGGACTAAGATCGGTTAACATTAAGATCTTTCGCAGAAAATAACTGGTTAGGTTTATTGCATATCGGTAATAGATTTTACATCTGGAGTCATTAATTTACCTGAATTATGTCGAGAGAATTTAGTTTTTATTCTTCTTTTTTTTTAATACCGTTATTTGTAAAGTAATACACTACTGGCTATTTTCCTTAATATTTATTTAAATAATTCGGCATAAACTGGAATAAACAGGTATTCCAAGTTTCGCCTGTATGCAAACAAACAAGTAACATGCAATAAAGATGAACAGAGATTTATAAATATACAAGACGTTATTTATAGCAGGTTTTGGAACAGAATTGTAAAAAAGTTCCCTTGGCGCAAATACAAAGATCGTAGGTTCTCGACTCCCATAAAATTAAACGTATATTTTATTATTTACTAGCTGATCTACCCGGCTTTACTCGGGAAACAATTTAATTACGACTCTAATAATAAATTACATATAACGAAAACAATTTAAATTTTCTATAATTCCGTTGCACTCATCTTTTTTGAGAAATTAATACAGAATTAAAATTATAGATTACGCAAAAAAGATATAATCTAACACTCATTATAAATTGCACACATTATCTAATACAATTGGTAGTTGATAGTTTAGATTAAACAAATAATAAAAAGAATATTTTTTGCCGAACAATACATCAAGAAATGTTGAAAGAAGTCTTAGCTCATTAAATGTGATATGTCTTATCTGTTAAATATAATGACACGAATTTTAAACTCACAAATCGTTTCAGTTAGGAGCCAGTTAGTTAAAGAGGCTAAGGCATATCACATTCCATTTCATTCAATAATTTTAATTTGAAGACTTCACACAGTTTTAAATGTTTAATTAAAATTATATCAGTAAACAAAATTGTCTCTTAAAAGTTTGAATAGCAATATTTTGATGAAATATTATTTGTTTATGAAGAAGTATTGTATTGAAAAATGTCAATTGAGTTCTAAATGTTAAATTCTAAATATATTTTTTAAGAGTTATTATGTTAAGAACTGTATTTATACACACAAATACATACAGTGATTAAGTTTTATATATGCACATTTTGAATTGAATATTTCTTCATCAATATTCCCTTATAAGTTTTACTGATTTAGACAATCATAAACGTCTTCTAGTTAGATATCATCGATATATATAATAACTTATCATTTTGCCTATATGGAGTAGGGCCAGATACTAATTACTAATAATTAAATATTTGAAACAAACGAATTAATCAATCAGGAATAAATAAAGAAGCCTTAGAATTATTAAACTTTAACAAAATACTTTAACTATTTTTTTAAGATTAGAATTAATGGTTCAAATACTATCATTATTATTCGTAATACTATTATGCATACTTAAAGTTAATAAGTTATTATTTAACGCATAACTTTCTTTAATGCTTAAACCAATTAGATATGAAAAGTTAATGGTAAACTATTGATAACTAAAGCTTTGTTAAAGTTAATAAGAAACCCATATAAAATTACAATAATTTTCTTTAATATCAATAAACAAACAGGTTATACAGCAAACGTTATCTATTATAATATTTTTGGGATATTACCTGATCCACAACTCTGATTTTTAAAAACTTTACATAAACCTTCCCGGGGATATACCTAATAATTTACTAAATTTTCACGGCGATTGGATGTATTGTTTGGTTTTTGAATCTATCGAGTATAAACAGACAGACATACATTCATTTATATATATATATATTCAGACAATGCACGCTGGCAAGAAAACAAATAGATGATCGGTCATTGGAGTTTTATAAGTACATAGATAGATACTGAAACAATTGTTTAAAACTTTCTAATATCTACAAATATTCTTTAATAAATATATTCTTTATGAATAATTTTTTCAATGACCCCCCCCCCTTTTTTTTCAAAGAAGGTCATTGAAATACATGAAATCATATTACAATAACATTTACCTAAAATATGGCCAGGAAGAGGAGCATATCGACTTATTTTCTCGGGACCATAAAGATCTCTCAGTTTTCTTCGAACGTAAGCATGCAATTCTCCATAAAGTGGTCTTATTTCTTCCCATAAGTCCTCCAAATCTGTTCTGAAGTTCGGTGATTCAAATGGGAACATTAAAAATTCACTATAATCTGAAAAGTCTAAAAAACATATCATTATTAGAAATATTATAGAGTGTAACAATGGAAGCATGCCTACTGCAAATATAAAACAATAACCAGTGAAAAGGTTTCAACATTTCTTTCCTTTTCGCTAATGATTGTTTGCTTGTCTATATTCCGTGAAACTTTCTTCCACTATTGACGACGACCATTAAGTAGGTGGAAGTATTGAAAGTAAGACATAGTTTCTTGTTTCATTCCTGTTTCTTTCTGTTTTTTATAGTGCAGCTCAAAAATAAAATTCAAATTCAAATAATTGCACTTTTGCTAATTCAACATTTATGTAAATGATTTCAATAAATACTTTCAATAATAATTCATGTTAATAAAAGTTTGAAAGCAGAAAAATTACAGAAGTCTAATATTCTTGAATTGATAAATCCAAATAATGATTGTATTATTTGTATTAAAAAAATATGTCAATTAAACTATAACACAATTCCTCTTACAACAAATGTAATTACAAAATGAGTGGACTTTAGAAGGAATAAAGAAATTTATGTTTGTATTTCCACTATACAACATTATAGGTCTAAAAGGAACTGGTTGTCCTCATAATGAAATAGTGGAACAATAAACTAAAATTAAATTTCCCCAAATGAATTTCTGAGATGTAATGGCAATACAAACAACCTTTTGAACCAACAGTATTTATAATAAAAAAAAAATATGTTTACTTTTCATAAATAATACTACGTTACAGGAAGAAATTTTAATAACGTACTTACTGTTTAATCTGGCAGCATAATTACTTAAATCAACCATTTGATCGTAAAAGTCTCTCATTTTTTGACCACTCTTCCGATGCCACTCAATCCAGCAATGTTGCAGCTCATCCCAATCTCTACTCTTAGCCATGATTGTGGTCAACTCTGGAATGCATACATTATTATTAATAAATTACTTTAATTCAAGGTTATTATAATATTCAAGTATAATAAGTAGTTAACAACATAAATACATTAACACAGATAATAGACAATTAAGTCTTATTTTCAAATAACTATGTAATGTAACTTTGAAAAGTTTACAAATATTTCACAGATTAAAGGATTTAGCTACTACTAAATCAATAGTAAAGATTTAGTTAAAGAAGAAGGATATTATCAAATTTAACATTTTTATCATTAAGAAGAATATTTATTAGATATACTCGTTTTAATTTTCAAGCTTTACGACTCTATGGATCAAAATAATACAATTATTATATTTTTTTCTAAAAATAGTTAAGAAATGTATACTAAAATTCCATTAAAAAAAATAAATTAATTTAATTCGACCGATATTGCTGTTTTATGATGAATAAATTTTACAAAAAAGAAGAACATATTTTTCATTTGACATATATATTTTAAAATTAAAATTTCACATTAAGATACTAATTAAGTACATTTCGTAGGAAAATAGTCTCCTTAAAATATGTTCAAATAACTACTTTATTGGAAAAAGTAACCTTCAAGAAATATATGTAAAAGTCATTGATTAATTCATACCAGGTTCAAGTCTCAATCCACATTGAAGGGGATCATTGTAAGCACAGATAGTGGCACTATTGTATATTGCAAGCATGTCGTTCACAATTCTGTTATACTGCAAAAAAAAAACATTAATGTATTGCAAATACTAAGAAATACATTAAATAGCACTAATTTGTAAACATTAGACTAATGAACTGTTATTTTAAATGAACCACAAAAAAATTAGTAGAATTAAAAAAGTGAATTCTTATTAAAAATAAAATAAAATTATGCATAATTTATTTTTTAATATGTAACTGAAAAAGTTAGTAAAGTTTAAAATTTTAACATTTTTATTTAATTAAAAAAATAAATTTATAAATTTTAGTTAAAATTATAATTATTATATAAATTTATTTATTTCAAAAAACCATTCAAAAGATTTTCTTTACTGAAAATAGTCAAATTTCTTAAGTGCATTTTAATTTACTCTTTCAAGCTGGTCTCTGGGCAGAGCTGCTACTCCAATCGTAGACAAGAATTTAATCTGTCTCCAAATTTTATCATCCTTAACTCTTTCCCTGGGTATTTTTTGCAGCATATGGCTTATTTGAGCCTGAAGATCAGTATATACAAGCTGCGCTTCCAACTAAAAGAAAAACTTTTATTATGATTATTATTTCTTTAAGAAAATGAATATTGATAAAGTATATTATAACACAGTAATATTTTACGTGCATACTTTAACCAAAGGTAAAAATGAATAATTGTTAATTCATTTTTAATTATTTAATGGCTAACTTGAAACATACTGTAATAATTACTTAGATATTCTTTTCCGTTCATTATGAATCCTTGCAAATAAACTTCAATTTAACTTCTAGATGATTATCTTTTTGAGTTAATCATTGGGACACACATGATTATCATATATTATCATTTACATCATCCAAAATATTATCAACATGGCAAATTAGTTTAAGTGGCTCAATATGTTGTACTGAATTCCTAACCTTTTCCATTTTTTTATAACACCATTAACTTGAATATCTAAATGACATTCGTATTTAGAAAATAAATTTGAATTTTAATAAAAATAATTATTATAAAAAATGCTAAGAAGAAAGTTATTAAAAGTAATTTTTCTTTGTTCAGTTTAAGTGTAGAGATTATGGAAAAAAACTTGTTTTCGAAGGATTCACACGTTTTACGAGCCCCTGAATCCGTATTAATATTTCTCTTATAATGTCTGGTTCTATGTTTATATAGGTGGGTGGTTGGAATTCTGAACATAAAAAATTATGACTTTTCTAGAAGTCACTGTGTTTGACAAACAATTTTTTTAATTTGACCTACAATCAGTCTTGCTTAAGAGAAGAACTGTATTGTTTTTTAGCAATATCGAACCATAGGGGTTAAATTAAACCTTAACCAGAGAAATCAAAATTCTACGTGCAACTTACATCAAATTGTAGAAAGATACACAAAGCTTTTAGGGTTCGTACCCTAAATATATATAAAAATCTTCTTTGTAATAAAAATAAATTCAAGAAAAACACCATTTTTCATTATAATAATAATTATTATTATTTCGACAATAATGGTAATGAGAGCAGAAAATATATTTAGAATATGAATAGGACTAGAAATTAGTGTAATAATATTTATTCCAATAATAATAATAAGAAATAAAAAAAAGACCGGAATCTTTTGATAAGATTCATATGTTTTAATTCAAAGAATAAGATCAATAGTATTTCTAAGACCAATCATTGCAAACCAAATAATAATATATTCATAAATAACAAAAGAAATAACAAAAATAATTATAGTTTCAAGAATTGCAATAAAAATAGAAACAGCACTACTTCATATATAATTTACAGAAATTATTATAAAAATATCTTGAACAAATTATATAATTTAAATAATATGACAAAAAATTGCCCATCTATCTATTATACAATAATTTTACAAGAAAAAACAATTATTATTATAATAGCAATCATAAGAACAATAATTGAAGGAATTGGAAGAATTAACCAAACGAAAACACAAAAAATTATGCCATTTTCATCAATTAATCATATAGGATAAATACTAATTATTTTAAATTCAGAAAGAGAGATTTGATTGAAATTTCTCGCATTATATACAATAATAGTAATTATAATTACAAATAGAATAGAAAAAAAATCATTCCAATTTATAAATCAATTCTAAAAAATTTGTAAAAGTAAAATAGAAAAAAAAATTTATAATTATATTAATGAGATTAGGAGGAATACTCCCAATAATAGGGTTTTACAAAAATAAATGGCAATTCAATCAATTTAATAATAACCATATTTATTATAACTATAATATCAAAAATTATATTATACTACTAATTACGAATACTAGTACCTTTACTAATATTAATGGAAAAAGAAATAAAATTATAATAAAAAAATCAAAAAATAAAAGAAATAAAATTATTGTAATAAATTTAAATTACCAATAATAATAATTTCAAATATATATATGTGTGTATATATTTCTGAGGACTTCATCTAACAAAGTTGGCATTAAATGATATTTTAAATTGGTTAACTCAATTCTACCAGGTTTTGTGAAAGTGCAATAATGTTATAGTATAAATTGTAGATGTGACTGCAGATAGAACTTAAACTTATGCTTGTTATGTGTAACATTAATTTCCTCATTCAATAATAAAAAATTGTGATCGTTTCAATCAATATTCCATATGAAGACAGTGCTTAATATGAATTTTAAAGCTTCTAGAATCACCTAACTTTAAGAGAGCGTTAAAGTTAGCTGACCTTTTACAATAAATATTATAGCCAAACCTTTCCCGTTCTTGAATAGTTCCTAAAGTCTCGTGGGTCATGTCGGACTGTAAGGATCTCATTTTCACTGGACCTGCCATGTTTGTTATCGTGATTCTATGATGGTGAATAGTTGGAGTCGGCTATCTGGAACTAGCCATACGTATAGGGTTCGTACTGAAAATGGTGCTTCGGAAGATTTTCTATTGTGTTCCACCAGTGTCCTCTGGTGGAATAGGATTATGATCCATCTGCTGCAAGGAGCAGTAAATAGAACATTTGTGTAAGATGTCAAATCCCCGGTAAACTGTCTGAGACAACAAGACTCCAAACTATATCAACCCATCGCTTAAAATCAAGCATTAAAAAAGTTGCTTCAATTCAGAAGATAATGACATGGTGGTAAACAAAGCACTTGAAAATATCTGTGACATTCCTTATATTAGAAAAAAACTAACAAACGAAATGAAGAATTCAGTTTTAAAGAGAAATGTGGTATAACTGCTTTATATAGTGCCTTAAGAAACAAAGTGATTAAATGTGGACATGCCGAGGAATGTGGATATGATGCTAAAGATGATCCTTAGGTTCAGATTGCTTCGCACAAACCAAGTTGTAGTAAGTACATTTAAAACTATTGTCAGGCCCTACAGTCGGTATGCGCACCCGGGCCCATAAGAGCCTAGGCGGCACATAATTATCAAAGTTAAATGAGAATTGCTATACTGATGTAATCATGAAAAACTATAATATATAAAGCATATCAATTTTCTACTAAGAGTATTTAAAAATCGATGAAGTTATTAATCGTTTATGATTTATAATCTTAATAAAATTTAAACCACCTTTGAGTATTTAGTTTGATTTCATAATCCACAGACCTTTTAATAAGGTCCTTTATTACTCAGAACATATAATATATCTATATATGACGAGTGTTGGGAAGAAGGGGGTAGAAAAGGTCTTACACCGGCACATTTTTTTCCTCTAAAGGGCCCTGGGTATAGTACAACCAAAAAAGAATCTATCTGGGAATGATACAAAGAAAATAGTCAAGTAGAAAACATTTACATGTTTTGTACTTCAAAAACTCTTAAAATGTTTAAATAAAGATTGCAGAGTATTTATAGAATCTAATAAATATTAATTGCACAGGAACCATACTGCATATCAGACGACGTCGTAGGATTACACAGGATGCTGAATATATTGATTACAGTGCCAATATATTTATTATGACAAGTGTTTATATGGACTTTAACAAGGACCTGGGATTGTATTTGAATAATTTAAAGCTTAAATTAGATGAAATAAGAAATAAAAATATCATACTCTGCTCTGAATCGAATTTAAGGGCTCCTTAGTACGATAGAAAGACTACTGCTAGAGATAGAATTTTATAATCATTTACTGCTGAAAACTCGCTAGTAGTGCATAAAGTAGATTATGAGTTCCAATATTCTACAATAGGAAAATCAATATAGCAATATAGATTAAGAATCTCGTCACTTCAAAAGAAGCCATTTGTACTATAATGGAAAATAAAATATTTAAAAAATAAAGTTTATAGGACCAAGTTATCTATAATTTACTATCACAAAGAAATTGCAAAACATAAAACTCGAGCAGGATTGACGAGAAACGGGTCAATCCGGAAACCGGAAACGGGCGATGAAAACTAGAAAAAGATCAATTCCATTAAAGGACTTACATTCCATTAAAGGATACATTTTAAAGAATTTGAAATTAGAAACGATAAAGGGATGGACAATAGAACAGTATGGTAAGAGTGCACTCGCATCTGATGAAATTCAGGCCCTCAGTTTAACGTAATAACATGTCAAATTGTTCTAGATTAATCATTTTAAGTTTATAATAACGGACAAATGAATATGAGGATATTAAAGAAATGAAATCATTATTGATTAGATATGAGTTTGATATAGGACTTTGTTTGATAAATATCGCTATAACATAGATATTTCGTCTACGCGATAGACATATTAAAATACAACTAAAACTCAATTGATTGTCAACGAGTTTGATATTGCATTTTTATAGTAAAATTGAATATACGTAATTCCAATTTTTTTTTATTTTGTTGGAAGCATAAAATAATTGTAAATTTTATATAATAGACTATCAAAAATAGGAAGTATCACATTCTTTACGGAATGCAATTCCCAGATCCCCGTAACGAACAGTTCTTGCAAGGTCATATCCTTCAAGAATATTTTCCCACATAATTATGTATGACTGGACAGGCTATTAAGGCAGACTCAAAGACAACTCATATCTCTGATATACTCATCGACTGGTAAAGATTGCTCCAATTAGAGTAAACTACATTTTTAAAATATTTATTTTAAGTATGGTTTAATCTTCTTGCCCAAGGAGAGGTTTTCAATTATTTTTATATTAAAATGCTAAAGGATTTTTACACAATGTTATTTACGAAGTATTTGTATTTCAAATATATACATTAATTAAACAAATGGATATTTTTAGTTACATATAGATAGGTACATATATACATTTTTGGATGTAATTAATATTATAATACTATATACAACTAATTAGTATATTGTATATTATACAAATGTATGATATACATTATAACATAACATTATCATATTATTTTATCATTATAATTAACATGATCATTTTTATATACTTCTATTGCATGCAAATATTGTACATGCAATTAATAAGATAATATTTTATTATTTTTACATGTGAAAAATCTCTGGTGCCATAAATAAGCATAGAAAACTTACTTATTTTATTAAGCTTATTTATTTTATTGAACTTACCTATCATCTTATGATAATCTTCTAGGGCAAATTCATCGAATATATTACAGCATGTCATATAAGGATTGTGTTTTTATTAAACTCTAGAATTAGCAGTTTATGAGGAAAAAATAATTTAAAAACATATTTCGGCCAAAAAAGTGATGCATGGTGCAGTCTTGCCCAAAAAATAGGGTAATCTGCAATAAGGGATATTTTTGTGTAAAATATGAAAAATATTCATTTAACGGTATGCCTGTAGTGTGCAAATTCTCGAATACACACACACACACACACACACACACACACATATATATATATATATATATATATATATATATATATATATATATATATATATATATAGCAGATTCAAAATATATCGACCGTTTGATAGAATAGTTGTGTTCTCTAATCGGGATTCCGTCAAAATTGACAGAATTAGAGAACACAACTATATATATATAAAAAAGATTTCACATAAACACGTGAAATAACAATCAAATCCCTCCCACTCTTCTCAACTCCTCACCAGATGTTTTCTGCATCTAGTGTTCAGTTGGGTTTTTGACTCTGACGAAGACCGCTTGTTACGGTTGAAAGAGCTTAGTCTTGTTTTCCCATTTCTTATTGTGGTTTGATCATTTATATATATATACAACAGCAGTCCATAAGACAAAACTCACAAGAGAAATGATGGTAAATTCCACGAAAATTATCGCTCGAGAAAGAAATCATTTTAAATTACAACTATTAGAAGCAATAATTATTCAAGAAAAGCAACCAGCCATAAATATCCAAGTTAATAATTCTTGTCGAATTTTAAAACTATTTGCAAACAGAAACACCCAGATTAGCCAGGTAGTAGGTGAGCCCAACCACCCTACCTTAATCCCCCATAATGCGCCGTGATACAGGGCGATGCCCTGTAAACTTTCCATTAATAATCCATCTCTATATATATAACTAGCTTTCCTACTATTACTCTCATTATTGTCCTGATGATGAATGTGGTACATTCGAAACATGTCGACTAGTAATATTGGTGATAGACTTTATAGTTTTAATGAAGAGACGAGGAAGGAATTCCGGAAACTGGAGAAATTGTGTAAGAAGCAGATACAAGCCAAATATGGGGCGTTATTTAACAATATATATATATATATATACATATATAATCTCGAACTTTTTAGGATCGTTAAGATTCATTTACAGTAAAGTAAAAAATCTGGAGAGGCCTACACTCAACTTTACTATAAGTAAACATAATCCCTCCAATTTACAAACAACATGTCAGAAAAGAAGTAACATAAATGGAAGAAAACTCAGTCAAATAAGATTTTCCGATGGCACAATTTGATTTCAAATAAGTTGGAAGAAATTCAGGAAATGATCCATGAATTTTGTGTAGAGCATGGGAAAATAAGTCTTAAAATTAACATAAACAAAACAAAAGTAATGAGAATAAATACCAAAAGAACAATTAAAAAAACCACTTATCATTAATGGGAAAAAAGACAAAAAAGAGGTAGTTGAATACATGTATTTAAGAAGAATGATAAACAAATATGGAAGCACAATAGATGAGGTCCAAAAGTCCTTCTACTTTTTTTTTACTTACTCATCAAGTTGTACAAAACTTTCAATGTCTTTCGTAAAATAGAATTTGGTTTAGAATCCCCATCATGGAAGAATATTGATTGACAATAAAACCAATTCAGAACTATCTAATGTCGTATTCATACCCTAGAACAGAGTTTTCACAACTTTGTAAAGGCTTTGGTCTGTTATAACTAGACATAACAGTTTCTGCACCTATTGCTTAGGTTAAATAAAGTGTTTTTGGTAAAATTTCATGGTGTTTTAATGAGCCGTTTACCGTCAAAAAAACATTTTCTGAAAACAGAAATTGTACTGTAACGCTCTTCTGGTGAATTTAATTTTGAAAAAAATTATCTCAATTCATCCTCCTCAGAATTTTCTATTTTTAGGTATAATTTTATTTTGAACTGTCAAACTGTGTGGTTTGTATCGCTCTCAAAGGCCTTTAGATTGAATTATTAGTCAAAATTTTTACAGTTTATTAAAAAATAAATATTTACTGTTCTTTTAAAAATCTAAGGATATTGTTTGTTTATTGCTTTTGTAGCCTCAAAAATAATGCCAAAATTTCAAGACTCTAGAATTAGTAGTTTAGGAGAAAAAAAATGTTGCCAAAAAACAGGTTTTTGGAAAAGAGTGACTTTCCCATCATGCATAATTGCACCAAAACAATAGGGCACATCTACACTATGAGGTCCATTTTTGTGTAAAATATCAATCTGATTCATCAAAGATTCTGGACCGTAACGTGGCCACAATCTATGGATACATACTCCAAAATTAATGGATCAAAACTATCTTTGATTAAATTTAATACATCAAATACTATAAACATTAGTAATGGTTTATTCAAGTTAGATTCAGTTTTAACTAGGGCATTATGCTTTCATTAAAATATTCTTACAGAGCTGCAGTTTCTTAAAGTTTTCAGAAATCTTGGAACTTCATTCAGAAAATTTCTTTCGGGTTCCCATATAACTTATACTCTGATTGCTACTATTTGCAATTTTATAGTTGCAATTTTAAATAGAGAGAAAAGTCGTACTATGTCATTACGAGTACTATACGTCTTTTATGATTAGATATTTAATAATGAACGCTTTATATATGTTCATTCATCGTTCATGAATCATTTAATCTAAAATTAGATTTTAATCAGAATTTATTCTGATGATGAAATTGCGATTAAGAAGGCGAAAATCATTTGTGACATTTAATATAATAAACAATTCAGAGACTTTATGTAAGAAATGTCAAAAATAAACATATTTGAACACAATAGAAATGAACTGGCATCTCTGTAATTCAAATTTTGGTTGACACCGTACATAGCTTTCATCATAATTAGCAATAGGTGCAGAAACTGTTATGTCGAGTTATAACAGACTAAAGTCTTTACAAAGTTGTGAAAACTCTGTTCTAGGGCATGAATACGATATTAGATAGTACTGAATTGGTTTTATTGCAAATCACTGTTCTTCCAAGATGGGGATTCTAACCAATTCTACCAGATTTGACGAAAGACATTGAAAGTTCTTGTACAGCTTGATTAGCAAGTAAAATAAATATTTTCCTTCTATTTTCAAAGTTCATTGTGCTAAATTTTATAATAGCTACTATGTCTAGCATCTTCTTCGTCTATTATAGCATTAGATATTATTTTTAAAATCTTGTTATAAACTCTTAACTAAACAACATGTACATATAGTGAGTGGAAAACTTCGATGTCATGTAATTACTTATTATATTAACAAACAATATTCCAAAATACCAGAATTTGGAATAAAATGAAATTATTGCTTAAATAATTCCATTTTTATCACACATTATGACAACTTCAATAGTATTATCCCACTAATCTCAAAATTTTGAGAGAATTCTTTCACAAGTCAATTGTATTCAAACCAAGGAAACAACTAGACAACCAACTTACTAAACAGAACATTTACAAAAACTAAGGAGGTTGTATAATATTAAAACCACTAAAAGAATTAATTTAATGACTTAAAAACACCAATAATGTGAAGAAAAAAAATAAACAAAAATAAATAAACAAATTTACTTAACTGGGGTTCTTTAACTAGACTATTACCATGCAATATCAGTATATTGAAAGAAGTAAATTTGTGTATTATTTATACACTAAATTTATTTATTTTTGGAGTTCTATGTTAATTTTTGGATATTTAGAGGTACAGTCTTAGAAAATCTAAAGAACCTTAGCTATAACCCTGCTTTTTGAGGACGATTGATCAATTACATGAAAGATCCAATGTATTCAAACACACAAGACATTAGTTATCAATTTTTAATTTATTATATATAGAATTAAGGATAACTCAATAAAATTTTAAATCTAACACTTTTAAAAAAGCCTTTAATTGAAATGTTGAATGTTGTATTTTAAAAGTAATTCTTATTACAGTATAATAAAGATTAAAACAATTTCTATAATTCTCTAAAATTAAAATAATCTTTGAAATATATATGTTTATATAATCACCGACCAAATACGAGAAAAAATAATTTGGTGAGTTAAAAAAATTTAGACGGGGAAGGTGGTCTGAATAAACCCAAAATAGAAACATTACACTTAATTGGATTGTTATCATTTAATTACAAAGTCAAAAACCCAACGGTTGGTTTTTTGAGTCTGATGAAGACCGCTTGTTACAATTGAAAGATCTTAGTCTTTTTATCCCATTTCATATTGTTGTTTGATCATATATATATATTGATCAGACTAATTCAAAAGTCACTCTGAGAGCTTCAGAAGAAACACTTATTAGTCTTCTAGGCGGTAGATCGGCTCCTGGGCTTAACCTCAAACGTTGATTGTTTTTTTTTATCATTAAGTTGTTATCAGCTTTTAATTTTATTTTAGTTAAATGTTTTCATCATTTTAATTTTTATTTGGCTTTTATCTCTTTATCTTCCTTGTCTACCTTTCCTCCGAAAGTTGGCTACACTGTTTGAGTGCTGACGACGAGGACATCGAAATATAGGAGTGAGTTCAGTGATTTCTTTTCTATGTGTTCCTTTGAAAATTCTAGTTTATATATATATATAAAGATTTCACATAAACACGTGAAATAACAATCAATAATCAAACCACAAATGAAATGGGAAAACAAAACTAAGATCTTTCAACCGTAATAAGCGGTCTTCGTTACAGTCAAAACCATCTGACTCTGACTCAGTTGGGTTTTTTACTCTGACGAAGACCGCTTGTTACGGTTGAAAGATCTTAGTCTTGTATCCCATTTCATATTGTGGTTTGATCATTGATATATATATTGATGTAACTCACCAAAAATGGAAAAAGAGGATTAAGGTGTTCAAGACTTCCGTTGCAGAGCAAGTGAAATCCAAAATAAAGTATTTTTTAATGTTGGTTCCACCTGCTCTCCGACGACGTGTATTACGAAAGGCCTGAGGGAGTTAATCTTTAGTTTTATTTGCAGATTTTAGGAGATTTTTATAGACAGGAATACCAGAAAGCATTAAATTGATGGTCACCACAGCACAAACAACTAACAATTAATGGAAACTTAAGGAAGCAATAGATTGTTGATTTCATTTAGGATTATCATTGTTTAAAAAATTAAAATTCGAATTTAGTTGAATGTTTTGATATACAATGGAAGCTTTCTGATAAATTCAAACAAGACAAAAAAGGTAAAATAGTTTCAAATTACACTGTATAAAAATGAGACCATTTATAGTATAGGATTACACTTACCACCTATCTCAAAAATAAGCATTCTATTGAGAGAAATGAACACAATAAAATTATTCAAAGAAAGCAATTAATTTAAAAAAATAAAAAAAATAATTTGACAAAAAATCATGAAGACAAAAAAAATGTGTACACTAATAAGATCTAAGATATAAAAACACTTAATATTCATAGAAGACAATGCAGCAATAAATAATAAATTAGAGGAAGATAAAAAAAAAATAAATAAAAAAAATCTTCTGAAATTAAATTACTGGTCGAAAAAATCAAATATACTTCCAGGTCCTGTGAGCGATGTACATATGATTCCTGAAGTTGAATAAAAGTTCACTTAATGAACTTTTTATAGCAAAATAAATTATTTCAGGGAAATCCCTGAAGACCATTGATTAAAGACAGGCGAAAGAGACTGATTTTTATCTTTAATTGTGCAGTTGCCTTGAAATCGGTAGCTTTCCTGGGATGAGAAGGCGTGAGGTAAGAGCTGAAGAGTACAATGGTTAAACTCTCATGGCCTTGTCCAGCCTTCGGCCAATTAGCATTCATACGCAGCTTCAACTATATTTCTTGCTTACACATGCTACTTGCAGCGTATTTCATGAATTATACATATGTCCATGTGACCTATTTTAACTGAAATAAGCCTTTTTGGACTTGAGGACATCACAGTCATCTATCTATCCGTAAAGACATTTTTTTTTTAAGTGATGTTCAAAACATTTCAATTTTCTACTAAAAAATAGAATAGTCCCCTATTAGTTAAACATATGTATTGTTAAAGAAATAAACAATGAAAAATAATATTTGCCCTTTTAATAGGAATATAAGTTGTATATTATAAAATACAATAAGAATTCCAAACTCGTCTGTCACAGGTGATGATAACCTCCGCACCGAAACATTCCTCCTCTGGATGGGGCCACTCATGCTTTAAACAAAATCATTGCAGTAGTTCTCGCTTATTTAAAAAAAAAATATCTTCATCAATCTTTTTAATAATTGCCATCTTTGTCTGTTTGATCAATATGCTATTTTGTTGATTTCTTTTGTTATATTTCACAAGTTTTGAGTAGCTAAGCGGGGCTTAACACTTGCCTATAAAAAAATCTTCTTATATCATGACCAGGTTGTCATGGAACTGTTAAGCATATTGTATTTATAGTCTTAAAAAGAGCAATTTCTTATTTAAAACTTTTTTTTCTATACTGAGTACGTTGCCAGTACTAATAAAACTCTAAAGGAGATATGTGCCTGTCTACGAGAAAACTACGAGAACTACACATTACCTGGCATGAAAGCAGAATCATCGCCCCCTCCCCCTCTCTGAACAAAACATATTACTTACATTCTTGACTTAAGAACGTTTGCTGCAAATATATGTTAATTTAAAAAAATAAGTCTGGATATAAAACTATATATTCAAACAGTGTTATTTATACAAATGAGTAATATGTTAGGGAATCAAAATATTAATATAAATAACATTAAAAAAAGTCAGTACAAACGTAAATTTATTATTTTTTTTTTGGAACTAAGTATTAATTGGATACTAAAAAGTAAAACTTATATTACAAGTAGTCTGCCTTCACTTCAGAGTTGCATAATCATAGATCATTTTTTTCCAAGTCTAATAATTGAATTACTTCCCAGAAGTTGAAAGATGGTAATATCTGAAAGTTCTCCATTACTTTCAGTTTTAAACGACAACTTCAAGAGACCAACCAGGTAACGAGATTCTCAACCATTTTCAATTAAAAGAAGCATTAAATTTGTAAAGTTTCAATATTATTATATTAAACTTTACAATTATGTACTATTTCGAAATAGTATTATCAGTGAATAATAGAATTGTACATACCTCACTGTTTAAATAAACTTTCACAACCAATAATTTCACACCTTTCCTTTGCAATAACGATTTTGGCACACAAGACGAGGGTGACTTCACCTCTCTTTTGCACGGCTCAGCCGGAGTTTCTCAGATTTTATTCCAGGCAGTTGAAGGTAAGAAGTTTGGTGTCATGAACTAAAGAAGGAATGTCTCAACAGGTTTCATTTACCTTCGCAATGGTTGATAACAACTATTTTTAACATTAACAAGATACTCTTAAAACTCTTTATTCACCTGGCTTAGCACAGGTGAACAAAGATAGTAATAATAGTCCTTAATGAAAATGTATGTATGATAAAAATGCTGATACAATTTTTGTTGTAACATAAATCCATAATTCATTACCAGTAATTTGTTTACTATTATATTAATGGGTGAGGTCACTCCAGAGACCATAGTTCAAAAGATGCTCCAAAATGAAGATAATTGGTCAAAAGCTGCAAACTTTGTAGAGGCGGTTCTCCGTCATAAGAAGAATGAAAGTGGTGTGAGGCAAGGGCAATGATAATTCATAGGTGAACGAATGGGGACAAGAAGGTGAATCCTATTCAGGACTGAGGCACCGGCATGAAGTAATGTGCAAACGGTTTCCGTGTCGGGTATTGCCAGGAAATAGGATGTGGTTTTTTAGTGGGTCAGGACCCCCAACCCCACATACCCTAAGCAAGACGTCTTGCTAAGGGATCTGATGAACAGATTTTTCCACATCCTACGACGAAAAAAAAACTATTATATTAATGGCTTATTAGTAATTGAATTACTATTATTTATTACCATTTTAACAAATTCGTTTATTTAACATAACAACTTGAAAAATAACAAAGGAACAATAAAATATAATTTTATAATAAATTTAATTTTTTTTTTAAATTTTATTTTATAAGACGACTATCTTTGGGCAATGGGTTTTCCTGCTTATTTCAGCTTATTTTGTCACAACAGATCTACGACAGTTCATTTCTTCATCTCTTACAAGTCTGCCTATTCTTGTAATATAAAAGGCGTAAATAATAAAATTGTAAATTTTTTTTGTGGGTTATTTATTTTTGCTTCTTTTATTCTTTTTTTTTGGGTGACACTATATAAGCATTTAATTGCTTTTATTTAATATTTCTGATTACACTACACATTTTTTCTGATTGTTAATGTTTTCAAAATGTTTTGATTGTCTGGAGTCACTGATCTCGAAAGGCCAACGTACAGGTGCTATTTATTTCTCATAGTCGAAGCGCACTTTCCTTAGATCAACCTAAGATTTAGCTTAAAAATGTTTGAAATCATTGTGACAAATTTTTTTCAGTTAATTTGAGTTTCTCAAACCAAAATTAATTCGACGACTGGTATCATGGAAATATAAAAGATGAATAAAAATATGAATTTTTAATATTCACTTAAGTTAATAATTAAATTAAGTTCTTAATTTAAGCATGAAATGAATTTCAAACAAACGACACATCAAACTATTTTTAAAAAACATTTTAGAGTGAAAAAAATTAATATAGAACAGCTCTCTGTGATGCCTTCTAGACCTGCATCACTAAGAAGCTAATGTCGAAATGTAAAGCAACAGCAACTTTTAGCTTTCAATTTTCTTTTCCTTTTTTTTTACTAAATTTTTGCCAAAAATATATTCTCAAAAAAATGTTTTATTTGCATTAGATGTATTCATGCGCATAACTACTTCTGGCTTCTCTCATATAGTGCAGGAAATGGTAAATTTTGCACTTCTGCAATTGGCTGCTACTTTGAGAGCTTAGATGACTCACAAAAAGATATGTTATGAGAAAAAGTGGTAGAGAATACATTTCTTATAGTCTATGTCTTTCCAGATTTTGTCTAAAAGTATCAGTTATCATTAAGATATTTTTATCTGAATATATTTTTATAAATTGTTATAATTCAAAACGTCTTCCCAAATTTAACATTCTTACTGACATGATTCCCCAAAATCGTTTGTCATTACTTGCCTATGTGATGAAAGGAATTTATATTCCAAATTTGAAGCCTCTGGCATCGGTAAATTTAACTTTGCGTTGATGAATTAGCGAGTCCGTCGTTAAAGGTCTCTCTCTCTTTATATATTACTATTACTACAGATATAATACAACTTACTATTTGTCCATATATTGATATTCACTCAGTATGTGACGGTAAGTATTGCCTCCGGAGATGTTTTGAACATTTGCGCGTTTTCCGTTTAAATCCTGAAGTTAAATCCTTCTTAAAGCGTCCAAATGTTACAAAAAGGTGTCACTTATAAGCTCACTCACTTAATTATAAGCTTCAAGTTTTGAACGAGTTCCTTCTTCAAAATATTATTATGTTTAGCTTGTTAAAAGTCTATGAATTACTTGCAATATTATCTACCATGTGGCAACCAGCTTTAGTTAAAAATTCTAAACTAATAAAACATCTTTTAAATAGTTAACTCTGTCAAACAAGACAGTAGAAAAACCAGTGTTTGACAATATGATGCCATGTAAACTCGGGAAAATGTTTACAATCATTAGCAATCCTAAGAGTTATTTGCAGTTATTACAAGTTCCATTTTGACCTAATTCACTTCTATTTTGTCTTCTGTACTTAAAAATAATATTGAGGGATGATTACACAGGATATATATTTTGAACTATTAACATTCTTTAAACGTATCCATACTTAACGGAGTGTTAAGAAAAACCCAACTACTTAAATTAAAGGAGGAGGCATGTCATTGTGCCCCTTTCTTGTAGCGCAGTCCAAAAACTAGTCAAAGTTTAGAATTAGTAGTAATACTGTCCGTCATACCTCGTAAAGTCTCAGAAAAGCTCGACCGGTTCTGAGACTTTACGAGGTATGACGGACAGTATTACTACTAATTCTAATATTACTAACCTCAGTGGAACTAACCCATTAACTATATTTAGACAAAGTTTGCTCCAAGAAAGTCACTGATTTGTCCGCGACTAATACATATATGTAAACTGTCTACTACTTAGATCATTATTGAACATATTTATAATTCCTCTAAACAAATAGGTATAACAAGATTTTGCAATAGACACGTGAAATAAAAATCAACGTTTAAACCATATAAAAAATGAGAAAATCAACTTACAACCAAAACAAGTGCTCATCGTCAGTAACAGTTTAGACCAGTGGTTCCCAAAGTGGTCACCCAATGGACACCCAGAGGCCCATAGAGAATTACTGGGGGTTCATGAGGAAAACCAATATTTTAAAGTCCATGGCACACGGTTAGCACTCCATGTTAAGTTTATATCAGGACAACATAACTAAAAATACTAGTCTAACCACCTCGTACATCAAAGAATAGTTAGTTAGACCGTTAGAATATTCAAACATTATAAGACGTAAAGCTCAATATTTTCGTCAGTTTGTTATAATGTTCAAATTCAAAACTGATTCTTTTGCAATTTATTTCAGCATACTTTATAAAATGTTAATAAAGGAATATTTTGTTATTGTTTTAAAAATATTTTGTACATCACATTGTAAATGTAATGAGCTTATTTTATTGTTATACTTTTAATTTACCAAAAAACAAATATTTTTTGCAAATTTACACAGGCATAATTTTTTAAGTACCCGGTGGGAAGGGGGGTCCACAAGCAAGCAATGATTGAGAATACCTGGTTTAGACTAACGAAGACCATTTACTTGTTTTGGTTGAAAGATCTTAGTTATTTTTCTGATTTTTTTACTGTGGTTTAGACGTTTATATATATATATATATATATATATATACTACTTATGAAGAGAGACCCTTTAATTCCAGTACACTCCTTCCCGCTCGGTAACGGAGTGGCCCTTCTTCAGGGGCACTTCTACAAAGGGCTAAAATATACCTACCTAAATCACTAAGATTGCAGGTAGATTTAGCACGATCCTTTAGACTTGTGTATTGCCCATATACATACTAAATAAAACTTGCTACCACTAGGACGGGAATGGTCCCAAGCATTCATTCGTGTTCCTATTACCTGCTGTTAAGACCACGAAGGCTATTATAATTTGGGCTATATCACCGTACAGTATCATTTCGAGCTGCAGTTTTATACCAACGGTCTTTTCTCCTCTGCTTTCTCAGATAGAAACAAACAATAGCTGGAGATTATAATTTTTTCTCCTGGGTGTGGAGGTATTTCCACAAAACTCAATTATTCAGGCTGCCTTCAACCTTTGATCCGAGGTAACAAACATTACATCAACAACCAAAGTTGGTTAAATAGGAAGTTCTTTATACCTGTAACTATAACAGATACTATGTTCTTAAATTTTTCATAAAGTTGTTCAAATTTTTTTTTATTTTATATAATTTTTCACCTATTAATTTCTGTTTTTAGCTAAGAGAAAAGTAAAAGACCTCATTATTAGTTTGATAGAACTAATAATAATTATGCTGTACACACTAAGCTATAAAATTGTATTTTATCCTAGTAATGACTCATTAAGGTACTGAAATTTTGACATAATGGATTATTTTTTAAAAATATCGAAATAGGAGAATTAAAGTTTAAAGCCCTTTTCACTTATGCACAAAAACCTGTTACGAATTGAAAGAGTTTTAGAAACATTCATTGATTAAAAAAATGCTTAATAAATATAGACGAAAAGGAAAACTTAAATAGGAAGTTAACTTGCGTTTAGAAAACGTATTACTATTAAATATTCGTGTAAAACAATAAATCAAGAAATAAAAAAATTAATTAATAAAATACATTAATAAATGTAAAAAATAAATAGTGGCTACTCTTAATAAGATCACCATAAATTTTATTCGCAAATAAGTAAATTGTACCATACGAATTTATTAACTCAGAAGAATTGTTATATTCATTTTGAAATGTCTTATAGTTATGTTACTGACACATATAGTAGACTTGCCGGCTAACGGATAGGACTCAGCCGGGAACTCATTAGTCGTGGTCATCGGTCAATCAAAAATCATTTTAAGAGAATATTTTCCTGTACGTACTTGATATTTTTATTTTACTAAATATATTTACCTTACAGGTATACGAATAAGGTATAATGAAGAGGCATTTTTAGACCGAATTTCTTTCAGGTTTAATCTGACCTGACTACTAACTTGGTTAGTATTATGAATATAGAAAGTCATGAAGGAATTTATAGATAAGAGTTTTTTTTTTTTCAAGGATATGGAATACCGCAGAAAGGTTTTCCACAAGGAACTTTTCGTAGTCTTCTGCCCGCAGGTTAAAACCACACTTTTTTTAATCCTCAGTGACTAACATGATAGCACTCCCCGCAACCATCCACGCGTAAAAACTCATGTTCACTTTGTTATCTTCTAATGAACGCAAATACTTCGTATAGTAGTTTATATATATGTCTGTTTCTTCTAATAAGATTATTTCTTGGAGAAAATAACTAACTAAACATATTTTGCTTCATGAACATACAATACAGAAATACCAGTTTATGAAGTAAAAAGATAGGTATTTCAGAAAATGAAAATATTTTAAATAAATGGTATTTATTTTTCATGCAAAAAAATAATTGTCATACTTATATCATTCTGTAAATATTATTTCTTCAATTTTAATCCACTCCAACAGTATATTTTATGCATTCTTAAAAATATGCTGTTTTTAAATTGTTGAAGTGCCTGTATAATCATTTAAAAATGCAACATTATGTTTTAAATGTTTCTCTTGATTTAATTAATAAATATTTTCAATAGTTATGGGTAAAAAATAACACATTTTCCTAATATGCAACTGCTATAGAAATAATTAATGTCAAAAATATTCGTAAATAAAGGAATCAAGTTAAGTTTATTATATCAAAAATGGTATTAATTATTATCAATTTGGTATTAATATTCGGAAAAAACTGTTACAATGGTCTCAGTGTCGAAATGCAGCGAGAAGTCAGTCAGTCAATTAGCCGGTTTTCTTCACTTATTGCTTACTAATTGACACAAACCTTTCAGACGTCAGTATAGAAACTTGTCACATCACTAAATAAATCTGGATTTACAGAAAAACTTCAAACTAAACAAACGGACTGGAATTTCCTCTTTTCTCTCAGAAAACCAACTGCAATCACATAAGTCCTGACCATAATAAACTTCCTTGTGAATAAATCCTTTTATTCTCTTCAGTAGGACGTCAACATACAACTTGTGAAAACAAATATTCACAAAAAGTCCACCAAATAGATAAACTTCTTATAAAAAATTACAAAATGTGCAATATTTTAAATGAATTTGATAAAACCAAGCAAAAACTATTTATATTTCTATGTTTCCTAAGAATTTTCAAAAAAAAATATAGAAAAAGAATAAACTATGATTTTAAATATTTCATCTTATATTAAATTATTGGAATTTACAAACCAAACTACTGGAAAAATTATGATAAAAAACAATGATTAAAGAATGGTATGGAGGTAAATCAGAAAACATGTTAACGTAGGAGATGAAAGTCTTAACAATAACAAGAGGGTGCGGCAGACAAATGCGAGCAGTCAACATTTAACCTTGAACTAAAGCTCCATAATCTGTTCCGATCTTTAATCATTCTTTCGGTTTATTAGATGAGTTCATTCTTCTCAGGACGAGAAAAAAAATACCAGTGATCAACATTATTGAATAAGGAAGTGCAAATTCCCATACTCTTTGTTAATATCACAAATTAAACAAAATAAATAATTATATGTTTTATATGAGTAGAATATTATACCAATGAATAATTAATTTGAATTCATTTAAAATACAGTGGAATCTTGTTCCACGACAGTCCGTGAAAGAACTTGTAATGGCTGGAACAATATTTAGAGCCAGCCACCAAATTGACAGGTATTAACCAAAATACTTCCGTTTCAATTGCTCCTAGTAATATTACCTATATATATATTGTTGAAATGTACCGCAGCTTCGGCATTAACGACTTTCAAACTAAGCTGTTCCAGTCTCCTGACAGTCTTACGAATAGAAGGTGGTAATTCCCAAATAAGTTGTCCAAAGGACATTGAGACACTTTTTTGTAACACTTTAATAGATATCAACAATTTTAATACAACTGAAAAACTAACATCACAGGTAAAGAAATTAACATAACTTACAAGACCATTATCTAGAAACTAGCTTTCGAATATTCCATAGTCATCGTCAGGTTGGGCCTTACATTTTTCAAAATCTGGAAATTTTTAAATTTTTAAAAAACAATGAATTATATATATCAAAGATTTAAATCCCTCAATTAATGGTCTCAATATACAAGCTCAAAATTGAAGGAAAGTAACACATAGAAGTAGTGTATTGGCACAATACGAGGACAGCGTATACGCGGCCACGCCCCCCTCCCCCGAAACAGGTGGGGATTTTATGTTATGGTTGGAAGTTGGGTTGAGTCTACCAGGTGGCAGTACAGGCTAGTCAGGTGCAATCGTGGTCTTGTATCCTCATATTTTACTCGTATATTATTTTAAATAAATGTTAATAGTTTATTAGAATATATTATTAGTGTTGATGAGATAGATAATCGCGGCGATGCAAGCACACATATACATAATAATATGGATTTTTATAATAATATGAAGGAAAAATAAGTTAACTCACTCTTATGTGGGTTAACGTAAAAAATACTATATCTTCAATGGAAGATATATAAATATATGTAAAATATCTAATTGCACTTTGTTTTCTTAACTACTTCTTATGCAAGATGCAATTAACATCATACGAATAATGCAGACTTTGTCTAGAAGTTGCAGAAAACTTTAATTGTATTCCATCTGAATGTCAAGCAATCACGTTGAATAGGATAATCATTTTTGCCCAACGATACCTATAACCAATAGAAGTGATACATAATTGTTAAAGGAAAATGTTGAAGGTAAAATAAAGCAATAACTCCAAAGCTGATTTTAGCTATGAAATGAACAAGGGAAGCTCGATAGACCAGATATGGTAGCACTGCGCACGAGTTCGATGAGTCTCAGTTTGATCCGAATATTAAGAACTTCTCTGATTGTTTTAGAACAACAATTTCAAATTTGTTATAACAGACGAAATGTTTATATATAAGACAAATAAGACAATAAGACAAACAAAATCAATAACTAATTATCTATAAATTTGATAATATTTAACCAGAGGATAATGTTTTATCTTTTATGTTAATCATGATAAACATATTAAAATAAAAGAAAAAGTAATTGACTGACAATGAGTTTGATATTATGTTTATTTACAGTAAATTTGAGTATAAGCTATTCCAGATTTTTTATGTTGCAGTAATTAATGCTGCATTTAATTGAACAACAGTTCAATGGAAAAATACCAATTTTATGCTCTGAGAACAGATTAATTGTGTTTACATTAATTGTAAGGATTCACAAATTGTTTAGATTTGCAATCAAGTCGGTTTACCATAAAGGTGCAACGACATGAGTTCATGAACTGAATTACTGTGCATATTAATTTGTAAAGCACAAAGAAATAGACAAAAATATTAAAGAAATACTCAAATCAATCAAAACATTTTCCCCACCACTGCTCGAAAAATTATAAATACTTCAAATGCTCTATTATTTTACGCAATTGTAAATAAACTACATGATCTTTACATACACAGTTGAAAGCTTAACGCTTAACAATTTGTAAGAACCTTATTCGTGTAAACTAATATTCCGGAGTTGAATAATAAATTAACAAAATTTATTTGTCAAAAAAATTGTAATTCGGCCATTTCGGCTATTGATTTAATGGTTGCATAAAGAATGTTACATTTTATGCTTAATACTTACATACCGCGTTGAAATACTGAGTTTGAAAGTACTAGTTAAAGCAATTTGTTTTGATGTCTTTCTCATTTCATTAAAAGTAAAAATTCATTAAAGCGATCCGGAGAACTGTAGTTGGGATGATAGGAGTGTTATAGTTGTTTAAAGAACAGAATAATCCACTTTCAAGTTTAACTAAATAAATATTCCATTTTTTCGTGTTTTTACTTTAAATTAGAAATGGGAAATCTGTTGTTGTCCGTGGGAATTATTTTGATGTTCATTAAAGGAGAGGGGTAGATAGAAGACTCCCGACGACGTACGAGTTACCTAACCTTCGACATTGGCACCTGGGAACCGTTTACAGCCTCCTTCTAACTAACAATGTGTACCTTCCAATGAAGTGTCAAGGCTAGAGTCAGCTTGAGTAACCACCTAGCATGCCTCAAGTGATGATTTTTATAAAACGTAACGCATTTGTCTAATCTAACATACACCAAAAAGTATTTTATAAAAAAAACCTTAAATATTATTTATTAATTCTTTTTTTTTCACTATTTTTGCCCATTCGCTTTTATTCAAAATGCAAAAAAAAAGGACAACATTAAAACAATTTTTCTTACAGAAGATAGTATTAAAAAAATCTGGAGTGGCCTATACCATTCATATTTACTATAAGTAAATATCAAACTTGTTGAAAGACAATTGAGTTTTGCTTTTATTACTTTACTATAGATTAAGTAATTGTAATCATGAAAAAATTCTATCTCGAGATTTGACGGATTTATACGTTTTGAGATTCCCAAATTACACACAAATGGGCTCTTTAAGGTAGATGCGCCCTACTGTACTTGGGTAATATTACATGTTGAAAATGTTTAAGGGATAAAGGGTAAAAGTTTCAGAATTTTTCGATGACAAAAAAGGTAAATTTTCCGATATAATGTTAACATATGATTGATTTTGACTTATGATTGACTTTGAAATCTTTTAAAAACGTTATAGATCATATTTTTGGACGGATTGAAATGAAGTTACACCCAAAAAGAAACTTTATAAGTGAATAAACAGAGTACCTTTTGTTTGAAATTACATGGAAAGGTACAGTTTATGATTTCAGAAAATGCTTTGTCTATGCCAAACAGCTAAATGTATAAATACGATTTTATGACAAAAAGGAGCATGAAATTATTATTGTACAAAAAAATTTTAAGACATTCTCATTATCACAAAAGACCATATTGCCATGAAAACTGAAAACTCAATTTGAACTAAACACAACCGCTCTGTTGTCTGCATTGACAACCGTTTACTTTGATTTAGAAATTTGTTTAAAAAATCGAGTAAAGCATAATTCTTGTTTTATATTTTAATACAAGAAATTTGAAGACATTTTGAAGGGATCATTTAGTATGTAATAACAATAAAATGTTTTAAACTATATAATAAAACGCCAAACAACGATATATTTTATGATCTCAAATGGAGAAAATATGTAAATAATCAATGTTATGATACTTTAGGATATACATATGACCTTATTTGAAGAGGATTCTTCATTATACTAATTGTCTGGAGTGATAAAGTTTTGGGAACGTTACGAAATTAACAGAAGCAATAAATAAAAAAAAACACTGATTGTTTAAACAACGAGAAAGTATTTTCTACAATAAAATGATAAAATATTGACCTATGATAGATTCCCAAAGCTTATGCACACAATGAAGATCACAACGCTTGATGAATCATAATGAAATTCTACCAAAAAAAACAGAACTTTTTTGAGATATCAGTTCAACACTTTTTAAGCTGAGATTACATACGCGGAGAGAAGTTTGGTACTTCTTATGATTAAAAAAAAAAATGTAGTTTTACGCTAATCAACTAAATATAAAACAGTGAAATATCGTCAAATAAATTAGCTTGATAATTTTAATTTATAAATAAAAATCTTTAACAAATTTTGTTAATTACAATAACAATATTCTATATTTAATACACTAATAAACACGTGTGTCACGATTACTCCTAATAATGATAATTTGGCATATCTAATTACTTATATAAATTACAACTAAATCAAAGTCATCATAATTAGACATCATTATATTATTATCATTTAATAAAGCATAAGTTAAATAGTATATTTCATGTACATACTTCCACTTTTTATACCTAAAAATAGAACATTATCTGAGGATGAGATCAGTAATTTTTTTTTAAACTAAATTAATAGAAAGGGAGTTATAAATGCCTTTTTACAAATTCGGAACATGTTTTTTAATGCTAAACCGATACAATGAAATTTCTTTAAAAAAATTAAACATAAGAGTAGCAATTTATAAAAAATTCATAAAATTCCGATTGTTACATAGGACAATATACTATGAAAACTGAAATTTGGTTTTGGAATAATGAATCACCTACCTTACAGCTCGGATTAGTTGTATTTATTTACTTTGTTTACATTGACTTAGAAATGTTTTAAGTGAGATAAAATTGTTAGTTAGACGTTTTTTAAACAAATTGTAAATGTTCTAATGAATTAAGTTAATATGTTAGAAGAATGAAATTGTTAAATGTAAAAAGTTAACCCCGATCTGTATTTTCTGATGCATTCAATGGCGTCATAGATGGTTGTCTAGCAAGTGTTTTTACTAATCAAACAAAACATAAGTTTGTTGTTGATGAGTTTATTATGTTTACTTATAGTAAAGTTGACTTTAGGCCAGTCCAGATTTTTATTTCTTAGTTTTTATTCCTGTTTGAATTAAATATTTATACATAAAGTAGGACAGCGTCTCAAGGGTTAGCTATTATGTTAATAATTAAATACCAAATTAAGCTTAGCTAAATATAACACGACATTCTCTAACAGTTAGTGAAGTCTACCGGGTCAGCTAGTAACTACAAAAACTGGAAACTCAACCTAGAGTAATGAATGACCTGCTGTACTTGTTGGATTTGTTTGTAATGAATTAGAATTATTAAAATTTTAATGTCAGAATCACTTCAAGTAGAATTGTTATGTACATGGTAATAAAAAAATTGAAAATAACTTAGTAATTTATTCTGTAATAAAAGCAACCATCATCAGCGAGGATGAAAAATTCGATCGTAAGATTATGACAGATTTATAAATTTTGAAGTCATCAAAATCTTTTTTTTTTTTTGACGTTTTCAGATGACGTCTGTGTGTGTGTAATTAGTTGGGAGGGTATCCAAAGTTTGTAACACGCTACAGGTCATACAGTTTTTATATCAAATTTATATTTTACAAAAAGGAGAACTTGATGCGAATATTCCACGAAAGATGAAAACTATTAAGTTCTAAATTAGTAACATGAGAAGTTTTTGGTAGATAAGTATCTTTTTTTTATAAAGGACAATTTACATATCCTAATGGCAAATCAACAAATTCACTTCAAAAGTCTTTGGTTAACAAATAGAAAACTTCCTAAGGGATTATTAAGGGATTCACTCTTGGCTGATTTTTTGATATTGTAAGAGTTTTTGATAGCATGCTTTAGAAACCAGTGAATCAGAACTAAAATACAGATGTTTTAAGTGAAAAAATATAGAATAGATTATAACAATCCAACGCAAGAATACTTAGTGGATTCTATTAGTGCCTAGCACAACCAAAATTATGGCCACTAGAGGCTACCCGCAGAGAATTCTACTATAAGCCGTATTGTCATGATTATTTGAGAACAACTTTCTGGATGTGTAAATAATTAATGTTACGATACTCAAGGATATGCATATGACCCTATTTTAAGAAGATGAATTATTCATGTACTACCTTTGAGCTTATGTCGTATGAATGAAAGTAGAAATCTGAATATAATTCCAGCTAAAGTAGTGCTTATACCTTTCTCAAGAAAAAAAAAAAGTAAGCCTTGAAGACCCCATTATTACAAACTACTAAAATAAACTCTGAGAGGGGGGTGAGTACTTGTGGGGGTGAGTTCTGTAGACGAAAGACTAAACTGGAAAAGACATGTACCAGATATACTAGTTAAGAGCCTCAGTTTAACAATAACTATCCCACTGTTCTAGATCAATTATATCAAGTTTTTTATAGCTGATAAAATGGATATAGCCACAACAAGAAGATCTTCATTAAATATCTTTTCTTTTTTTTTTAAGTTTGATAATAATTTACCAGAGATCTGATATTACTTGTAAACAATACAAACATAAAAACTAAACCAAAACTCAATTTTTTGACAACGAGTTCGTATTGCTTTTGTTATAATCTTTATCTAAAGTTCTATTGATCGTTTCATTCAATTTTAAATATATATTAGTTTAGATAGGTAGGACATCTTCCGATGGTTTCATTGAAGTAAACCATAGTCTCGATATTCACGATCTTCTGACTGAGGAATTCGATCTTACAAACTAATTCTCAACTATCAGGGGATAATTGAAACAGGAGTTGGCAAAGTGACATTTTCCATATGGATAAAAGAAGATTATAATATATGTATAAAATTATATAGGGTAGAGATCAATGAAATAAAGTAGATTATAAAAGTAAAAAAATCTAAAAAAATATTATTTACAGTGAAAGACAAGAAAGCAAAACAATATTACTACAGAAGGTTAAATAAAGTTAAACATTAAAACATTAGCAAAGAGATAACACAATAGAAGATCGAATCTCTCAGTCAGAAGATCGTGAATATCGAGCTGTAGTTTACTTTAATCAAACATATATACATTAACCTATAACAAGATTTCACAACAAACACGTGAAATAACATTCAATGATCAAACCATAATATGAAATGGGAAAAAAAGACAAAAATCTTTCAACCGTAACAAACGGTCTTTATCAGAGTAAAAAAAAATCCCATTTTATATTGCCCTTTGATCATTAACCTATACACATACATATATATATGCACATATATCATATATATATGTTCAATGTACATAAAGAAACATAGAGAAATTAAAAGCACACACTTACAGCCTCTAATTTTTGGTTGAACCGTCTTCAGGAGAGATAAGAAAGGGAAACCAAGCGCACTGGTACAGAGACTGTTGGAGACTCTCTTATCTCTCCTGAAGACGGTTCAACCATAAATTAGACACTGTAAGTGTGTGCTTTTTTTCTATATTTCTTTATGTACACTGAACTGTATTTGTACAATTCGGATCGTATTTTCATCGAAAAAGTGTATATATATATATATATATATATATATATATATATTTCGTTGAATAACTGACCGTATTTTACTGATGTCATTTTCTTCACCAGTTTTTCGAGGTTTCTGAATATCTTCTTCTTTCTTTCATCGAAATAATGTTTGGATGAAGGAAAGAAGAAGGTATTCAGAAACCTCGAAAAACTGGTGAAGTAAATGACATCAGTAAAATACGGTCAGTTATTCAACGAAATATGTTTGAATGAAGGACTGCTCTCAAATTTTATGTATATATATACACTTGAATGTTCTGGAACGGAGAGCAAAGAAACACAAATTAAAGGAAAAACACACACTCATAGTGTCTAATTATCGTTATCAACCGTCTTCAGGAGAGCAAAGGCCACAACCATGACGCAGTTTGATACACGCAAAACACTTACACAAGAACTATTGAAGTAGGACAAGCTAGAAGTAAGACGAAATGGTTAATGAGCTTAGATATCAATAGACAGAAGGAATAGAAAGAAGAACAAAGAATACAGTCAGTCAGGGAAGATAATAAATTATATGTCTAAAGAAAAATAACGTACAAGACTTTAAATAAGGCAAAGAATGTGTACGAAAAATATAATAGAAAAAAAGTCAATTTTTAGAATGTAATGTATTTTTTTTTGTGTTTCTGTTTCTTAACTAATTTTGAACTATATATATATTAAAAACAGAAAGATACCTGAATGAAAACAATGAATTTTAAATCACTTTAAAAATTTGGAACTTGTTACTTTACTATAAGTAAAATATAGTGATTGTGAAAAAATTTGATCTCGAAATTTTGACGGAATTACATGTTTTGAGGTCCCAGAATTCGTTTTATGAAGTTTTCTCGTTGATGTTTGTGTGTGTGTGTGGGTGGGTGCGTGGGTAGACAGGTGACCATGTTCCAAAGTTTTTTACCACACTACGGACCAGAATCTTTGTGGATCAAGTTGATACTTTACAAAAAAAAATTAGCATCAGAGTGTAGATGATCCCTATTGTTTGGGAGCAATTATTTATGATGGAAAAGTCACTTTTTTCCCCAAAAACCTGTTTTTGGTCTCCATTTTTTTTTTTTTTAAATACTAATTCTAGAAAAAATATATTAGCAATTACCCAGTTTTACATACTCAAATCAAAGTCAACACCGGCTATTCAGTATAATTTAAAACTTTTATAGCTGGAAGTGTGAAATTTTTAAAAATATTAGATATGAACTATTAGACTAGAATAGTGAAAAAACTGGATATTTGTCAACAAACATAACTCCTCTTTCTTAAGGAAAGATTCCATTCCTCACACTTCAATTTTACCCAATGATACTATGATTCACAAACACAAAATTATTTACAACTGATATTAAGTTTTGTTTAAGAGTTCAATATATACATTGATTAAAGTGAGATATTTTGTGTGACAAATCCATGATACCATGGATGTAACTGAAATTTATTTTCATTGGCAGTGATTTTTTACATATAAAAATATTATTCCTCTTATATATTATATATGTCAATATATCAACTAATGTCAACATGTCAACACTTCTAAACATTAATATATAACCATATTAAATAAAACAAAACATCATTTGATTGTTAATGAGTTTGATATTATGTTTACTTATAGTAAAGTTGAGTAGAGGCCACTCCAGACTTTTTATAATTTGTACTTACAACATATTAAACCTGAGACAGCAGGAATTGGCGCGAATAGCAACCGGAAAGGTACTATCTACTGACTGAGAATCTATCATTATTCATGCGAAGGCTTGTGTCAGCAGATACTATACCATCGAATATATCACACCGAGTACATTCCAAACGGTACACATTGTCAGTAGTGGAGCAGGAGGAAAAAGTACTAACAAAATACTTCATGTTAAGTATTAATACGATAACTCGGCATTAAATAAAGAAGAAGGAAAAGTAAGAAATATATATGAGTTAATGCTGGGAGAGATAAAATACGACGTTTAAAAACCTGCACATCTCACATTAGTCGGAGAAGATTATATAGGATTTAACAGTTCTATGTTCGAATGTATAAGTTGTCAAGGTTGAGAGGCCTTCTATAAAGATGCAGGGTAATCAATTAAACACTGATAAAGTGAACGAGGAGGAGGAAAGAATAAATAGAGTAAATTTCATTTATTAGTATAACCAAACTTTTAGCTTTAAGGAAACAATCCGTCCTAAGGAGTACTATTCCACTATGGACTCTCCCTGTCCGTGAGGAATAAAAAACATGACATGAGACAATGCGTCCATCAATCATATTAGAAGAGTAACCACGCTCTATGAATTTCTGTATTAAAAATCTACTTAGGTATTAGAAATGATTTCGTGGAATAGCTTATTTTCTATATGGTGGGTGACAACGTTTATAATAGAGATATATTGGGAAGTTGGTAGGTTCAGAAATTCTGATTACTACTGAAGGTAATATTGCACTAAAAATTGAAAACTTAACTTGGTATAATGACAACCTGCTGTATCAGGATTTCTTTACAATGCCTTGAACATTTTTTATCAGAATCGGTTCAAACAGAATTGTTATTTAAAGGTTTAATAATATAAATTTGAAGATTTCGTAAAGATTTAATATGATACATAAACAATAAACAAAATGTTAAAATTAAAAAAGAAAATGCAAATCAACCATAAATTTAATGTTTTTCAGCGTTTGATGGATGGATGTATAATGAAAGTGTTGTAATTAATCTACATGTCATGCACGCTCGTTAACAAACATTAATAGTTCTTACATGGGAAACGTACTTTTTCGTACTTTATAGTAAAACCACTAGAAATTTAAGCAACTTCGATGATTCAATAAACTTAAATTTAATTTTAAGTTACTAAAAAAAATTTCAAAATTACTTAAAACCGATATGCAAATAATTTAAATCAACATGGGTATGACCTGACAGTATCGAAAATTCAATGATTTAATAAAAACAGAACAAAATGATAAATACTAAATATAATAGAGGAACTTCAAATGTATAACCATAAAACAGATAACTTAATAAAGGAACAAATTAACCACCAAACGGATATATTGTTAAACCAATAATCAATTGTAAAGACGATTGGACGGACCTGCCTTTGAAACTTCTGCCTTTGAAAAAGGTTTTACAATAAAACCGAAACGTCGGCAATGAGAGTTTGATTTTTGAAACTAGAAAATGTGACCGAATCCCGATTAGATAACACACCTATTCTATGAAACGGTCGATATATTATTGAATCTGTTATTTATATATATATATATATATAATATTTTTTTTAGAAAAATTACATTCCATTTTACATCTCATGATTAGTGGATTGTGAAAAGTTTAGGAAGAGTTACATCTATGTAACTCATAATATGATAGTTACCACATATGTAATATCTATCTTTACATTAACATAAATATTGTTTTATCAGACTGATAGTTTTCGTCACATATAATTGAAACAAATTTGATAATAATATATTTATTTTTATTTTAATGCTTCTTAAAAAATTGAAAAAAAAATCTTTTATATGATTTCCTAAATTTGCAATCATAAAAACAGGTAGTTTCTTGATTCTTTATTGGAATAAGTAGCGTCGTTATTTCGTTTACAAAACATCTATATATTTAATTACTAAATTAGAGTCATTGTTTGACTTAAGTTAGATCGAAAGTCGCTTTGTAGTTTTCAAAAAGGTATTTGTTTCCAAAGTAAAACGAAGCCTTTGTTCTTAATTTATTTCATTCAATCCTACATCCGGGTAAAAACGTGTTAACCTTTCTTACCAACAATTAGAAACGCACTTCGTAACTTTCCCTTACTTACGTTTGATTTTCCTCTTTTGATTAAAACAAACATTTTTATATATTAAATATGTGTAAAATACGACGTCATTATATCTAATATTAGATATAAATATTAATAAAATTTTATTTGTTTTTAAAACTATCAAAAATAAAAGTGTACGTTAACAATGATAGCACTATAGAAGAAGTCATTAATCAAAAATATAAATACAATAATCAATGGTCAAGCCACAATAAGAAATGGGAAAACAAGACTAAGATCTTTCAACCGTAACAAGCGGTTTTCGTCAGAGTCAAAACCCCAACTGAACACTAGATGCAGAAAACATCTGCTGAGGAGTTGAGAAGAGTGGGAGGGAAGAGTGGTATTTTAAAAGGGTGAAAGCACAGGAAAGGACTAATGTCCAGAAAGGGATGTTTGGGGAAACAAAGGAGTACAGTAAGAAAAAGTAAAAAACTATCCGCTAGCTGTCAACCCTCTTTGAAGAGGCTATTGCCCTCGTGACGAAAGTATCAAGTTTGAAGAGACCGTTACTAATGTTTATAATATTAGATCTATTAAATTTAATTAGAGACGATTCAATAATATTTCTTAACAACATTGATTTTTCATAGGTAATAAATTTAGCTCCTGTCCAATCAATATGATGATTTTCATTTTTTATATGCAAGAATAAGGCACTACTTTTTTCCGGTCTACTTACGTTATATTGGTGTTGTTTTACACGTGTCTTTAATGATTTACCAGTTTGACCAATATAAATTTTATGGCAGTTGGGTTTTTGACTCTGACGAAGACCGCTTGTTACGGTTGAAAGATCTTAGTCTTGTTTTCCCATTTCTTATTGTGGTTTGATCATTGATTGTTGTTTCACGTGTTTATGTGAAATCTTTTTATAAATACAATAATGTATTATAAAAAATATGGCAGTTATTAAAAATATATTTAATTTATCTTCATAAAAATATAATAACATTTTAGTTTCTCATACATGACTATTTTATTATATTAAATCATGGAAACCCTCGTAACTTCGTAATTCTATCTCGTACACATTAATCTAATGTATACAAGTATATTTGCATCTTTTAAATTTTAAATATGTACTTTTACATCGGAAGTTCCAAATATATTAAGTGTTTATTGCGCGCGCATTTATATATAGCTGCCCTGACTACCTCAGTTTTTAACCTCTATTACAACATAAAACAATGCATTTTTAAAACTTTCAAAAAAAATGTTTTACAGATACTTAAAACATTTTAAGTATCTTAAATATATATATATATATATATATATATATATATATATATATATATATATATGGGTTTTTTGTTTAATTTTTGGAAAAGTTACTTCCAATTTCATTCATGGAGTTTGAAAAGTTTAGTTTGTATTGCTATAGCAACCATTTTTAGAAAAAGTTATGGCGTTATTAAAACGTCACTCTGTTTTAATCGTCTAAACAAAATATGCATATTTCAAATCAAATAACTTAAATCATTTAATATATAATATCATATAATATTATGATATGACAATAATATAATATTAAATATAATCATTCTTTAAGAAGTTAAAATAATAACTGTTTAAATTCTGATAAAACGTTTTCTATGTTAATGGATACAAATCTAACAAGTAGAGTAGGTTCCCATTATTCTAAACTAAGTTTGGTGACATTAAGGCTTTATCACCAAACATTCTAAGGCTATATCCCTTTCTACGTTCAAGATTTACAATATTTATTTAATATTATACCAATTTTAGGATGATGACATATGTAAAGTTTTAATATTCATATGTTCATAGCTTAGTGAAAATAAAATATTTTCTGAATTCACAAAATTTACTATAGTACCCTTTTTATTGAAGTATATTCATTCATAAACTGCACAGTAAACCCTCACTTTTTGCGAATAATGGGGACCTAAGACACCCGTGAAAAGCGAAAATCCGCGAATAATGGACGCACCTTTATAAAAGCCTCCAAAGCTCAAACAACGACCTTTCCATCAGAGAGAGAATTCTGACCTTACTGAATACTGTAATGTGTTGTAAATAAAAATGAAAAACAAAAAAAAGAAATAATTAATAAAAACAATAACGTACCAGAGGTACTGAGCCGAGGATCGTTTTCATTATCGCCTTCTTTTTTTTTGTCGTTGCCGTCGTTACTATCGCCTTTCATAAGATCATATAAGGCCTTACTACGGATCATATTGACATCCAAGCTGATATTCTTTCCTCTACAATCTTGGATCCACACCGAAAGTGCGCTCTCCATTCTAACTATCATCTTATTCTACGTATCACGATTCCTTTTCTATCTTTAGAGAAGGATATAAACGCAGTTTTACGGATTTTGGCCTCTTCTTTTTTGATATAGCGAACGGTGGATTCGTTCAGTCCATATTTTCTTGCTATGAAGGCATAGCTATTTCCGTCTTTCCACATATTCAAGAGAGTCACTTTTTCACTAACTGTAAGCTTTTTCTTGGGTTCACTTGATTCAGAAAACGATGAAGCACATTTGAAGGCATTATGAAAGGTAAAAAAAATTTTAAAACTTATGAACACACCACGAGATTATACTGCAAGACACTAACTGCTCCTTACCGTGATCTGAACAAAAACTAATGTGTAGTGCGTAGATTCAAAAGGGCGTGGGTGGAGTGGTAAACAGGAAATTGGGCGATATGGATTTGAGAATCAGATCAAAGAAACATTTGATTCTCAGAATCAGAAGAAAAGTAAACATTTCTTCCCTAATACTAACTACTTACTTTTTCATTACGAATTGTATTTTTTTCATGTTTTACTGCAATTACAGTTGAATATTTTTTTATATTTTTTAATTTTTAATTGAACATTTCAGGACCACGCAAAACACTGAACCCGCGAAAACTGAACCGCGAACTAGCGATTAGGATTAGCGATTAGGATTAGCGACTAGGGATTACTGTATACCTGATCCTCCTAAAATCAAAACATAGCTGCTTTCAGAATCAATCGTAAGTCAAAATTGTCGCAGTTTTAATCAAAACTCACCATTCATTTCTTAATAAAATTGTAAAATATGTTATATTAATACTAATATTAGTTCCATAATAGTCCATAGCTGCCTATGGAACTAATATCTCAGTTTTTGCAACTTATGCAAAACCGGTGGGACCATTCAATCAACAAATTATGAGGTATGTCGGAAGATAATATATTATCTTTACTAACCTCTGTGAACTAACAACATGAATGCATTCAAAATAATCAGTCATTGGTTAGTCATAAGCAATGTCAACGAAAACATATTACGAATTTATAATTATAAATATTATAATATTATATTTATATATAATAAAAATATTTATATTATTATAACCATATCATAATAATTATATTGTTATTACATTATTGTTCTACTATTTCAAATTGTTATAAAGAAGAAAAGTTCAGAGTTCGAAGAAAAGTTTAGGGTTGGAAGTTTTAAATCTGACATTACAAGTAATTACTGAATTCACTTGTATTTCTAGTACCACCGGTAAAATAATGAATCAAAGATAGCAGTTAAGTGAGCATGAGCGACACTTAACATGTGTCAACGTAAGTATGCTTTGAGAGTAATCTCTGATTTTCCAACACCGTACCATCCCAGATGTAAAGTCGATAACTAGATCAGAAGCCTTAAGATGTGTTAGGACAGAGAGTATGATTAGCCCCATTCCATGATACAGCCTATGCGAAACCGATCGGACGACTCCACCAAGTTACGAAGTATGTCCCAAGATTATAATAATAAAATCTTAAGTTGAATTTGAAAAGAGAAAGAGAAACACTGTAAGCCAGATATGTCCGTGGTGCGAACGAGTTCAATGAGACTCAGGCCCTCAGTTTAATACAATAATAATTACAATAACATTTCAGATTGTTCTACATCAATGAATTTTCCATAACTGATAAAATGTATATTACCTCATTAAAACAAAGAGGAACATTAAAATCACAGGAACTCACTATCTGTGAAGTTGATAATGATACACCAATACTGAATACGTAGCATTTTCTTAGTATCACTTACACAAAACACCATGTCCAACAACAAAGCACTAGACCAACTATTTGATGAAGAATGAATATAACTAGAATCATTTACCCATGAAGTGAGAAAAGAGAAAAATGGTTTTACAACAAAACTCAGCGCCTCTGATAATAATTATACTTATATAAGAATTGTGCAGTATACAGTGACATAAAAATGTAACCATAGAATAAAATTTAAAAATGGGACTTAGATCTTTCCACGCTCTGCGAGGTTACTTGCTGTTTGCCAGCCAAGCAGAACTCTTCTTCTTCTCTTTCTTATCCTGATGATGACAAGGTCGAAATATTGAAGTGAGATTTGTTGTTCTTTTTCCGTGTTCTTTTGTTTTAAAGAAACGTTTGATAAGTTGTCCTAACAGACTATTTCATGTTTTGAATTATTCCATTGTATATATACGAGTATATATATATATATATATATATATATATATATATAATATATATATCAGTTCACAAACGAAGAAAAGCAACACACAGAGAAAGAGACACACTTACAAACTCAAATTATCGGATGATCCGTCTTCAGGAGAAAAGAGAGAAAGGGCGACCAAGCACGCCGGAAACACAACGGCAGGAAACCCATCCATATATATATACCATGATAAACGAAAAACGGTCCGGCAGGACAAATAACGATTAAAATAAGCAGTGACACATAAACAGAAACACAACAAAGACTCACTTTTCAATATTTTGACCGCCATTACGGTCGAAATATTGAAAAGTGAGTCTTTGTTGTGTTTCTGTTTATGTGTCACTGCGTATATATATATATATATATATAATATATATATATATATATTAGTAAAAGTTGGAAGCAGTCCTTGATTTAAACATATATTGTTAAATAACGCCCCATATTTGGCTTGTATCTGCTTCTTATACAATTTCTCCAGTTTCCGGAATTCCTTCCTCGTCTCTTCATTAAAACTATAAAGTCTATCATAGTTTATCATAGTCTATGATAGACTTTATAGTTTTAATGAAGAGACGAGGAAGGAATTCCGGAAACTGGAGAAATTGTATAAGAAGCAGATACAAGCCAAATATGGGGCGTTATTTAACAATATATATATATATCAATGATCAAACCACAATATGAAAGATCTTAGTCTTTTTTTTTTCATTTCATGTTGTGGTTTGATCATTGATTGCTATTTCACGGGTTTATAGTGAACTCTTGTTCACGGGTTTATATATATATATTGGCAGCAAATCTTCTTGGAGGCATATTTTGTTGAAATGTACCGCAGCTTCGGCATTAACGACTCTCAAACTAAGCTGTTCCAGTCTCCTGACTTATATTCGTAAGACTGTCAGGAGACTGGAACAGCTTAGTTTAAAAGTCGTTAATGCCGAAGCTGCGGTACATTTCACATTTCAACTATATATAGATGATCAAACCACAATATGAAATGGGAAAACAAGACCAAGATCTTTCAACCGTAACAAGCGGTCTTCGTCAGAGTCAAAAACCCAACTGACCCGTCAGAATCAAACTTGTCAGTTGGGTTTTTGTTTCTGACCAAGACCGCTTGTTAGGGTTGAAAGATCTTAGTCTTGTTTTACCATTTCATATTCTGGTTTGATCATTGATTGTTATTTCACGTGTTTATGTGAAACCTTTATATATATACGAGTTAAATATTCAAGAAGAGTAACACAGAATATAGAACAACAAACACACACTTACAAACTCAAATTTTCGGGCAATCCGTCTTCAGGACAAAAGAGAAAGGGAGACCTAGTACGTTATAGACGCAACGACAAGTAACCCATATATATATAGTTTTTGATATTTTTTGGTCTAGATATTAAAAAAACTTCTTTGCCAAAGCTTCGACATATATTTATGTCTTTCTGAGGGCTAAAAACATTGATACATTCAGCACAACTATTACAACTAATTAGGTCTATTGTTTGCAATTGTGTATAATAAAGATAAACTATAGATTTTCATATTTAAGTACCTATGGTTATGTTTTGCAATGTTTAGAAAACTCTTGAGATCTAAATTTTCTTACCTGGGAAGTCTGTTTATGTCCTTGTTTTGTTTTTTCTTCATCTGTATTAATCAAGTCTACATATTTAAAACTAAGGTGAAGAGAAACCTATTGTGCGTTTTGAGGACCCAGTGTTTTCATGTTTTATTAGGTTTGGCAAATCTATTATTTTGCCCCTAGACTTACCTGTTGAATTTTGAAAAAATGCTAGTGTATATTTGACTGAATTTTTCTGTCTGTTCTTGAGTTGCATGTGTTTGTGGTTCTTTCTATATGGAGTATTTATTTTACTAGTCTTTTTTGCATCTGTCTATTATAACGGGATTTGGAAAATCGACATTGTGTTTTAGGGTCTTTGTGTGTTTTGCTAGAGCGCATTTTATTTTGTGTCATATGGGAAACGTTGGCAAAGAAGTTTTTTTTAATATCTAGACCAGAAACCATCAATAAATCTCAAAGCCTATGAATAGAGTGGTCAAGAAAAGAACAGCATGATGTAAATTATATATATATATATATATACCTATATATTTATATATATTATTGAAAATGACACCAAACTTAGCTGATACCTATTTCTAAACAAATTTCTCAATTTTTCTAAATAACGAGAGTGTTATTTAGAAAAATTGAGAAACTTATTATGAAACAGGTATCAGCTAAGTTTGGTGCCATTTTCAATAATGTGTGTGTCAAGGAAGGACTGTATATATATACAAACTAAAGTTTATCGGGACTCGGTCAGTTCTTCAGGTTCAAATTAAACTCTCATTTCCAACGTTTTGGTCTCTATTTAAAACCTTTTTCATAGGCAGAAGTATAAATTTTGAAACAGATATATATACTTCTGCCTATGAAAAAGGTTTTAAATAAAGACTGAAACGTTGGCAATGAGAGTTTAATTTGAATCTGAAGAACTGACCGAGTCCCGATAAACTTTAGTTTTGTTTCTATTCAACGGTCGATACTTTTATCAATATATATATATATATATATATATATATATATATATATATATACTTCGACTCCAAAGTTGAAGAATACTAACACACAGAGTAATGAGACACACTTACAAACTCAAATTTTCGGTCAATCCGTCTTCAGGAAAAAAAAAGGGAGACTAAGCACGTTGTAGACGCAAGGGCAAGCAACCCGTCTTGGCCTCACTCTCTCTTTTCTCCTGAAGACGGATTGCCCGAAAATTTTGAGTTTGTAAGTGTTTCTGTACTCTCTGTGTTACTCTTCTTCAATTTTGAACTCGTGTTGTGTCCAGTTTGGATCATCTTTCCGATTTTATTGCAAATATATATATATATGTTTCATTAAAGTGAACTGCAGTATCGGCGTTTATGATCTTCTGACTGATATCTTCGATCAGAGGATAATTGAAATAGAACTCGTCTAAGTGAATGTTTCATAAGGATAAACAAGAATGTCATACATATACATATACTCATATGTCATACATATACTCATACAACAAAATATATATTATAACCTACTTTTATCCTTATGAAACATGTCATTTGGACAACTCCAATTTAGAGTTCGTATAATCATATCCTTCAGTCGGAAGATCGTGAATGCCGAGACTGCGGTTTACTTTATATCGTTTAGAGGTTGATATTTGGTTTTTGTGTTGTGAACCTTGTCCTATATGTAATTATATATATTATACATACAATATATACATTTAATAATATGCTATTTCTCAGTTGTGCTATTTTTCTGATTATTTTTCTACTTTTCAAAGTTGTATCCTTATACCTACAGAAAATTTGTGAATGAGTTCCTCAAACTTAACTCCACTTTCATTCATTATTGTTTTTTTACTCTTAACATTCTCTATAAATACATGCATTCTTGTGACATGTTTCGGTGAACACTCACCATCACAGGCTATAATTTCGTTGCACTAAACTAATAATCACGTATAGAAATTAGGATTTAAACTTTACATAAATTTTAACATTTTCAGTTAATAAAGCTAATTGCAGATTGAGTAGGCTAGCGTCAGAATTGGCAAAAGTTTCAATTTTGATTGGTTTTATCAGGTATCTCAAGATGTTAAAAATGTTTGTGAAGTGAAAACCTTAAGTTCTATACATTAGTGTTAGTTTAGTTCAACAGATTTAAGTCTGATGCCGTTGAATGTGCACCAAAACATGTCGCAGAATGTATGCATTTGTTATTGATAACTTTAAAAATAACAAGCAATAATAAATGAAAGTGGAGTTAAGTTTGTGGAATTCCTTTACAAATTTCTAAATACTCGTATATAAGGGCAGAATTCGAAAACTAGAAAAATTATGCAAAAATGAAACTTCATCATTTTCCGACTAAGGAAGTATTAAAGAAGGACTGATTCCTAAATATGTCTTTGCATGTATATATATCAAGAATTGCACTATGAACATCTCTATTCAATTTTAAAACCCCTGGACCCATTATATTAATGCGATATGCAGCCTTTTTAAATATATAGTATTTTACGAGTATAATGCATATAATCATTATATATTCAGTCTTTTACAGTGTTTAATCCTTAATCAACTATACAAAAAATACTTTATAATAAGCTTTGTTTAAGTTTAACAATTGTACTATAAACAAATTTTCTTTATTTTATTCCTGGAGTAAAATAAAATTAAATACTTCACGGTTCTGTGATTTGAAAGCATATTGTAATTTGTTATACCTGTTGTGTTCTTAAGTGGGATAGAGAAACACTTTCCTAAAGTTATTGTAATTTTTTTATGATATTCTCGAACTAATTTTACTTTTATATTAAACACAAACACATCAATATTTATAAATAATAGTGCAGTATATATTTACTGTGCTTACTTTAATTCTTAGCAATCAAACAAGTTTAATTTATGGCTAATTAAACTCACCGCTTTTAATTGTGTATCTTCATTGACGTTGGTTTCGAAGAGCCATTGCGCCTGGACATTGGTGGTGCACTGTTCGGACAGAGCAATGTCGATTTGGTATAAAATATTCTTTAACTCTGAATGAGGTATATATCTAATAGAATCGTATCCAGTTGGAGTATCATCTGTTTGTCTCCTCAAGGAAACATCATCGACTCTGGGAGGTTCAGGATATCTATCTGGATTAAAGTACCTAGGATCTTGTGTTTGGACGAACTTGTCAAGAAGTTCTTCATTTTGACGCAGGAGGTATCGCTGGTCCAAACTAGGCTGCTTTTGATTTGAGAATCGGAAGGGATCAAGATAGCCGGAGTCCTGCGGTTGGGCCACTATACAGGACCACGAAAGGAGTACGACAAGAAGCCTGTTCATGCCGCGTAGGAGACTCAGAAACGATAGCCGCTCCGAGGCCTTATCTCCCACTGCTGCTTCCCCTTCCTCCTTCCCACCACCTATCACCACTGCTAATACCTGGCTATTGTCCTAGAAATATTTCACTTTTCAATGAAGTTACACGTTTACTTAACCGTAAACGATAAGTTCCTCTGCATTATTAGTTAATACAAATTCAGCACTGAATGAATTACTTAAAATACAAAGTATATTATACCAATTAAAAAGTTATGTTCAAATTGTGTTATGTTCAAATACAATAACACTAAAAGCTTGTTAATTTCATACACCTGAATACTGTACTATGAGTTTCAGCAAGACCTATATTATAATTGTTAAAATTACCAGCAAGGCCGATATGAAACAATAGTAATTTAAAATAATAGACCTATTTTAATAAGTACTAATATATAACATAATACAGTAATACATTGACCACAGCACCATCGTTTTACGAAGATTTGTATGCAAGACTATTATTTTCGCAAAGACTTCGAAATTATTTTTACGAACCTTCCAATTCCTGAGGGTAGACAGAGAATGGTACGCCTGGAGACTGTAGATTGGCCTGCTTGATCTGTAACCTTCCAATTCCTGAGGGTAGACAGAGAATCGCACGCCTGGAGACCGCAGGTTTGTCTGTCTGAACCCCAAGCTTCGAGATCCACTGAAGATAAACATAAAATCACACGTGTAAATACCGTAGGTCGACTGCCTGAGCTATACGTTCCCAACTTCACTGTGAGTAGACATAGAATCACACTCCTGGAGATTGTAGGATAACCTGAGATGAAAAGAAATTATCATGTTTTATTACGTTATCAAGTTGTATTAAGGTTCATGTTTAATTAAGTCATTTTTAATTCTATTTCCCCTCGTTAAAAACTTCAATAGTGCTATTAAATTCATTGTATACAATTTTCAAGTAATTCATTTTTACTTTACTATAAGTAAAGTACAGAGATCGTGAAAAAATAAGATCTCGAGATTTTTGACGGAATTACATGTTTTCAGGTCCCTGAAATCGTTTTATGACGTTTTTGCGATGATGTCTGTGTGTCTGTGGGTGGCTGAGTGTGTTAGCATTGCCTGTTACCACACTACAGTCCAGAATCTTTGATGGATCAAGTTGATATTTTACATCAAAATGAGCCCCATAGTGTAGAAGATCCCTATTGTTTGGGAAGAATTATGCATGTTGGAAAAGTTACTTTTTTTGCCAAAAACCGTTTTTTAGAAAACATTTTTTTCTCCTAAACTGCTAACTCTAGAGTTTTGAAATTTTGGCATAATCTTTCAGGTTAAAAATGGAATAAACGAACAATATATTCAGAATTTTAAAACAACGGGAAATATTTTCAATAAAATGTAAAACTTTTGACTTATAATTCAATCTCAAAGCTTGTGAGAGTTATACAAGCCATACCGTTTGACAAATTAAAATAAAACTATGCCTAAAAATAGAAAATTATGTGGAGAATGAGTTGAGATAATATTTTTTTAAAATTACAGTCACCAATACGGCATTAATATACGATTTCTGTTTTCAGAAAATGTTTTTTTGACGCTAAACGACTCATTAAAAAATCATGAAAATTTGACTAAAAATGGAACGAGAAATTAGCAATTTATAAAAAAATTCATGAAATGTTAATCAGAGCAATTAGCAATAAAGCTGTTAATTAGCAATAAAAACTGTTTGTTTATCCTGGACTATCTTCGAAGAGCCTTTGCGCCTGGGACATTGGTGGTGTACTGTTCAGACAGAGGAATGTCGATTTGGCTATTTATTATTATTATTATTATAAATAATTCTGCAATACTTGTGGAATTTTTGATATTTTTTTATATTGTTTACATTGACTTAATCCACTGAGATGAAATTGATGTTTATGATTGAAAAATTTAAATAATTTACTGACTTATATGAGATATAAGAAGAATAAATAATATCACCGCCAATAAACATAAATAAATTTCCTTTGTCTTCCATGGTATGATCGATTTGTCTCATAAAATGCTTTAATAAATCTATATATTTCACTCTTGAGCAAAACTTAATAACAGTTATAATTACTTCCTCTTTGCGAATTGTAGTATTTTTCCATGATATTGAAATGTGATGAATGGACTCTTTCCTCAAGAAAGAGGATTTATGTTTGTTGACAAATATCCAGTTTTTTCACTATTCTAGTCTAATAGTTCATATTTATTATTATTTTCAAAAATTAGAAGCTCCCAACTATAAAAGTTTTAAATTATACTGAATAGATGGCTTTCACTTTGATTTGAGTATGTAAACTGGCTAATTACTAATATACTTTTTCTCAATATACATTCATAGCAACCTTATAACAGAGTACAGCAGGCAGGAAAAAGATAACACTCGCTCAGAAAAAATTGGTATATATCATTTTGACAAAGGGTAAGGAAAATGATTTTATTACATACTAAGAAGCCATAAAATTCCCAGTATAATAATTCTATGAAAGACCAAAAATGTAAAACATAAATCAGAATTGAAATCTTTCGATGAAGATTAATTAAATGTAATTAACCTACATCCTTAATTATAAATTACCTTAAACGACATTTTTTCTTAGATATTTATGATGTTTTTCAGAGAAAAGAAGAGTATTTTCTTGCTTTAAATTTAAAAATTTGGCTGAAATATTCAATGTAGAAGGAGGTCAAGTAAACGATGTAAGAAATCCACTGGCTATTTGAAGAAAAGCCATGTTCTCTTGTAGGAGATTATTTAGTATCAAAAAATTTCCACTTTGGCTTTTTCAAAAATGCTATTACTGCTGTAGTTATACTAATGAAATTATTTGCATCAGCTGTGTGATGCGCAAAAATATGCTTATATATTGATATGTCCTTCAATCACTATCTGCACTATCTCAGGAATGAAAGACTAATAAACATCTCCCAATTAGATATTTACGTTATGCTTAAATGAGACGTTATATATCATATACCCAAGAAGTTTGATATTAAGTTTACTTATAGTAAAGTTGAGTGTAGGCCACTCCAGATTTTTGTTATTAAAGCTCATAGATATGTATGTCTTTTTTAGATGTAAAGCTGAAGAAGATCACTAAGTGTTCAAAACGCGTTTGTTTTTAACAAAAACCTCTTTTGTGTAGAGACTTAATTGTTTTTGAAGTTCCTCATCACGACGAGTAAATATCACAGTATAACAGATTGCACAAGTAATGAAGCGTTCGATCTTCATAACCAAAAGGCCACTAATTTTAAACAACTTCTTCGGTGATAAATAAATATACTTATAATTTTTATTAAGTACTATCTTGCTAAAAACATTTTATCAGTTTTTAATATTGGAAGAATAATTTCACACTAAAAATAACAGCATTTATATTCTATCCGTAGTAACATGAGAAGTTTTAGATGGTAAGCATCTTCACAAAGACAATCTAAATATCAAAATCCTAACTATATAGAACGTGCTTCAAAAAGTTTGGTCAACAAAATAGATAACCCTTTAAGTGTTAAAGGAATGACTCTGTGCTAATTCGTGGATATTGAAAGTGCTTTTTATAACATGCCTTAGAATCCAGTCAATTAGAACTAATGAATAGATGTTTTAATTTCAAGTTCGCTATAACTGATTAAATAGATGTAGCCACAATAACAAAAGAAAAATCATTAATTTAATTGTCTATAACTTTCATTATTATTTAAAAAGAAGTTTCATATTGCGTATACACGATAGCCATATTTAAAAAAAAATCTTAATTGAGTTTGGAATTAATTTTTCCTTATAGTAGAGTTGAGTGCAGGTCTCTTCAGATTTTTTATTTATAAAATGAGTATAGAATAGGCTTATATTTTGAAATTCTATTAGGGTTTTGAATGTTTTAAAATCAAATAAATAATGTGCTGGTCAATATGACTCGGGGAAATGGGTTTATTTTTGTTCATTATTGTTATAGTTCTTCCTATGTTTCTTTGTTAGCGTTATTACTATACATTAAAGTATTTATATAGAATATTATTAATTAATCATAAAAGACACGTTAATGCCTACCATGACAAAACGAAGCACTTAAAACAAACAAAAAAAGCATATATATTTTTTTTGCCCAAAATAAGAACGCCTCATCAACTGACGTAACACCTTACAAATAATGAAACCTTACTCAAGTAAAAAAAGATGCATAATAATATAACTCGATGCCTATTTAATACTTTATTAAGAAAAGATAAGTAGAAATTCTATTAAATTTAAGATATACTAACGTTTTATGTTAAAACTGAACTGATATTCCAGTAATTATATTAACGTTACACAGTAAATCACAGGCACACAACAAAGAAACGAACACACTTGCTGTCTCTAATTTTCAGTTCAACCGTCATCATGAGAGTTGAGATAGGGACACCAAGAGCACTTGCGAAGCGACGGTTGGAGACCAACAGTCTTGTCACACGCGTGCCCGGTTCAAGTCAAGTATGAAAAAGTAACCAGGAATAAGCGAAGAGATAAGAAATAGAAAGTGAAAATGAAGAAAATTAGGAAATATAAATAATAAAAACTAAAAGATAATGAAGAAAATTAAGAGGAAAATAACTGAAACAAAAAAAATGCAGGAAAATAAATAATAAATACTTAAATAATAATAATAATGAGGATGATTAGAATAAAATGAAGTTGTATAAATAATAATTTAAAATCAAAATAAGAATAAAAAAAAATCTTGAGTGGCCTACTCGTAACTTTACTATAAGTAAACTTAATATCAAACTTCTTGGGTATATAATATATAATGTCTTATTTAAGCATAATATAATCGTCTAAATGGAAGATGTTCATTAGTCTTTTATTCCTGAGATAGTACAGATAGTGATTGACCCACTTATCAATCGAGAAGCCTTTTTTGTATGTCACACAATTAATGGATATACATTTATTAGCATAACTACAGCAGTAATAACATTATGAAAAGTCAAAAGTAAAAATTTGCTTATACGAAATAATTTCCTACAAGAGAGCATGGCATTTGCTCCAATAGCCCTTTTCCTCCAATAAGAAAAAATGTCGTTTTCAGATAATTTTTAATAATTTAAGATAGGATAATTTCATTTATTATTTTAAAAGAATTTTTTTTAATTCTGAATAATGTTCTACATTTTTGGTCTTTTATCAAATTATTATACAGGAAATTTTATGGCATGCTAGAGTTTTTTAAAACTCACTTTTCTTTCCCTTAGTCAAAAATCATAAAAAACCAATTTACTCTGAGCGAATGTTATTTTTTCCCACGTGCTGTACTCTGTTATAAGTTTGCTATAAATATATATATTAAGAAGAAATATATTGGTAATAAGCCACTTTTGCGTTCTTAAATCAAGTTCAAAGCCGACTTCTCTGTATAATTTAAATTAAAAAGCTGGAAGCTTGAATTTTTAAAAATAATGGTATGAACGATTAGACTGTAACAGTAAAAAAACTGGAAAATAGAGAGAAACATAGAAGACCTTCTATAGGACGAGAAAGTTCATTCCAAAAACTTCAATATTACCCAATAATAATGTTATTCATAAATGTAAAACATCAGCATCTAATATTAACCTTTGTAGAATGGTGCAACATATAGATAGATTAGAACATTTTATTAGACAAACCCCTCATACCATAAAAAGAATCAGAAATTGTATGTTTCATATACGCTATTGTTGATTTTTTACATATAAGACTTTAATTCTTCTTACATCACATATAAGTCGTTAAATCATTTAAACATTTTCATTATACCTCTAAACATTATATTATTTCGGTGAATTCACTGAAAAAAATTCGAAGTCAATGTAAACAGTGTAAAAAAATATCAAAAATTCGACAAGTATAACAGGTGATCCATTAGTCTAGGATAAACAAAAAGTTTTTATAGCTTATTGCTCTTTGCCGTAATTGAAATTTCATAATTTTTTTTTTATGAATTTCTTTTTTTTGTTCCATTTTTGGTCAAATTTTCATGATTTTTGAATGATCCGTTTAGCGTCAAAAAAATTTTTTTGAAAACAGAAATAGTACTTTAAAGCCCCTCTCGTGAATTTAATTTTGAAAAAAATGATCTCATCTCATCCTAGACATAATGTTGATTCTTAGATATAGTTTCATTTTGATCCGTCAAAAGATATGGCTTGTATCGCTCTCATAAGCTTTGAGATCGAATTATAAGTCAAAATTTTTACATTTTATTGAAAAAAAATATTTCCCGTTGTTTTAAAATTTTGAATATATTTTTCGTTTATACCATTTGCTACCTCAAAGATAATGCCAAAATTTCAAAACTTCAGAGTTCCACAGTTTAGGAGAAAAACTAAATCCTCTGAAAATTTGACAGAAAATGTCAGATGAATGCAGTCCGATGTACTCATTAAAAACTGAGTTACATTGTCAGTTATTTAAACTTGTATGATGTTAAAACGTGGCTTCAGAGGGGTTGGTTCGGGACCCCTTATTAACTATTCGGGGTTACCCTGATAGCGAACGGGTCGTACAGGGCCTTCCGCTATCCACCACCTGCGGACCCGCCTGGTAGCCACCCAAGCCCCAGGACCCCCCCTGACTAAATGTGCCCCTCCCCCCCTGACTAACTTAAAGATAAACATCATAGAGTAGAATAGAAATAGCTATGTAAATGTTGACATGCAGATCATAAAACACATACCTACTTAACAACTATAAGACAAAATACATATTATAAATAAAATAAGAATAATAATACATGATTATATACATCACACCATATCTATCCCCATAATCACATAAGTTACATAACAGAGTAGAGTAGAAATAGCTATGTAAATGTAGACATACAGATCATAAATACATACCTACTTAACAACTATAAAACAAAATATATATTATAAATAAAATAAGAATAAGGATACATAATTATATACATCACATCATTTCTAGCCCCATAATCACATAAGTTACATAAATGAGTAACATAGAATTAGCTATGTAAATGTTGACATGCAGATCGTAAAACACGTACCTACTTAACAACTATAAGACAAAATACATATTATAAATAAAATAAGAATAATAATACATGATTATATACATCACACCATATCTATCCCCATAATCACATAAGTTACATAACAGAGTAGAGTAGAAATAGCTATGTAAATGTAGACATACAGATCATAAATACATACCTACTTAACAACTATAAAACAAAATATATATTATAAATAAAATAAGAATAAGGATACATAATTATATACATCACATCATTTCTAGCCCCATAATCACATAAGTTACATAAATGAGTAACATAGGAATTAGCTATGTAAATGTTGACATGCAGATCGTAAAACACGTACCTACTTAACAACTATAAGACAAAATACATATTATAAATAAAATAAGAATAATAATACATGTACAATAATCATATACATCATACATTTTCTAGCCCCATAATGACATAAGCTACATAAAAGAGTACAATAGAAATACCTATGTAAATATTGACATGCAGATCATAAAAACATACCTACTTTACAACTATAAGGCAAAATACAACTTATAACTAAAATAAGAATAATAATATTTGTTTATACACATCGTACTATTTCTACCCCCATAGTCATATTAATTACATGAAACAGTAGAACAGAAATAGTTATGTAAGCGTTGTCTTATAAATCATCGAACACATACCTATTTAGCAATTCCAAATTCAATGTTACCTCATAAAACAGAATTGAATAGCAGGATGTAATCATACGCCTTCATAATCCTCAAAAAGCTTTCCATTCCTTTACCATTTGATTTTATTGGGAGAATAGAAGAGAAACAGCTATAACATTGGCATTTAAATATCATACAATTCAAATGTTATATGATACCTCATACAGTAAAATTAATAGAAGGTTGTAAATATAGATCTCCATATACCATATACCTGAAAACAGTTTTTAAATGCAAAACAAACGACATGAAAATATACTTAAGAAAATTTAAGGTCAATAGATTTATATAAATTAATATAAATTTAAAGTTAATAAAATATCTATTGTATAAAACAACCATAACTTACCTCACACAGTAGAATGCAACAAATAATAAAGTGATAACACCTCTTCATCACTTCAAATACGTTTCTATCCCTTGAAATCATATTAGTTGCATGGGAGAGTAGTTTACAAACATATATGTCAGTATAGACTTAAATACATCAAACACATATATTCAACATATATGAGGTACCTCACACATATACCTTTAATATAATTAAAGAAATATATAACCACATTTCTTCCTACATATCAAGAGCATTACTAGTGCCATAACATATGAGTTACACAAGAGAGTAGATAGAAACAGTAATGCATATATAGATTTTAAAAAATGTAAAATACTTACGTATTCAACGACAAGTTACCTACACAGTAGAATTACAATAAGTATGTATCTTCATATATTTTTTTTTCACAATAAAAAACTTTAATCTAAAACACAAGCTTTCGGCTCACATTAGCCATCATCAGGTAAAAAACGATAAACTAAAATGGTAAACAAAACAAATGCTACGGTACTAAGATGATGGCTAATGTGATCTGAAAGCTTGTGTATTATATATTCTTATGACGATCTCCATATATTTGAAAAGCCTTTGCCGTCTTTCTAGGGTACAGATTCTGAAACTGCTTGAAGTTAGGATCTTTTAATTCCAAAAATAGCTGAAAGCACACTGTATACGAATATTCAAGAAATATTTTAATTAAATCAAATACAATACGGTAAAAATAATCATCAAAAAATAAAGACAATGAGACTTACTTTCAGGTCGCTTATTCTTCTGCCCAGAGAAAAATAAACTTGATGAGCCTCGGCATCTTCTTCAGTGTTTGGGGATAAAGATATTGATAGGGGTAGGGAGGAGCTCGCATTTCTTTTTCAATTCACTGAAAAGTTTTTATGCCTAGCCTATTTTGACTAAAGAATAATTTGAATCACTCAGAGACACCTAGAAACCCTATAGACACCCTTAACAGATTTAAGCCCTAACATATCACGATTGGTCGAGGAAGAACTGTGGAAGTGAAGGGGTTTTGAACAGTGCATGATGTTAATTTTTCTGTTTTGTTGTGTACTGTAAATGATTATATGCAATAAACACAAACATGCTCACTAACCTGTGTACAGGTATCCTTCCGTCTGTACCTGCAACAGTACACACATGTTAATATTAACTCAATTGTAATGTAACATTTTATGGAATCTTTGTCAGTCATTGTTATGATTAGTCATATGAAATAATTCTGATATATGTCAAAGTTATATAATTAAAACATAAATCAGCTCAGCATATAAAGTATTTTTTCTCGTTTTCTTCATTCACAAACAGAACTATTCCTAATAATTGTTTTTTTTGGCAACAGCTGTTACCAAAGCACCAATAAGATGCGAATTCATATCAAATACCAAATGACATTTGCTATCAAATGAAAAAGAATAATTATTAATTACCATGGCATAATGCAACAGTGCATAGTCTACCATGTTTCACAACCGAGAGCAATCGCGAACTGGTTCAGTTAAATAAAAAACCATGTATTTTTCATATCAATTTTTATGATAATGACACTCATTTTAGGTTTTTTTGATATAGGTGAATCAAAAAGAAGAAATTAACTTAAAAAAAGTAAAGAAAAAATTTACTATTATTTAAATTTTAATTTATTTCGTATAATTTAACTTATATGGGTTGACACATTGTTAAAATTATAGTTAAAAGACTTGTGATGACATAATTATAAAGTGACATTGTGAGTGAACAAAAAAAAAATTTCATTATTACATTGCCATTAAATCACCTCACCTCGTTACATAGTGGGCCATGTTTATTTGACGAAAAGCAATTGAAAGTGGTTCAGTCCAATAAATAAAAAATTGCTTTTTTTATCAAATTTTATTATATAACACATATTTTAGGTTTGTTTCATATCGGTGAATCAAAAAGAAGCAATTAACTTAAAAAAGTAATTAAAAAAATTTACTAATATTTAAATTTTAATTTTTTCCGTATAATTTAACATATATGGGTTGACACGTAGTTATATTATAGCTAAAAGACTAGTGTTCACATAATTATCAAGTGACATTACGGCTGAACAAAAAAAAAATTTCATTATTACATTGCCATTAAATTACCTCGTTACATTGTCGGCCATGTTTATTTGACGAAAAGCAATTGAAAGTGGTTCAGTTCAATAAATAAAAAATGGCTTTTTTTATCAAATTTTATGACAATACACTTATTTTAGGTTTGTTTGATATAGGTGAATCAAAAAGAAGAAATTAACTTAAAAAAAATAATTAAAAAAAATTACTACTATTTAAATTTTAATTTATTCCGTATAATTTAACATATATGGGTTGACACGTAGTTATATTATAGCTAAAAGACTAGTGTTCACATAATTATCAAGTGACATTACGGCTGAACAAAAAAAAAATTTCATTATTACATTGCCATTAAATTACAATGTAACTCCATCGTTACATTGTCGGCCATGTTTATTTGACGAAAAGCAATTGAAAGTGGTTCAGTTCAATAAATAAAAAATGGCTTTTTTTATCAAATTTTATGACAATACACTTATTTTAGGTTTGTTTGATATAGGTGAATCAAAAAGAAGAAATTAACTTAAAAAAATAATTAAAAAAAATTACTACTATTTAAATTTTAATTTATTCCGTATAATTTAACATATATGGGTTGACACGTAGTTATATTATAGCTAAAAGACTAGTGTTCACATAATTATCAAGTGACATTACGGCTGAACAAAAAAAAATTTCATTATTACATTGCCATTAAATTACCTCGTTACATTGTCGGCCATGTTTATTTGACGAAAAGCAATTGAAAGTGGTTCAGTCCAATAAATAAAAAATGGCTTTTTTTATCAAATTTTATGATATAACACATATTTTAGGTTTGTTTCATATCGGTGAATCAAAAAGAAGCAATTAACTTAAAAAAGTAATTAAAAAAATTTACTACTATTTAAATTTTAATTTATTCCGTATAATTTAACATATATGGGTTGACACGTAGTTATATTATAGCTAAAAGACTAGTGTTCACATAATTATCAAGTGACATTACGGCTGAACAAAAAAAAATTTCATATTACATTGCCATTAAATTACCTCGTTACATTGTCGGCCATGTTTATTTGACGGAAAGCATTTGAAAGTGGTTCAGTTCAATAAATAAAAAATGGCTTTTTTTATCAAATTTTATGACAATACACTTATTTTAGGTTTGTTTGATATAGGTGAATCAAAAAGAAGAAATTAACTTAAAAAAAGTAATTAAAAAAATTTACTACTATTTAAATTTTAATTTATTCCGTATAATTTAACATATATAGATTGACACGTAGTTAAAATTATAGTTAAAAGATTATTGTTGACATAATTATCAAGTCACATTAAGGGTGAACAAAAAAAGTTAACTTTTGCAAAGAAAAAAATTAACTACCATTTAAATTCTAATTTATTCTGTATAATTTAATATATATGTGTTGATACATAATTAGAATTATATTTAAAAGACAAATGTTAGCATAAAATATCAAACGACATTATTGGTGAACAAAGAAAAATTGTTGTATTACCTGGGCATAGAGCCTCAGTGAACGTTCCTCCATGTTCCGTTGATGAAGAGCACCACCAGACTGGCTGGTTCTGACCTGCAAGGAACTTTAGGGAGTCCAAAAGTTCACTTACGCTGTCCTAGAACAGATTGGCCAACCCCATTACGACTAGGTATTTACTTCATTAAAAAATCAAACAAATTTGTTAAATGTTTAATTTTATTGAAAGTTATTTACGTGTCAGTGATAAATTTTATGCTTATTGCTATATGGTTTACATCAATAAAGAATTGAAAATAACAGTTGATAGTTAAAATACAACACTGTTTTGTTAAAACTTCGAGAAATAAGTTATTACTAAACGATTTAACAATAGATTAGGGAATAGTATTACTTCACTATAAATAAAATGTAGCGACAATATCAAAATATGATTTTAAAATTTCATTATCTTGATGATATTTGAGTAGGTGTGGATGGGAATGATTCTTGCAGTTTGACACAAAAATATGAAATTCATTATATACATAATTCCAAATGAGAAGAACTACATAGCTTTTTGTCAATCAATATCGAAGCATGATAAAGGTGCTTTATGGTAATTTATACCAAAACACAAACCATTGTTCTTGTTTTTTGGAGACAAAAAAACTTTTATTTTACACATAACATCATCACAGTATTAAGTTCAATAGAAAGTAAATTTCGTTTTGGATACTAGGAATACAAAGAAAGTCAAATAATAACTTCTTTCTCCGGTTACTTGTCAGAATCACAATTTCAAATAAAATCATTACTTTAGATACAAAAAAAAAAATCAACCAGAATCAAATGAGCATTCGAAGCAAAATAAAAAAAATGAGGTAGGTGTCATTTCATTTATTAAACATATTAAACTTGGAAATATATTAAAATAAAAATGTGTACATAATGCATTTAACTGCCTTGCATGGACTACATGCATATGCTCTCCTTCTCATAATTGTTTATATAATTCCTAATAATGGACATTTGGACGAGTAATTTTTGATTACTTAATATAACAGATTATACTACCGAAATAATTTCACTAAATGTAGTATAGTAAAAAGAAATATTGTACAATGTATAACTTGTTCACAACATAAAATAACTGAAGTAGTATGCACTTAACAATACTGTGAGTTAATATATTATTGAATTAATTTATAATCAATTTAATTAATTAATTATTAACCTTTACAATAAGTTATATTGCAAAGGATCTCATTTGTAGGAGTAACAATAACAGTTCTTATTTCAACTAATTCATTCTAATCAATACCTACAAGCATTTAACTGGTTGTGAAGAAAATGAAATCATTATTAAAAAGTCTGGAGTGGTTATTTTTAAACTAATTTCAACATTAATAATTGTGTCAATACCCATAACAAAAATAAAATACCTTCTTATTCTAAATTACAATCAAACTATGTAATTTTCTACTCGTCAATAACTGAAGTAAGTTACACCTTCTAAATTTACAATAAATGTAATTAATATTATCTATTTTTGAGGACATCTTAGTCGTAAGATTCTTCATATATACAATATACAGTGCTTAATACCACATTATTTATGAAGAGGAACATTTATATTCTTAATATGATATGTATCAAGGATATTCTCTTTAATTAATGCTACTAAATTATAAGAAGTATAACTTTTATCATTCATTTTAATAACTTAATGGAAATACTATTTATTCATTCATCTTAAATTATAGTAATTGTAAAAAATTAATTAAGGAACAATATTAGTCTAGCATACTTCTAATTAAATAGGTAAAATATTCTGAAGTACAAAAATGTACTCTGAATAAATTAGGTAATTCTTCTTCATAAATAATCGATAATAAGCATTTTAAATCTTTCTTAACATTATGTTTAATCCACAAGATTCATTTTAGCAATAAGATACAAAATATGTTAACCAAAAAGAATGCTAATTTAAAATTCAATCCATTATATTCATTGAAAGCAATCATTAAGTAATCATCTGATTATTTGCATTTGCCATTAATCTTAAACTATTTAAGTACTATGATACTGCAGAAGTAAGTTAAGACAAAAATTGTACTTACTGTTTGAAGTTATCATAATTGAATGAAATATCACATTGAGTTAATAAACTTCTAAATTATTAGAATTTCATTTAAAGACACTCCCGAAAGCGTAACACTTTACTGTGGAATAAGGGCGTCAGTTTTGCTTTGTTTATAGCTTGCATAAAGTAAAAATTACTTTCATATTGCAGTTGTTTGTTTAGAAGGTTCTTTAAGAAACATTTGGTTTGGTCTATACTCAACTCTACTATAATTAAATATATTGTCAAAATCATAAATAATCAATTTAACTAAATGATTTTTTACAAATATGGTAGGTTTCATTTTCAATTTTTACTGTAATCTTTACTGTAAGAGGATTACGTTGATAATAATAATAATGATGATGGTGATGACGTTACATCATTCAAATAATTATTTCTTTTCTGGAAAGTATAAAAGTTTATCTTTAATAGGTAGTTAGTGGTATAAACAACCATCGTTTGCTTGTATGAAAATTGTACTTGTATGTAATGTAGGCTTGAATAATTCATCTTAAATTTATTACTATAATTCAAAATATTTGCACATTAAGTAACCTAAGATTCCTATTGATATTTACTTGTGCTCGCTTCAACATTAGAATACAACTGACAGAATGAAATAGTATGTTACTACTGAGGAATCAGTAACTTCATGTATATGCAACATTTTAGTTATATATATTATTAATTTTGTATACCTCACAAAATAATTCTTAGATATCAATATTATTTTCAGCAACTTTTTCTTAAGTGACTACAAGACACTTAATTGTAACGGTTCATATATAAAATGACAGTAACCAGGCAGAGAATGTGTATCAAAATTGCTGGCAACTCTGCATGAACTAAACAGATCTAACATTATATTTTCTTATCATTATTTTCTTCTTGTTATCCTGTAAAGAGTAGCATCTTAGTACCCTTCGTTCCTTCATTATTATTAAATACTATAAATTATTCTGGAAATTTCATTTGACCTGATTTTTATTTTTTCATTTGAATATTATTTTACAAGAGGTTTATGTACATCTGCTCTAGACTATTGACTAAATATTGAAAGCTAGTTATACAAAACAATTATTGTCTGATTTTTGGATTAATTTTTAAGTTAAAATTGAATAAGTTGAATAGGCTGATTTGTCTTATTTAATTGAAGGCCAAAGAAACTGATTTGTCTTATTTAATTGAACGCCAAAGAAAGCAGAAACGATTTTGAAACCTTCTCAAAATCGTAAGAGTAAGGATATGTTAATTAGATTTTGAATCTCATTGCTTGTAAAATATATTTATACATCCATCTGCAAGTACAAATATTTAGCATGTTTAATGCTGATACAGGTGTCTTCAGTGCATTCGAGATAATATGACATAGTTATAATTAAAAGATGATGATTTAGCAGCCAACACCCAAGTTTTTAATTATGTCTCCTATCTCCAGTGGTTAATTCCAGTTCCAAACTCTTCCCAACAGTTTCTGTAACCATTGAATATCATGGTTAATTCAAAGAAGTTAAAAGAGAAAGTAGTTCACGATGTTCTAATATAAGTATTTATTTTTATAGCTTCAGGGATTCAATTTGGTATAAATTTCGAATATGTTGGTTTCGGATTGATCAAGCTATTAATAGAGAGGCGAGCCAAGTGAAAGAAGTAACCGACTCAAGTGTAATACATCACGTAAGACCTACTTCACCGAGCCTTCCAGCCTCTTTAGTAGCGACTGGCAAACACCCTACCATCGACCTTGAGAAACTCCAACAAGCTATCATGTCCGGCTACAACAGACACGCTTCCGTAAGATTCTGTTTTTTTTAAAAAAAAACTTAGAATTAGGATAAGTACAAGAATAATTATGTTTCATCACGGTTAAAATAAACTTGAAATACAAACTAAGGACAAACTTCTCATATTATTCTACTTTCTTTGATAAATTAGAAATTGAAAACACTATTCACATCTTTATGATAACTAGTTGAACTACTGAAACATGTCAACTTGAAAAAGATATTATAAATCTAGATTATTGGTTCTCACCCTTTTTTTATCCATGGATCTTTTTTCCTCCTTTTGTTCTTGGTGAACCCTTTCATAACTATTGGACGTAAGAACAATTTTCTATTTTTCAATAATACAAATTTTAATGTTAAGGTTTTTAACTATCAAAGAAATAGTATATAATTAAGTTTTATTATTAAATTGAAACTAATTTAATACAAATAAACTATTCCACAATTGTAATAATAATGATGATCATAATAATACCTAGCGATAATAATAACAATCATAATTATGTTGGTATAATTACAATTATAGCACAATATTTCTTCTGAAGAGAACATTCACTTTAGTTATGATGCCCTTTGTAAATAGCTTACAATATATTATGTAGACTTTAGATCAGGGGTCTAATTTATCACAATGTCATACCCCCCCCCCCCCCCAATCTTCTTCTTAAGACTATCTTTTTCGAAAAGTGTATTCTAAATAATGTGAAAATTTTACAAAAAGTCGCTTAATTTTGTCTTTATTAGCATACATATTTACAACTTTACATGGACTATGTTCATAAACCTAGAAATCTTTCCTTACTCTGTAAACTTACAGTGATCACAATTCACCCCCTGAAAACTTAAAATTCAACCCTAGAGGTGAATTTCACCCCCATTGAGAACCCTTGCTCTAGATGAGTTAGATTTGTGTGGCTAATATTACCAATAAGTTGTAGCAGTATGCGTCAGCACTGGAGTCTGCCGCCTCCTACCCATCGCCCAATCTTCAGCAGAACTATGTCCGTCCTCAACAACTTCAATTTTGCATTACTCCTCTGTGACACAGTGCCCGGTCAGTACCAGCTACCTGCAACCTCAGTCATACTACCTCAACCACAACCTTATTACCAGTCACAGAACTATTACCAGCCACCTATTCCCCACCATCCACCATGCTACCACCAGAAGCGCTCCTCAGTCATGAGGAGTGTGATAATCCATTCACAGTCAAGAAGCTAAACCTGTTGTGAGGTTTAGCTCATTCACCTCATTATAAAATATACTTTTCCAGAAATAAATAAGCAATTAATTTAATTAAATTTAATTCCTTAAAATTAATGAATTCTTGCCTATAGTATTGACCAAAATAAATAATTGCAATAATAATTATCACTTCTAATCATTTAACTTATAAAATTGTAAAATAAATAACAATTAAATTAATAATGAGGTATTCATACGTTTAGAAGACATGAACATTGCTTTTTATCATTTCTCCTAAGGAGAGTTGGTAGAGAGACTGTAGGTCATGTACTCAGCTGTGCTATTATTTGTCCTATTGGATCATTTTAATTTGATGTTATTTATATAAACCACACGTTTTTCTAGTTATTATATTATTTTATATCTATTTTATGACAATATAAATAACACAGGATACACAATGGAACAAAACAGTCGATATTTCAACCGTAGTTTATCATCAAGGGAAGATTAGCTGGACAAAGTGCTTTCTTAGTCTTCTCCTGATGGGAACTTTGGTTGAAAATATAAATTTCAGTAATTTTTTTGTATATCTTTTGTTATTTCTAAGTTGTTAATAAAGTCAGTTGAATATTTGTTTGTTTTTTTGTTTTTTTTTTGGAGTTCTATGTAAAAGAGTGTAAGTAATTGGTTTTGATGTAATTTCAGAGAGACTTGGACGTTAGGTGTCAACTTGAGACGCTTACTTCGCAAATGGTAGGACGAGTGAGGAATGTCACCTGAGTTATGCAAGAACTTGGCTACGTAAGTTAACCAGATATAATTACGAAATCAGCTCCTCAATAAAGACAAATTATATTGGGGAATTTCAAAAATTACGTCTCTACATAAAATTTTTTTTTTAAAAAAAACTTTGAGGCGTAATTTTTGAAATTCCCCAATGTGAGTAAAACCTGACTATAACAGATTGCGTAGGTAATGAAAGACAAATCAAATGAACTAAACATGATAGTTTGAGATCTTTATTTTTAAGTGATATGTTAAAATCAAGATAGCTAATCCCCATAATGGAAATATTAAATATTAATAAGATTACATTTTTGTTAGTCATTGGCTAAAAATAACCAAGTGTATGGTGTTAAGGTGTATCACAGCTTTATTCTTTTGTTTGAAAGTGATATTCTCTGAAGAGCATACAAACAATATGAAAATTTTCAAATAGTTGAATTCGAATAAACAGTGAAATCAATTTTGTTTTTAAAAAGCCGGAAATTAGTATAATGGTTAGGATAGGCAGACTAAGGTGGTCAGGACGTGTAGTGAGGATGCCAACCAAGGAATTTGCCAAGAAAGTTATTTGAAGAACGAGTAGATCGGTCAAGATGAGTGTTTATGTGGAAGCTTCACTTGATAGATGGAGTATAGAAGATTCTTCAGTGTGTTAAGGAAAAGGAATCCAGAACAGGGACGACTGGCAGAAGTGTTTGGAGGAGGTGAGGGCGTGGTAACTATCCACTATCAGTGATTGCCCAGCTTACTTCATAAATCCATCAAGTACTTAACGAGATAAAATGATGAGTTCTTCGGTAATTAGTGTTAACCTCAGTGACAGTAACAACATAATTTAATATGTTCATTGATAAAACATGTTTACCTATCTATATGAATATCAGATCAGACGAAATCTCTGTTTAGTTGGATATCAACTTGGAGCCTGATTACGAAAGAATCTTGGATAGAATCAGGAGGCTCGCTGTAAGAGAAGAACTCAAAAGAGATATGGCAGAAGGTGTGGATTTCTGTAGGAAATTTTCTGTAAGTATATAATCATTTTATAATTTAGATGAACATAAGTATGCACCGAGTAATATTAATTAATATAACTGAATTCAGAAGACATGATGGTACTCATTCTTCTTATCTTATTATTGAGGTTCACAATTTGTAAAATAAATATCTAAATAACAATTAGCGTGATTTTTTCACGATCACTATACTTAACTTATAGTAAAGTAATAATAAAAAATATATTAAACAAAATAGCCAAAGGTAGAATAATCTCAAATCATTCAAAATAGCCCTGTCTTTTTAAGTTTAGACCTGGTTTACCACGTGCATTTAAAAACCAGATATGTGCCTCCTCGGATGCGCGTAAAGTGACCGTTTACTCTCTGAGGGAACTTGTAATATCTGCACTCTAAATAAGTCATTGAAGGAGAGTCCATGGTTGTTAGCATGGATAGCGTCGGGTTGATTGCAGCGTTTGTTGACGGAAGCTCTATGACCGTTGATAAGGAAGCTAAGCTTACTAGATGCCAGACCTACGTAGAACGCATCACAAATGGTACACTCCCAACGGTAAACACAGTTTTTGGAGGTACAAGAGCATCCGTCAGGAACAGGGTAATTTGTATTGTGGGGATTACAGGAGAAGAGGGATTGTGGATTAAGGATGGGACAAGTGAGACAATCTCGGCGTCCACATAATTGAGCTCCCTTAGGCACGTGACTATCACTCGCAGGGGCCAGATTTCTCTGTGAGAAAAGTTTACCGAGGTTGGAAGGACGGCTATAGGACAGGCGAGGGGGTTTGAGGAAGATGCTAGAGGTAGAGAGGGAAGAAGACAAAATGGGAAAGAGTTCTTTTATGGTGGTGCCCAGTTTGTGGATGCCAGGGAAGTCGGTGCTCACAAGATAGGGAGAATCGATGGATGAGGAAGTGGGAACAGAAACAGATGGAGTAGATAATTCTACTGGAACCAGTCTTCTCGTCAATAGGGTAGGAGGATAGCCTCGCTCTAGGAATCTATTTTTAAGTTTATGGAGGTGATGATTTTTATCACTTAATCTATTGCAAATTCGATAAATTCTAATGGAGAGGGACCTGGGAATAGATTTCTTAATGTAGGGAGGGTGGCAACTATTAAAATATAGCTATAAATGAGGATTAGAGGGTTTGTTATGGAGCGAAGTGATAATAGTATTATTCTGGAGTGTGACATTTACATCAAGAAAGGTAACAGATTCACTGGAAATATTCACTGGAGTAATTATATTAATTGTTACATCAATAATATAATTTCAAATAAATTAGGCCACTTTCACTTGATATTGTTAAGAACTTTCATTAATAACAGATAAATCTGGAGAGATCCAAATTCAAAGGACAATATAATTCAGGTGGTAAAATATTTATTACAATGAAAGATCGCTTTTTAAAATCGTATAATTACTATATAATAATGTATGTGTGTATTATTTTAAGGTTAGTTTACGAACATTTTTTTCGATATACACTTACAGGCTTGTAGATGAAGAAAATTAATGATAATCAATATTATTATCTAAGTGCCGTAAGCGTTATCAGCGAATCTGATAAGCTGAGATGAGAGCCAGTCATGGCCGGTTCATCTAACCTTCACTTATTACCTGTCACCATTTTCTTTCTGATACCAGCAACGTTCATCTTCACGTTAGTAATTTATTATATGCTCATAAACATCTTTTAGAACTGCTGCAATAATCTAAAGATCTATGGAGACAGGAATTTAAAAGATATATCCCTGAAATTAGTATTATTAATTTTCAATTTTTCAGTTTATTAAATTCTTTTTTTTTTAACTAGTATAGGTTTATCTTAAATTTTTATTTGTTTTTCAGTTACAGCATTAAATATTATTGCAAGACATGTTTTCAAGTCATGTTTGTTTGTTTTAAAGTATATCACCTCTGTTCTATGTTAATGAAATTGTAGTTTCTTTTGGTTTATTTCATTTTATCCTTATGAGTTAAAAGTTCTCTATGTGTAACTTTGAATTCCTTACCATGGACGCTTTTAGTAGATATCAAATGAAGCAAATAATATAATATAATATAACAAGCAAATAATGAAGCATAATAACTACTATAGTAAAGTTGTTGGCTCGGTTTGTTCATATATAATACTCTCCTAGTATGTTCAAAATAGAACCCGTAAACATAAATATTCTAAAAATATTTGACCTAATGTTTTCGTTAAGTATATTTCATTTTGATTTTCCGAACTTCTAAAAAAATTGTCCATATCCTACCATAAGTTTGTATGGCATGTATCACTGCTGATTTCGCTCCAAACACGAAACACTAATTTTTTAATACCTTTCTCTCAGTTATTGCCTTTAAAAAAGTACTGTGTATAAGAGATTATTATTGTTAGTTAAGTCAGCTTTATTTGAAATTATAGTAGAATTGATGTTTTATAGCCCATTGAGAAAATTATTTAATTAATTACTACTGACTTACGACAGAACTGACTTAGTGGAGTACAGTCATAAGGATATGACTCATAGAGATTATATTCACATAAGGAGCGTCATTCGGTTAGTGAGAATTTAAAAGCAAGCTGCTTCTTTTGAAGTTTAATTCTAGAAACTTCTAATTGGTTTGAATGCCATTAATAGTTTCAATGCATCGATTTTCTTTCTCGGTTTTTGTGATATTAATAACAGTTTTTGTCTTATAACGAGATATTTAGTATTTAACTCATCTTTCGTTTTTAATTCCGATTTTTTCTGAGAAATATCGATCCCATTAGCTAGTATTAAATTTTTATAACAAATGTCATAACTTACTGTTATAAAAAAAATGTTAAACTGCAACTTCTAAACGGAAAAACATTCCAACTGAGAAAGCAAAGAAATTTCAATAAAGTATATATCAATTGGTGTTCATTTTTTTTCTCTGCTTTGCTTACAAAATTATCTGTTGTACTTTTTGTTCCAATTTTAAAAGGCATTCAAATCGACTTCGAATGGTAAAATACAACAAAAACTTTTGACGCAACAAAATACGGCAGAACTTTCGAACAATCATAAAGAAAAATAAGTGAAAGTATAAAGCTCCATAATGACGCCTGATATGTACGATTAAATGTTACAATTTGAATAGAAAAAATGTAAACAACCTTACGAAGAATACCATAAATAATTGTTTAGTTTTCATTAAATAACAGTTATAGACGGGATTTTATATTTAGATTTCATTATGAAATCCAAAGAGATAAATTTTGTCTTTTAGAGTGATAACTAAAGGTTAAAAATTGGGATTGTGAGCTATCCATCCACATTGACAAGACTGCAGGATTAGCTCTGGGAAGAGCCTTTCTTTTACTAACTATCCACAATCCATTTGTAATTCCACTGCTGAAATAGTCCTAAGATCATTTTTTAAACAAGTACTTGTTTTTTTTAATTTATCAAAAAAAAATAATCACGAGTCTGATCTCATGATAAAGTATTCTCATCGGTCTAAACTTCAAAATATGAAAAAGATGTCCAACTAAACTTTACAAAACTAAAATTACATACATAGAATACAAAACATAATAAAGCGCTACTAAGATCGATATTGTCAGCAACAGTTCGTTGTCAATGGGAAGAGAAGAAGAAATAGCAGGAGAGATGAGGCCAGGTTAGGTTGCAGTGCAGCCCCACAAGAAAACACACTTAGGCCGAGCACTGACCCTTTGTGAAACCACGCAATTAAGATTGCGTCTACATTGGGAGTCCTAAATTTTGCTTAACTCAAGTGTATTTAGAGTAGGGATTTTTAACGAATACCTGTCATCGTATGGGCTCATGACCGACAGCTTAACGTCTTCTGCGAAGAACAACGTGCTCAAATTTATTCACCTCCCGTGAATAAATCGAGGATCAGAGTGGTTATAGAGCCCTGGACCTACCAGTCCAGAGGCAAGCTGGTTGCCTCTGTGCCTACCTGGCTCCCGAGGTCAGACTGGTCAGTTCAATGACTCTACCTCATCTCTCCTGATGTTCTTCTTCTCTTATGACCATCTCTTGACGATGAATTGTTGTTCGAAGTATTTTTCTTATTAAATGATTTGTACTGTTCTGTGTGCTACGTAATTTTAGTTTATATTTATATATACAATATAACAAAAAACCTCATTGATTCTACATTAATTTTTCCCTAATAAGTTTATGAGAAGAGTTTCGAGTTGAGATCTTGTACCTTCATATAGTAAAAGGTGAAAACAGACTGCCCAAAAGTCTACTCCGATACAACATTCTTCATCTCCCTCATGAGAAAATCTTGTTACTGAATCAACTACAAAACTACAAAACATTCTACAATAACTACAATAGTTATAAAAAAAATCATACAACAGAATTTTATAAGCATTCATTGAAAGAAATTCTTAATCAAGAATTTACAAAGGATAACTCACTGCTGGTAATCAGTACTTGGACCTCTAATAACAATTGTTTTCAGATTTCAAATCAAGTAGATATATTTCAACAAAAATTAATTTTTCGAAATTTTCATCAGTGGTACCACTGTCAGTAATTTTTACAATCAAAGGATGTTTCCTCACCATTTCACTAATCAATTTTACCTCAGAGCAATGATACAAGATTATCTTTACTCGTCTGTACATTCCTGATACTCACATTAACATTTATGTTCAATTTTTTAGAATCTTTTATGTTCAGTTTAGTTTAATTTTGCATAGTACTCTTTAAATAAAGATTGTTGAATAAATTCCATTTGGATAATTTTGGTGAATTTATTCTATAAAGTATAATGCTTAGGAGTTGCATAAAATAATCCTATAGATACATTAAGTCTGTTTTCAGAAAAAGAATGCAATACTTACAGCATATATTTTGTAATGAAGGGTCTTAGAAAATGGACACCACGTTAAACAAACATCCCCACTGTGGCGTCCTGCAAGTAAAACATACCTAATGAATATACTGTCGCACCAAACAATGTATTGTTACGAAAGATATAATATACTGCCCTTAATTTGAAGTTTTTCAGTGTTGGTTAGAACAAAAATTTATTTACTGAGAAAATAAAAACCACCTTATACATTTCTAAGCATATAAAACACAAAATATTATATTAACAAATTACTTTTATCTAATGAAGTTAATATTTTGGTAACGTGTTCATATTTAACCTACATACCTACTTTTATCAAAAGTTCACTGCAAAAGACAATTTGAAACTTTTGCCTACAAACATATATACATAACAACTTCAATGAAGTTTAAAGAACATTTAATGCAGTGATCTTATCCACCTCACTACATTATAAGGTTTCATAGACAATCAAACTAAGGAGATAAAAACAAAATTGTGACATCCAAGTAAAACATACTAGAATTATCTAAATTCTGTAATTTGTTGGGTCCTTTCCAATAAAGATAAGATCAAACTAAACAAAGTTATAATAACTCATTAGTTGTGCAATCTGTAGTTGTGTGGCATTTGCTCATACTAGGTTAAATAGATATGATAATTACAAACACTAAAATTATAGATAATCATAAAGATCAAAAGAGGTTACGAATATTAAAAACATTCCGCATCTGGAAAAGCACTCACTCCTAAATAGCGAAATGAATGCTTTTAATAATACACTAGATTACTCGTGACCAGTTGTGTCATCCAACACCTTCGCTTTTAATGCAATCATGTTCACATAAATACAGATAAACTCTAAATTAATTAAATTCTTATAAACAAGATAATGAACATACTTTTAAGACAGTTCTTTTTATTTTCGCTTTTTGTGCAATTTGAATTTTCAAAAAAAAAACGTTAATGTTTTCTTCCTGTGTGACACTACTGAGAGCTACATGCAATTCGTCATGTTGAAATGCTGTTTTACATATATAAACTAAAACTTTCTATAGAGTCTCTCCATGAGACTTATGAATAGTCATGGTAAATGCTAACTGAATGGAAATTGAATCCTTAAACAATGAATGTTGTCTCTTCAAATAAAACAATTTTCAATTTTGGAATTAAAACTATTTCCCATTAACACCGTGATGCGATAATTTTATAAACAATGACATTATCATTATTAGTTAATTCTCATTAAGCTCCTCAGTTATTAGTCTGGTTCCATAACATAAGCGTGGTGGATCAATGTTTCTCATACATACACATGACAGGAACTTCCTTTTTGAGTTCTAGCTTATGTTGGAGCAATCCAGACAACTTTAGTGAGAAAGAAAGAAAGAAGAAATTCTTGAAGGTAATGTGTAGGTTCTATTCCTAGACAAACGAGTTATGCGACAAATATTGTTTAATTTCTCCTGGAAATTATTCAGTGAACCTACGTTAATTTCACTATCTCTCTCGTTAAATAGAACTTATGTAGAATTATCTGTGAACAATATTTGTTAGTTGCTGAATGAAGAGTAAATGCATTCAATACACAGATCAATAATATTTACACGGATAAACATGTCTTCGGACAGTAATAATCTCTTTATTTTCATTATTTTCAAATCTGTCTTCACCAATATTTATCAGAAATTTAGAGTATTTCTTATTTTCTTCTTGAACTCTCATACTGCTAGTTAAATAGAATTTAGTGAATTTGCGTCACAAGTAAGACCGATTCAAGCATTATTGATGTCAGCATGAGTTCCTCTCTTGATAACCGGAAGAAGTTGTCAATTCCTGAGAGACTACAGCCAATGCAATTAGTCCTGAACTGCTTAATTTAGAGAGAATAGTTTTATTAAGAACTTCCCTGTCCCTTCCGATACATCGGGAGCCTTACTCTATATTTTTCATTGAAATAGATATATCAAAAGAAGGATATATAAGCATTATGACAGTGTTTTATGATTAAGGACATAATTGTGTGCTGCTCATATTTTACTTATATTAATATGATAATTTCTAAAACTTCTGTTAACTATAGTAATTATCATTTATTGCTATATTAAATAATTATTTCATATTCTCGTCCATTATTCATTAAATTCCTCTTTCTAAATTTATTATAATTAAATCATTTATAATTTAGGTCGAAAAACTATTATTTAATCATTCGACGTCATTTATAATAGGATTTGGAAACTTATTTTACTAAAATCCCCTTGCCACATTGGGTAGCGCGCTCTAGACCTCCAATGCTAAGGTCATGGGTTCGATTCCCACAGAAATCCCCCAATCTTTTATTCAGTTTAGAGCATGTGCAAATATTTAAACGCGAATATCAGAGTTTATAATATAGATATACACGTGAAGAAAATATAAATACTATAACCTGTTTAATAGTAATTTAAAAACAGTAAAACAACTCAGCAGTTGGAATATTTGAATAAGAAGAAAACGATGCACTTTTACATTACTGAGAAACAACCCAGGATTTTAATAATTAACTTTTATAACAAATGATTATATAATAAAACTCTTAAATATTATTTAATATTAATCTAGCATTTTTATAATTATTTGAACTTTGATCTCACTCTTATAGTAAATGTATAGTATTATAAATTAATCTAGCACTTTTATAATTACATGCATATTGTTGGTGCCACAGAGGTTAGTAAATAAGATATTATTATCAACCGTCTTACCTCGTCTATCGCTAGTGAAGTCGCCCGACCGGTTTCGCAATGGCTGCATCATCAATGGGACTAATGTAACCTTCCAAAATCACGGATATAAATACCTATTTTAACTCAATGGTGCCAATATATATGCCTAAATTTCCGTGATTTTGGAAGATTACATTAGTCCCATTGATGATGCAGCCATTGCGTAACCGGTCGGGCGACTTCACCTGCGATAGACGAGTATGACGGTTGATAATAATATCTTACTTTTATAACTATTTGAAGTTTGATCTCACTCTTATAGTAAATATATAGTATTATAAATTAATTTCCTTTAACATTTAACATGTAAAATAAATTACATTTCGAGTTTTTTGATTTATGTTGCTCTTTATCAATAGTAATCTCAAAATCAAAAGTGTACCGTTTGTTTAATGCTTGAATAAGATTAAATTATTATGCGTGAATATTATGTTATCATTTAATATGAATATTGATGAAACCTTTCTTTCGAACAACTGATTGTACCTCCATAGAACCGGTAGTTAGAAACAATCATCATGATTTATAAGATAAATGAGAATGCTTCGCAACTCCACTGGAAGTTTCGCTTTTAAATTAAGAAACAGTGACTTAACTTATATCATCTAGAGGAACTCAGTAGCATTTTGTCTTATCTCTTTTCTAATTGTCTGCGATAATCCTTTCACGAAGTTAGATTTTTTGTATAACATATTATTATTATTGTTATTAGGATTTTCTAGTTGCTATTTACATTTTATTAAAATACTGTCGTCAATAAAATGGTAACCGTCAGACTGATAGTTGATATGAACCTGGAAATCTGACCTGAGTCTCGATTTGTTTTTGTTGTTTTTTATTAGACAGTCTATTTTAAGTTTTTACGAGATTAGGCTAAAAGAAGTAATGATATTTTTTGGCCTGCAAAATACAGTATTGCTCTCTTTCTAGAATCTTAATTATTTTGTGTGCGTTCTAAGTTATGAGATGGAGTTTAATCACCATCAAGTCGAATTTTTCACCCCATATTTTTAGAATTGAATACTAAACTGAGATTGAATATTTTTAACTCCTATTCTAATAGATCATTGACATATCTTTGAAGTCTTCGTCAGAATCAAAAACCCAACTCAGTTCTCTCGAAGACCGCTGGTTAGAATTGAAAGATCTTAGTCTTTTTTTTTCATATTGTGGTTTGATCATTGATTGTTATTTCACGTGTTTATTTGAAATCTTATTATATATATATATATATATATATATATATATATATATATATATATCAATGATCAAACCACAATAAGAAATGGGAAAACAAGACTAAGATCTTTCAACCGTAACAAGCGGTCTTCGTCAGAGTCAAAAACCCAACTGAACACTAGATGCAGAAAACATCTGGTGAGGAGTTGAGAAGAGTGGGAGGGAAGAGTGGTATTTTAAAAGGGTGAAAGCACAGGAAAGGACTAATGTCCAGAAAGGGATGTTTGGGGAAACAAAGGAGTACAGTAAGAAAAAGTAAAAAACTATCCGCTAGCTGTCAACCCTCTTTGAAGAGGCTATTGCCCTCGTGACGAAAGTATCAAGTTTGAAGAGACCGTTACTAATGTTTATAATATTAGATCTATTAAATTTAATTAGAGACGATTCAATAATATTTCTTAACAACATTGATTTTTCATAGGTAATAAATTTAGCTCCTGTCCAATCAATATGATGATTTTCATTTTTTATATGCAAGAATAAGGCACTACTTTTTTCCGGTCTACTTACGTTATATTGGTGTTGTTTTACACGTGTCTTTAATGATTTACCAGTTTGACCAATATAAATTTTATGGCAATTTTTGCACGGAATTTTATAAATACCAGCGGACTCCAATTCGCTTGGAGAGTTTTTTATTAACATATTACCCACGTTATTACGATTAGAAAACACTATATTAAAATCAAGTTGTTTGGCTAATCTTGGAAGGGGTCCAATGATTCGTGGTATGGCAAAACTATAAAATTTGATAATAAAAGGGGCTCTTTTGAAGTACGAGTATTAGAGAAAGTTTTTTTATGTGAAATCTTTTTTGTTTATGTGAAATCTTTTTATATATATATATATATATATATGTATAGGTGTGTTCTAGTCTATATATATGTATTTAGTCATTTTTCTAGGATAAAAAACCAAATTCTCGTTGCCAACGTTTCGGTTTTATTTAAAACCTTTTTCATAGGCCTACAAACAAAGGATAATAAGAAATCACATATCAACACCAAACATATACACAATATAAAAATGGATTGTTACAACTTATGAATATTACAAGCAGAAGTATTTCAGAGATGCATAAAATAATATTACTTACAGAAATAACAATTTAACTAAGAAAATTCTTAATTCTGTAAGTAATATTATTTTATGTATCTCTGAAATACTTCTGCTTGTAATATTCATAAGTTGTAACAATCCATTTTCATATTGTGTATATGTTTGGTGTTGATATGTGATTTCTTATTATCCTTTGTTTGTAGGCCTATGAAAAAGGTTTTAAATAAAACCGAAACGTTGGCAACGAGAATTTAGTTTTTTAACCTAGAAAATTGACCGTGTGTGTGTGAGTTGTTCCAAATTTGTGTTCTGTAATGTTTTTATTGTCATTTAATATATATATATATATATATATATATATATATATATACGAGGTGTGTAAATAAAGTAGTGAGACTGGCAACGTCGCTTTCGATCTGGCAACGCTGGAGACGCGTGGCCTTGAGTAGCGTCAGGTGCACGTGTGATGCGCCTCCAGTATGAATCTGAACTCGCCACAGTCATTTGTTTGTCCGTAGCGTTGGTTTTCGTGAAATGGTTTTTTCTTGAGCGTTTTAAAAATGAGTGACCTCAAAGTTGAGCAGCGGTGTGCAATCAAATTTTGCTTCAGACTTGGACATAGAAACTTTTGAAAAACTTCAGGAGGCCTATGGAGAACGTGTTTTATCAAGGGCACAGGTTTTTCGGTGGTTTAAGGAATTTTCAGAAGGAAGAGAGTCGATTGAAGATGAACCACGAAGCGGAAGGCCTTCAAGTGCAAACACCGATGAAAATGTCAACAGAGTACGGAACCTTGTGCGTTCAGATCGACGCTTGACAGTCAGAATGATCGGGGAACAGTTGAATTTGAATCACACCTCCGTTCATCACATTTTGGCAAATGAATTGCATCACGACAACGCGACCTGTCACACTGCCATCTCAATAAACGAGTTTTTGGCCAGTAAAAACATTCCTGTTGCTCCTCAGCCTCCTTATTCACCAGACTTGAGTCCTTGTAACTTTTTCCTCTTCCCGAGATTGAAAAATCACCTCAAGGGAACTCATTTCGGGACACTACAAAACATACAAACTGCTGTAACCGACCAGCTGAAGGCCATTCCAGAATTCGAGTTCCAGCAATGCTACAATGATTGGAAGGACCGTCTCCAGCGCTGTGTGGCTTCCGAAGGGAACTATTTTGAAGGTGACAATATCACATTGTAATTATATTTGAATAGAAAATTTAAAAAAAATCAGTCTCACTACTTTATTTACACACCTCGTATATATATATATATAATATATATGTGTGTGTATTGTCTGTGTAAATAACTGTAGCAGTCCTTCATTAATGCACACATTATTAAAAATATAACCAAACTTAGCTGACACCTGTTTATTGATAAGCTTTTCAATTTTCCTGAATTACACTCTTGTTACTGCATCTACACTAATAACAAATTTCTTGATGTTGATATATTTCAACTAATATTCTCCATTCATCATTCAAATATTGATATCTAGAGAGATTTTTTTTGTTATAAGCAAAGCGAAGACAGGTAGCTGTTGTCATTATAAACTATCTGTTAATCCTGGGGGTTGAGGTGGTCTGAGATTACCTGTAGAGTCTCAGGTAATCACAGGTAATTGCTCTTGGTAGAATTGAAAAATCATTAATATTTTGTTGCTATTTCCATCTGAATATTTAAACATGATTTCATTTTAAACCATGAATTACGAAGTATGAAATTTTCAACATAACTTTTATTTCTGGAAACAAACAATAACTGCGGGATTTTAAACGTGTTAGCAAGATTGATTTACTATTAGGAATCACTTTACTGGTGAAAAGAATGTCCGTTAATAACTATTGGATTTAAATGAAGAGAAAACTTAATTCAGTTCAGTTGATTCGGACGTGATCACAAGGTTAGCTGTAACTGTATCCTGAAGAAATTTGATAGAAATTGAAACATGCTTCAATTTTCGTATAAACATTTACAAAATTTAAAATAAATACTGAAAAACATATATTGACTAAATAATAAATGTGCTCCCTTCAAACGGATGTATATTTACATAGTATATTGATTTTATGAAATAAACTTGTACTATGACCTTTCGATGATACATGTTATCACCAGTTCTAATATATAATTAGAAACACGATTCTAATTATTTATTGTTACAATAAATTGTTAATAATAAATAACTAATGGTTACCTTAACTTCACCAAAAGGGGTTGAATTATGTGGTAGATCCGGGGTTCAATAGCCATTCTCGCCATCGATTTATTCATGCAGGAGGTGAATAAATCTGAGCACGTCGTCCCTCAGAGAGGACGTTGAGCTATCAGTCCCGAGCATATACGATATCAGGTACTCATTAAAGATCCCTACTTTAAAAACAATTGAGTTAAGGAAAATGTAGGACTCCCAATAGAGAATCTTCATTGTATGGTATCACAAAGAGCCAATGCTCGGCCTGTGTGTTCTCTTGTGAGATAACGACTGCAACCTAACCTAACTTAATCAAACCTCATAATAATATATCATTTGCATGAATTTAACGAGTTAGCTTCATACATACAGTATTATATTTGTTACATAAAAACAAAAGCAAACAATTTTAATTTATAATATAAATAAACACAGAAGTAGTTTCTAAAGTTTAAATCTCTTATTATTTTTTATAGGTATTTGAACTCCATTCTTGACAAGCATGTAGACCCGATACTTCCCAACATAGGAGAAACAGGCTCATTTCCCCCAGAGAGCTGTTTTTTCAGTATGATGTTGAATATTATGGCTGCATTAGGTATAATAATTTACAATACGAAATTTACTAAAGTAATATGTATGAATTCAGTTGTTACAGCTACTAATCTACTATACTATACAGTACTATACTATACTACAGCTACTATATTTCCTTCCTAGTTGACATAAACCCAATAACTGCATTAATATTATTACTGTTATTATCTCTAAACTAAAATGGGATAACACAATTAATATTTACATTATTGTGCCTCACCTGATATTTTTCCTTCCACCTTTGATGGCTTCAGAGTAACTACCTTTGTCCATTTTCAAGAGTAACAATCTTAATGCTCACCTTTTTTTGGTTATTAATGAAATATGAGCATATTGTTTACTTTTTTTTATGTAAGTATGTCAGTTTTGAATGTATTCCACAAATAAAGTTGCTCTGTGATTTCTTTATTGGTATTATTCGTCAATGTTTGATGTTAATGAACTATATACTTTAGAATTACGGAATTGATCATGGAAAATTGTTACTACTCCTCTAGAAAATGAGTACCCATGTGAATAGGACCAAGAACCAATATGTCAGTACCGAATGACATCCGTTAAATCTCCAGCTAGCTTTTATGTGAATAAAAATTTTGGTCAACTAATCTATCTTATACCACAAACATGGAGAAAGTGTATTAGAGAAATTGAGAGATTCAGTAGAAAAGTTGTGAAATTAAAAATAGGCATACAATTTAACACGACATGTATAAACGACGGTCTGCTTCCGAAATATACGAATATATATATATATATATATATATATATATATATATATATATATATATATATATATATATATATGAACTATATTGACACAAAGAATACTCAGAAATGAAACAGAAATTCACTACTATATTTCGATATCCTCGTCATCAGGAAGATAGAAACGAGTCGCTCCGAAAGCAGAAATATATATATATATATACACTTAAAATAAACTGTGACACATAGACAGGAACATAACAAAGACTCACTTTTCAATATTTCGACCGTAATGGCAGTCGTCCTCAGGAGAAGGAGTGAATTGACGGAGGGACGACAGTCAACTGACTGACTTTGTCACAGTTTATTTTAAGTGTAATCTGTCCTGCCGGACCGTTTCCGTTTATCATATGTTAATGAAAAACACCCTGCAGTGTATGCCTTGAGAACATTTCAATCATTCATGTCTTCTATCACTGCATCAGATAAATATGACCATGTGAGGAGGTTTTGAACTAGATATGAGAATAAACAACAGTTTAACTGAAAAAAACACTAGGAGTTAAATCAACGAATGGACCGCAATGCAGTCCACGGGTGCGATATTGCTATGTAAAAGTATAAGGACTTCTCATTCAAAAGATAGACAAACAAACACCAAACCTCGTATTTTATTAATTATTTCCAATCAAACCAGAAAATTATTTTCATTTTAACTCATTTATAACACACATTGTTTTTTCTGTAAACAATTTTCATTTTTCCTAAAATAAAGTCATTTACTCCTAAATTTAAACTTTTCCAGTGGGATTTACCATATATGTACGCAACAAGGAAGTGAATGAGTACAGTAAATCTCGAAAAGTGAACCTGGGTAAAACCTATAGTAAACTGGTCAAATACAACTGGTGGGCATGCCTTGTGGGAATATTGGGTTGTATCGGTTTAGATTTGGCAGCCAATTTTCAAGAATACAATCTGAAATATGTTCACAATGTAGGAGTGATTATCTGTTTTGCGGGTGCCAGCACATACATCATTCTTCAGGTACCTTCTTCTATAATATTTTTACTTTACTATAACGAAAGTATAGTGATCGTGAAAAAATCGATCACGAGATTTTGACGGAATTACATGTTTTGTGATCCCAAAAGTTGTTTTATGAGGTTTTTTCGATGATGTCTGAGTGTGTGTGTGTGTGTGTGGGTGGGTGGGTGAGTGTATATTTAAAGTTTATGGCCAAGCTACGGTCCAGAATCTTTGATGGATCAAATTGATATTTTACACAAAAATGGGCCTCTTAGTGTAGATGTGCTGATTATTTTGGAGCAATTACTCATGATGGGAAAGTCACTTTTTCTGCCAAACCTGTTTTTCGACATTTTTTTTCTCCTAAACTACTAATTGTAGAGTCTTGAAATCTGGCGTTAATTTTCAGCTACAAGAACAATAAACGAATTCAGATTTTTCAAAAAACAAAAAATATTTTTTTCCAATAAAATGTAAAAATTTTGATTTATATTTCAATCTGAAAGCTTGTGACGGCGATAAAGCCATACCATTTAACAGATAAAAATGAAACTATACCTAAAACTAGAACATTATGTGGAGGATGAGTTGAGAATATTTTTTTTCAAAATTACATAAAACAAAGGGTTTAGAGTATATTTTCTGTTTTCAGATTATATTTTTTTGACGATAAACGACTCATTAAAAACCCTTGAAATTTTGCTCAAATAATTAAACAATTCATGAACAAAATTCATGAAATTTCAATTACCGCAAAAAGCATTGAAGCTATAAAAACTGCATATAGATCCTGGACTAATGGACTACTTGCTATATTTGTCCGTATTTATTGACATTGTTTACATTGACTTAGTATTTTTTTAAGTTCATCCACTGAAATAAAATTTATATTTAGAGGTTCAATGCAATTTTTTAAAATAATTTAATAACTTAATATAAGATGTAAAAGAATAAAATTCTTACATGTCAAAAATCAACGCCAATCAAACATATAATTTCTGATGCTTTGCATGGTGTGATGGATTTGTCTCATAAAATACTCTAATTAATGTGTATATTGGCACTTGAACAAAGCTTAACATCAGTTGTAAATTTCTTTGTGTTTATGAATCGTAGTATCTTTAGGTAACTGTGAGGAATGAACTCTTTCCTATTATGTTGACAATTCCAGTTTTTTACTATTCTAGTCTAATAGTTCATAATCTATTATTTTCAAAAATTTCAAGCTTCCAGCTATAAAAGTTTCATATTATACTGAATAGCTCATATACATTCACAATATATACTCAATATACATTCACAGCAACCTTTTAACAGAGTACAGCAGTCAGCAAAAAGGTAACCATGCTCAGAGTAAATTGGTATATATGTTTTTTGTCAAAGGGAACGAAAAGTAATTTTTTAAAAACACTAGCTCGCCATAAAATTCCAGTATAATAAGTTTATAAAAGACCAAAAATATAAAACAATTCAAAATTGAAAACATTCTTTAAAGAATAATAAAAATAATTATCCTACATCTTAAATTAAAAATTATCTTACAATGACATTCTTTCTTAGATGCTTCTGACATTTTTCAGACAAAATAGGAATATTTTCAAGTTTTAAATGTTAAAATTTCTCTTAAATATTCAATGTAGAATGAGGCCAGGTAAACTATGTAAGAGATCCCATGACTATTGGAACAAAAGCCATGTTCTCCACTAAGAGATTATTTCGTCACACGAAATCTACACCTTTGCTTTTCAAAAATGTTATTACTGTTGTAGTTACATTAATGATATTATTAGGATCAGTGGTGTGATATACAAAAATAAGCATATATATTGATAAGTGGATCAATCACTGTTTGTACTACCTCCAGGAATGAAAGACTAATAAACTTCTCCCATTTAGACATTTACATTATGCCTAAGTGGGACATTATATATTATACACCCAAGAAGTTTAGGTATAAGATATGACGCTTACCTATTGCAAAGTTGGAGTGTAGGCTACTCCAGATTTTTAATACCTAAATTCGTACTATAAAGATAATTTTGTAAATTTGGAGATCTCTTTCTATAAAACAGAAGTCTAGACTCTCCTGTATTTGTTTATTAAAACTTTTAATGTTTATTTATCTATTAGTCCATAAATATGTTACTTATCTTTTCAAAATAGTACTCCTGAGTTCGAGTAATATCCAATCTTGTTTTGCATTTCTTACAGTGAGAAGAAATGAATTTTTCAAACTTCAGTTTAGATCAAAAGTAAAGTTGAAAAATAAAATCTTCATTGATATTTAATAGTCAGTAGTTTCTGACAATCTGATAACCATAATCACACGAGAAATCACAGCAAAAGGAAGAGAACTCTATGACAGCTGAATCAATTCACAGAGCGTAAAATTCATAAGAACGTACTTTTTTTGAAATATTTGATATTGCTACTTAGTAAAAATAATAATTATTCGAATTGAGGACATAGTGAAGAATATGGTCTTCACAAAAACCTTCAAATAGTGGGATCTACAACTTATTTGTATTCTGATGTTGATTCAAAGGCTCAGTTATAAAAATAAATCTGAAGTGGCCTACACTCATCTTTTCTATAAGTGCAACGTAATAATCTTAATCATCTATACAACTCATCTATAATCAATTTAATGATTTCATTATTGAAATTATTGTTTATTGTGGTTATATACTTCCACGTTTACCTGTACATCTCCTTGTGTCCAGGTACCCACATATCATTTAACTTATCTTTACTGGTTTTATTAGTCAATTCTGACCCACCAGAATACATTATTGTCATCAGTATACCATACAAGAACCCATTTATTGAAATCAGGAAGCTTCGAACCTAGCTAATCATTGGTGATCACTTCGACACCACCTGTAAAATATTCAATGAGGAAATTGCATCAGGCAAAATATTGGCCAAAATATTAATAATTCCTTTATTAATTTTTGAAAATTATTCGTCCCATGGAGGCATTTCCATTTCATACCAGTCTCAATAGAATGCAAACTACCTCTTTCCTGATGAAAGTATCTAGGATCGACGTCTAACAAATTTTCTATGCTGAAGGAACAGAATGTAGCCATTGCTCCTGTTATTTCTGGACACGCTGGTCTTTATACTCGTAGTTTATTAAGGCTAATTTGTAAACAGCTTTCATTTTACAACCGCAGCATATTACACCATAGGTTTTAACGCAGTAATAACAGTAATTCTACCTGTATTCTACCCAACAATCTCTCACAGCAGAACACTGCTTTTGTGACCTCACACAAGTATCTGTTACATGGTTTCCCCAGTTTGCCTTTTATCTAAAGAGACTCGAACGTTTTGGCAAGCCTCTGACAGTTCTGGTTCAATATCTTTAATGAATGCTCTTTGACATCTACTTTGTTTCTTTGTGAGAAACGTATAAGGACTGTTATAACTGGATTTATATCCCAACCTTTCTCCTATACCCATCTTTCACCTTTTTGGAAAACATGCTGCATAAGCTCAAAGGCATTACGTACCATCAAATATTCCACCATGTGTGGAAATTTTGTGTGGAAACAAAGATCCATGTGTGGCGTAAACTAGATCACTTACAGAATCCAATAGGTCATCCACAACGAATTAGCACACTTGGAACAATAGCAGACCACCCTGAAGAAAACCTTAAAGGAAACAATTTCATTTGTAAGGTAGATCCTATACTTACACAAATTATTCTTGCGTTATGCTGTTGTAATTCACTCTATAGTTCTTATATAAAACATAGATATATTAATTGATTCAATGAACTCGAAGGCGAGTAACCAAAAGCTCCTTTAATATGCACGAAGCAGTCTATAGGGATTCCTTTCAAACCGGACGTGTTTTCTTTATTACTAACCAAAATTGATGGAGCTTATTCTGTCGATTTACTCTTCTGGTAGTTAGTTGTTTTTTGTAAAGATGCTTATTTATCAAAAACTTCTCATATTACCATAGTCAGAATCTAATAGTTCTCATTTTTAGTGTAATATTACTCTTCCAGTAATTAAGCTCATGAAATATTCGGAGTATCTATATCTGACATTAATAGTTTTGGAAGGGGACATCATGTAGATTGATTACAATACTTCTGTTAGATCACCATCCATTATATGGTTGATTTGTGTTTTTTTTATGAATTAAATGTTTCTACATATCATATTAACTCATTAAAATATCTTCAAAATTATACTCATGTAAATACGAATTCTGTTTGACTCGATTCTGATAAAAAGTTCTTAAGTCAATGAAAACAAATCCAACAGTACAGCAGGATAAATCCATTATTCAAAGTTGAGTTTTCAGTTATTAGAGCCATATTGCCTTTTGCAATAATCAGAATTTTTGATTATTCTTTTTTTATACCATACTGATTTTATATAAAATTTGTTCAAAAAATAAACTTTTTCTATAGTTAGTCATTAAACGTCAAAAAATCTGCAATCAAAAAATATACCATAACACCTTAACCGTGTATGCAATTTCAACAAAAAAGTAATTGCTCATACCCTCAGTGCTATTTGTTGGTATAATTTCATTATGATCCATCAAACGGTGTGACCTGTACAGTGCTCATAAACTTTCAGAATAAATATAAGTCCAAATTTCACATTTTATTACAAAACATATAATTTTGGTTACTGAAAATTTTATTTTTTTTTCCTTATTGATGCAATTAGTTTCATAATAATCCTAAAATTTCTACACTCTAGAGTTAGAAGTTTAGGAGAAAATAAAGTTGTCTAAAATCAAATCTTGGAGAAGGAGTAACGTTTTCGCGATTGCCCAAAAGCAATAGGGCATATCTACATTATAGGGCTTATTTTCCAGTAAAATATAAATTTAATCCTTCAAATGGTGTGGCGGGACCCCAAAACATGTCAAAACTTCAAGATCGAATGTTTTCATGATCCCTATCCTTTACTTATATTAAAATAATGGTAATTTTTTTTCTGAAAAAAAATATATACGAGATCTACAACTGAACTTTCATAATCATATTAAACTAAAATTGAAATCAATCTGACTACCATTAACATACGTAAATGTTGCTCTAAAATAAGTAATCAATCTTTGACACATTTATATGAATAGTAAATTTATTATTAATGTAAATTGAGTTGATCTTAATAAATAGTAATCTTAAATTACTGTTAATAATTCTGACTATATAATTATTCATGTTAATTTTACCACTTTAAGAGTGAATTATTATAAGAATGGGTTAGATCAGTGGTTCTTAACTTGGGTTCGATGAGTCAGTCTCAGGGGTTCGTCAGAGCCTCCACCTCGGAGGTCAACAGCAGAAGTGACACTGATTAGCAGGTATGTAATTTGTTGTGAGTTCATGCAGTGTGTTGGTTTTGTTCTTTGAAAAAGTTGATATTCATGCACAGTTCATTTTGTCCACCAGTAAAAAAACATATGCCTATGACTTGAATTTGAAAAAAATCATATTTATTTTTCATTAAAGAAGCACTCGGTGATGCATACATGAAACTGGTGGGGTTCGGTACCTTCACAAGGTTAAGAACCACCGGGTTAGATATTAGAGTGGGTGTTTTAAGCTAGAATGATATCTTATTTACAATGTATTACTATTAACGAATATTCCATTGTTTCAGACTATAGTTTCCTTCTGGATGATGCCCGAAATGAATTCATTTTTAATGTTCACTTTTCGTGCCTCCCTTTCCATGTTGATTATTTCTGCAGTTTTAATTAGCTTGGTGACTGATGAGATTGCATTCACTGACTATAACGGTAAATACAATTTTTAAATAGCTCATCTTCATTAGCTTAATTTTAAAAAAAAATACTCAGATTTTATTTGTTTAATTTTCAGGGAGAAACACAACTTATCATGACTGGAATAAAGAAGTGTCAGGATGGGCATTTCATGTCACAGCAAGTGTAGCCGAAATTATCACCGTATTATCAATTGGAACTTTCATACTGACATTTTACAAGGATTTTAAGAGACTAGTATTTTACTCCCCTGTTCTTGAGGTTTTGTATACAAATAAAATTTACAATCTCTGACTTTATTATCCTCATAATTTTTGATTTTTGTTTAGTTTTATCACTAACACTAATATAGGATTTATAAAGATATGACAATGAAATCGATATAACCAATCAAATATCAACTAAACAGATGTTAAACCTGACATGCTCGGGTATTTTTACTCGTTTCAAGATTAAAACTTGTTCAAATAAAAATGTTTCCACATATAAAAATATTTATCGTGCGTTCAAATACTTGGTATTTGAATTATATTATTATTATCTTATAAGCTCCTTTATTTCTTCTTCAAGGAGGTCTTTTCTGTTAATTTCTTAATATATCATCTTTAATACGTACCAGTAGGTAAAACAAGATTTAAGTTTTCTAAAAATATAAATAATTAAAACATTTTAAAAATATTCTCGCATTTTATTATTATATGGTTAACTAGGAATAAATACATGTTTATAATACACATATACTACTACTTATATTAGTAATAGACAAAAACATGTTTATTTCAAGTACAACACAATTGACTGAATTAAGCATAGGACTGAAGGTTCAATTTTTACCCGATTTATTTGATGCAGGTATTATAACCAAGAAAAAACATTTAGTGCAGGAAAAAGTTTGAATATGTTATTTTTACCAACACCCACAATTATAAAGTGCTTTTCTAGGAAAGAAATAGTGACAACCGCACTTCGTGTTCATTCATGGCACGTGGTGATTCAGCTATCAAAGTACCAGTAACCAATCACACCTAATGTTGCTTATCTTTGGTGCTCTAACGAGAACCGTTGTTGTATTCAATTCCGTTTCCCAACCTAAATATCATGTTAAATGCATTAAATTTATAAAAAGCTTATTACACTTTAACTCTTTCACTTCCAGGACAGTTTCTGTTCTTAACCCCACCTCAGGGAGATTTAATCCCTGAGTTTACTCTGAACAATGGATAAGTTCCGAAACTGGTCGGGATGAGAAGAAAATCTTTGAGATAGCATGGTTATATTTTCCCCCACATCAGGTATAATCAAAAATTCAAGGAACACATACAAATCAATAAAGTTATGTTCCCAATAATGTTATTAACAACCTCTAAAATGCGAAGTAATATTAGTTTATTTATCCCTTTCAAAGTTACACAATCCCCTTTTCTAATGTTGTAAAAGAATAAGTATCAATATCTTGACTATTCGAATATTATCAACATTCCATAACCAATGAGCTAGAATAATTAAAATGAAGGATTTACAGTAGATTGTGACTATGAAAGGTACTGAATGCAATACCTCACTATAAAAAGCGAGACACTGAGATTCTCTAGACTTATATGAGAATCGCCAGGGTAAACTGATTCCTTCATATTTATCTCAATGGCTTACACATATACACAAAAATATAACAGATCAGTTCAATTTTTCAAAAGAATTATTTTCCAAATAAAATGCACTTTTCAATGCCACTAAATCATAGCAGATCTAGGTAGGTTCTTAATACTGTATACAATGGACTAAAGAAATTAGATATCTATTTCGATTTTCAAAGTGGATATATGTTAGTAACTGGTATCCTCATATAATATTAAAAACCTATTTATACCGAACAACAAGTTTTACCTTTAAAAGTTATATTTTATTCAGTAATTATTGTCATTTCTATTCCGGTTCTTAAAACCTTAATTTGAGTTCCCATAAAGATATCTAGCATTTTACATTCGTTGAAGCACAAAAATTATTAATGAGATTAATTTTGTAACACTTATTTTAAAAAAAATATCACGTTTAAATTCCAGTTCACAAATTTAAATGTAGTAAAATCGTAACTTTAGGAAAAGAAAATTGTAACATTCACTTCATAAATAATAAAAGAATGTACTTCCTTTTTGAATTGCACTAATAGGATTTTAGGTTAAATTTATTTATTCAAGATGATATTTAATTTCCTTAGGGGAATTTGCATAACAGGTATAGGGAAAAGGTGAAGGCTATATATTATTTATCAATGGATCCAGATTAAGTCACAGGACAAATAAAAATAAAGGAGTACAAATGGAAAAATGTCGGTAAGAAAGAGATGGTGTCGTCAGGAAGGAAGCCAAACTAATAAAACATACAGTATAACATGTAATGTCAAATGAATACCAATACACAGTAGGGCATATCATAATTAAACAATTATGAAAAAGTGTTTTATCATTAATGTGAGAAACAGTTTGAATAATGTCATAAAATATATAGATACTTGGTCCAATTTTAAATATTAAAAAATCAACTTGTGTTAAAAAATAATAATTGACGCTTATTTGTGTAATACACATAATTTTCTCTTTAGATTACCTCGCAATCCTGAGTTACAAAGATTACTGTTATAAAAATTAATTTATCTAAACTGCAAAAAATAACAAATTACAGTACAATACGATATTGAATCCAACTATGAAGATCAAATGAACGGATTATAATTCGAGCTAATAATATATCTTATGACAATATAGAAGACACTATATTTTTAATATTAACCAAGCAAAATTAATATTTCATATTTTGTTTTCATTTCAGTTGAATGCAGAACCAAAGAGAGAAAGTGTCCAAATTACAAGTTATACAGACTTCGGATCTTAAATGATATTGAATGAAGCGGAAAACAGAGACCGTTTAAACAACATATGTGAGGTTAATTTTTATTCAAGAAAATAAAGGCCAAATCTAAATCGAATCGAATCGAAAGTATTGTTCATTCACAATAGTTGTATAGTATATCCATAAATGAAATCAATATTTACAATTAACAAGTCAAGTATTCGAATACATATTGATACTATTAACTCTATAGGAAGTAATAAATCTATAACAAATCTATTTTTATTGTTTTAGCACATATTGAGATTCAAGTTTCAGAAGACCTTTAAATATATGGTAATGCGAACGAAAAAATCGCAGTAATAAATTAAAATTCCGCTTTTACAATAAAAATTAAATATAAGTTTAAAATTCAAGGTTACACTATTTGATGTAACTTTGTAATTGTATTAAAAATGTAAAAAAAAATTGTACATATTACTATTACATTTTGATTGAACTAATTAACTAGAAAATATTTATTTTTATTTAATTTAATTATTATTTGTCACTATAATACAGAAAATAATAATACATATGAGAAAAGGATAAGTTAATAGTCTCATAATTTGACCTCTTTAATTTCTTGATTGTATTAAGAACATACATAATGCTACTTCCTTTCTTTCACAACGATATATCAATAAATATAAATAATACAAAAAATATCACTTCGTCCAGCTAACTTTGGGAATGTCAAAATGTTCTGTCAAGCCATCCAGATGTTTATTAAATTCCTCAACTCTCTGTTTATGGGTCATTGAAGCTATTTTCATTAGCCTTTTATTTTGCTACAAATAAATAAATAATATTATTAGTTTTGGGAAATTTCAAAAATTCAGAATTACTAACTAAATAAGAATTTCCACTATAAAAAAGTAAAACATAAATCTCAAAAAACACAGGATTGTAGTGCTGTTACTAAGTGTTATTCTACAAATAATACCATTTTTTTAATGCTAATGTTTTCAATCAGTATATTATTGTTAAATTAGAATTTAAGTAATCTTTTCGTTATACACCTAGTTTACATCTATTAAGACAATTTATTTTATCTAATACATTTTAAACACGTTTTCTAAGCCTTTTTTTTGAATTTTTCTAAGATAACGATATTACCCGGGCTATTAATAACAATTCCTTGTAACTAACTTACTAACTCAGCTTACAAATACAGAAAATAAACACAACTTGCATATACAAATACAAAAAAAGTAATAATTAAGCAAAAGTATTCTAAAACGCTATACAAGTTAGTTATAAAAAACAGACAAGTTTAATTTTCAGAGTAATAACCCAAGGCTAGGCTAGAGTAAATTCATACATCTCATACGTCACCATTTTTACAAACCATTGTAAAACTTTTTATACTGTTGTTATCTTTTTGCTTCTTCGATGATTGAATTTTATAATTAATGACTGGAAATGAAAAACGCAATAAATACCAATTTTCAAATTTTACAGGTCAGTGAAGTTTCAGGTCAATTTTGGTTCTAAATATGTTATCTGGATCAGTGATACCTATTTCGTTTCACATTTCCTTTTTTCTACCTGTATATTTTTTAATCTACTTAAGTATACATATACTGAAGTGCAATAAGACTGTTTTTGTTTATTATGCAATGTGCCTATTTTAAGATACAATTTGTAACAATATCCTCTATGTTCAATATTATGTTACTGTGATATATATTATGTTAGGGACATGAAACAAGAAAAAAAGTTCAAAACAAAGAAAATTATTTACTATAAAGAACTAACCAATGTGAAATAAGTGTAACAAATAAGAAATAAAAAAATCAATGTGCAGTACTATGTATTAAACTTTTTCAGAGACTTAATATCTGGAAAACTGAAATGCGAAAATATTGTTTTCGAAACTAGAAAAGAAAATGTTTATTCTTATACCATTTTCCCTTTCCAGTGAGTGTAAACACGAAATACTTAATCGTGTGACATGTAAAGAAATCGAACAGGAAATGGGTTTTTGTTAGTCAGCACCTATTCATAGACATGTAAAAGCCTGTAAAATCTTAGTAGACTACAATTATATATAGCATACTGATGTAAATAATACTTTACTACGTCACAAATTTACCATATCTGTAGGACTATTACAAAAAAAAAAATTAAGAATTCAAGAAACAAACAAACACATCCACGTAGAAATACATTGAAAAATATACCATTAAAGTAGTTAACCAGATGTGTATATGTAAATTTTGAGTTCTAAGAGAGTAGAGATAAAAATGTTAACTATTTACGACTCCCGAGCAACAAATATAGCTAGGTTTCATAATCTAAATAACTGTTCATTTGTTTGGAGAATAGTAATTAACATTTCACTATAATCATTAAGTAAATAAGAATACATCATTAAGAATATTGTATTCTTATTCGTATATTGAAATGCGTAAATGGAGAATATATTTGCATGTGCTTGTATTTTAATAAATATATTTTGTTTGCTATGAGTGAAATAGTTTTTTGTTATTACTACATTTTAAAAGAAAGATGTTAATATTCTATGAAATACAATATGGTCATATGAGGAAAGTAATTACGAGGCATATTTAATATCTTACTATATGGCAAATTTATCGATAGTCAGGAATATAACAAAATTATTGGAATTCAAGAATCAAAAATAAGATATACAATAAAAGGGATTAAATAACTATCATATAATAAGGCCACATTGCATGACACATCGATAATTTTAGGCTTGTTGATTCCTTAGATACTAAATTAACCATTACATAATACTTTTCAACAAAAGTTGTAACTTCCTTTATAATTAAAACTATGGTTACTGTTTGATATTAAAAAAAGAAGGTTAAAGCTGTTAAACAATAGTACATTGCCTAAATAGGTGACAATAAATTACAATTCTTACCACATTTTGTTGCATTTTCTGGAACATCATTTCTGCCTTTGTCGGTTTAACTTCGAATTTCTTATCTGTTTCATCAATATATTTCTTTAATTCTTCTTCAATTAGTTTTTCTTTAGCTATATTTTTCTTTTTCTTCTTCTTCCTACAAAAAAAAACTTCAGTAAAAAGGTAAAAACAATACTACGAATACCAAAAGTAGTTTCATTGACAATAGAGTCACGTATGTTTATTGAGAGACTTTTGTATATATATATATACACTAGTGAAGGTTGGTAGCAATCCTTCTTGCAAACATGTTTCTAAAAACTTTATGCCAATTTCATGCTTGATTACCTTTTTAGAGAGATGTCCTACAGGTTCTTCTCAGTTCCTCAGGGAATAAAACAAATCAACTGGCCCAAACTTTTCTTTTCATAAATACACATTCTGACACTATGTATATCTAACACTATTTAATAACTAACTAAACTAATTAAATAGTGTTAGATATAAATAGTGTCAGAATGTGCATTTCTGAAAAGAAAAGTTTGGGCCAGTTGATTTTTTTATTCCCCGAGGAACTGAGAAGTCTGTAGGACATTAGAGAAAATCTCTAAAAAGGTAACCAAGCATGAAATTGGCGTACAATTTTTAGAAACATATATATATATATATATATACATCAATAATCAAACCACAATATGAAATGGGAAAACAAGACAGGATAGGAAATGGGTTTCTCAGTTGGGTTTTTGACTCTGACGAAGACCGCTTGTTACGGTTGAAAGATTTTAGTCTTTTACCATTTCATATTGTGGTTTGATCATTGATTGTTGTTTCACGTGTTTATGTGAAATCTTTTTATCGATATATATAAATATTGATAAAAGTATCGACCGTGAAATAGAAACAAAATTAAAGGACTTGAATGAGAAGGTGAAATCTTGGAAGAAAATGAATTTAATGAAAAGGACTTAAAAGTCTACTTGAGCTTTATGAGATATTCAGCAAGAATATATTCTTGTTTTGCAATGGGAAAAATAAATGCCAAATAATAAAGGTATGGTAAAAAGAAGTGTAAGCAACTTGGAAGACTTTAATTGTCGACAAATAGATAATCTGTTGTAATATCTTGCAATTCAACCATATGATTTCATGTGCTAGCACATGATCTATCTCAGTATAGCTAGTGATACAGCTAGGGCATGACTCACTATCCGCGTCAACACCGTGAAGTCAATGGCACTGTTAGCCAGCCATATAGAGGAGATCACATGAATTGATCTCCTCTAAACCACTATAGTAAATGGGAATAATTCGATGCTGGTGTCATTTAGCAAACAATACGTCATCTGTCCGATATGGCAACTTTTATACTAGTTATACGTACATACACTTCAAAGATATATCGATGATATATTAGAACAGGAGGATATTAGCACTTGTTTTTCACGTAGGATGTACAGTTTAAATGAGTTTGTCCTTATACTTTCTTCGTCTCCCTGTACCCTCTTCTACCTTCAGAGAGGCGCTTTCAGTCTCCTACTACAAACCTGCTAATCTCAGATCTATCTTCTCACATATCTCTTCATCAAAGCCTCCCTATACTGCTAGTGGTATGGTACAATGCGGATGTCGTGGTTTAATTGCTTTTATATACGTATATATATAATAGACAATGTAGTAACAACAATCATTAAAAAAGAAAAAAACGCTTGATTTTCATATGAAAATATAGGCACTTCACTGACTTTAATCTGATGAGAATAGTTACACTGGTACAAGTATAATACTAGAGTCTTCTAGATATAAAATGGATACCTTTACAATGTAATAAAACAATAAAGAAACCACAATATTTTAGTACTTTAATTGTTGTCTGCTGTCCACACCGATAGGATGTATACAAATTTCACACAGGTACCATTAAAAATATCAAGAAGGGTATCACTATTCAATTCTAAGCCATTGGTCTTTACAGGAGTATTTGTTCGGCTAGGTCTCAGAGGTAACCTGTTGAATTCACATGGAACTATAAGTTTCTCCATTTGCCTGTTGTAATATATTAATTTTTTATTGTACATTTTCCAATTATACAGTATTTGAACAACAAAAATTAGCTGAGAGTTTTGTCTATAAAATTTACTCTATGAATATAACCAAACATAATTTATAGGTTTTGTAATCTCATCATATTGACAAAAACACTTATACCAGTTCGGTAAGTTAAATACACTTATAAACAGATACAAATGAAGTACCAATAATTTCACAATTAAATTGTTTACTTATAGAAAGACTATGCAGTGTAATAAATTAAGAATTAATGAGTTACCTTCCCAAAAACGATGCTTAAGTACAAAAAAAGTTACACACACTGAGATGTGAATATTGCATAGGAAGAAAAACTACCATTCAACTTCTGGGTTACTTCATCTTTTGGCACTTCCTGAATCAACAGGATTGAGCCGCTACTGAGATGCATAAAAATAATATCTACTCTGAGATGGTTCACATAAGAAGTTAAGAGTAATTAAAAGTGAAACCATTCAAAGATATTATTCATAGTATAGGCTAGAACTTTGGGTGTTAAAAAGTATGGCATTTCATTAATATTTTAAAAAGTAAATAAAAAAGTATATTATTAGCTAAATTCTAATTTTGATAACTTATCGCGATTGTTAATCACTACTCATGAATCGGAGTGTCAGAAATAAACACTAAATATCTAGTTTCGGTGAAATCAAAATTTAGATAATCTAATTTTAATCTTAGTTTGTTATTCATTGGAGTTTATTAAGCACAATCGACTAGTGTGAAGTACAATAATTTAATGTACAATTACATCTACAGGTTATCCCACCTACATAGATTTACAATGAAATAATAAACTAACAAATTAGCAAGTTTTATATAAATAGAACTTATTTATGATACGTAATACATACTTCTTGATTTCACAATCAACTTTCAGTTTCAAAGGTCCTTTAGCAACACAATCATATTCAGACATAGTGACAGAAATAATATATAAACAAGTTGGTTGTAACCTACCAACCAACATCGATACCAAAATAATAATACCAAAATCGATTATTGCATGGTTAAAATCTCGTTTTAAATGAGGAGAGGATTACATACATATACATCATTCACTAATTTATTATTCTAATGATTACACATGGAGGATAGGAGAATGATTACTGTCAGCATAATTATATATTTTAAGGAACACTGATTTAACTATATGCGTCAGTACATTTCCACTATTAGATACCAAATAAATAGTGAACCTTCAAGCATTGTTACCTTTCTCCAACAAATCATATGTTTTTTGTTTATTTGTCTTCTTTTGTAGTGCCCAGTCCAAATAGTTGTCTAATTTTTATTGTTCCTTATAAATGGAGAATTAAATACATTTCTATGAATGATTGTTACTTATATGTATAGTGTTCTGATGGGCAGAAAATGGTAGAATTAAAATTAACTTTAGAGTATTATAGTCAGTTACGAAATTATAAGAATTTTTTTAATTCTGGTTCGAAACAGCTTATTGTTAGTCCAAAGTTGATAAGCCAAGTCAATAAAATATTGTGTCTCTTAGAGAGTGACAACCTAGATTTTGAATTTGATGACAAAGTATCTTTATATGAACTCGATAGTATCCTAAAGTCATTATTGAAGCTGAGATTAAATCAGAGACACGTAGGGACCTTTTCAGGTCTCATTGATTTATCAAGATTTAAATCTCTAAAGGCATTGGAACTAAACAATATTGCAATTAATAATATACAATGGTTGGATGTAGTTAATCTGGAGTTCAAGTATCTGTTTTGTACTCGCTGTTCGGGTTTCTTTAATTTCCCTTCGAATTTGTTATTCAGTTTAACTAGTTTAACAATTGTTTACTGTAATATTACTTATATCCCTCCTGAAGCCTTTAAAGAAGCGAAATCCCTCAAATATCTTGACTTAAGTTTCAATAGGATTTCAAATGCGGATGGATTAATTAGCCTTACTGCACTAGAAGTCCTTTGTGTTAATTATAATTCACTTAAGTATGTACCCGAACTAAGTGATAAGTGTTGTTCTTCCTTAGTGGAGCTGTTACTTTCTAATAACCACATACAAAATTTACGAGGTAACTTGTTTTATGTTGCTTTTATTTTTATTAGAAAAATCAATTCATGCTTTTGATTTTATGAATTACATATATGTGATATTTTGATTCCCATAAATCTTTCCTATACGAAGATTTTTAAGTATATGCAAGATTGTTAACTTTGCTCATCGTGTGTTATTTGAAACTGTTTACTCATATATAGAGTGATTTTAATATTTTCAGGACTTGAAAAATACCTTCACTTGAAAATTTTGGACTTATCTGACAATTGCATCTCTAATAAAAGTACGTTTCGAAGTTTATGTTACCTCAAGAACTTGTGTTCCCTTAGGATAACGAGAAACCCAATAAGTTTTCATAGATATTATAGATTATACGTCGTTCAATGTCTAGGAACTCAAACTCCATCTTCTCAGGTATACTGATTTCTATTCTTTTACATGGTTAAATAAGCCATTTATTAATAATAATCTATATTTATTATATTAAATTGTTTAAATACATAATATACTTACTTTTTCGTATTTTAATTAGTAATTTTATTTTGAAATAAAAATGAGACATTGAGGTAGATGCTTGTGTAAAAAAATAGGAAGTAAAAATATTAAATCTGTCATCGTAAACTTTTAAAATTTCTGATTTTGTTTATAATTGATCTTTTATCTATATGGTCCTCATGTCAGTGGTTATTATTCACTAGCTGGCTGCGTGAAATATTCTAAAATAATTATTGTTTAAATTCATTTATAATTTTCATAATTAATATAATTTAATATAACAATTGTTAAATTAATTGTAGTTGACCTTGATAAATTGAAACATTTGAATTATTTCTTGTATAAAGATTACTTTTTTGAAAAATCAGTTTTCTGATTAGTTTGTTATTAATTAATTAAATTCTCTGTATTTGAGGGTTGAAACTGAAGCTTTTATGAAATAGTATAAAAAAAACCTGCTTAATGAGAATCTATATAAATAAAATAATGATTTTGTCTGTACATTGCTTAGAACTGACTCATTTCAAGTTTTCTTTATGTTTCATACATTGGGGAAACCGAATCCACCCTTAGAAAAATTTCTGTCGGTTTGTCTGTTTGTCCGCAAAACTTTGTCACAAGTAAACTCAGCTACCATAAGACATATAAAGCTGAAACTTTTACAGTAGATTTGAGTAGGTCTAACTTAAAATATAGGGTCTAAATTGATTGGAAATTCAACGTAGAAGTGAAGTTATGGACGTTTAAAGCAAAAACGTTTGTCACAAGTAAACTCAGCCACCATAAGATATGGTGAGCTGAAACTTTGACACTGGATTTGTGTATGCCTAACTTAAAATATGGGCTCTAAATAGATTCATAATTCAGTACAGAAACGAAGTTATAGGGCTTTAAGCGTATTTTCCTAACTTCACAGACAAGTTTGTTTTGAAAATACACAGGTGTGGCAAGTAGGTATTGTTAGTTGATTTTAATTTCATTGGAGCATATGAATATATTGCGTATTTGACATCTTTGAAAAGGTGTTTCCCAGAGTTGAGGATGCACTATCTATTACGAATAAATAGTTTTGTAAACGAGCAATTCTCAACTCTTAATATGAACAGGCAGGAAAAATCAACAAACAAGTTCTACCAAGGAAAGAACTTACAAGTCAGTAAAGAGATTGGATTAGTGATGAAGAAGCAGTTTATTATCTAATTGAATTTCTTGACTCTGAATTTATTTCTCCTGGACTGCCTGCTCATGAGTAAAAACTTAAAGTAGGAGCACCAATCATGTTGCAATTTAGTAGCAGTAACAAATTTCATATTACGAAACATGAGTGCCCCAAAACTGTGCAACGGGACACGACTCTGAGTTCGTGCTCTACACAGATATGCCATAGAGGCGGACATAATGACTGGATGTGGTATTGGGGAGTCTATGTGTATACCACACATATCATTGATTCCGAGCCACTGTCTGTTTCCGTTGAAATGATTGCAAAGTCCTGTCAGAGTCTATTTCGCAATGTCGTTAACTAAGTCGCAAAGGGAGACTTTATCTAATGCAGGAATTCAAGTTAGCGAGACCAAGTTTTTCTCACATGGTCAACTATAGTTTACTTGCTCAAGAGTCAGAGGTTCCAACTGTTTGTTCTTCCGTGAACCTGAAGGACAGACAGCTAATGTGGTGTATACAGAGGCATTTGTTTAACAGTGTACTAATAATGGTATTATCTACTATTCTATAATTTCTAATTATAGTATTAGTATATATAATACTATAATTGATATTTTGGAATACCAAGTATAATAGAATTTTTGATTCCTTCAAAGACGGGTACGTTTGCTAGTGTAATATAATTCTTTTATGGGTAGTTATACTTGAAAATTTACTTAGCTCTGGTGTTGTCTCTCATGTGACAAATAAATTCTGTTTATGTTAAAGGCATTTATCAACAAATTAATTTTTCTATGTAATTAGCTACTTAAATAAATAAATATATTCTTTATTTATAAAAATAAAGATGTTTTCTTGTGATAGATAATTTTAGATGGTATTCTATTGGATGAGACAGAACGGGAATCTTTAGGAACCCATATAAATGTACCTGCTCCTGAAAATGCTCCTGATCTTATAAAAAATTTTCAATCCTTACCAGGTGAGTTTAAAATATGTTGTATTCATGTTGGTATATTTATAAATCTTAGTCAATATGTTTTCGTAAAGAGGGTTGTACAAATGAATAAATACGGACAGTTAAGATACCCATAAGAACTCATTTGACTAAATTGTTATATTAGTTGTCATCAGGATAAGAAGTGATCTAGTTTAGAAACGATTAGCAAATGGAAACACAAAATTTGTCAAACAAAATTATTATCATAATTCGAGGGTGATTAAAATATAAATAATTTTCTTTTATAATTTTTTGATTAATGCTAAACAATATTGAAACCTTCACTTTTTTCTTTACATACCTTAAAATCTTAGAAATCGATTTTGAAGTTTCTCATAATCCTTCCTCTATCCCTGGACTGACTGAATTTTAATTTTTCGTGACGATCTCAGAGCCCATAGGGCACAATATTGTTAGATCTAATCTTCCTTAGACTAATACACTTTGGAAGCGATTTCGTCAACTGAAGATACCTTCAATAAGATTTTGAATGGCACAAGTGTCCTTTGTGTAATGATCTTAGGTGGTAAAAATTCGTGTGTGAAAACATGGCACTCGTTTTCACATTTCACTACCACCCTTGAATTCCGTGGCACAAATAAACAGTAGATTTTGGGACAGTTCTTTGCCCCAAACTGAGACTCTTGTAGCATGCCTTCGAAACATTTAAAATCTCCAAGGGTTTAACACCTTAATTGGTTAAAAACTAAAAGTAATGCAAAAAGATGAAGGTCCTCTTGCTCATTTATGGCTGAACTAAGACTAAAAATTAATATTAACCTCTGTGGTAAAGACGAAATGTATGAATTTAAGACTAAAAAGGTTGGATCAGTTAACCAGGCTGGTTTGGATTTCCGAAAAAATCTACCTTTAACTCTAAACTCCCATCGTCCATCACGGAACTGCTTGATGTGTACACTAGCAAAATTGCCGTTTATATTTGAATATAAAAGTCGCCGTTCGTAAGCTTTTAAGTGAAAAATCATAGTTTTTATTAATTGATCTTGTTTAGATATTTGATGGAAAATCGTGTATTCTGAAAAGATCTTTTAAAAATTTTCGAGTGAAATGATGAGTTCAAAAATCAGTTGATAGAAATAGATATACAAAGAGCAGGGATCAGAAAAAAAAGGCATTGTTACTGAATTGCTTCATTGAGTCGGTGCAGATGTTAAAAGTAGAGCTCCCCATGAAGTGTTTACTTGCTAAAGTAGTTCATGATGAATTATGATTCAATATAGTCTCTCAATAATGAATTCTATAGTAGTGCAATCAGTTATTATGTGGTATTTACTCATTGTAGGGTAAAAAGCTAATGCAATAGTCTCCTCATATAGAAATTTAATAGTATAAACAACGCGTTTTGAACACGTAGTGTTCTTCTTCAGGCATTAACTGAAAAAGTTTTTAAGTTCTTTGGAGAAAAATTGTTTTCCTCTGACGAACCCCTATCCAAAGCAATTTCGTTCTGGAGAAGATATGTTGATGATGTCTTGGCTATGTTTAAAGACACCCGTAGACAACTTGATTCATTGTTGAATTTATTAAACCGACTAAATCTCAACATCACATTTACCATGGAGTGTGAGTCGAATGGATCCCTGAATGATTTAGATTTGTCTATAAACCCAGTAAAAAATACGGCCACTTTCAATATCTACCGTAAACCTACATACAAAGATTCTATAATATATGCAACCTCTTTTCATCCAATGTCTCATAAATTAAGCACATTTCACTCGATGATTCGCCGACTTTTTACTGTACCCTTATCTAGCCAAAACAAATGCAAAACGAACCAAACTATAAAATTCATAGCCAAAAACAACTGATATTCGACAGATTTAAGTAACAAGTAAATTAGAAGGAAAGGGAGAAATCAAATAGTAAACGTTCAATCTCAAATAATCACCAATTTGATCCAGACCAAAACATACAAATATTACATTGAAACAATAAAGTCCGTGAAATATCCATTCTCGAAGGGTATGAAATTAACAAATTAGTGCGCTATAATTCTTCTGTTTGCCTCAATGAGCAAATTCCTAAGTGCACAACTTTTCTTAATTTATTCATATATAAAAAAAGAGTTCTATTTTCTCTGTATTCTTATATTTGTTGTTTGTATTTCGTTATAGTTCTCTGTTATATTTTAAATAAGTTTTCTATACTTGGTCTTAGAGCTAATGTAAAGACCCTGCCTAACCTTTAGGGAAAAAATAACAAAGAAATGTACCTGCTTTCCAATATGAAACAAATGTACACTCCATACCCTCACCCACTTCCATCCTATTCCCAGTCAGTTGTACCACAGACACTCAACCTTAGGTATGTACTCTCTTCCTTATTTTATTTTGTAACGTTTACTTTATACTGTAGATAACTCTCTGATGAAATAGTATTTTTTTAGTTAATACTGAACAAGAACACTACGTGTTTATAACGCGTTGTTTATACTATTAAATTTCTATATGTGGAAACTATTTGAATAGCTTTTTACCCTTCAAAGATAAATGTCTCGTTTTACTGGAGTAGTTGTTTGTTAGCCGTGGCTGATAGCATTCTTTTCGCTACTTTATTCATCATTTTTAATCGATTATGACAATGTGAAAAATAAAAATAAGCCTGCTTGTTGGGACATGTGTTAAGCTGTATCGACACTACCGGTGAATTGAATTCTGTATTTTTAGTACAAAACGTATGTTCTGAAAATGGAAATTCAAGAGGACCACAGAGTATAGGAAGCAACAGAATAAGTGCAATACCAAGCCTAGGCAGACTATCGTGAGTGATGGAAGAAGATCATGGAGAATTTTTGTTTCGGTGATAAATTCTAATATTCCAAACTCCACGTTTAACAAGCATAATGTTAAAGCAACAGTTGGTGGAAATATAGAGGGTAACTGATATGGGCACACATGTGTATGGCTTGGAAATAGAAATATCCTTTTACAAACAGTGACAGTTTCATTTTCAACAAGAACAAAAATAGTTTATAGTGTGACTTAAAGTTAAGCACTTATTACAGATACCGATTTATTGTTTACTATGCAAAATATTTCAGTGAAGAGTCATTGTCACACATGTTGCTTGTTTGCCCAGTCCCCAATAAATTTAGATGTTTGCTACAAGGAGATGCTGAAAGACAGAAAGCTCAGATCTCCTGCTTCGACTGTATACTTTAGTCATCGGGTTGTCAGTATTACGGGACATTGGATGACTGCAAGTAGGAGAAAAAAGGTGGGATTAAAATTCTCATTTCTAGAGCGTGAAACTCAACTGCAGTTGATGCTTTGAGCATTATAATTCGCCATACACTGAATAAATATATCTCATGAGCACTAATATAATTCAAAACGTAGATGGTATCCATCTAATCCATCTAAAATTTTCAGTTTTATTCGCCTGATATTCTATTCTGGTTATCTGAAAAATTCACAAAATTTATAGTTTAAGTAATCAAAACAACTCTACTTAGCAAAAACTTCTATTTCAAAATAGGAAACAGTGTGCTATGTCTTTTATTTCGATTTGCTAAGTTTTTAGTTGTTTCATGTGTTATTGCTCAACTCATTATTATTTTAAAGTTCAATATAATGTTTATTATGAAAGGTTTATAAACAACATTATATTGTTTACCTTTCATTATTAACTGTGCCTTCGTCAGTTAATAGGTTTATCCAAGATATATAATTGTTTTTCGAGTTTGCAACTAACAAGCAAAATATTATCAAATTGTTTTAAGCTAAATAAAAATTTCTGCTTTATAAAAGTATTAGTTGAATATTATGTCTAATGTTTTTATTTCCTGTTAATATTATAGTATTTGGTTGTACTATTATATCATTAAATTATAGTTTAGTTTTAATCTATATTTCTGGAGGGTAAAATTTATTTCTTCAATATTAAATTTTAAGAACAGTTTATGTTTTGTTTTTTTTTTTTAAATCATATATTGAATTTCCCATCTCAGTTTTATTTTTATGTATTCAATATTTATTTACCATTTGTGTATTGAAACTCTATTTTTACTTTCAGAATGTGAAAAATATGTTATTGTTCCAAAAATTAATAAAAAATCAAAATGTATAAGAGATGCTGAAATCCAAGATTCTATACAGCCTTTAGTTAGGAAAGATCTTAAAACACCAAAAGAAGGTAACTGAATATGATTTATTTATTGTATTTTAATTGGTTGTTGTATTTATTATTCTTTATGACAAAATTAATTTATTTCATTAGCAAATATTATTAGTTAAAATGATATTATATAAATTCGTCTTATTCTCATCAATAGTTGTTCCAGTCGTTCGACCGGTTTCCCACGTAGTTCATCTTCAATGAGGACTTGAACAATCAACAATTAATTAATAATTAGTTTAATATACCCTTATATTGGTTAGTCTTGCAAAAGTGTAATGCTACAAAAAAAGTTTTAAAAATTTATGACTTTTTTAAAAAATTAATCTGTTTTGATCAAAATTGTATTAATTTTTATTGGTGTTATTTTTTTAAATACTTAAAGTTAGACAGAGTTGTTATATAAAGTAAGGTATGCATTAAAAAAAATTAAGTTAAGATTATTAAGTCAAAGATATAAAATGGTTAGGAGAAGAATGTATAGCTCATTTTTATCTACAGAAATAAAAGAAATTTTTTTTCTGTACATTGCATAGAACTGACTCATTTCAAGTTATCTTTACGTTTCATACATTAGAAACACAGAATCCATCGTTAGAAAAATTTCTTTTTGTTGGTTTGTCCGCAAAATTTTGTCACAAGTAAACTCAGCTACCATAAGACATAGGAAGCTGAAACTTTTACAGTAGATTTGTGCATGTCTAACTTAAAATCTAAGCTTTGAATGGATTGAAAATTCAACATAGAAGCGAAGTTATGGACTTTTAAGATGTTTTTGGCTAACTTCACAGACATGTTTATTTTTAAAATATACGGTTGTAGCAAGTAGGTATTGTTAATTGATTTTGCGTTTAAGCTCCCAACAAGAGCTTATTGACAACGTGTTCCCCAGAGTTCAAGATCTACTATCTATTCAGAATAAATGAATTTTGTGAACGAGCAATTCTCAACCCATACTAATGAACAGGCAGGAAAAATCAATAAACAAGATCCTGCGCTATATCAAGCCGAAGAAAGAACTTACTAGTCAGTAAACCGAGTGATTAGAGATGAGGAAGCAGTTCATTATCCAACTGAATTTCTTGACTCCGTGACTGCTCCTGAACTGCCTGCTCATGAGTAAAAACTTAAAGTAGAGGCACCAATCATTCTGCGATTTAGTAGCAGTAACAAATTTCATGTTTGACACTTGAGTACCCCAAAAAAGTGCATCGGGACACGACTCTCAGTTTGTGCTCTGCACAGATAAACCATAGAGGCGGGCATCACGACTGGGTGTCATACTGGGGAGTCTGTGTGTATACCACGCATACCATTGATTCCAAGCCACTATCCGTTTTCATTTAAACGATTGCAATGACCCGTCAGAGTCTGTTTCGCAGTGGTGGTAACTAAGTCACAAGGAGAAACTCTATCTACCGCAGGAATTGAAGTGAGTGAGACCAAGTGTTTCTCACATGGTCAGCTGTAGTTTGCTTGCTCAAGAGTCAGAGGTTCCAACTCTTTTGTTCTTCCAGGAACCTGAAGGGCAGACAGCTAATGTGGTGTATATAGAGGCATTTTCTTAACACTTTACTACTTAATGATATTTCATGCTATTCTATAATTTCTAATGATATTTTGGAATACCATGTATCATATCCGAATTTTTGAAAAAGTACCCGTCAAAGACGGGCACGTTTGCTAGTATGATATATTTTAAAACATTTTTTTAAATTTATGATTTTAATTTCTTTCGTTTATATAACTTTTTCTATTGAAGTGTATCATGTTCGTATATGGAGGCTTTCAAATCTGATCTCATAATGAAGAATTTATTAAAGCATTTTTATTTCCAGAACTTTGTTACAAGTGGAAAAAACTTTCAGGTTACACGTAATATTTATCTTCGTGATTTCTTATTTCAGATTCAAAACTTAAGGGAAGTCAAGTTATATTGAATGAAGAGGAGGCTGCGAAAGAAGACGTTAAATTAATCGATACTGTTACCGTGCCCTCAAATAATTCTAGAGAACAGTCTTTAATGATTTCTTCTAATGACAATACTAAACTGCTAAAACGTGAACTTGCCCTCAAAATTGAGGTATATATTATGTTAAAGAAATGTTTGTACAAATAAATTAACTTATTGAGTTATACTTTCTTTTTATGATTACATTTTGATGTATTTTATGGATTTTTAGATTTGATATGTGGGTCAATGGATTTATTCATTCTAAACATATAAAGCTTGTATGTTATTTAGTGGTTGATAGTTAGATTATTATGAAGTACTTATCCTTCTTGATTTATAATTAAGTCGTTGTGCCCAAACCGGTTGCATTCATCTTCAGGAGTTGGATACCATGACATAGTTAGGAATTATGGCGGATGTATGCCTCATACATCCTGGAGGATAATTATCTCATCAATTTGGGGGGGGGGGGGGCAGTGCTGTTTATTTATTAAAGACACTAGTTTTTATAGAAGCAGGAAAATAAGATTCAAGTCCTTAAAAAACTAAAACAGTTATATATTTTTAATCATTTATTCAATATAATCAAGTTGCCAACTTTTACACTACATACAGTTATAACCAACAGACTAATCACCCAGTTTACTTCTTATTATAATTTTTAAATGTCCATCTTTGTTTTTTCTCTATTTAATGGGTAAGAGTTCGGAACCTCATGACTAATTTGAAAAAGAATGTTTCGTTATTATGAAAGTAAATTATAGTAAAGACTATTAGATACTAAATGTACGTGCAATTAATTTTCTCCTTTCCGTTGCAGTTTTGATGGTTTCGGAAATGGATTTTCTTATGATTTTGCTTTGAATGAAAATTTGAAAGGAAGAGCATTGTTGTAACTAAACTAAAATTGTAATCATATGAGGATGCATCTGACGCTATGTATATTTATTTATATCAGTTTATAAACTAAAGTAAGCAATTCTAAAATGGAACTAAGATCTTTTAATCATGTCCGCTTTCTCCTAATCTATTCTTGTTGTTGACTCTGACGAGGACCGTTTCTGGTTGAATGATGTTAGTTTAATTTTAGAATTTCTTAGTGAATAATTTTTGTTTCACGTGTTTATTATGAAATTCTGATATATATATATTTTTTTTTGTTAAGACCTTAGCGAAGAACAACAGCGATCCACCAAGTAATGTGAATAATGAAACAGTATCTGTATTACATTCAGATAAGGATTACAAGAGAAAAGAACAAAGGGTTGAAGTTACAGTTCATGCCTCTCATAATCAATGTGATGAAGACAATTTTAACCACTTTGAATGGAATAATAGTTCTATGGATTTCAAGTCAGGCGGAGCCGAAGATACCTCACATTCAAACTTTCTGAGTGCAAAAGACAATATTGAAGATAATGGATTACCTTCTCCAAAAGTTCACCTCAACGATCAGTTTAATGAATCTGTAAAGTCAGAAAGTTACAATAACTACGATGAATGTAGTAGAATTGAAACTAAAGATGAGAGCGATGGTGATTCATCATCTGGTGACTCCTGGCCAGGCAATGATGACATTGTATTGGGTATGTCTCATTTAAAATAACTAGGGGCACTTTCATTAATAAGTCTCAGAACAAGAGTTAAAAAAAAAACAAAAAATGCTATATCTGTTTTTCATAATCTGTTACTTTTGACGTGGAATGGAAATGGCTGTTAATTGTTTGCATTGAAAGGATAAAATGTTACTGCTAAAGTTAAATTTTTATTTTATTATTCAGTTGAAAAAGTTTAGTTGAGAACTCAAACCAGTGTAATTTCCTACCCTCTTAGTAGCAATCTCATAAACTTAACTTGAAGGTACGCTAACCTACTAGGTTACCTAGGTTAAGTTTGATGTTTTCAGTATAAGTAAACCCTAAATTTGCATTAATTAACTAAATGAATGTTGCTACTGGATTCACTTTAATATATCAATGTAGTTTAAGTACAAAAATAGTAAACATACTACTAGTTATGAGGGACAAAATAGCGAAATGGAGTTGAATAGGACAATAATCAGTGTAATTTTTGGTATTAATGTGTGTATGAACCAGCTGAGTGTATGATTATTTGAAGGTCGTTATTTGTTTTTTAGAAAAAAATAACTGCAAACTAATGTTAGGATCATAACTTTTTTTTAAATTATTTACTACGTTAATATGAGTACATATATACATTATAATTATGCTTTAGGATTCAAAATATTACTAGAACTTTTCTTTTCAGGAAATGTTAGTTTGTGGCCTGTTAAAAAAGTTACTTCTTCTGGAATGAAGGATATATTTCTGGTATTATTGGAATTGTGAGTTATAAATTTGCAAAATATATTTGACTTATGAAGACAGTTTTCCAGTTCAACAATTTATAATTTAGTAGATAAAGTTATGCATTAATTTGTTGTATTTTGTACAACTCCATTTTGTTAACTTAATTCTCCTTATAAATTAAAAAACAAAATATTCTTATAATGATGCCATTTTTTAAAAAAATAAATACCAACTCAAGTTGGTATTGGTTTTAAACTAAACTAAAGTTTAAGTGCCTTAAATTGATTTGGTGGAAGAATATACAGCTTATCAAATGTTTAACGTAACTAAGATTTTGAGTAAGTATTAGTATAATTATTAATAAATAAAAGTTTAATGACTATTTATTTTAGTTATGTGTAAATATATTATTATTTTTATTGTGTATTTTTTTTCTGTTATTAGAGAATTGAGGGAAATTAATACAATTAGCCTTAGAACGATTGCACGTTACCCACTCGTATTCCTAGAACAATATAAAGTACTTGAGGAGGACCCTGTAACAATGGAAATTGTGTTTATGTCTCTTTTGAAGAATAAAATAACCAGGAAATACATTATGGAATATCCTGATTCACAGGTTGCTTTTATTTGTTAAGATGCACAATTACATCAGATAAACTTGCATACAAATATATTTAGAATATTTTCATTATTTAAATAATATTTATGTTGTTGGTGCTATTATTTTTTTTAAATATTCATAATGAACAAACTTATATGCACATAAAGAAAGATTAAATTTTACGATATAAATGGGATTAGATAATTAATAGAATAAATAAATAATTCACTTCCATTAATTTAACTATTATTTATATATTTTCCAATTTTTTCATACCATAAACGAAGGTCACACTTTCGGTTTTGAAGATACAACTATAATAGAAAAAGAAAAAGATGAACAAAGAGGAAGACACTTGAGATGTTATATATTAAAAAGGATCTAAGTTCGATTAATCATAGAACTTAGTGTGACAGAGATGGGCCCTTGTTTTAACCACTTGAACTACTTGAACTGCCAAGTTAACTTATATATATTGCTATCCACTCTAATTCCCATGGACTCGATTTTAATCACTGCTTCCGGGTCCAAGTCCTTAATCATATCCCTGATCCGTCTTCCCGTGTCACTTTAAGAGCTTCAGAGGAGGCATTTATCTGTCTTCTCCAAGCTCGCTCACCTCCTGGCCTCAACTTGTACCGTTAATTTAATTATTTTTTTTTATTTATTTATTTAGTTTTTTTATTTTTTTTTTCATTTATTTATTTGTTTATTTTTATTTTTTAAATCGTTTATTGCTTCATTTTCTATTCTTCTCATTATGTTATTTTTATTTGTTCTTTTTAGTTATTTTTCTCTCTGTAGTTAGTAGCTTACCTAGGGCGGCCGGCAGAGTGCGTGCGTGTTCGTTGCATTCAGCCTACCACTCAGTTAGCTTCAGCTACTCAAAGGGACTACTTCTGCCCGATGACGACGACTGTCGAAATATCGTTGTGTGTCTTTATTTGTTTTTCTCTTTCCTGTGTAAACTTATATATATATATATATATATATATATCACTTAATAAAACGAAACACGATCCAAACTGGACACAATACGAGTTCAAAATTCAAGAAGAGTAAGGAAACACACTTACAGATTCGAATTTTCGGGTAATCCTTCTTCAGGAGAAGGGAGAAAGGGAGACCAACTTGCGTTGTAGACGCAACGGCAAGTAACCCATATATACGAGTATACTTTAACATCGTATACTTTAACATCGTATACTTTAACACATAGGAAAGAACAGATAAAGACACTACAGAACTCACTTCGATATTTCGACACGCGTCGTCATCAGGAAGAAGTACGAAATACTGGCGTTGAGAAGAAAACTGCAACTGGCCTCCAGAAAAACTCGTAGAACCACGAAGCGGTGCTCCCCAAAGGAGGAGAGGAAAAATAGAAATCCCTCCAATATTTATTTATAAAACAAGATAAAAAATATAATATGAAATAATAATGAAGACAATGATAATAAAAATAAAAAAGTAAAAACAATGAGAATAAATAGAGCTTTCTTGCTGAGGTTTTCTAGTCTCCTAACTAGTTTACGGTCATTCGTAGGTATTCGCCAAAGAAGTTCAGAGAAAGACATAAAGATGGGGTGATAAGATGAAACACTAAAACTAAACTTCTCCACAAATTAAGTCACTTTAATGGCAGTAGAATATCACTATTACAACAAACATTAAAGCTATAATTAACCGATTACGAACTTAACATTAAAACACAACGATCTTTCGGCTTATATTAGCCATGATCAAGTTTACTTCTAAGAACTAACGATTCTATCCTAACAGGTTGTGTTTTCTATTTTGACGGCCACTGTAACCTAACTTAATTAAACATGTTAAAAGATCTGCTATCTATTTATAGTATAAATACTTTTTCTTCTTATTGGAGTTTGGTCAGGGTTAATATACGGAATCACCTTTTCGCCAACGTTTCGTCTTTATTTTAAGACATCCTCAGGGCTATAAACTAACAAAAAACAATGGACATGTGTCATATCTACTTTACAATCATCATAACAAATTCAAAAGACTTTGTTATGATGATTGTAAAGTAGATATGACAAATGTCCATTGTTTTGTGTTAGTTTATAGCCCTGAGAATGTCTTAAAATAAAGGCGAAAAGGTGATTTCGTATATTAACCCTGACCAAACTCCAAGAAGAAGAAAAAGTGTTTATTAGTAAATTGTGGTCAAGAAAACAATACCTTATTTATAGTATATATATGTTTGTATAAGTGTATATATAT